>CM077909.1:24978826-25578826 GCA_039720435.1 Amazona ochrocephala
AGCAGTTACCTAAAGTGGCCACTAATACAGATAATGCTCTCTCTGGTTGTGATACAAGTATTAAGAAGATTAACTTGGCCATCACCAGTTACAAGTCATATTTAGTAATGGGTGAAACTGCTGTGCTTAGCTCTAGTATCTCTGTCAACAGGTTTACGGTCCTCAAGGTTCATACAGTCATAGAATCATAGAACCTGACAATCTAGAACAAGCAGCAGCCCTATTACACAATATATTCAGTAGCAGGGGTTGCTCAGAATGTCACAGGATGTTGGAAAGCTGCAATCCCAGTGGAGACTGCGGTAGTCTGTAAGGTCTCATACAAAAATCTTAACTAGAAAACAGTGTTCTTCACAGAGGGGGAGCTTGCAAAGCCTCCCCAGAAAGATGCAGGATATGCCAGTGTAGATTGGTGTGTGGGCAGGCAGGGTCTAAGCCAAGAGCTACAGAAGCTACCGGTCAGAAGCATAAGGTTTCCATCAACATATCTTGGCAGGTGTCTGATTTGCTGGTCCCACAACACTGGTGTGTGGCTGAGGTGGAGCTCTGCAGCTAGAAAGGGAATAAAGCTGCAATCCTATCACAGAAAAGGAAACACTTTTATTACAAAACGATGCCGTCATACACCAGGCTTCTGCAGGATGCCCTGAAAGTCCGGCATGTTAATTTCATTTTTTTTTTTTTTTCTGGTTGAAAACTGTTAGCACATGTATGAGTTTTGTTTTTTTTTTTTTTAATCAAACCTGTCATTATCTTTGAGACTTTGAGAAAAGAAGAGGTCTAGTTGGTGTCTAGATTTCATTTAGATTTAGAATTCTATAAGGATTCTTCTCCTAAGCAGACATGAACTGGAAGTGATATGTGTTTACTAGAAGAGCATCTTCAATTTGTCACTGCTTTTTGATTTGTGATATAATTATGGCAGAAATCAATTAATGGATTTGGACTGATGCCATCCACGGTCCTTTCAGAGGTGGAGAAAAGTACTTTGTTTATACTCAGCAGATTCTTAATTTCCTAAAAAGATAACTCTTATTTTGCATGCCAACAACAGTGCCAAATACTGAACTACTCACCATTGAATTAGAGAGGGACGATCGATCACCTAAGAAAACTGCAGCTGTGAACAAACAAGATTCCTTCAATTGCAGTGCTGCTGCTGCAGCAATCCTCTTGCACAAGGACTAACTATAGTGTTGCTTACGAATTCTGCTTGCGTCTGGTCACTGCTATTAAGGCATCATAAATAAAAATAATCAAAGAGTCTGAGCTGACACCAGGAAGTGCTGGTTATCAGTCTAAAACTCAGTTCTATGCTTACATGTCTATGAAACTTCACAGCTCATTTATGGATACACCCTCTAGAGCACACTTCTTTGGCCAGATCTATAACAACCTCTTTGTATGTTTCTTACTCAAAGAAGATGAAATCTTGACTATCAAAGAAACCATGATTCACTGAATTTTTCATAACAGTTGGAAGACAAAGGCAGGGTGTGAGCTGAAAGAAGCCTTTCTATTGTATTGGTGTAAGGGTTAGGTCAACCTTTTTTGCAGGTGTGGTCTCACCAAACAACTGCTAAGAATGTGCCATCCCATGTTACTCCCAGAATTGACAAGGAAAATGAGAATGATGACCTAATGAACGCCTTGCTTTAGAACCAACGGGGAGAATGAGATGTTTAAAGCTGAAGAGTGTTTTCTCTCAGAAAATTCTTTATATGGCATCAGTGAACCTCCTCAAAATGTCATCTGAACATATGACTTCTCCGGTAAGTTGCCACTTTGGTTTCCACTCAGGTCATGGGACTAAGTGGGAAATGAATGTGAGCATCAGCTAATGCTGATTGAGGATCTCACTCTGGGGTCACAGATGAGTCTACATGGAGCCCTTTTGATTTACTGGCCAGGACAGACATCCTGCTGTTCTCACGTGGCAGCCTGGCATTGTGGTCCGAGGTATACCGGATGTGAGTACTGGCATGTGAACAGACATCAATATCCTACTGCGTAAATGACCAACTATGACGGCAAAGATGAAACCTTCCTCCTAGACTGTCTGAGCCAACAGGTAGTTATGCATTTCACTTTTTAGCACTAAGCATGCAAGACATTAGACTCATCACAAACTCTTACAGGTCAGAGGAAGCCGATGTTGTTACCCACTTGGGTTCAGATGTAGCTGTATTGCTACTACACTAAAGATGCCCTCCACAAAACCCAGACATTTGCGCAATCATAAATCCATCACTTACAAAAAAATCCACAAAAATTAAACACCCTTACCCTCCCAATTTGTTTCAATGAACTGCACGTAGTGACGTACACCGTAAAGCTATCTGTGCCCTTCAACAAAGGTATTTTACGTGTATATTATCAACATGTTTTTCCAGACCAAAAGAACAGGAATTTAGGTTAATTTAATAGAAAAAATAAAATATGGAATAACATTGATTTTGGCCAATATCAATTACAACAGAACTACCCTATTTTACAAATAACAACTAATCATTTTACACATGTACAGTATTTTTCAGTGAAAATGAATTTGGATATAACAATGTGTCAGTTTTTTTAAAGAAAACAAAGTTTTTAATTTCTTCTCTATAGTAGTGTTAGAGACATTTGTAAGTATCCAAACAAATTCTTTACAATCCATTACATAATTAAATCTCAATTATGAATATATATTTATATATAATATATATAATATTAACTTAAACTTTGAAAGCATTATGTTCTAGTTAAACATGTTATACTGAGAAATGAGGCAGTACCAGACTAGTAGGTAAACTAGGACATGTTGAATTAATTCAGATTTGAATGTTTATCAGGAATTTTATGATGGGCACCAAAGGAGGCTGGCTGGGCCTCTGTCATACCAAACCAAGTTGTAATAGTTTATCTGCTCTCTGCTAAAGGTGACACATTATCTCTATAGGTTGGTATTAATTTGTTTGCAAAACTTCCACAGTCAGTTTTGATCCCCTTTATTTTCTAACATTTACATGCTTAAAGACCTTGCAATCCATTTTCTATTTATGTGTCCCGGAAAGATATCTGAAAAAGACACTTTGTATATTTAAAGTTTTATCCCCTGAAAACAGTATCTTCGCAATTAAATTTCATGTTTTCTCCTAAATGACTGTCTTTTGAACAGTATGCTAAGTTAAGCTGAAGATAAATTAAACAGAAATTTGTACTGTCATCCATGTGCCTGGGTAAAGAGAGAAAGGCAGAAGCCAATTCTCTCATCACCTAGGATGGTTTGACAGTGAAGTAACTTCACTGGCCTCAGCAACAGTATTCTTGCTAAAATTTCTATTGTGAGCAGTTAAAAGCAGATTCAGGCTTATCTTGACACAATTGTTACACCAAAAGAATCACTCATTTATTGCCCTATATGGAATTATTCCTGGAGATGTATTTGGCACAATTATAAATCCAGTCCTGTAAACACATCCTGTCACAAATAGTCACACTGGCATATACATATGGGCACTATGAAATAGCTCCACATATCTGTATGATAATATCCCCTTTTTTATGAAAGTTACAAGACAACAATAATTTATGAATACTTCTTACATGTTAGCAATGTTTTCTGATTTCCGAGAGTATACATTACTCTTGCTTATGCAAACCAAAAGAAGTAGTATCTTTTGAATTTGTTCACTACAGGAACAACTTTTTTTTTTTTTTTTTTTTTTGTTACGTTTATTTGAAATAGCTTTGACAATTTAAAAAAATAAAATAAAAATCCTAGCATATCTGTTAATAAGCTAGCTGTCTAAAAATGAAATCTATATGACCAAAACCACATTTTGGGCAAACATATATACATACTGCATGTGATATAAAAACCAGCACACAGCAGAGGAAGTAAGAAAGATGTGTGCAGAAATGTTCACTTTCATTTCTTTAAATACTGTTACAAAAGGGGCAGAACTTAGTCCTGCAGCTAATGATGTTTTTGATCCCCTCAGGAACTGAAGTTCCCCCTATCAATACACAACAGCACAAAAAAGACTAATGCATACATTTTTCTATAGTTTAGTTTTAATCCATGTAAACTTGGGTTGTATTCTTAAAACACTCTTTAAACATCTCAAGGGGAAAGAAGCAGGAAAAAAAGGGAAGAAAAAGGACCTTCAAAAAACAGGAATAATCCTAAGGTTGACAGGAAATCAAATAATGAGTTAAATGTTAATTTTGGCATCAAATGCTTTGGTCACACAATACTGACTCTGTGATTCTGGATGCTCAGTTCTAGACACCCAGTTATGAAAGGTAGGCGTGTTGTAGTTTTTCCATTTAAGTTCCAACAAACAGTTCACCATCTCCCCAAAGAGGCAGGGAGAGAGAGAGGTGGCTTTTTTTTTCCTTTTTTTTTTCTTTTTTTTTTTCCTTTTTTCCTTTTTCAATAATACAGATTAATCTATAAGTCTACAGGAGCAGGAGGATGCTGGGAGGTGTCAGTTCACCCCTTGTGCGTACATGTTCTGCAACATAACTGCTGAAGCACTTTCCGCTGGCAGAGATTGTTCTTTTTCACCAGCATACAGAATCCTCCCTCGGCCCAGGACTCTTCCGTGGCTTCCAGGGGGCAGCAGCAAGAGAAGAAGGGGAGGTTGAAGGTTTGGAGAGCATGGCGTGTACAATGGAGGAAGGTTTAATTGGTCAGACAGGCAGATTTGGTTGAAGAGACCATTCAGGAGCAGGCAGCAAGTAGGAAATTTGGTCCATCAAAAGGAATTTCAGTCAACAGCATTTTTTTATTTTATTTTTTTCAGGAAGAGTATTGTGTGGTCCGACAGGGAATGATTGGCATCCATTTGTGAAAAGGAAAAAAAAGATTAGAAAGAGAATAATTAGAAAACAGTGATATTTACAGCAAAGAAATTTGTTCTGAATTGTTCTGAATTAAAAGAATAAAACAGTCAAACCAAGGAAACAGAATAAAACATTCTCAACAGAAATGAAATTCCTATAGTGTGAGTGAGACTAGCAACCAGTGCTCAATTGTCAGGTAAAGAAATGAGGCCCTCTATGCTTTGTAAATTAACAGAAAACAAACAAACAATCTTCCGAACTTTCCTTGCCTATCTTAGTCTGTTGAGAACATGTGCTGTATGGTGGGATCCTGTGCAGTGCATTGCAGCTGCCTGAAGGCCCACACACTGGTCTTTCCCTTTCATGGCAGCTGCACTTGAAGAATGGGAGAGACCACAGTGAGATGGGGAGTCCCCAGATGCGGACAACCACATTTGTATCTGACTGAAGCTGGAAGTGTACAAAAGAGGACAGACTTATCCAGCCATATTAAAAGACCAAACTGGTACGTCAAATATCTGCACAGCAGAATTCAATTGCAACAATATATTGAAATGGTGGCTAGTCAAAACCCTCAGCATTACACTTCCTCTTCATTTGTCCATCTGTATCTCACCATCTCTGGATTTGCTCTAGACTACAATGACGTGAAAAGGCCTCATGACCAGTACCTGTAATGTAAGTTTATGAAGGACAGGATACTTTTCAAAGTTTGAAGGCCAGAATTCCAACAGGAGCTGTAAAGGTCCACGGAAACAAGACTGAGACCTGCAGCCTTTCGTGTTTTTTTTTTTTTTTTTGTCTTTAGTAAAACTCCTACTAAAGCCAGCAGAAATGAGCTGGAGCCAACAGTCATTGTCAGCTTTTTGTACATCTGATGTCAGGTATCTTCCATATGGCTTAACACTGGACTTTGTTCTGGTATGATTTTCCTGTTGGACTGCACTTGTTGGACTGTGCCTAGAAGCAATTCATATAGAAATGTTTTTAGGGAAGCAAGATGTTACCTAAATAGCTCTGTAATTGTGACATTTGAAAGGAATGAATATTTGTGAAAAATTATGCCAATCATATGCAATAAGAATGCTGTCTTGATTGCCACAGAAAACTTTTCAGAGGAAAAGTGGAGATCTGAACTTTCTCTGAAGTTCAAATTTCCACCACAAATTGGGTGCTCCCTATTTCAGAATTCTTTTGTCCTCATTACTCTTTCACATAATTCAAGCAGCACTACAGGTATTTAAAATCCTTTTTACTTACCAGCATTTTCACAGTTTAAAGTGGCAAAATAGACAATAGTGATTCTATTGCTATTACACCAGGGTCTTTAGATAAAAACCTTTTGAAAGCAATGGCTTTTGAAAAACAGAAAAGGAAGGAAAAGTAGGTTGTTGGCAGGGGGGAAATTATTTTAGGAAAATTCAGGTAAAGTGGATGTGACTAATCTTGTTAATACATGCAAATGTAGCTTCCCCCTTTTCATAAGGTTGAAAAAATTAAGAACCTACGTAGGCCTCAAATCTAGACTGTAACAAAATAAAAGAAATAGACCAAACCGACCCATACATGTAAAAGAAAAAGATGGTAGTGGTTAAAATGAATCTCTTAATATAATTTCACTCACCATCCTTGCAGACTGTTCCCACCACACAGACACCGGTGTCCAGGTTATAGCCGCTTGGACAGCTTGTACAGTTTCTGTCTCCTTGACCACTGCAATCCAAACAGCTGGCATCACATCTGAAAGAGTGACAGGAGTTGGTCTTGTGGCATCATCATAGAAGCCCTCTTTTGTATTGCAAAGGGCTTGTTTCTAAAGGTATCAACTGCTCTATTAATAATTAATTAACTACCCCTGCTTCTTTCCTCCAACCACTTTTTACTAAATAGCTGTATTATTCTAGTATTCTGTAACTATGCAGAAGTAATCAACAAAAGCATTAAGCTGATTGTGCATACAAATGCCAGCAAGACATGAGCTAAAGCCACAGGATGGAAACAACTGACCTGTTGCCCAGTCTTTTTCATCAGCCTTCTGCTTCCATCATATTTTCGTTGGAAGTAAATTTTTTCGTGTGTATAAAACTGTAACACAGGGTGCTTCCCTTCCTGCTGTGAGCTCAATGTGAGTGAATAATAAGTGATTCCAAAGGGCAACAAATGGTATTTGTTTAACAAAGAATGGAATGGAAAAAATGTCCCTTCCTTCCACAGCTCAGCCTTGTCCAAGATTTATCCACACATTTGTACACAGAGTCAGGTGAACTATTCTGGAGAGTAGTCTGGTGATACACTTGTGCCATGTTTGTGGAATGGTCCCTACAAATAATGATTAACTTGCAATAACCCCCACTATTTTGACTATTTTTGTTTATTACTGAGAAATGCAGATCCTCCACCAGATTTATAAATATAAAACATGTCTACGCATATCTACATATATTTTCACTATAGGTTCTTTTAAAGTGAAGGGCACACATATATGTATAAGAAAAACATTTTTAGAAGATCTGCATGAACATAACTCTGAAAGACCAAACCCCAAACCAAAACAAACACTTTTTGTTCATTTGCATAGCATGCACTAGATTATTTTTTAATTTTTTTAAGTCAGTAGTGGCGTTACGTTCTCATAAGCACTATCTTCTTCAACACAGGAATAGCTAATATATAGCGAAACATCGGACATATATATTAGCCACTGACCATACCTCTTGCAGCTTTTGTATCCACTTTCAGTAGAGTGATCAAGGTAATAACCACTACTACAGGACTGCACACATCTTCCATCTTCCATAAAATAACCTTGTGTGCAGTTTATACAGGCATCTACTCCAGCACCTTAAACCAGAGAGAAAATATACTGTATTACTGGCTAGTTCCTCTTATTGCCTAACAGACACCACCTTTAATGGTGGCAAAACTTCATAACTTCAGAGACTGTATTTTTACCTGCCTTTCTTTCAAACAGCAGCATCAAGCAATAAAGGTATGTGGCTTGAATAAACTACTACATAATTTCAGTATATCTTTTTCTGAGAGAAATGGCTGTTGGTAGTTCTGAAGGTCACACAAAATATATCAGTCATTATTACATCCCAGAAAGAAAATGGAGGGCATTACTGGAAAACAGAATAAACTCTACTAATGGCATGGGGAGGGAGGAGAAAGGTAAAAAATAAGAAAGAAAAAGAAAAGCTTTTATACACATTTTCAATTAGAAAACTTAGATTTTCATGTTAGCCCAAGGAAGTCTTCTGTTTTTAAAATATATGCAAGAACTGTCGAGAGAATTAAGCTTTTACATATTAACAATCCTGTTATACTGTAAGCATGATGTAGTAGAATATAATCAGAGCTAAAAACATAGAGGAAAGGAAACGATGCAGATAAACGTCAGTGGTGTACCTGCACATGTTGCACAGGAACGGTGACATGGTTCACATTCTTTACCATTATGGTATTTTCCTTCTTCACAGCGGATAGCACATTTAGTGCCATGCAAACTATTATTAAAAGGAAAAAAGGACAGTGTTTGGGCAGATAACAGCAACAGAGGACAACAAGGTCATGCACAAACCAGTAATTATCTTTCAATAAAAGAATAACCAATACCTTGGAATTCACCAGATTCCTTCATTGGTGGTATTTCATGAATTTAGAGACAACAATCTTACACACTTTTTGTAAATACTACCAAGTAGTGGGGGACAGGAAGAAAATGAAAAATACCAAACAGTACTAAATATTCAGGCATGTAAAATTCAATTACCCACAAGGAATTTCTCACAGGGTCAGCATCACTGTATTAAAAAAAAAATGCTAAGGGGCTTGTTCACAAGATCTCATGCTCCTCTTGAAAAGACCTCCAGCATTTCATGACGTTATGCTACAGGACAGGTGAAGAATAGATTCACAGTGAAGGAAATCACCACCTCTTACTGCAATAGCAGTTTTCTTTGAAAGCTCCTAACTGAATGCCAGTTCAGCATGACTGAGGAGATTTGACAAGATTACAGCTAGAGGTGTTCTCCCTGTGGGCACTTTTAAGAGAGCACAAAAGAGTGAGCAACAGAAAAAAAAGAAACAGCGTAAAGAGTCACATTTCTGTGCTTCTCTCTAAGAAGTTATTTATGTTTTTCATGTTATAAGGTGCCTACAGCAGGTTGATGTTGGGGTTTGTGGTTGTTTTGCTGTGTTGGGTGGTTTTTTTCCCCCTTAAGACAGGACTTTTCTGCCAGGTTTGCCATCTTCTGTGGAACTTCAGCTTTCATCCAATTTCTTCCTCTAAATACGCTCTTCAGCTCTAGGGACAGGTTAGGGACACCGTGGGCCCTCTCCAGAAGCTATCGGGAGAACTGGCTACCCTGGATTTGGAGAAGGCTGAGGTTCTTAATGGCTTCTTTGCCTCAGTCTTTACTGGCAAATGCTCTGACCACACCACCCAAGTCTTGGAAGGCAGACGCGGGGACGGTGAGGGTGGGGACCCTGGGCCCACTGTGGGGGAGGATCTTGTTCGGGACAACCTTAGGAACCTGAATGTGTACAAGTCCATGGGACCGGATGAAATCCATCTGTGGGTCCTGAAGGAGCTGGCAAATGAAGTTGCTAAGCCACTGTCCATCATATTTGAAAAATCATGGCAGTCAGGTGAAGTTCCCGATGACTGGAAAAAGGGAAATATAACCCCCATTTTTAAGAAGGGAAAAATGGATGAGCTGGGGAATTACAGACCAGTCAGTCTCACCTCTGTGCCTGGCAAAATCTTGGAGCGGATTCTCCTGGAAGGCATGCTGAGGCACATGAAAACCAACAAGGTGGTTGGAGACAGCCAGCATGGCTTCACTAAGGGGAAATCCTGCCAGACCAATCTGGTGACCTTCTATGAAGGGGCTACGGAACTGATGGACAGGGGCAGAGCAGTTGATGTCATCTACCTGGACTTGTGTAAAGCCTTTGACACTGTCTCCCATGACATCCTTCTCTCTAAGTTGGAGAGACATCAATTTGATAGGTGGACCACTCAGTGGATAAAGAACTGGCTGGATGGCCGCACACAAAGAGTAGTGCTCAGTGGCTCAGTGTCCAGCTGGAGACCAGTAACGAGTGGTGTCCCCCAGGGATCGGTGTTGGGACAGGTCTTGTTCAACATCTTTGTGGGTGACATGGACAGTGGGATTGAGTGCGCTCTCAGCAAGTTTGCCGATGACACCAAGCTGTGTGGTTCGGTTGATACATTGGAGGGAAGGAATGCCATCGAGAGGGACCTTGACACGCTTGTGAGGTGGGCTGATGCCAACCTGATGAAGTTTAACCATGCCAAGTGCAAGGTGCTACACCTGGGTTGGAGCAATGCCAGGCACAGCTACAGGTTGGGCGGGGAGGAGATTGAGAGCAGCCCTGTGGAGAAGGACTTGGGGGTGTGGGTTGATGAAAAAATGAACATGAGGCGGCAGTGTGCGCTTGCAGCCCAGAAGGCCAACCGTATCCTGGGCTGCATCAAAAGGAGTGTGACCAGCAGGTCGAGGGAGGTGATCCTGCCCCTCTACTCTGCTCTCGTGAGACCTCACTTGGAGTATTGTGTGCAGTTCTGGTGTCCTCAACATAAAAAGGACATGGAACTGTTAGAGCAAGTCCAGAGGAGGGCCACGAGGATGATCAGGGGACTGGAGCACCTCCCGTATGAAGATAGGCTGAGAAAGTTGGGGCTGTTCAGCCTGGAGAAGAAAAGGCTGCATGGAGACCTCATAGCAGCCTTCCAATACCTCAAGGGGGCCTATAGGGATGCTGGGGAGGGACTCTTCATTAGGGACTGTGGTGAGAGGACAAGGGGTAATGGGTTTAAACTTAAACAGGGGAAGTTTAGATTGGATATGAGGAAGAAATTCTTTACTGTGAGGCTGGTGAGGCACTGGAATGGGTTGCCCAGGGAGGTTGTGGATGCTTCATCCCTGGCAGCATTCAAGGTGGGGTTGGACATAGCCTTGGATGGCATGGTTTAGTGTGAGGTGTCCCTGCCCATGGCAGGGGGGTTGGAACTCGATGATCTTAAGGTCCTTTCCAGCCCTAACTATTCTATGATTCTATGATTCTATGATTGCTAACTTGAGTGAAACCACTGTTTTACAGACTGGATACAGCAAAGATGTGTGCTCAGCACCACTGGAAATTTTCAAGAATGTATATGGTCCCAATTTAGAAAAAGAAAAAAAAAATTAAAAAATTAGCCATTCAACACATCTAACAACTCCTGCTTTCTTTATATTTTTCCCCAGTCACACATCTCAAAGTGCTTTACGAGGCAGGAAGCATTATCATGTTTTCACACATGAAGAACTAATAATTTGCCCATGTTTATTTAATGGGCCAGTAACAGAACCAGAACTGGAATCCAGGTCTCCCAAGACCTGCAGAGGGCTATGACCACTGATAATTCTGTCAAGAAAATGTAGCAAATTTCAAACAACTGGGGAGCATGAAATGATTGTTCTGCAAGGCTGCACTTACCTGGTGCACCCACACAGATGACGTTTTTCCAAAGCATTATTAAAAATCAATCTCAGTTTGCTAGTATTGCCCAAGAAAACATGAAGTTTGGGTTAATTTTCTTTTTCTTTTTTTTTTTTTAATGTTTTGATTTCTCCTCACAGTGAATAGACTTGTCTACTTTCTTCAGTGGTGCTACAAACTGCTGTTTGTGTTAATGGATAGGGAAAGTCAGTTTCCAGGAGATGAAGAAAATGTGGGCATAACTTTTCTATAGCAACTGTGCCCTGTAAGGTCCCAAACCATGTCATCTTTGGTCACCTAGCATATTTGCTCATTGTAGCAACTTGTAGACAGCTAATTAGTAATTTGATTTTGCAGTTACACAGAAGTTCATGCTGAGTGTATTAAAATTCTCCAAAATCTTAACATGAACTGCAAATTAATTAACATTTTAAAAAGGAAGCAGATACTCGCATTTCACATAAGTATGAATAGAGCAATGTTCTGATCTCATCCCATGCTTTCCTTCTGATTAGATCACATTTCCTTTTCAACAGGTCACTTTAAAAAAAAATAGATACTCATAACAAAACTTGTGCAGGCACTTGCAAAATCTAGATGCAACATAAATACACAGAAATGAGAATTCCTTTATAAAATGTAAAGGAATTCCTTTACAAAATGTAAAGGAACTCACCTATTGATGTCCTAGAGGCAAACAACATTCCACTTTTACTAAGAGATGAAAATCCACTTTGATGGAAGGTAAAAGCCCCATGTTAAAACGTTTGCAGAACGCTCATATTCTGCAAGAAGAACCCCCTACAGATACTAAATACTGACTTCATATTTTTTGTGGCATAAAGCCAGCATTCATTCCATCATGAATTTTACAAGATTTCTGGCCTTTGCTGCTTGGATCAAAAGGTCCTTCATTCATAAAGGAGCTTGAAATGTGCACTGCTGCTTTGTAGGTTTTACCTATCAGTTTCAAGAATGATTAAGTCCTCCTATGAATTAAAAATACCCACTGCTGTTTAAAATACGTGCACACTAAACTGTAATAGAATTGAGCCTGATGTACTTCAGATAAGTGAATGACTGGATGTCTGAAGAAATACAATATAGATAAGAAAATACTTTCAAACCATGACAGGAATGAATCAGAAAGATTAATATGATTTATCAGCTTTACTGCTAAAATAATGCTTGACTCTAGGTCAAAAAAAGTGAAGAAGACAGCTTGCCACATGACTGTGGTTTTCATTTTACCTAAAATGAAGACCCTCTAAAAACCTGTTGTTAGCCAAGCAATAGTAGAAGAAAATACTATATTACAAATTAAACAGCGATGAAACACATGAAATGAGGGCCACTCAAGGTTAAACAGCTATCTGATATTCTTCACTGTGTATTCACAACCTTGTAGACCTCTTCAGGTATGGTGTTTAGTGACATTCATCATTTGCTTACCTCAGGCCATGTTTACATTCTGTGCAGATTTGGTATTCAACACATGTCTTACAGTTTTCACTACATTTTCGGCAAACAATCTTATCTACAAAGTAAAAAAGATAACAGCCCAGAAAACCTTGGTCAGTTTAATAAAACTATATGGATATATTACTACACAACTTACTACTTTCTGGCTTGACATCAGCAAGCTAGACTAGAGTAGCTAAATTCTGCCTATCATTAGCTTTTCCCATCAAACATTGAATGGTTAATCTATTTCTAAACACTTGAAGTTATAGTTGTACCCTGAGAAAGATGCTTTGAGGTCATTAAAAATATTTATAAGCATTAATAAATTTACATTAACTATTTATAATATGGACTTAAATAATCTTTTCATATAGCAGTGATATGCAGAAATAATTGCCTATGCTCCAAAGACCATCCTGTAATTTACCTCTTATACTTCCCACTCCAGCAGCATGTCCTGCCTTCCCGATTTGGAGCTTAGAGGCACACCTGCATGAACAGGTCTGATCTTAACACAATCAACACATAAATTACTTAACATCTGCCTTTTCATCTCAAGAGCTTCCTATTTTAAAAGATGTCTCTCCCTCTCTTCGGACCTGCTCTTTTTTGAGATGCAGTGCCATGTACCTTTCTGAGAAGAAAAACCTGATGTTCCCGTTTAATCCTAAATCTTCATCTGTCCCTCTTAATTGGGTGTAAAGGAATTCCCTTTGTTGTAGTTTTCATGCAGTGAAAAATGGAAGAATTAAACTAGTACCTGTTTTTACTAATTCTCAAAAATGAAAACACAGCTTCATGATGCAGAAAGCAAAAGGTTAGGTACCTAGATGAACAAAGCTCCTGAGCATATATTTATCTTCTACCAATGTGGCTAAAGTCATTGCAGTTTTAAGCATGTTTGAATACATGTCTAAGTATTTTCGCTAGCCAAAGCTGGAAATTAATCATGGGCAGTCTACTTGGCAATCACAGGAGGACACTGAAGGCAGGTGTCTCACACAGCAGAGGATTACTGCTCCTGGGTCATTACATCACTGCAGGTATGTAGGCCCGTCAGAAACATTAACTGCAACAACATTTTACATCAAAGGAGCCTACTTTAATTAGAATTCCAGATCAGTGCCCATGGTCGATCCTGCAGCTCTCCCTTCTATCTGACACCATGTCATTTGAACTTGGAGAAATAGAGAATGCCTCACGTTCAGAACGTGCATGCTGCCTGTCCCTTTCTGGAGTAGTGACAACCTGCTCTGTCCTGCAGCTGACTTGCTCTTTGAACTGCCCTCCTTCTGCTACTGTGTCACTAAGCATGTTTTTTTCAAATAAAGGAATATTTTTGAGGAGATTCTTGATCACACCTGGCAACAATTTAATAAGAGATAGATGAATCACCATACACTTTTCCTGCTCATAAGTATTCCAGCAACGTCCCCAGATCAAATTCTGTAGCCACAGTAAAGAAAACAATAAGGAATACTAACTCTTATCCAGGTAAAACCCATCAGGGCAGTTGGTAATACAGCTATTGGTTACTTCATTCAGGTAGTAGCCAGATTTACAGGTCATGCACTGGTCACTATGGCCTCCAACACAGGTTTCACAGTTCGGTGAGCATTTTTTACAGCGTTTCTTGTCTGCATTGTAGTGACCAGGTGGGCAGGTCGAAACACAGATCCTGCAGACAGCGGGGGGAAAAAAGGCAGAGTTGTTAATGAAATAACCTCCACTACATTTCCGGACCATGACTGCCAAGCAGAAATATTTCTCAGCATTACTGTTTTTCTAACAATCATGTATTTACTAAGATGTAACCCTCCAAAGTATTGCATCCAGCTGCCTCTTCTTTTCCATCTATTTCCCTACTGCATACGCTATCTCGATGGTAAATGCCTTGTCAGATAGTCATACAACATAATTTCTGACCATCTACATTTCTTTCTATCTTCTTCAAACTCAATCACACAAGCTGTAGTAGTTATCACAGTTTTATATAAACATATATACTTTTATGAAAAAATAATCAAGACACGGGGAAATAATCAGAGAAGGGTGTTCGAAGGCTGTACTTTAATTTCTGATTAACTGAGTTTTTTTTTTCAACTCCTAATAAAATTTGTCAAATTCATAGGCAAATGAATTATCCGTGACTGCAGCAAACAGAAGAGGAAAGGAACTTAAGCTACACATTAAGAAATCTATGAAGGAAAGATATTTTTCTCTTGGTCTTACCGTGTGTTGTTCTTAGATTTGTAGTAGTAGTGCAGACAGTCAGTACAATGATCTGGTCCTGGCCCATCACACCCTACTTTACTGCATTCTGCATTGCAGGGACCTGCAATGAAACCAGACACAGGGGAAGAAGGGATTAAAACTTTCCATTTCATACTAGCACCCTTAAAACATACTATTTTAATGTATAATGCAATCACTTTGTTTCCCTGTTTGGTGTGAATTCCAAACAGAAATTTGGCTGCACCAAGAAGAGATTTTTCAGTATGAAAAGACCTTGCAAATCCTGGTCTCAGTATTTACTAACAGGGATTGATAATTTCTAGCAAGTGTGGCATCCTCCATAGACTCTATCATAGAATCTATTCTGGATCCAAACTGATGCTTTCCTAATAAGTAACAAATAATTCTGAATTTTATTCAGAAATGTACAAGGGCTTCTGTAATTCATAATGAGGAATTATTAGCAAAATCACTTAAAACAAGCAGGTGAACATAAATGATGAGCAACATGATCAGTGGCTACCACTTTGGTTACCAGCTGTATCACAACTGGTTCAAGTGGCTACCACAACCCAATTGAACCAGGCACAAAGGTGTAGATGTGAGTTCCTCTGAGCTGCTACATGCTGCAAAACCTTAGCTATTACTTGTTGATTAGCAAGTCTTCCATCTCATGTTGGACTTGATAATCCATATATCACAGAATCACAGAATCACAGAATAGTAAGGGCTGGAAAGGACCTCAAGATCATCGAGTTCCAACCCCCCCGCCATGGGCAGGGACACCTCCCACTAAACCATGCCATCCAAGGCTATGTCCAACCCCACCTTGAACGCCGCCAGGGATGAAGCATTCACAACTTCCCTGGGCAACCCATTCCAGGGCCCCACCACCCTCACAGTATAGAACTTCTTCCTCAGATCCAATCTAAACCTCCCCTGTTTAAGTTTAAACCCATTACCCCTTGTCCTCTCACCACAGTCCCTAATGAAGAGTCCCTCCCCAGCATCCCTATAGGCCCCCTTGAGGTATTGGAAGGCTGCTATGAGGTCTCCACGCAGCCTTCTCTTCTCCAGGCTGAACAACCCCAATTTTCTCAGCCTATCTTCATACGAGAGGTGCTCCAGTCCCCTGATCATCTTCGTGGCCCTCCTCTGGACTTGTTCTAACAGTTCCATGTCCTTTTTATGTTGAGGACACCAGAACTGCACACAATACTCCAAGTGAGGTCTCACGAGAGCAGAGTAGAGGGGCAGGATCACCTCCCTCGACCTGCTGGTCACACTCCTTTTGATGCAGCCCAGGATACGGTTGGCCTTCTGGGCTGCAAGCGCACACTGCCGGCTCATGTTCATTTTTTCATCAACCCACACCCCCAAGTCCTTCTCCGCAGGGCTGCTCTCAATCTCCTCCCCGCCCAACCTGTAGCTGTGCCTGGCATTGCTCCGACCCTTTCAACTCAAGATATTCTATGATTTAATTCTATGTTCACAGTTTTCAAATAGGTCCTTTCTGCTGTGCAAGGAGAAAACCATCAACTCCTGCCTTTACGTAGATGAACAAAACCCATGGGTGAAGTTGTAACTTCCAGGATCACTGCTCTCTCATGAATCAAATGTCTTGAGTTCGACAGCCACCTTGAACTTTATCCTAACATCGGGTAAACTTGAAATAAAGTGAGTTTGCTTCATACAAAAACTTAAGAACTTGGTGACCTTTGCAGAAGAGAAAGTAGTGTTTCATCACTTACCAAAACAAAGAGTTCATCAGTTCTTAATCTAAATAAGAACTGTGAGTCTGACATGCTGTGCAGAAGACTGTAATAACAGAAACTTCTAAACTGAATTTTGTCCTGCTGTTTGCTTACCAGAGCAATACTTCAGATTCATCAGCCCTAACCATCTACATGATGCTTCTCATGTTGGAATACATATAGGAAACTCCCAACTTGACTTACTTTGCAGTTCCAAAAATCTAGTTCTATTAAAGACTAATGGTAAGGTTGAAATAATTCTATAGGGATGAGTAAGAAACCATACAGATGTAGAAGATAATGTTCTTCACACACATGTTTGTATATATGTGTATGACTATGTTGTATATATGAATATATTGTATATATGTATATGAATGTATATTTTTATATACTATGAAAAGCAGTGCGTTCTTCATAGTATATTAAATGTAGCTTAGAAAATATGTAACCCTATGCTTAAAAAGTCATATGGATAAACTGACAATATCTAACTTTAAATTACGAAACAAACAGTTCTGATCTCAAATTAAGAATCCAGTTCGCTAATATTTTATGCATGCAGAGTCTCAGGGCACTCCTTCAACCCACTACATATTCTGTGAAGGCACAATCAGAGTAATAGAATGTACACACCTGAATAGTCATCTGTTCCATAATCTTCTGTAGGGTCTTCGACTGGACTAGAGCGCACTCTTTCCACTTTTGGAAAATCATTTCTTGGTGAGTAAGGCTGGATTGACGTTCCATACAGTACCAACGACCACTCTTTCAATTTGCCTAGAAGTATTTGAAATCTATTTTTAGAAACCACTTAGATTTTCTGTGTGTTACAAAACCATATCACTTGTTAACATGACTTCGTGAGCATGTATGGAAAACACTTTTCAAGTAAGTGTCTTCAGTTTAATATAGATAGTGTAATCACTGCTTCACTATAAACCGAGAAAGCACACTTTCTTCAATCAGATTTTTACATGGTATCTTCATTGTGCTCCAGCTTGTTGTAGATCTAGCAAAAAGTTTGCACCATGGGTTGAACTCAATATAAACCATAAACAATACACTCTTTGGCCAGACAGTTATTTGGAAAATGTATATGCTTTTCAACCAATGAATGGGAAACAGCTTCATTTAAAATCTCTGTGGAAGTACATGAGTGTCCGCTTCCAAACCATCATAATTTATTATTTATTTTGGCAGATGATATACCACTGCATTTTCTATGTTCATCACTAATATTTTATCCTCATGCTACTTGAGTGAAGAAATACAAAAATGTTTGCCTACATGGAGCATTATCTGACTTTTTGGCAAGCTTTTTGTGGGAAGAATGAAAAATTAAATATGTATCAAGTCATCAGTTCATGCTGCCTCCTACAAAGTGTGAATTTCCAGTTCCTACCTTTCTGTCTATACTACCTGGTGAAGGTAAATCTTCCTCTTTCTTTCATTTTAATGATACTCAATAATTTGAGCTTCCATACTGTTTGCTTGGACCTTTTCAACCTGTGCAAGCAAACTACTTTGACCTTTACAAGTGATTTCTTGTACTTTTCCAATGTCATTTGGTATCATCCACTGACATGACCAAGGCAATACATCACCTCTGCTTTTACATTCATCCTTCAAGCAGTATGCAAAAACAAGCAAAACCACTACCTGACAGATGATAGCCCAACTCTTTCAAGTGGCTTATACTGGGCTTAAAGACACGAATCTCTGTTTTGCCTCTGTATCATGCCAAAACCAATTTAATCTTTCTGGGACAGAAATTTCTGTGTTTCACTTGAAACCTTCTCTGCTCTATTCTCAGTTGTTGAGAAAAAACTATAGGCAAGAGGCTATGTCACAAGACAGCTGTTTCACACAGCAGCTTTCAACTTTTCACAGCTACATGAAAGTGTTGCTGTTTTTAAAAAGACATTCAATCTTGATTTAAAAAATTAACTGATGAAGAGTCTATTATATCTACTGCCAAACTAGTGGCTAATTACCTTGGCTGTAAACCTGCAGGCCCTGTATTTTCAATTTGTCTTTTCCTACCTCTAGTGCACAGCCTCTTTAGTCACCACTATGTTAAAAATGCCCAAACCACGTATTTTCTTCCTGTACAGACATGTGGTGATCAAGCTACCTCTCAATGTTCTTTAAAGTGATTCAGCTGGGTCCTTCGGGGAACTTTTCTTTTTAGGAAATTAAGCCACACAGGGAGTTCATTTTTAACCAGATATGCAGTCATCTCTACAGCCTTTTTGAAGTGCTCTTCTCCACGTACAGTTTCTATCCTTCTTATGTTTTAACCCACTTCTACAGCATACAGGCCATGATACATTGTATGCAATCAAAAAAAAACAAGTGTTTTGCTAAGTCATTCAGATCTTTTCATCCTTGTTACTATTATGCTCAGAAGATCACTAAACTGAGGCTTGATTTTGGACTTCTTCCAGAACGTTAGTAAAAATACTGCACACTAGAAGAAAAAAAGAATTTGCAAGGACTCACTGAAAATAACCACAGATAAAGATGCTCCTCAGGCACAGCGTATTTTGTCTGGGCTTTGTACGCTTGGAAGGGCTAGTACTTGCAGGAAGAATTGGTGCAAAAGGGCAGCAAAATAGGGAAATACTGCAGGGTCTTTCAGAAGATTAGCTGCCTTTTAAGAATGGTTCAGTAAATAAAGGGGAAAAATTCATGTAACTTGCCAGCAAATAAATGAAGTCTGCCTCAAGGCAGGTTTAATTTGCACAATGAAAATATTTCAATAACTAAGTATATATACTTATACTTCTATAATGAATAAACAAAGTGTGCACATTTGAGCCAAAATCTTTCTTTCCCCATTTCTGGCTGATTCCATCATTTATCTTGGCTAGAACAATTCTTTACTCTGCTTGCATTTAGTATGTAACAGAGGTCCAATATTGTATGTATAGGAGAAAGAGTGTATCACAGTGTTTCACAGCAAACACACGTCCACCTCCATAAACTCTACAGAATTTAGTGCAGAAATCACATGCACTACTTTTATGAACTGGACCCTGAATTTTTTTACAGGTAACAGATGTGGCATTACCTTGCCAATGTAGGGATATGATGACATGTTGGCTCTTTGTTCTCAATTTGGTTACAGGAAAACTGCAGCCCCTAATTATAAGACTTTTAATAGCTAAACAAACACATGCACTCAACAGAAAAAAGAAACAGGCATGATGGTGATATCACTGTGATAAACTGCAGGCTATGGTGATAAACTAGTGAGGCACCATAAATTGTGTTTAAGCACCTTTTGTTAACTCAGCGAGGTGACTAACCCCAACATACCCAAACAGCAGAGTTTACTTACCACTAATAAATAGTAAGCACTTTCAAATCTTTCTGAACAGAAGTGTTACTGGACAGTTTCCATCACAGGGCTCCAGAAATTTTGGGCACATATTACTAGATAGTATACAGTGATCCAGGATCCAAATACAACCACACCACATCCAAATACAACCACAACCACACTGCATCTTGTGAAATCCAAATGCATGCAAAAACCTAACCAGTCTCAAGCACTGTTTCATTGCAGCTGAAAGCAAGCAAAGAGTAAACCCTCCAGCACAATTCTTTTAGTGTACCAGCTTCCTCCACAACCCTTGGCTGGACAAGCCTACCTTCTCCACATCCCCTGGCTTTACTGCCCCCTTTCTTCTACAGCTAAATCTTTAGGATTTATTCCTCACAGAGCAAAAGCAATCTGTTCTGTGGGATTAGCAACTGTAGCAGGGAGAAGAGTATGTATAACGTATTAAAACAAGTAAGTCAGCAAGACCTTTATAACTATGTACGTAAAACATGAGTGTGCAGGAACAGGCTTTAAAGTGTACAGCTGGAAATGTAGTTGGCCACTTTTGCACTGTCCTAGTGACATAAAAGGACTGTAAAAGTTGTTTGGAGAAAAGCCCTGATGAAGTTTGCAAAACTGCTCCATGCTACCTCACTTGTAGGCTTCAATACATGGAATGTGCTAGGGAACTGGGTTCCAGTTCACACAAAGGCAGAAAAGCTACCCTAAATTGTACTTGAGAACATCCAGAGACATTCCTGGCTGTATCAGCAATAACAAGTACAAGACGCAGTTGAAAAGAATTGATTTTTATCTTTTCAGTAATCTGATTAAAATTAAATTACTTGTTTAATACCTTCCTTCTATCAAATTAAAACAAACCCACAAACACCAAACATCCCTGAATCCCTGAACAGTTCTGCTCATAGTCTACGGATGCATACTTTTAACGAATATTGCTTTTTAGTGTACCGGGAACTTTACTCTGCATTTACTGGCGCAATTAACATCACTTAGCTAAGTACCTTTCACCACTGCAAAACCATGGTGAGAAGTGATCACTGCCGTTAAAATTGTGTGATAACTGAAGCACCAACAATGATGCTTTTTTCTTCCACAGCTCTAGAGGATGATAATCGAGATTTTCAAAATGCTGTTCTTCAAGTTAAACATTTGAGTATACAGTTTACTTTTAAATGGCACTGGCCACCCCAGAGTTACCACAGACTTTAATAAAGAGTTGTTCACTGCTCAGCAATTTTGAAAATCACACTGATTATCTCAGTCTTCAATGGGGACTTTTTGGCCTCATATTACATAACAGGTTTAAAAAATTCTGGCTTACGACAGCTGGTTTAGCATCCTAAAAAATTCAGGTTATGCGGACAACTGAGACAGGCAATAAGAGAACATGAGACAGGCAGAGAGATTGGCTATGTGGCCATCTGCTGCATTAAAACCAACATGATTCAGCTAATGAGAGCAGAAATAAAGAAGTAAAACTCTCATTCAATTCTGTCAACCTTAACAGCAGTGGAGTGAAATTTATCTGTGTGTTAGATTTTTTTTTGGCAAAAATTTATCTAAGCAGCATAAAATCAGCAGTTCTAGATTGTCGTAATTTTGAAATGAGAGGGTTAATTTTTGTTCAAAGTAAAATGTATAAACCCAGTTAAGTTGGACCTATGTACCACTTGGAATAGTAAGGAACCTGGACAACTCTGTGTTCATACATTAGAATTCCTCCGGTGCCCTTGCTTGCTCTAAGTAATGATGGAAATAGTCCTATTGAGTTTATAAACTGCAGGAGCGACTGAACCAGCCGGCCTCCCAGAAAGGCACAGTTACTTTGAACATGTAAACTGCACATAGCCTTTATTCGAATCCAAATAATTTAACAAACCAAATTTCAACCAAGAGGAAGATGAAGTACTCCATTGCAATACCTGGAGGCAGAAACGTTGATGGGTCTTTCCCGGATAGAGTAGAACTGAAACAATTAACATTTTCTTAAAATAGCCAACTACATGCACACATGCCCTGTCACACTAGCCCTTCTTATCTTAAGCTCAAAGCACTGAAGTTTACATTTTAGTCAATGTTTATGTGTACTTCTTCATGCAGCGGAAAAATAAAAGCACTTGCACTTAGTGAGGCTGCTTTCAATTGTTTTTATGACTTCATTAACCTACTAATTCAGGAACAAATTTAAAAATCACCCATTGCAAAATTCGCAAAGACATATTTTTATAAATTCAAGTACTTTAAGTTAACATCTATGTCTTAAAATTCAGAATTGACTTTTAGCAAATCAATTAGAAAACTCCTACTGTTTAGTGAATTTACTTAGCTGCCAGAAATTAAATGTATCTTTTATTTCACTGAATTACAAACTAATTCTATTGCTAATATCGTTGTAGTCCCAAATATGTTTCATAGCAGAATTCTTACATTTTTTACCTATCAGAAAGCAGTGATCAACTATACAGCGTAATATTACTGCATTCTGATACACTGTCCAATCAGAGTAAGTGTTAATTTTGATTTAGCGACAAACGATTTCCTGTACATCCACAGTATTGGCCTCTCTAACATGTTTAATCTAGAACATTTGATAAAGTGATATTTCACCTTTGATTATTTTTATTGAATGGTTTCCACCTATTTTGATGTGGGGCTCTGAGGGAGCCTTTAAAGGAGGATATTCAGTATTCACACATAAACAGTGGTATTCTTGTCTGTGTATAATGTATCTATTTCAAAATGGTTTTTAACATTTAAATTTTCATTAAGTCCAAAGGCAAGTATATACTCATACTTCATAACCAACAAACAGAAGTAAGCATGTACTCCCATGAGTTCTTTGAAAGCCTTTCCTTCAAACTCAGTTCTCATACTGAAATATGTGAATGAAACTGAACTGTGCAGTGGGAATTAAAAGCAGAAGAATGCCTGTAGCCTCAGAAATTCTTAGGAGTACAGTTTGTGAGTGGATGAATGCCACTTCTAAGCACTGTACCCATACATGCATTGTGACCACACACTGCACACTGCAACCTACCAGTGGTAGCATGCCACAAAATTTCTTTCAGATAGTGGAATTTTCTAGCTGTGTAAACACCAATAAATGCCCCTTTTTCTTATGGGTAGGATAAAAAACACAAAGCAAACAAAGCCAGCATGAAAATAAATCCCTGGGCCCTACATATAGCTGATAAAGGCCAAGCAAATATGGGCCCTATATCAGCCATGAAAGTCACAAGCAGTTTGAATACAGCAGAGTAACTCTGGGCTGCTCTAACTTATGTTGAAGACTTGTCCGATAAATCTATACTCAGCATTCAAGAAAACAGATTCTCCTATAAGGAGACTATAACTTATTTCAAATGCGACACATGCACTTTGATGCAGTTCTGTATCTTTTTCCACAAAAGACTGTGCCTAGCAAATATCTAGCTTTGTTTAAAGCACTGATCACAGTGCTTTAAACAACAGCTTAAAACACTGATTACAGTGCCTTTTGATAACAGGAAGGGATTCTGTAGGTACATTGAGGTACTGGAGCACCTCCCGTATGAAGACAGGCTGAGAAAGTTCGTGCTGTTCAGCCTGGAGAAGAGAAGGATGCGTGGAGACCTCATAGCAGCCTTCCAGTATCTGAAGGGGGCCTATAAGAATGCTGGGGAGGGACTCTTCATTAGGGACTGCAGTGACAGGACAAGGAGTAACGGATAAAAACTTAAAGAGGGGAAGTTTAGACTGGATATAAGGAGGAAGTTCTTTACTGTGAGGGTGGTGAGGCACTGGAATGAGTTGCCCAGGGGAGTTGTGAATGCTCCATCACTGACAGTGTTCAAGGGCAGGTTGGCCAGCAGCTTGGGTAACATGATTTAGTGGGAGGTGTCCCTGCCCATGGCAGGGGGGTTGGAACTAGATGATCTTTAGGTCCTTTCCAACCCTAACTATTCTACGATTCTACAATTCTATGATGCTCTTTACAGCTCTGCCTTCATACAAAAACCAGTGAGATGTTCCAGCTGTAAATAAAAGCTGGAAAACAGTCAAGGCAGTATAATGAACTGCAAGCATTCTTCTGAACTCATCAAGTCCAAATAAGGGTTAGAGCCATACCTGGAGTCTTGAAATTTCTCAATTGCGATGGAGTGTCACAGATTTCCAAAATCCAGTCACCTGCTGCTTTCTCACTCCAGCAGTGAGTAGTCATAAATTCCCAGTTTTTGAATCCTTCCATGGAATGATCAAATAGCCTAAAATAAATAATGACATTATTTTGAGTGAACCATTTTATTTGGGGAGCTAAGCCTCCCAAGTCTGCAATATCTTGAATGATTAATTAGCCAGTTCATTCAACCGTGCCTTTACATAATGTTGCTCATAATGGATTTCCCACACATATTTCAAGTACACTCAACAGTTTCTTGTTTTGATGGGAAAGATTCTTCACATCATAATTTGTCTAATGTGAAAGAGAATGGAAAAATAATTTATTGCAAAAAAAACCCCAAAAAACCCAAAAATTAATACTGCTTAATAGGATTCATGTGTCTTGGGAAAAGTGCACACGATACAGCATATATTTTGCTTTAGCAGCATGACACAAATACAAACAACTCTTAAGTAGGAAAATTGCTGTAACATTTATTTTTGGCTTTGGACTGGAATACTTAAAAGGAGTTTAAAAGCAGTAAAAATTATGAAGTTACTGAGACGACATTACCAATTCAATATATGTGACTTCTTGTAAGGAAATAAAATGTCACTGAGGCATTGGTCTCAGTCCTCAAATGACCAAGGTATAACTCTCCTCAAACACTTGACAGAATTAAGTTTGGGTAAAACTAAAAGATTAATGGCATCTAACCATCAATATTAACATAATTTAATTACCAAGGTCACAGGTGAAGGGTTTGAGTTTAGGCCTGGATCACGATCATTTCTAGTATGGGGGCTCAGTTCAGAGGCTGCAATGGAATGGTGATCCCATAAGGGAAGAGGAAGGAGATTTTGCTATCTAAAACTGGAGTTTATTAATGAGATTTTAGAAAGACAAAAGAGAATTTGTGGGTTTTCTTCAGTGCTCATGGGATCACTGAAACAACATCAGGCACTGAAGCAATATAAGGTTGCCTGGTACCCCAAAACTATTGATGAGAAGCACACTCAAATCAAGACTCTTGCCTCCAATAACACAACACAGCTCAGCTTTGAAAAATACACACAACTTGTAAGTAAGAAAATTGCTGTAACATTTATTTATTATATACAACTACGTATATTTACATCTCTATATTTCTATAGAGATATATAGATATCCATAGATATCTATTATATGTATTTTTGTCTACATGTGCATAAACATGTGCATATATGTGTATATATTTATCACTGTTTTAATTTGCTCTTTGTGTGAAAATTCCACTGGTAATAGCTATGCTTAAATACTTTTCATAAACCAAGATCTTTCAGTAGAAAATCCAAAAGATTTAAAACCCTTTTCCATAAAACAGAGTAAGACAGGTGTTAGACTACAAAAATATTAGGGTATTTTACACTTACATGGTTCTTAACTGTTATTTTCTAAGCTAATTTCAAGCCTTATTCTCAAAGGTTGTAAAGTTCAGCAAACACTGGAAAGCAGGATACTTCTGTAGCAATGTATGTGTCAATTTCTGGTAAAAATCACCACACAGAATGTGCATCAATGCTGTATTTCTTGTGAAAACTTTGGTAAGTCAGAGGCATAGGGTCAGGTACTGTGTATTCACACTTACTGCTACAGGACCTGTATAGACCTGCATGCTATATGCCTGGTTCACTTTACAGGACTCAGCTCAATGCTGATATTCACACTCTCACTTGTGCAACCTTTTCTTATTTTTAATGAATGTGTAATAATATTTTTATTAGCATTGTTAACATTAAATTTAAGTATGTATATTTAGAATGAGGCTTCATTTTCTCTGATAATTGTGCGCTATTTTTTTCTGATGCAGTTCTGTACCTTTGTGTGTGTCAGTCTATATGTGTGTGTATATATATTTATTCTGCCAGCAGAATTGGCCTGTTTCATTTCACTGTTAAATCAGTTGTGCGAATGCAGCAAATCTCACAAACACTTGGCACGCATCATTTACTGAAAGGGTAGAAATTATTATGCAGTTATTACCCAATGTTGACACGTGGGTATGTTCAATTCAAGTCATTACGCAGGATATTTCCAACAGTTCGTCAAATTGTCATACTCTATTTTGCTGATAACTAATGTATTACTTTCTAAACACCCTGTCAATCTGTCAAGGCAGTAATACTCCTCTTTGCCATTGGGGCAACTAAATTATAATGTATTATGTAAGTACTGTGCAATTATACTGTAAATTCTGTACTCACTGGGCTTCCATTCACACACATCGAAATACAGTTACTGTTTATTTTTACTGCGATTAGCCAAATGGTTCCCATAGTATTTTTTATCTGTCATGCTTTTGAATTTTAAATTGCCGTCAGATTTCCATTTTAGTATTGCATCATTATTTTAAGTAATTTGGGAGGAAGAGAAAAAAATCCATTATGACCTTATCAGAGGTTAACTTCCCTTCCCCGTTTACCTAAAAATACATTATGGCTGTAAGTGTAAGCATTCACATCTCCAATTGAAATGGGGAAAATACAGTTATAGTCTTTCAGAGAAAATTGACTAGTTTTTTGAAAGAAATCTTTGGGAGAGATCTGAATTTTATGGAGTAAGGTTTAAACTGGAATCTTCAAATGAGTGAACTGTGTTTCTACAAGATTCTACAAATAAGTCAAAAAGCCACTGACAGATAAAAAGAACAGCTAAAAAAAAAAAAAAAGATACTGACTCTGAGACCGTGTGTCCAAGTATTTTTGTGTTGCTCTGCTTATGCATGAAACTCTCAAATCAGAGAACCTGTGAGGCAGTACATGGATTTCCCTTTCAGTGGTATAAAATGAATGAATCAAGTGATTGCAGAAGAGAAGGCTGCGTGGAGACCTCATAGCAGCCTTCCAATACCTGAAGGGGGCCTATAGGGATGCTGGGGAGGGACTCTTCATTAGGGACTGTAGTGAAAGGACAAGGGGTAACGGGTTCAAACTTAAACAGGGGAAGTTTAGATTGGCTATGAGGAAGAAATTCTTTCCTGTAAGGGTGGGGAGGCCCTGGAATGGGTTGCCCAAGGAAGTTGTGAATGCTTCATCCCTGGCGGCGTTCAAGGTGGGGTTGGACATAGCCTTGGATGGCATGGTTTAGTGGGAGGTGTCCCTGCCCATGGCAGGGGGGTTGGAACTAGATGATCTTAAGGTCCTTTCCAACCCTAACTATTCTATGATTCTATGATTAAATGTTCAGGTGTACTTTTCCTTATTCAAAGAAAGAAATACAAATGGAATAGAATATCTTAAGGAGCATGGAGCCAGTCCATATAGTTAACTGATGTTTTTATTTTCATATTGATACTGGGCCAAAATTCGTATCAAGGACACATACAGAGCTTCTAGTGGACTAGTAAATTATTAGCATATTGTCTGATGAATTATTATTTCAGTATTAGAGGTTACTACATGTTAAAATGGTTAACTACGATTATTAGAATGATATGATAATTCTTATGACCATGATCATATGCATCTGCATCATTTGTACCCATGCATGTAACATGAAGGACCAATCTTTATAACTTTATAACTTATTTGCCAACATGACTGTAACAGATGGCCGGATCTGTTATTCAATTACTCATGTAATCTCTCTTATTAACAGGACATTCAAGTTACAGTGGATGTGACTACATGCCTGCTCACAATGAAAAGCATTACATTTAAAAATAACAACTCTCTGAGAAATTTTATGACATACTTTTCATGTGCCATATACAGGTCTGTATAAGAATATACATATCACAGAGTGTAGAGTAAAATAATTATTTCCTGAAAACAAATTCAAGAGCCTAGAAATTACACCACATTTCTATCTAAAAATATAACCTCAAGTAGAAATGTCAGTCTGTAATCAAATGTTAAACCCAGAGGAAGACAATCAGCCACTTTCTTGGAAGTTGACAAGTAGGAACATAAAGCTCGTCTCCCACAGCTAAATTTACTAGCGTTAAAAAAACAACCAAACAAGTGTGCCAGCTTCTTAGCAAGGAATCAGTAAGTTCCTAAACGCTCAGAAGAATTTGTTTTAATTTTTAAATTCACATGTGAAAAGGCTGTGGGGTAGGGGATCCATTTGGCAACACCACCATTGCCCATCATGAAAAATAAAAGGTGGATTCAAAAAAAGAGCTTTTTTATTACCAAGGACTTTTTTTTTTTTTTTTCAACTCAGAAGGTGCAGCTGCACCTGTCTGGCAGCCTTGCTTGTATATTGAACTGACTACACCAAGAACCAGGAAGCCCTGCGAGCAGATGGCTGGGGCTGCAGGAAAGAAATTGCTGGCAAGAAAAGGCTATTTTCTCCTCTGTAGTAGCAATCTTTGCTTATGATGTGCTCCAGCCTACTAAAATGGCAGGCAAGCAGAACTTGCCCACTAGTCTAATTGGCCACTTTATTGGTCAGCTTTATTGGCCATTTTATTGGTCAGCTTTATGAAAAGAGTACAGCATGCCTCATCAAGCTGCATAAGCGAAAATGCTTGGATCAATTATTCTTAGAGCAGCTCTTCTCCACAGGGTTCAACCACCAGCTCCCTGTGAGAAATAGCCCCTGAGGAGCTGCAGACAGCTCAAACTGACTTAAACAAAGCTTCAGCAAGACTCTACTGCTCACCTGCACTGAAGAACTCAGAGAAAAAAGAAACGGTCAGAAAGCATACAGGCACTTAATAAGCTTTCTCATCTGCATGTGCCAAGGAAGATCACTTAAAACTTCTGGATATGGATCTGAAGATATATTTAAAATCTATGCATACACATACGTAACTTCTTTTTTTTTATATATATATTTCCATATTACATCTGGTTATCACAGTTACCTTCATGAAGCAATGGAGATCTTTGAGCTGTCATGATAAAATTTTTTGGAGACTAGCATTAACAGCAGAATACAGTGCCTGCTAACCTGAACTAGTGGATATTACGCAACTGCAATTTTTAAGTATAGAGAACTTGACCCCAGGGACTACACATATCCACATGAAATGCTCCATCATGACCTATAGACATGTCAGGCTGCTGAGCTTCACACACCACACTGGTCAGCCAGCTATACGTCTGATGCTTATTGTGCTTTCCTATTGAATTTGCACTAAATCTTCAGAAACCTCACTCTAAATAGGCAGAAATCCTTATGCAAGAGCAGGAATGAACCTGGTGTGGAATATACAGACTTTTCCTGCATTACCCTACGTTTGAAAAGAGACATCTGATTAGGGTGAGGGCAGTAGCGGACACTGTCCATCATATAATCCAGTTTATTCCAAGTGAAACTCAATGTAGTAAGTGTTACAGTAAGATTGATGAGGGCCTAGTTTTTGTAAGGCTTGGAAAAGAGTATATAATTCCCACTATAGTAGCTGGGACAAACCTATCTGCAGGAAGTAGAAATACCAAGCATTCTTCCACAGCCTCATTGAAACAGCTCCCCTCTTTTCTATTTGGTTCAATACAAACCTCAGAAGATGAGACATTTAGCTGGATACTAAATATGTCCTTAGCCACTTGTCCTCAATACTGCTTTAACTATGGAAAATTAGATCAAACTTTTCATGACTGGTTCTAATTTTCCATTAAAACTGAACTTGAGGTACTGAGTTCTAAAAGCCAATACATGCCTACTCTGTAAATCTCTAATTAATTCTTTACTAGTCTCAGTCATCAAAAAAAGTCATGCGTCACTCTAAATCCCAGATATATTGTACTTCATTCTTCTTGCACTTAGAGCAAATTCCAAGATCAGTTTTACTAACAGGGAGGATAGTGTCACTTACATGCATTCATTTACTCTTCTGCATGTGCAAAAAAACCCAACCCTGTCTTTTCTGCGGAGCTAAGAAAATCAACCTTATTTTTTCTCTCTTAGATTGAAGTGTTTACTATTTTTTTATAATTAATTTGTCCGTAGTATCTCCAGAGCTGTTAATATACTGTTAATACTGCAAGATCTTTAGACGCATTGATGTTGCAATTGCAGTTCAAGGGCTGGTCGGTAGAAGGGTAGCTGGATGTTTATTCACTCTCCCTGTCTCCTACACCTCCTCTGCAAAAAAATAAATAGATAACTGGAATGAAATAAAACATAGCAAGTAAGAATTATGAGCAATGGTTTTCTGAGAATTTCTTCATCCTGCAGCCATAATACAAGCAGAATATTGTTTGCTCATCCTGGACTTAACAGCACCAGAGAGTCCTTTTCTGTTACTATAACAGTGAGACTCAGCATAAAGTTTGGCCCTATCCCTTTCATCATATTTGGATACATAGCATTTTCGGGTTTTTATTAAAGTATAATTTGTAAACTGCAATAAAGACGTAAGACAGACTGGTCTAGAAATCAAAATGTGGTCCTATAAAGAAAAGGTTTCCTCTTCTGATAAGCAAGGCTTTTTTATGAAGCAAACTAGCAAGTAAGATTAGATGAGAATACTCCGTTTTTGCTCCAAGAGTTTCCTGCATAGGAAGGAATTATTAAAATTTACTCATTATCTAAGGTTTCACGATAGGAAAAAGATGGTCATGAAAATACTTCCTTTTGTTACTGAAAAGAGGTATTATTAATGTCCATGCCATATAAGCATAGGAAGCTAGTGGCCTGGAAACTTGCCATCACGTGGCTAAAAAATTTCAGTTACGCAGTTCGAATGGCAGCAGCTGCTTTAAATTTAAAGGGCAAGAATTAAACAAGCCAAGACTTCAGTGGGAGACAAATGAGCCCTAAGTTTGCTTCTTCTATCGTCTTTGTATTTAGCTTCTTCTCCATAGCCTGCCCTGTACTGAGTGTTTGTTAGAACTGACCTTGGTATGTCTCAAAAACACACAGAAACCCATGCTGCCAAATCCGATGGCCAATTGTTTTTAAAAAGGGGATACTGTTCCCCTTTGGATTTAACTGCAGTCTCATCCTCACACCAGACAGAACTTTCCAAGCCTGTATTTTCCTCTGCTGCAGTACATCCAATGTAATCATGTTTAGTTCTTTCCAAACAACAAAGCAGATGTTCCCTGTAATGCAGTTTTTGAAGAATGCACATGAGGCTCAAGCCAGTGACAGTGTAATCCACCAAATGCCTGCAAAGGAATCCACATTGCCTCTGACTAACAAATTTTCTTACTGAAGTCATTTTAGGGGATGCCAACATTAAGGATAAAATATGCAGAAAAAAGGCCAAATAATGTCTTGAGGGACCTACTCGTCAGTGCACCAGAAACTACACAGTGACTCTTCTTCCAGAATTGGCGAAGAAGCGCACATGTGTAAAATAGACCTTTTGCACTTTAAGACATTTTACCAACAAACTGTTTCAAATTAAACCCAGATGAATAGCAGTAAAGCAGTAAGGTTTTCCCTGGGTTCAGTAAAAACAGCTGGTAATGCTGCTATTAATCATGTACGTGTGCATTAAAAAGTCTTGTATGTCTGAGAAAAGCATCTCAGTCAGGTAGCAGCAATGTACAACAGCCTCTGGGACCTTTGACTATAGGAAAAAATTCCAGAATACCTGCTGCCAATGCATCCCTGCATGCTACTCGTGCTTGAATGCATTTATCTTTTTATGCCCTCGCCAATAACAATTTAAAGTTCAAATGCCTCATGACTGCATTCTCATATTAGTGAATAAAAACACTCCTACTCTGAGTTTTATTATTTAACATGATGCTAAAACATATACACTCAACAATGCTTAGTATACTACTAATTGCAAGACGACGTTAAGACTTCTTCTTGCAAGACCAAATAAACCAAGCCTTGAAACACTATTTTTTAAAGTACTGCGCCATATCCATCACTTTACCCAAACAAAGGGATTGTGAAGACATAGAGTTTGCAAAGTACATTTATTCCTTAATGTTAGTAGCCTAGAGTTGCTTGTTTTAGCCAAATGTGACTGACAAGTCAGTATATCTCTGAAGCTTGCATGGGAAGGGAATTTCTTGTGGAATTGTGTAAGTATTCACTCTGTCATTAATAATTTGTTTTTTGGAAAGTAACAAACATTAAAAGGCCTTTCAGGTTTTTTTTTGTTTTTTTTTTTTTTTTATGGTTAGCTTTCTGACAGCGTACGATAAGATACAGCTTAAGATCACCTTACTTTCATACATATATTTGTGTTATCTCTTTCTACCACAGGTACAGAAAATAATTTCTTTCTAAGGTGTAGGCGTTACAAAGAGATTGAATGACTTAAACTTTGCACCTATTCCACGTACCAGTCATCACCAGAGGTGAACTGTGAATACTGGAATGTCTTTATCTCCCACTTGCTGTGAGTCAGCTGCAAGACATGAAAGCCTAGAGCCAAAAGTTAGCTGTGTTAAGACCACTGGGTTTACACGAGATTGTTTTGTTTGGATATCTAGTTGGAGGAATTTCAACTTTTTTTTTTTTTTTTTTCAGTTTGAAGCATGGAAGAACTGCTGCATAAAAATTGAACAGAAAACCAAAGAAGGGTTCTTTGAACACAAAAACAAAAGACTGTTTAATAACTCCTTAGAGGGTAGAAGTCTGCCTCTGCACTGTTTAGCATATGACAAATTCTTTGTTCAGTGCTACAGGGACATACATAGATGTGTGTGCCCATATACTCTGCTAGCAAAGCTCTGACAACACTCACAATGAAACACATGAGATATTCTAGAAGGCGCCAAAATTCCAGGACAACTTTCTCTCCATTTGACGAATTAATGTCTACAGCTTAAAGAGTATTTTCAGTGTACATTTTCTTTTAAATTAACCTACTCTCTCACGAAAACATGGGTTCACACTTCCATAAGAATCAAGTCCGTCTCAGTTCCAGAATAGGTCCTTCCTTTCAAGGAGAAAGGTAAGTCCTTCTACCACTGAGGGACAGGAAGACATGCAAGTCTCCAGGACTAGACAGTCACTATATCAGCAAATCTGGCTAGGTGAATGTGATTGATAAGACAGTCTGGAAACCAAGCCACCCCCACTTCACTAAAGGCCCTGAAGAGTAGGACTGGGAATATAAATGTTTGTGAAGACTTCAGCATGATGGCAGCAGAGTTCTTACAACATACGTTTGACACATGGCAACATTCATTGTTTCTGAGATATACAACACCAGCTAACAAAAATTTTTGTGTGGGAGCCATGCTCTGTATCCTGCAGAATGGCAGTTACCTAAAGAAATTCTCCCTATCACACTGTGGTCCCATCAGGAAGAAGATTTCTAGCCAGTTAGAATTATAGAAGGATTTCTTATTGTATCTTATTTGCACATTTGAAAATAGGGTAGAGTTTGAGAAGGTTTCTGGGGTTTCTTAGTGCTTTAAACATCTCTGGTAGGAGGCAGTGCTCTTGAACAGTGATTTAGCAAGATTTATCTGGGAAGGACTGCCAATGTTCTCTTCCAAGAAAGAAGAGTTCTGCTAGTAGACCAAATAGAAATATTATTGAGAAGTCTTTCAACTTGCTGAGGAGAAATACTAATGACGCACCAGGCACTGAAAATGCACTAATGTTGGAAATGCTGCATTGGATAAAGAGATACTTGTTTGAGTCCAGTCTGGATAAAAAGAAACAATATGATACAGCACCACCATTCCTCCAAGAACACAATACAGAGGTGACAGGATGGGAAAAATGACTGGTCTTTCTGAGTGGTTATTGTTAGAGTAGCTGGACATCCATAAGCAAGTATCCATCACAGATCCATGGGATGTAGAAAATGGCTGACTTAAAAATTGTAATAGGCTGTTTACAAATTAATTTCAAAGTACTAGTGCAACTTCTCATTGCATCTTAAGAGTGCATTTGCACTTCACTTTCCCCGTTTCTCTCAGAAAAAGAATAATTAGCCTGTGTCTGCCAGCAAACCTACTGCAACAACTTGACTGTTCTTTACTGATGCTGCAGTTTTGGTGCAGGCTTTGCACTATGGCTGGACTCTGAAGTTATGTTGTCATACTATACCTGTTGGCCAAGAGCTGTGACCTAGTTCCAGAAGGAGAGGTTAGGTAAATTGCCAAGTCTCCACGTCGAGGGTGAGTAATAGTGATGCGCACAACAACATGCTCCAAGTAGATCACATGGTGGTTAGGGTTATCTGAACAGCCAGTGGCCTTGTAAATTGAACGGACAATGCTGTCAGGTCGTATTGTTCTGTAACGTAAGCATATGAAACAACATCAGCATCTCTTGCTTGTTCTATAAAGTAAGACAACCACATCTTTTTTGCTTAGGAGTGAATGACAGTGCTGGACAATTGTTTCTGAAAAGTCAGTAGCCTATAACTGTTAGTTTCAACACTTACATCCTAGCTGAAACTATCACTACAGGATAATTATTGTACGGCAGCTAAGCATAACTACCTGGGTTTCTGTTAAGTATGCACACATGCTGAAAGAGTACAGTGAAAAACGTGTAATAGGAATAAGCTTTTGGGACAGAACGTATTTGTGGATAAGTGGCCAGCTGAGAATTGCTGGGATTGTCACGGGATCACAGCTGCTTGTTAAACCCCAGGAAATGCCTGGCATAGCCATCCTTTCTTACGTAATAGCAAGTATTACATGTTAACTGCACTAAATGGTATCTGACTCAAATGGTTTAAATTGGTTCAACATCCTTGTAGACTATACCAGTAATGGATTAAACTTTACCAAACAATAACCTTAATGCTTTGGAAGTGTGCTTTATGACTGATACTGTCTCTTTATTCACAGGGTGCAAATGCAGAATTTTGCTCTTAAGCCTTGCTCTACAGGAACCCTATATTAACCATCAGAAAGCAGTTAAGACTTAGTGTCTGAGCTAGAGATTCCTCTGAGACTGCTTGAAAGACATAATTACATGCATATTTTAATTAAAAGAATATTTGCTTGTTAGATCCTGTACTGGTAAATTGGTACTCATTTTACAAAGGTGTCTGCAGTGCACTCAAACAAACATTCTTCTTTGGTGTACCTTCTACACCAGAATCACTCATTATCCAGCCTGGCTTGTTTTATACCTTCAGTTTCTGGAGCATTCTTGAAACTAGGGTTTTTTTCCAAGCACCACAGGAAATAATGTTTACAGGCAAATGACCTGACATCTGTGAAGGTGACAGAGCTCCCACGTATAGCTTTCAAATGACACATTATACACAATCCAAGGGAGGAGTAAATTATACCCAATTTCTTCCATAACTTTATGTCAGCAAGAGTTTTGGCAGCAGGTATTACTTGATTTGCCGATCTGTGTTCTCCACACACACATGCTGTGGAGGGACCGTTGTCCACTTTTCTGCTTCTATCACCATTGCTTCAGCATCCATCAGTCCAAATCCATAGAGGTGGCTCACTGCAAGGCACGAACAAAACGGTTGCAATTATAGCATAAAACCTTGGTTTATATTACAGAGTAATTCCAGAGTGTCATACAGGAGCTGCTTTCTTTCCAGTTCTTCCTTGCTTTTACACAAAGCTCCGAAGTCCCTTTGCCATAAAGACTATATCTGATTTGTTCACTGAATCTGTTCACTGATTCACATTGCAAAGTGGCAAATGACCATCATGAGTAACACTGCCTTATCATGAGAAGCGTAGACCAGAACTGCAGAATGCCAGGGAGTCCAGTTGCCCCTGATTGCTCTTTGTTCATGTGCTTTAATTCAGCTCAGGCCTCTCATATGACATATTAAAATGCCAAAAGAACTCAGGAGGGTTACTTCTGATACTCAAATACCAAACACATGTATGTTCCGTAAATATTGAAGGCAACTAAGACAATAAATTAAAGAAGGAACAGACTGATTGTCGTAACTGCTGCATGGTCTTAACTGTCCTGACTGTAAGTAGCATGTGTATACTTTCCTATTCCTGTATGCAGTATGGTTGTCAATGGCCAGTCAACCAGCTACACCCAATATCTCCCTAAAGCTGTCTGCATGATGAGGGTGAAGAGCAATGGTATTTGAAGACCAGGGCCCTAAAGATAACCCGATTCTCATGCACAGCCTATGTTAGAAAGGCTCCTTCCTCTACCTCCTTTGTAGATCTGCAAATGAAGGACAGATCTGCAGATGAAGTTGGTACTGGAGAGAGCTGTTAACACTGCTGTCAACCTCTGATACAATCTACTGCGTGCACTGCATACACAGTGATACTCAGCATCCATGTCCAGAGGTTAGCACTCTGTTAGTGCTCATTCCTGGATGTTTCATCCTCACCTCTATCTGCCTTTCATGCTATGGAGAGCCACCAATTGTCCCCTGGCAAGAAACTCAATGCCTACAAATTTAACACCTGGATGCCACCAATTCAAAGAAGCAGAAGGATTTAAGGAATCATCTTTCTTAGGGTACAAAATATTGAGCTTTCAAATGCCCAACACGTAGACAAGGTGAAGTACTTCCAAAAGACTTGTACCAATTGTTTCACTTGTTTTGTAATTTTAAGATACTTAACTTGATGTAATTATTCAATAGTTCCACCAGTTCAAAAAGGCTGAAAGTCTCACTTACTGAATGAGCTGTGGTTTTTGATTGCTGTTTCAATCAACACATAAGCTTACAAATGGATTTTGATGAATTAGAATAGTTGCCAGCTGTTGTTTGATTGTGACAAGTCAGTGCTCTTGGTGAAGTTCTGACAGTAGAAGGTGAAAGTAAAAAGCTTCCAGAGGGAGGAGTTTAGATCATAAATATTAATAAATCAGTTTGCCTTGTTACCACAGACAACGGTACCAGAAAACCCTCGGAAAAATGTAAGTGCTATTTTAATCAGTAATGCGACAAGGCATAGTGCAAGTACTTCCAACTGCACTTTGCAGAGGTTTTGTGAAAGCAGACTCTTTTCATTGCCAAACCAGAATTCAAAGGACCACATCCAAAAACCCCAACCATGTAAAACAAATAACAGCTCAAAGCATAAATATAATCAGTGCTTAAGGATCCCATTTTCCAAATATGGCAGTAACTAATACTGTATTAAACTGCCAAGTGAAGAGGGTTCCTCAATGGAAAATACTGCAAGGCGTAACAACTGTGTAATGAACTGTTTTTTTTGCCATCTCCTTCCCCTTCAGCCCCAAACTGAAGCGCACATAGCATGGAAATGTTCATTTGGAGAGTACTAAACACAGCTCTTCTGCCAAATGAGGCAGGTACTGCTTTCAGAAATGAAACGCGACTAAAATATATTAAAATAATTAAGTTCAGCCCTCCTTTGGCCTTCTGAATTCTCTTTAATGCATTCCACAAACAAATTCACAGGGAAAAAGATGTCCTATTTTTACACATGGGCGGAGGCAGCCAGAAGAAGGGCAATGAAAACTTAGATGGAGCAAATATTTGTTCTGTGAAGATGGTTCCTGTGATGCAAATCTCCTTGGTCATAGATGTCATCTTGCAAAAACTGCATCTGCTTATAAGAGCATACTTATCTGTGAAAGTAATTCTTCTGCTCTTACACTGCATGTATTGGTTTGATATTTAAAGTTTAAATTCACAATCGTTCTGTCTGCTCTGAAGAACAGTGGGAAGAACAAGAGGTCTGCAACTGTACACAGTTACTCTCTATAGTACTACATTTAAACAGCAAGGGATTAGATTTTCATGAATGGAAAAATCTTTTGAACTAACCCATGGAAAATGCATTTTTAATTCATGACAGGTAGCATGCTCAGACGTCCAGCTGTAAAATGCTGTGTGTTCAACACAACTACTGAGCTCAAAGAGCCAAAGTTCTCCCCAGCTCACCCTTTTTCATCCAGAAATAAGGGCAGAAGGGACCTAACATTGCCACTACCAGGCACTGAACTTCTGATGGAAACTAAAGTTGCTGTTGAGCCACCTCATCCTAGATTTTTTTTTGCCCCAGCACGCATATTAAAAATACAAATAAAATACAGAGAGTGAACTTTCTATCTTCCTACCATAAAAATTACTTGGAAGACAGGATTGTGTTAATTTTTCATGCAGGAGAAAAAATTACCAAGGTTATGTGGTTGTGTTAAATGCCCATGATTCCATGATTAAGCTCTCTTGCATGACAGCAGAGGGGGGAGCTGGGAGTGAGAAGTTCTGCACCTGCTGTCTTTTTTTTTTTCCACAGCTGAAACAGAAGTACATTTTTATCTTGAAATAAAAACTTCCTGACAGTCAGGGGTGCTCCTAAATCCTTCCACATGGGAAGCTTCCAGGCAGCTGACATTTGGCTGTCTGCAACATTTGCACTTCAAAGCCCTTGATCCAGTGTGCTGATTAGCAGCTGCAGGTACCAGCAGAAGCCCGTAATTTTCAAAGACTAAATAACAGCAATTTAGGAAAGAATCACAGAGTTAACAAAAGTAGTTGATCCCATGTGTCTTAGAGAAGAAAGGAGATTTTGTTTCCTACTGCCTTCAAATTTCGTCCCTTCATCTGTGTATATGCTAGTAAGGCTGTGAACTCGATGCCAGGGTGCCTCTCCCAGAGGTTAAAAATTACCTTAATGGCCCATGTGGGGCCATAAATGTCTTCTGGGAAACATCTGGAACTGCCACTGATTTGTATGTGAATGGTACTGAGCTCACTTCTAATCCAGATAGAAAAGCAATACTTGAAAGACTGCAAAGCGAGATAAACTAATTGCAAGTGCAAAATGACCTGGGATCTTGCACATACCCACTTGCACTGTTGTTGCTGTGAATTGCTGCGGGGCTTGGTTGCTGTGAGGAATCACTGAGAATGTCAGAGGGGGTACAGGGCTGTTTTGTAAGAAGGTATTTCCCCTTCAGAGACAGAATATGAATGTGATGGTGCAATGTAAGCTGGTGACTAAGAAGCAGACTGCTGCTACTGTTGAGCTGAAGGGCTGAAAACTGTGATCCCCTTGTGATCAAGGTGTTCGTGGACAGAACTGGTCTTGAATCCTCTCTCTACACGTGCAGCAATGCAAACCGATCCCTTCCTATTTTTGCAAAATCACAGGCATACACTACTTCACAGATGCAGGAGAAGTTTCAGAGAAAAACTTGCCTCCTGCAACACAAAGTAAATATTGAGTTTTAGCTGATCTCTTTACTCTTCTTATCATTAAAGAAAATAACATTTTTCAGGGATAAAGTCCATTTATTTATCCCTGGAGCAATTCCTCTACCAGTGCACCATGAAGTCAAGGCCTGCTCAGCTGCTGGATAGACTTCCTCACCTTTTTCATAATCCCTTTGTCTGAAATTGCTATTGAAAATTCTCATTTATATACAAAGAGTATGTAAAGCTCCCCCCAAATCTAAAGGCAGCATGTATCAGGGAAGCACTTGACTAAGAGAACTATGAATGGCTAGTGTTGGTAAATTATAACACAGAAACCTGTCAAATCCAGGAAAAATGGACCTAGACCCTCAAAACAATCATTTCCAGTGCCTCAGTGCAACTAAACTTGATTTGTTAGGCTGTTAGTTTCATTGCCTGTCATCAAGATGTCTCATCAGTAGCTTAGATGCTAAGCCTCCCTTGCTATTTTACTCATCTGACAAAACACATGGCAGAGTATTTTTTCCCTACTATATCTTTGGCCTTTCATTTTCTACACTGTGAAAGCAGCATTGGAAGTATAAATATGTTGTATACAAATATCAAATACTAAATCAAAAGGAGAGAAATGGTAATAACTTCAGTTTGTCAAATGAGGAATATGCAGCTTTCCTGAACTAGATTCAACTGTTCAATATGCAAATTATTATGACTTGTTCATTTACGCTACTTTAGGATCTTGATCCAGTCTCACCCAAAACGAGACCAACAAAACAGGAGTCTAAAATCATGCCCCTTACACTGTTGTTTTCTTAAATTGTGCTTAGAAAGGCTACAAGATGTGAGACTCTTGAATTACTCTCATCCTGTAAACACTTCAAACTGACCTACACCAATATTCCTTTCACATTTGACACTTTATTTGCAAATATAAAGCTCTAATTCTATATTAAATTTCTGTTGTTTGCTTAGTGTATCAAAATGCTTCAACCTGGAAAGACAATAGTCTGAAGAAAATGAAAGAAGAAAAAAAGCAGAAATGTTAGGATTACAGACAGCTTAAACTATTAAAATTTTTTGTCATGCCTTAAGACTGCATCCATCTTGAATAAGAATTCATCCTGTTTCAGCCATATTCTTGTTTCATGTCAATGTAAACCAGTAATCTGTAGTAACTGGATGTGATTTCTGAAACACGTAACTGCCAATAGCACAATCGTGCAAGAATTCTTTTTCATTCTTGCTTGTAAAACCAACTCCCTCATGTTTTTTAGATTAAGCACGTTATTTGTATTTTTTGTATTTTACACAGAACCAGCCCCTCAATTTTTCTACTTAAAGACAAAGCAAACAGCAAACTCAGGCCCATCTTTCTAATAAGCACTGTTTAAGTACCGAAAAGGCCGCTACAAGTCTCTTCAGAGCTTTCTGTTCTCCAGGCTGAACAACCCCAGCTCTCTCAGCCTGTCTTCACAAGGGAGTTGCTCCAGCCTTTGACCATTTTTGTCGTCAGAAAGGTGCTAAGAGAATACTTAAAAAATTGCTTTTATTGAACCATAGAATCATAGAATAGTTAGGGCTGGAAAGGACCTCACAATCATCGAGTTCCAACCCCCCTGCCATGGGCAGGGACGCCTCACACTAAACCATGCCGTCCAAGGCTATGTCCAACCCCACCTTGAACACCGCCAGCAATGGAGCATTCACAACTTCCTTGGGCAACTCATTCCAGGGCCTCACCACCCTTACAGTAAAGAATTTCTTCCTCATATCCAATCTAAACTTCCCCTGTTTTAAGTTTGAACCCGTTACCCCTTGTCCTCTCACCACAGTCCCTAATGAAGAGTCCCTCCCCAGCATCCCTATAGGCCCCCTTCAGGTATTGGAAGGCTGCTATGAGGTCTCCACGCAGCCTTCTCTTCTCCAGGCTGAACAGCCCCAATTTTCTCAGCCTATCTTCATATGGGAGGTGCTCCAGTCCCCTGATCATCCTCGTGGCCCTCCTCTGGACTTGTTCTAACAATTCCATGTCCTTTTTATGTTGAGGACACCAGAACTGCACACAATACTCCAAGTGAGGTCTCACGAGAGCAGAGGAGAGGGGCAGGATCACCTCCCTCGACCTGCTGGTCACACTCCTTTTGATGCAGCCCAGGATACGGTTGGCTTTCTGGGCTGCAAGCGCACACTGCCGGCTCATGTTCATTTTTTCATCAACCCACACCCCCAAGTCCTTCTCCGCAGGGCTGCTCTGAATCTCCTCCCCACCCAATCTGTAGCTGTGCCTGGGATTGCTCCGACCCAGGTGTAGGACCTTGCACTTGTCATGGTTAAACTTCATCAGGTTGGCATCAGCCCACCTCACAAGTGTGTCAAGGTCTGTCTGGATGGTATTCCTTCCCTCCAATGTATCAACCGAACCACAGAGCTTGGTGTCATCGGCAAACTTGCTGAGGGCGCACTCAATCCCACTGTCCATGTCACCCACAAAGATGTTGAACAAGACCAGTCACTTCCAGTTGTGTTTATGTCAAGTGCTGTTTTTTGTATTAGTAGAAATAATTTCTTCAATCATATACAAACCATGGATTTACCTCATATCATATTTGACAAAAAAGATCAGACCTCTGGATTTTACCTTTTTTTCTGTCAACTTGGGCAATCTATGTTTTAATTATTAATATATTTTTACTAGTAAATTATATTTTATCTGTTAGTCAAGTAATTATGTATACATTTTCTATATTAATTAATATATAAAATTAATTATTTTTATTTTATTACTAAATATAATGTAAATTGCCCAGGAACATTAGAAGAAGCTAAACCTCCAGCAGCCAGTGTACCTCTGTGAATAGTTTCTGTATGTAACTCTGACACTGCATCACCTGCTATGAGACTTCGCAGCCACAGGAAGTATCACCCAAATACTTCCCCCCCCTCACAAGTGTTAGCAGCCTCTAGGCAGAGGTCATTAGTCTTCTGATTCAGCCACCCCATAGTCCACTGGGAGTAGTGACCCAGTTTGTACCCAGCACAGCCATGCCAAGTTCTCCCCTGTCCACAGCAATACCTGGATCAGTTACAAGTTTACTTCTCAGAGCTTGTTCAGGTATGAGTAAACCAGTCTCTGAGTACATGGTATCTACAGTGCCCTGCATATGACTGCATTTTCCCCAGAGTCAGAGAATATACCAGTGAGCCTTGCTGAAAACATCAGCAGAGTGATCAAGAACACTGGTTTAGTTTACTTCTCTGCCTCTGAAGCAGAGTTGTGACAGAAACAGAAAACCTAACTACTGCTGGCTGGTGATTGCTAAGACAGACAAGCTGCTGCTTCCCTGCAGCAGCATTTGGCTGTAAATCATAAAGCCTTTACTGAAGACATTCATTTATATAGCTTGAAATAAGCCAACTTATGTTAATGGAATAAATCTGAGGATTATGTGCATTTGGAAGGGAGAAAAAAGTTTGGCGAAATGAAGTTGGCTAAGGAGCATGTACAGTAATAGAATCTTTACTTTTTTAACTAGTGATAGTCTTTTTATAGTGGATTTTTTCTTTTTTTTCCAAAAAGCACAAAGATCCACTGAAAAACATAGCAGCTTGCAAGTTGAAAAAAACCCAAACATTTTGTGATTGCACCATGAAACACCTTTTAAGAAAATGTTCTCATTTCCTCTATGAGGAGCAAATACCCTTGGAGGTACATTTAGGATTCCCCAATAACTCAAAGGCAGTCAAATGTCATTCTACCCTATCAAAAACCAGAATCACTTTTTGGTGAGAGCCTCTATGCTAGGCTTCATCTCAGAACAGATGATGACAGATGAGTCAAAGGCACTGCAAGTGGAGATACTGACAGATCCTGAGCAGGAAACACAAAGGTAGTATTTTTGTGCTGTCAGGTGTATCAGACACACGGCGCAGAACATCCGTCTTGTTCTGTCTTGCACAATGGCTGAGTCTGTTCAGAAGTGTCAGGGCTCCAGAGTGATATTTACACTAAAACTAAATAATGAGTGAGCATAAGGCTGCAACAGATTTCGAATAGGAACAATATACACAAATATGTAGTAAGCCATAACAAAGTGTTTTGCAAATTTGTTAATAATTATTATGGTGATTTTTAGAACTAAAAATACACTAATCTCTCCCCAAAGTAGAGAAATTATTAAGTGGACTTCATACTATCCCTGTAGAGCTATGTAGTAGATTCTAATCAGTAACCTCACGCAAAAAGAAGTTAAAAATAAGACAAGTCTACACAGAGAGTTGGACCAGAAATGCTGGTAATAGACCTTGTGGATGAATTTCCGCATCCCCTCAATTAAAAGTGATCCCCCAGTAGCTGACTTTTCTGTAGAAGAAAAAGTGATACAAAAGTTATAAACAACTTTAGGCATCTAACTGCTCTGAGTTATCCTGTGTAGGCCCTTATCTTTCCCTAGATGTTCTACACCCTGTCAGGATGCTCTAAATTCTTGAAATACTGTATAGTATATGGTGTGATCTGCTTCCTAACTGGCCTGGATCCTAGCTCCACTAAAGTGAAAAAACTGTTAAAAAGTTAAACTGATAACAACGGTCAGTTTTGCAATTATTGAAATGCACTGTAGCACTGCAACAGCAATGAAGAGCTTTGGTGTTCCCAAAGGCAGGTGCTTGTTTTCTAAAAAAGACAGAACTACCCTGTGCACAAGATATTCACCATTACCACGGATGTATGCAAGTATGGGAAGGTATTGCCTAGAATATTCTTAAAAGTGTATTGCTTCAGTAAGTAATATGTAAGAGGTCGTGCAAATGCATATAACTTAAGGACTTTTAATATGCAGTCTTCATTGTCTATAATTAAAGCATTCTGCTTTGGAGAACTGTATCAGTTTATCATTCACTTTTAAAATTTGTTGATCTTGGTTTTCTTTTTCAATACTGCAAAATGGAAATCCACATTTCAAATCAAGTTGCAGACTCTCAGGTTATGAGATCATAGTGGAAGACTTTTATGTCTTCCCTTCTCCCTTCCCCCCAATCCTTTGCACAGTTTTGCTAAAGGTCTGAGTTGGGCTTGATAAAAGAATATAATGTCAGAGGTTATCATTCCCATGGTGTACATCCTGTTAGTGCTGTCAGTCCACTTGGCAATGTTTGGAATACTAGAAGCTGCAGAGCACAGTAATTGGCATAGCTTTATGTCTAGGACAGATGGACACCAAGTTTGTCAGTTGTTGAGCAGAGAAACTATCTTTTATAATTTTTCATCTGCTATGCTGATCATGGTTCGGTGACAATTCTGAGTGCTATTATAACAGAAATTTAAATGCTCATTACACTTTTTGCCGTTACTCCTGCTTTATTTTATTTACATTTTATTTACAGTTTAAAACGCATGTAAGTTTGACTCACAATATATGACCCCAGGGAAGCAACCAACCGTAACAGTGTCAATCTACTTTTCTTTATGTATCCCAGCACAGACCTGAAGTTTCTGCTTAGACTCCACTTTAGACTCCACATTCACAGCTCCATTCCTTGCTTTTCAGAGCCAGCAGAGAGCAGAGTGCTGCAGAGCTGATGAGTAATGAGAAGCTTTGATAATAGTTTGAGGTTGGAAGAAATAATAACATCTCCCTGGCTTCTATGAGAGATTCCCTCTCCTCCTTTGTACATCTCCATCTCTAGAACTATACAGATATATTTCTGATCTTACATGTCTTACAACTGGAAGCAACATTGTGTGGATCTCAATTTGTGTAGGGAAAAAAAAAAATAAATTAATAACCATGATGTAGGCTGCAGAATTCAATATATTTTCCAACTACCTTCTCCAAATCCCAAAAAGATTCTTTTAGGTCTCACTGAAGGCTAGAAGTGGTGAGATTCCTGAGGATACAGACTTTTTCCAATCATACATGCTCTGTCAGTGCTCCGGGAGATACTTCCACTCACTGTTAGACTAGTTATTACTTGCAGCTGGTTTGCTTCTCTCCTTTTCTGGTGCTAAACTATATGCTGCTCTGACTTCAAATAACTTCCAAGCAGGAACTACACAGCAAAAGGTGTTCAGATTAATTGAAACAGCTCAGCTAACATAAAACTAGTTCCTATCTGCGTGAGTGACTGCAAGCACCTCTCTCAGACTTTACATCCACAAATCTGCTGAAGTCTTGGTCATTTATGTATGTCCAGACTGTCTTTTCCAAAAATACATTTGTTTTTCTGAACTCTTGCCGTCAGCTGCCTACTTAGAATCACAGAATCATTTATAGCCATCCACTGCAGCACTCCAGTTGTGTGAGTCATTCCACTATGTTTCCATGATTGCAACTACATCATAGTTTTCCAGCCGCACAATGGCTTCCAGCTCCCCCTGACTGCTGCCCATGCTGCGTGCACTGGTGTAGACATACTTCAGTTGGGCTATTGACTCTGCCACCTTCTGGGGGGAAGAAGCCTTAATTCCTGTGTGACTGCTCTCAGGTGCTTCCGTTGTTTCTATCACATCAACAACCCTTGCATCTTTGCTGCCATGTGGATCTCCATCCCTGCCTCCACTGAGGTGGCCAGGGTGCTGTGCGCATTAGTACAGGCACATTTCAAATGTGCTCCACTGTGCTTGGCACATGGTGGAGCAGAACTAAGGACCTTGCTAGCACCCCATCCCTCAAAGCACTGGCATGCCACCCCCAGGCTTATATCCAGCAAGCCTGGTTTTATCCCTTTTCTTCTTTAAATCTTGTTTAAAGCTCTTCTAATGAGCACTTCTAACTCTTGTGCAAAGATCCCTTTCCCCATTTGAGACAAGCATGCCTTGCCTGTTGCAAGCAGGCCTGGAGTCATGTAGGACAATTCGTTATCAAAAAACCCCAAATTCTTCTGGTGATGCTACTCTTGGAGCCAGTTACCCATCTGCTGGGTCTTCCTGTTTCTTCCCTGATCAATGCCTGTAACCAGAAGGACAGAGGCCATGTGTGCTCCTGACCCCTTAACCAGTTGTCCCAAGGCCTTGATGTCTCTTTTGATTGCCTTTGGGCTTCTTATTGCAAATTTATTGTTGCCTACATGAAAATGCTTACTTAGTAAGGTTCTGGTTCATGTGGCTCACATTTGGAAATGGTACGCAATACGCTTGTTTCTTGTAATTTCCAAACACTAAAATTGTGTAGCTTTAATGTCTGGTAAGTAGCACTTTAGATGTCAGATTCTTGCGATGATGCAGTCATTATACCATGGTTTAGAGACTGACAATGCTGAGCTGGAGCCCTCCTCAAGGACCAATGCATTTGGACACAAAATCTGACTCAAAGGGATTCCCTGGGTGGTGTAGAGCTGCAGAAATAGCTCTGTGTCATGGCTTGGCAATGAAGTGATGGGCCTGCTGAGAAGAGTGGATGGCCGAAGGAGATAGGGTTGGGGGTATTCCTGGTGAGGAAACACTGCCTCGAGCCAACACAGCCGTGGGAGAGCAAGAGAAACAAGTCACATGTGAGATAGCTTGCATTTGCTCATGTTTGTCAACAAGTTGAAAAAGAAACAAGGATTCAAAAATATCTACCTAAAAATACCAGCTTAACCTTTCAAGTAAAAAAAAAAAAATTAGTCTAGCTTGCATAGGATGTGGTCATCCCCACTCCTACATAAAACAATGCAAATTCATGTCTTTGGTGTCAGGCCGCCAACTACCTAAACCTGGGATATTACAACAGACAAATTTAAAGTTTGTGTTTCACCTGGTCCATGCACCACACAAATGGACATTAGGGGTGGACAGGAGATAATACTCTCTGCCAACAGCGTGTGAAAATACCAGCTAGCATCTGTAAGACTGGAAGGTCTTTTTATAGATTAACAGCTTTGGCTGACATAACCATTCACAACTGCTTGCTTTTTTTCAGAAGTCTTCCAGAAGCTTCTGACAGTGATTTAAAAATACAATTTTATATTAATCTGAATTTTAAAGTTATTGAAAATATGCAGCAGGGTGTTCATGAATAGTTTATTTGTCTTCTCTGAAATGTAAACATTGTTGTGAAGACTTTCTTGCTGATCTCTAAATTCGTGCATGGTTACTGGTTACTACAGCAATTAAAATCTGGCCAATCTAGGTCTCCTACCTAGAAGCATAGACAGACTTATCTCTTTCGCACTCCCAGACTGGTAATGCTCTTCTCACAAGAAGAATAATCAGCAGTTTATTAAATACTGTAATTAAGCAACGATATTAAAAGGTAGTCACATAAAATAACCAAGTGTTCACTCTCCAGTGCAAGCAGCAGATACTTTGGCCAACCTAAAGGTTTGCAGCATAAATCTGGTGGTCTTACTCCTTGGCAAATGAGAAACTCATGGTTTCTGTAGAAAGAATACTTCTACTGGGCCTAGGAAAGGTCTGAAAATGAAAAAAGTGGCTAGAAGTTTTATTTTGTTTTATCTTTGAGTAACATTTTATTTCACTGTACTGACATATTATAGTGTACACTTTAGAATCAGGAAGAGGGAAGGACGTTCTCTAAAAATGTCCCTGCAAATTAAGAGTATTCCTATCCTGTGAATGGTCTGTTTCCCCAGAGACAGTATGATAGTATTTGATACTTCACTTATAGAAAAAGAATTCGTCATATGATTCATATTATTGTTCTTAAAACTGTAGCGTTTCATTCTGTATCTTTCAATTTAAAGACAAGTCAGCATTTATGCAGCATTCCCTTTTTATGAATGCAGTTGAATGGTTTGTTGCTAACCAAACAACTGACAGAACAAAGACCTTTGCATACCAATCTACCATAGCAAAAACAGATCAGCAGATTTTGTGATATCTTCACAAAAGCAGGTGTTCTCTAGTATTTTTTCACATAATCAGCTAATTAACTGCTTTAATTATAAGAACCCCTCTGATTTTGAGTGAAATTGTGAGTCTCTTTATCTATTGAAAAATTATATATACAACTGACTAAAAAAAGAATATCCCAAAATGAGTATTCAAGTCTTTCCTTTTTAGATAACAAGGCAGTAAGTTCCTGAGGAATGATACAGGCTGTGTGACAACAAAACAATTAAAAAATAAACAAGAAAAAATTCTTGCCCATTCCTGAGTTAATTCTATTGACATGCATTTAATGAATGATGTTTATTTGCCAGAAAACGAAACAAATAACGGGTACTGTTTTAGCAAATCACTAGCTGGCTCAAGGGTTTTTCATGAATTAATCTTTCTTTTTATGAATGTAAGACAGGAAAGAAGGGGATCTTGCAACCAGTGGTCACATTTGTGAGCTCCTTCTGTGTGCTCTGCAGTGGCAAAATGATGCCAGGAAGCATAGCGAGGAATAGGGTTGCCATGCAGCCCAGCAAAACAGCCCCCTGAAAAGGCATGCTGACCCACTTTCAACTACCAGCTCTTGCTGACCCTTTGTTGAGTGAGAGGTTCTTGAAAGTTTTTGTTGTTTTCAACCTTTCAAGTTCTCATTTCTAAAGCAGCAAGCTTGTCTCTTTCTCGTTTTCCTTCTTCCCCAGCATGCATGAAAAAAAGCCAGACTGTTTCTTGTGACTGTCTTTGCTTTATGTAATTAAAAAAAAACCTTTCACCCTTTTCCTTCTTAAGAACATGCTGCAGAAGAAATATGGGTCTTGCCATCACAAAATTATGATACAATTCCTTAAGGAACTCAGTCTGATTAAATTCATGTATGAAAAACCATACTTTAATTGTTACTCTTGGCAACAATGAAGGATAATAGTGTAATATTATACTAAATATTGCCACGTGCAATAGTAAAAAAAACGCCTGGTTTAGTCTTGCCAGCAGTGGTGTGCAAGCCCCCTTTTGAATTCAAGTTTGGATGTTGTCATTTAATCTAAATCTTTTGCTTCTCCCCCTTCCAAAACCAACAGAGGTTTAAAGAGAGCCGCAGTTTTATTGGAACCATTTGCTCAGCCTAAGTTGCCAAAATAATTTAGTTAAAACTAGTGCTTTTATTTGGGTTAAGGCTGATTCCTGAGCTCCACAGAGGTCGAGGCACTTAGTTTGTCTTCCTCTTTCTCAATTCCACCATGGAGCCTACAGCAGTGCTCTGCCAGCTCAAGTTGCATTTCCTGAATCCCAGTCCCCCAGTTTGTGAGTTTGCACAAGTAGAGAAGAAACCTTTTTTTCAGACCCTTCCCTTACTGTTTATCTGCTACAATGCACAGATAAATATGCAGCTCCAAGGATTCGGAATAAGCAGACTCCAGTGGTGCAAAACTACAAGTCCTGCTGGTAATGCTGCTACTGCTAGTGCGTTAGTGTGACCTCTCTTTGATAATGAGTGACAGCTGCTTTGAAATGCCTCACAGAGTGCTTGTTTGCCTCTCTTGGGCAACAAGTAGAAAAACGTAAAAATACAGAAATTTGGAAGTTATGGGAAAAAAAAAAAAAAAGGTCTGCTTTATGGTACTTGAAAAGCATTGTTTGAACTTCTGACAGCTCCAACAAAATGGTAATACAATCTCCTACCAAAACTTTCTAAATCCTGAGAAATATCTGACCAAAAAGAAATACTATAATGTTATTGTAATTAAGGAAGTATCTATTTCTCACTACATATGTGTTTTGTGTGTGGGCATACACTTGCAAATAAAACAAAACCAGGCTATTGAATGTCAGAACCTTCACATGATGAGGGGGTTTGAGTCATATACCCATTTCTAAATCTACCCTCTGTAGTTAGAGCCTGGTTTGGATCCAAAAATGAGGATTTTGGTTTGGTTTCTATTCTATTGCAGCAGAAATGTCACAGGTCAGAATGATACACCAAAGAAGCTCTACGGTAGCACTGCCTTGATCTGAAATAGATTAAAACTAGGTTTCAGTTTTAAAGTGAAACCAGGGTAAAAATTTGATGGCTCTTATACATGACATTCTTCTCACAGAAGGCCCTAGCACAAAACAGTTCGAATCTCCTCTCAAAAGAGGTATTGTAGTCTTGAATTGAATTCTCATAAAAAGTGAACCAGAAACGAGCCATTCTGGTTTTTGGCTTTTCAGATGCAATCCAAACTGAAAGGAGTAAGAATTTAGTGAATGGAAATGAGAAGCCAATCTGTGTTGAACACACATTACATGACTTCAAGGTCTAGCTTTAACCCATCCTGAAAATATATATCTTATGTGCCTTATTTAATAGCATAAATGTTTACCTCTGCTTGTATTACAAAAGAGAAAAAACATTTTAAATACGTAGCTTTAATACAAAATCACAAGACTTTACAAAATTTTAGAAACCTACAGGACAGCTGATTGAATAGTATGATTTCTGCCCCATTAAAAGTCTTGCTGCTTAATATTTGCTTTTATCCTAAATTTGACAGAAATCTTAAATATAAATAATGCAGGGCAAATCATATAAACCAGAAATTTGAAAATACAGTTTTGTGATTTTTCATCAAAATTGTCAACAATTATGCATGAGAGCATGGTCTGAATCCATAAACGGCTACATCTACAACTCTACTTTACCAGAATACTACCTATATAAGGAAAAATTAAAACCAATTTACTTGGTTTTCTGCCAGCAGTGTATAAAATAGGACTGAAAGGGACTAAGACGACCTGGCCAATGGATAACTGGCTACCCTGGATTTGGAGAAGGCTGAGGTTCTTAATGACTTCTTTGCCTCAGCCTTCACCAGAAAATGCCCTGACCACAAAATCCAAGTCTCGGAAGGCAGATGCAGGGACTGTGAGAATGAAGACATTGGGACCACTGTAGGAGAGGATCTGGTTTGAGACCATCTTAGAAACATGAACATGCACAAGTCCATGGGACCAGATGAAATCCATCCACGGGTCGTGAAGGAGCTGGCAAATGAAGTTGCTAAGCCACTGTCCATCATATTTGAAAAATCATGGCAGACAGGTGAAGTTCCCAATGACTGGAAAAAGGGAAATATAACCCCCATTTTTAAGAAGGGGAAAATGGATGAGCTGGGGAACTACAGACCAGGCAGTCTCACCTCTGTGCCTGGCAGAATCTTGGAATGGATTCTCCCGGAAGGCATGCTGAGGCACATGAAAACCAACAAGGTGCTTGGTGACAGCCAGCATGGCTTCACTAAGGGGAAATCCTGCCTGACCAATTTGGTGGCCTTCTATGATGGGGCTATGGAACTGATGGACAGGGGTAGAGCAGTCGATGTCATCTACCTGGACTTGTGCAAAGCCTTTGACACTGTCTCACATGACATCATTGTCTCTAAGTTGGAGAGTCATCAATTTGATAGATGGACTACTCGGTGGATAAAGAACTGGCTGGATGGCCGCACACAAAGAGTTGTGCTCAATGGCTCAGTGTTGAGCTGGAGACCAGTAATGAGTGGTGTCCCTCAGGGGACTGGTGTTGGGACTGGTCTTGTTCAACATCTTTGTGGGTGACATGGACAGTGGGATTGAGTGCGCCCTCAGCAAGTTTGCCGATGACACCAAGCTCTGTGGTTCGGTTGATACGTTGGAGGGAAGGAATGCCATCCAGAGGGACCTTGACATGCTTGTGAGGTGGGCTGATGCCAACCTGATGAAGTTTAACCATGCCAAGTGCAAGGTCCTACACCTGGGTCAGAGCAATCCAAGGCACACATACAGCTTGGGCAGATAAGAGATTCAGAGCAGTCCTGCGCAGAAGGACTTGGGGGTGTTGGTCGATGAAAAAAGGAACACGAGCTGGCAGTGTGCGCTTGCAGTCCGGAAAGCCAACCGTATCCTGGGCTGCATCAAAAGGAGTGTGACCAGCAGGTCGAGGGAGGTGATCCTGCCCCTCTCCTCTGCTCTCGTGAGACCTCATGTGGAGTATTGTGTGCAGTTCTGGTGTCCTCAACATAAAAAGGACATGGAATTGCTGGAACAAGTCCATAGGAGGGCCATGAGGATGATCAGGGGACTGGAGCACCTCCCGGATGAAGACAAGATGAGAAAATTGGGGCTGTTCAGCCTGGAGAAGAGAAGGCTGCGTGGAGACCTCGTAGCAGCCTTTCAATATCTGAAGGGGGCCTATAAGGATGCTGGAGAGGGACTCTTCATTAGGGACTGTAGTGACAGGACATGGGGTAACGGGCTCAAACTTAAGCAGGGGAAGTTTAGATTGGATATGGGGAAGAAATTCTTTACTGTGAGGGTGGTGAGGCACTGGAATGGGCTGCCCAGGGAAGTTGTGAATGCCTACCACTGGTGGTGTTCAAGGCTGGGTTGGGCAGAGCTTTGGATGGCACGGTGTAGTGTGAGGTGTCCCTGCCCATGGCAGTGGGGTTGGAACTCGATGATCTTAAGGTTCTTTCCAACCCTAACTATTCTATGATTGTATGATTCTATGTAGCTGCCATTTTTGAGTTTAGTCATTCTAAGAGGTTTTTCGTTATAAAAGAGAAGATAGGCCCTTTCAGTTTGAGCCTGAAAGGTCTCAAACTATGCACAACATAGGGAACAACAAACTAATTCAGATTACTTCAAAATACCATAAAATATGCCACTTCCTATGGCAAAGAAGAAAGTAAGCTCTCACCCTTATAACCAGCTGCATTTGTTTTCCAGTCGTTAGCATTCAGATGTCCCGCACGTGAAGTTCTGACAATAATATGCTGTATGTCTCTCCAGGTCAGAAATGGACTATGGAAAAAGGGAAAGACAAATTCACAGATCAGACATGCTTTACTAGAATGCAGGGATACAAGATCATGTGAGCTAAAATGTATCCAATCCAAAACACCCCTCATTTCAATTCTCAGCTTTCCCTTGCTCCATTCAAATGAGTTTTACAGAATTATTACATGAAATTACTGATACAGCTGGGGGTGGTGGGGTGTTAAACTAAACTATCGACTACAGACTATAATGACATATAGTAATATTCTATAAAACTTAAGGGAACATGAAAGAGTACATTTCATACAGAGACAATCTGTATGACCATTAACTACTATACGTTATCTACCTTGACTGTATTTTATCTACCTTGAACAGTGCATAGGACGAAAAAGCAAAATGCTGGCTTCCTGAAAAGTGCTACTAAATCCCATTAACTGTATGCTCAAGCTGGCAATTCCTTCAGACCTTCAGCTCATATTGAAGCTATTTCAGGTGCTTCTATAGTTATTCGTCTACTACCCCTGTCTTGGAACTCACTGGGGGTCTATGTGTATTTTTCAAGAAGACCAACCAGCCAGCACTGAATCTGAGTAGTTACAGAGCGAGCACTTCCTTGTACAAATGTGTATTCCTTTAAGGGCTTCCTAATAATGTGGCCACTTGGAAGGTGAAAATAAAAACAATTTGTATCCTCACTAGGACATTAGCACCCATTTATCTTGTAGGACCAGAGCACATCTATAGGGATTATAGTTTTCTTGTTTCACTTAGATCCACCCCAAGAAGAATTTCTCTTCTTAGAAGATGATCTAAAGGTGCATGGCTGTCACTGGGGTGTTTTTAATTTCTCCTTCAATTTTCTCAGTTTCTCTATCATCTGTAAGAAGACAAAGAGTATTCCATTTAAAAATGCAGATTAGTAAAGGGAAATGAGCCACTAAATAAGGAAGATGAAAGAAGTATTGCAGTGCATGAGTTCCTCAGTATCACTACCCACCCATATTACACATACTGGCAGAACTCCGCTCACTTGTAATGATGACGATAGACCAGAATGAATTTTATCAGTCCCAGCACAGGCTGTCTACACTCTCCAGGACTAGACAGTCCTTGAAAACCTGGGAAACCTTGGCTCAGTTCCTCAACACATGCTCTTGTGTCTCTCAGACCAAAAAGGCACTTCAGCCACCAGACAAGTAACTTATTCTCAGCAGCTATCTCTAAGGCATGATATCGGGACTCTGTTTTCACTTGCAGGTAGAAACTACACCAACGAAACAGACAGAAGAGAGTGGCGAACGTCAGCCATGGATGATTTTGAATGGGTCACTTTCTGGGGTGAGTGGGGCATTGCTATCAAATGGAGCGGCTCTACATTCTTCAACCAATATGCAGTCATGTTGTTAAAAATTTCAATGAGAAATTTCCTTGGGAAGCAGACACAGGGTAAACCAAACATGCAGAAATACCTTGTTCTTCTCTAAGTTGCCCTGTCAGTGGAAGATAGAAAAATCTCACTCACCTCTGATGTACACAAATGAATGCTGTGTGGGTTGGCGTCCCACACACACTGTTTCACATCTTACAGAACTTGGTTTTCTCAAAAGAATGTATTTTGAAAATACTTGAGTAATCACTGCTTTATGGCCCTTAAATATGGAATCGGAATCCTGCTTATCCTGTGAGTTGAAATCAGGCAATTACGAAGCAATCAGTGAATACATGTGATAATCTATTGAAAAATGAGCATTTCCCTTTTCATTCAAGATTTGTCAATTTAGGTTTTCAGTTGACAGATTTCAGCTTCTACAAGCTTCATCCTTAAGAAAAGGCTGTAGGGATGCAGAAGTTATTGCAGTCAACTTGTTTATAGAAAAACTTACTCCAAGGCTATCCTCTGTGTGCATGTAAACACATATTCATGGATATTAGCCAATGAAAGTCCACCTTTGTTGGGGCAATTACTGGTACTGAAAATAAATGTCAGAACCATGGTCTGCAATTCCATACAGGAGAGAAAAACTTGGGACACAGGATAGTCACTCATACATAACTGATTTTTACACATTCTACTTTCCAATAGCTTCATCATTCATATGCTTGAAAAGAAGTAGGGCTGCTTAAAATGTCAGACTTCTTTTATGTAACAAGACTTGTAAGGAACAGTGAAAAGACAGTGGCCAAATCATTGAACTAGACATATTTTTCTCACCTCCTTTGTGGTAATACAATTTTAGTTGTGAGTGTATCTTTTCTACTGCAGAACATTTCCCAGTGGGTGTGTGTGGACCATGGGCATGCTGATGTAAACTAGCACCTTTCTACCTACAGCTGGGACACCACAGGAAGTGACATGTATTCTTCTAGAATCAACAAGTCCTGTCTATAATTCTTGTTGGAACAGGGAGGATATGGAAAATTCTGAAGAAGGAAGATGATTTTTAAGTGAATGTCTTATTAATTGTAGACAGATTTTTCTGTAATATCTTCCAAGCTCTACCAATTCGTGGCCATTTAAGTTCTCTGTGTTTTTGGCTAGCAGATATAAGGGTATTCTCATATTTAAATTATTCTGTTATTTTCACGGAGAGTTGATGCTTTCTGTCCCAAGCATTTATTAATACAAGCATAGATATATTTTTTTTCTTAAAGTGGAATTTCTCACACTAGACAGTTGGACTAGAATGACAATAATTGTTTATCCAGCTGAGCTGGTAAAAATGACTGAACAAAAAAAAGAAAATAGAGTCATGGAATGTAAGGAGCATTAAGGGTTTGTAAGATAGTGTATGCTTGGACAGTCACGTAACATGCTTCAGGGAAAAAAAATCAGTATGATTTTATACCAACCCAGGAATTTCACTGGGAGCCTGTGTAGTCTTAAAAAAACAAGTTTCAAGCCTTCAGGAAGACCTCCAGGAATCCTGAGAGCTGCATTCTTTATAATCTGGAATCTAAACAATCTGTTATTCTATAAAGCAAGCTGTGCATGCTACTGGTGAAAAATAAGGCACTAAAATACCACTTTCAACTTCTAAAGGACAAATTCAAGATAACGCATGTTCAACTGATTTTAAAGAGGAATGACAGATCTCATGGTGGATCAAACCACGCCTAGATAAAGGAACTAAAGATACAGTCTTCACTTGATAACACTAATCTCTCATAAATTGAGTTTAACTTGCTCAGTCAGCAAATGAGATTGTCTCAGAATCATGGTTAATTTCTAAAAGCAAAACTGTTGGCAGATCTTGAAATCTAAGCCATTCACTGTTGTATCTACCTACCATCCTTATCTAATCACAGAAAATAATGTGAGAATTACTGGGCAGAAAAACTTGATCAGAGGCCTGATTTCCAGGACATGACTGAGTATATGGTTAAATCAGTCTGTCTCTCATGCAGCCTTCCAGCCTGCTTGCTTACTGTGTAAGTTGTAAGATTTTTAAGTTTTCTTCTCAAGAAATGGCAGTTTGGGCACATTTATACCTAAGAGATTTAACATCATATGAACAATATTAAAACTGATTTTGTAGGACCGTCAGTATACTAAAAATTGACCTATTGCCGGATTGAAATTCTCTCTCTACGGTAGACCTCATTTGAAACAAAACAGATCTGCAATTGCTTAAATGTTTGCCCATACTATTTTTGTCAAAAGACTTAAAAAAAAAAAAAAAAAAAAGAAAAAAGAAAAACAACAACAACAACAACAACAACAACAACAACAAAACACCTCCTAGAACTCCAAACAAAACCAAACCCCAAAAACAAGCAAGCAGCAACAGAAGAGGAAACTGGAACTATGTCAACAGCAGTTCATTTGGAGTAAGAAGAGGGATTTTCTTTTTAACAAGACAGTCTAGCAGCCAATTTTAAAGCATCTGGAAAAATAACAGAATAGCTCAAATATTTGTAAAACATGTCAAAATTGGATTCTAAGTGAGTAAACAGTTGTTTGCTAGCCATGTGGGCCCCAGATCCAGACAAGATGTCACTGATGTTAATTGATTTACCACTTGATTATTCTCAGAAGAATTAATGGCTAAGCATCTTGAAATGAACAAATGCATTAACAAGAACAGTACTACTCTGTTTGATAATGGACTGATCTCAAAAAATGGGCAATTTCTTTCCAGAATTTTTTTTTCAATGTCTCATCTGAAGATGCCTTGGGATTACACATACCAGACAATACTCAAAATCAAACCAGAAAAAGCAGAAGTGAGAACAATTACACATGAAAGTACTTGTACTGAAGCCAAAAAATAATGGCTGTTGTGTCCTTAACCAATAATTATACTGTAAGGTACAGCCCTCTTCCTTCAGGCTTCTCAAAATGTTTATGAAACAGGGTAAATGTAAAAAAATGAAACAGGACAAATAAATTACATTACAGTAATATTCATTTAAGATTTAACTATATCTTTAAGAAGGCTGCTTAGAAGTAGTAGGTCATCATTTTTGGCCAAATATGATTTCTTCATTCCACAAGTAGTCTCCCTAGTGACAACTGGGATAATCCTGGATATAGTAAAGAATTCAAGCTCTATTGTTTTACATAATGATAACATGCCAAAAATGACAGTTCAGAATAAATAATCAGTGCAAGATTGAAAATCAGCAAAAATATCATTCAATGCAGTAAACAAATACGGTGCAACTTTGGTTTGGTCATTCGTTTTTCTGTTAGTAAGATGATATGGTTAGCAACATGAATAATGGCTGCTACGTAATCTTCATAACCAGCAATTTGACTGCAACAAAAGTGGCCTATCTGAAAAAAATATTTCCTGCCAAAATAGCAGATGAGGATTGATAGAAGAATACAATAAACTTTTCACCAAAGAATCAAGGAAAAACACAGTATTACATGGTGAACTAAGAGGAAGATCATCACTCAATTTGGAAGTATCAAATAACCTTTGCTATGAGAAAACAGACATAGATAATTGTTACTATAAAAAGGAGTCTCTGTGCCCTAGACATCTTGTAGAGCAGCAGATTATTTGAATCGCTAATTTCACACCACCCTTAAGGGCTTTATGATAAATTTATAAGCAAAACACTACGAGCTATGTTAATGCGAGACATTCTTTCCCAGGTCAGATAGTCAGTGTGAAGATGCCTGTTACAGCACAGAATTTTAAGAAGGATGAGACATTAAGACAGCCTCTAATTGTTGTGCTTACCCTGTGCTTAGGTGTCTAAATGGTCTACATTATAAGCATTTCATTCCTGAAAATAAGATACAAAGATGGACTCCAGTGTTTAATAATTCAGTTGTGTATACACATGGACATACAAAACATTTTTGACATGTCTGACACCCTTACAGATTCTAATTGTCATATACTCTGTAAATAATCCTGTTAACTTCCTGCTTGAAAAGTAAAGAATATTATATGCTTGCTGATCAGAATGCAGCTCTTTCCCTGTAAATGCAACCTAAGTTTCTACTCTAGTAGTCTTTTAATTTTCTGACCTGGTAAGCCACTGTTAATTCAAATAGTGTATCAAACAAAACCATTTTGTGACTTCAGAGTTAACTCTCAGTTCCTTCTTTGCTCACACCTCTTTTCTGGGATCCATACTGCTTGTCAGAAATTTGGCACTTCTCCTGCTAATTTCTGATTTGCATTCAATTTTACCCAATCAGATCGCTTTGAAAAAAAAACAAGCCCGGCTAAAGATGACAATCCGTTAAAAAAAAATAAATGATGGCAACCGAAAATACTGTAGTCAAAGATCAGTTATTAGTTATGTTAGTGGCAAAAAGAATAGCCCTCTGTCTAAAGAGATGTGCAATTCATGAAATTTTGGGAAAATGTCTCTCTAGAATCAAAATTGCTGCCAAAAGCCTTTTACACTAATTGTCATATTCCTCCTCTTTTTCCATTAACAGCTTAATTTAGGTACTGGAGAGCAGTGATACACACCTAAAAACAAACTGCTGACGAACACTCATTAAGAACACATAATTTAAATCAATTACATTCTGAGTGTCCTGATATTTGCCAAATTTCACTGTGGAAAGGTACGCTTCTATCTGTCCATTTCAACAATCACTAAGTAACTTCAGCACACTACTCATGTTTTAAGCATATTTATCTTGAATATCTTAAGCTCACAAATTCTACAATATCAGAATTTTCCGTTCAAAGTTTAGCTTTTTGAATATCTTTTCAAGGTAATGGCATTTTTCTGTACAACATAATCTCTACTCGTTTATGTCTGGCTCTAGTTTATGTCATGCAGTTACTACTTGTGCAGCATCTCCATAGTTTCTGCAATGAATCCTAGTCTGTTTATGAGTCAGTTTGAAGGCTTTTGAACTGATACAACCATCTTTTGCATTATCTACATATTGTTTTTTAGGACAGAATAAAGACAAGTTGTTATACGACATGGCAGTTATATTCCTTTAGATGAACTGCAGGATAAGCAGATATAGATCAGCCAGCAATTGTTTTCTGGTGTACCTGTGCCAAATCCACAGTGCACATAATAGTGGTAGATTCTAGACCCTACAAACTATCGTGTTTTTCCCAGAGACAGAAAATCCTAAGTGCCAAAAAGAAAACAATCAATTGCCCAAATGCAGGTTGATAATGATGACTTTCTAAGGAGAAGTATCTTGAGAGATACCTGAATCACATCCCTTAATATGCCTTCTCCAGAGGAAGAATGAAATGGAACCACCCAAAAGACAGTGTGCACAGTCAGCTGAGGGACACCAGCATGGAAGCAGCAGCAGCAAAAACATTAGGCCAGTTCTCAGTTTTAGAACCAACTACAACTGTGCATTTGGGGAATCATTACATCATATTAGGCTAGTTAATGCAGGCTGTTTTGATTAGCATGGTACCCAGGCTATTGATTTGACCTAGCTGCCTGTCTGATGATACTGATCACTTTTAATATAGTTGAGCTATGACACCATACTGCAATGAATCTTAAAAGAAAGACTACAGGAAAACTGCAATCCTGTGAACTCGCTCCTTTTCCACCTTCGTCGTTTTCCTCTTGCTGCAAAATCAGACTGGGAAAAGCAGATGAGCTCCCTGCTCTCAAAGAGAAAAGCCAGCAGCACCACTAAGAGCAACTTCAGAGACACTGAACAGCCTCTAAAACCTAAGGCTGGGGAACATTTGGAGAACCAAAAAGCTATGGGGGATAGAGCTGCCAAACTCAACTCTCAACTGAGCACATGCCAAATGAGATTTTTGAAAAGCTTATAAAAGTAAAAGGCATTGCCCTGGCACCAGAACAACGGTTATCCACTTGTTCTATTTCTAGCTGTTGCTCTATAGCACAGGCACAGTAAAACTCAATGAAAAAGTTAAAAATTAACAGAATCAAACATGCTTTTTTTTTTTTTTTTTTAAATCCAGACTCAGTTTAAGAAATGCCTGAACAGAATTTTCTTAAAACGTTTTTAAACCCCGTTACATAGAAAATTTCAGACTGAACAAATTTTCTTCAGCAAATTTACATGGAACTGAAAACGAGACCTTAAAATGGGAAACACGGGGCAACCTGAATTCAGGAAAATATTTTCAAGTCAATGTCAATATAATAACTGGAATTGCATAAGTGGCACAGGTGGTTAAAACTCAAAAGAAACACAGGTTCTAACTTAAGCATGTATTTATGTTTAACTTTTTCAAATACTTCACAATTAAGAGCATTATTTTAAAACTACTCTAAAAATGCAAAGACTCACAAAAAGATTTCCAACTCACATGCTCTAGCATTCCCTTTTACAACAGGCAGCCAACCACTGAAGCAAAGACCTAACTAAAGCTGATTGACTTAAATGACATCTCCTTCTCTTACAATGGAAGCCTGCATATAGAGGTCACCTGACAGCATTTCCACAGTTGCCTCAACTGTCTCATCACCTTTAGCCCCTGACTATACTTATGAACCAGTAAAAGCCTCATAACTTTGACGACACAGAAATATGTTCTCTCTATCCAAAACTGCCCCTTGCTAGACAGTACATTACATTACTCTCCTCCTTTCTGTAAGACAACCAATCACTATGGGAAATATTGCAAGTATCTAATCAGTTTTCAGAAATCCAAAGTATCTTCCTCTGACACTCTTGACCCCTTGCAATGTGAACTCAATTTTCCATTCATCTCAGCGATTGCTCTTGGTTGTACTGCCTTTTAGAAGAACGTGGAGCATTCTCCCATTTCCGAACGGATCGCTCCTATCAGAATTAGAAACATAGAATCACAGAATCATAGAACAGGGTTGGAAAGGACCTTAAGATCATCTAGTTCCAACCCCTCTGCCATGGGCAGGGACACCTCCCACTAAACCATGCCATCCAAGGCTATGTCCAACCCTACCTTGAACACCGCCAGCAATGGAGCATTCACAACTTCCCTGGGCAACCCGTTCCAGTGCCTCACCACCCTTACAGGAAAGAATTTCTTCCTCATATCCAATCTAAACTTCCCCTGTTTAAGTTTAAACCTGTTAGTCCTTGTCCTCTCACTACAGTCCATAATGAAGAGTCCCTCCCCAGCATCCCTACAGGCCCCCTTCAGATATTGGAAGGCTGCTATGAGGTCTCCATGCAGCCTTCTCTTCTTCAGGCTGAACAGCCCCATCTCTTCACAGCACTACCTTGTTCTAGGCTTGGTTTCATGTAACTAAAGACAAATGAAGTATATAGCTCACGTAAAAGGAATCAGTAGAAAAAGACTCTCCAAAGCTGTACCACTGAGCATACCACACAGTAGAAATATAGCAGATTAATAGTTCCATTTCAGGTGGTACTTCTTACTCATGTAACTGCAGTTACCACAGGTTGGAAAACATGAATTGGCTTACAGACAGTGAAGCATGCAGTTCATCTGGGGATGTAGAATTTATTCTTCCATTAGCAACATAAGTTTTTTTTTTTTTTTTTTTTAAATTTGGCTTCTCCAAAGGAACATGGTACAATACCCCTGGAACAAATGTGGGCATAGTGGCTCTCCTGTCCCTGATTCACAGAGTTTCCAAATTCAGACCTTTCATCAATGGGAAAAAATATTTCTCATATCAACAGTAGATGGTACTATGCAATACAAATAGTTCACTTCTAGTAAGAACACTGCCGCCTTGTCTGACTAAATGGATTGTACTTCATATCAATAATTGCTGGTTTACAATTACCAGAATTCAACATTATGTAATGACTAAGAAGTGCAATACACAAGCAAGCATTTATGCACAAAGCCTGAACAGGATCCTAGGTATAACAGGAATTATCAGATATATCAATTAACTACCTGAATACCATAAGAAAACTATAGAATATGAAGATTAAGAGATATCCTTTGTGTGACAGTTGTTGCATAGCTACATTTCTGCATTTTGCCCTCAGGGATTCCAAACAAGCAGTCTGAAACTCGGTTATAAGTATTTCATTCCTGAAGAACATGCCACTTGACACTCAAATGCTGGATAGAAAATAAAAAACTGATGTTTTCACATTATTTCAAATTGCAGTAGTTAGTAGACCACAATCCCAAACCAGGATTTCAGGAGCAGATCCCAGTTGAAAACTAAGTGGAGGGTTCAAATTAGGGTTTATTAAATGGAGGTAAGAGGTCTTCCATCAGCTGCTTGCCAACCCCACCATATGGGGCTTACCAAAGAAAGAAAGGGACAGGTCAGAGTGGAAATCCACCTTGCTCATTTTCCATTGGTTTAATGTACCTTTGCATATGAGTTGAAGCAACCTCTTGACTGTTCTGACTCACATCCAGGCCAGACTAGTGCTTTGCTCACCTCCTGATGTTTCCCAGGAACAGAACTTGGTTACTAGAGAAAATCAACCCCATAAACTCAAAACCCTCACACGGTATAGTTTGTTGTGTTTTCCAGCACAAAGTGGAATAAAACTATGCATTATTATAGACATATTCAAGAAGTGTTCAGGACTAAGTGCTCCAATTTTTAAACAGCTTGCTACGTGATAATCATAAATAGTTTTGCAAAACCTCTTTCCACCTAGTCTTTTAAAAAAATTTCATATAAACACTAGTGCTATTAGCACAGGCACTAATATGGCATCTAGGGAAGTATCTACGTAAAGACAAACTCTGTTTGAATGCAAATGAGTTCCAGTAAGTCCTAAGGCTAAGCCACACTATCGTGTCCTTTTCATGCCATATATTTTAGAAGTAATGATAAAATACTTAATATGGCTTTGAAAAGTTTTTTTGTATACTTTTAATTCCTAGCATTATTTAGGATCACGTAAGTTGGCAGGTATTACAAGTAAAAAATACAACCTGAATTTTCAAACCAGACATATAAATGAGAATAACCGTTTAAAAATGGATTAAAATAATCTGAATAGATTCTACACAAACAAATCCAAGGCACTAAAATTGAATTTCCCAAGCATAGATACAGGCTGGACAGCGAATGACGAAAAGCAGCCCTGAGGAGAATGACTTGGGGCGCTGGTTGATGAGAAGCTCAACACAAGCCAGCTTCAGTGTGCGCTCGCAGCCCAGAAAACCAACTGTATGCTGGGCTGCACCAAAAGAAGCGTGACCAGCAGGTCGAAGGAGGTGACCCTGCCCCTCTACTCTGCTCTCATTGCACCTGCAATGCTGAGTCTAGCTCTGAGCTCAACAACGTAAGAAGGATGTGGACCTGCTGGAGCAAGTCCAGAGGAGGCCACAAATATATCAAAGGGCTGAAGCAACTCTTCTATGAAGACAGGCTGAGAGATTTGGGCTTGTTCAGCCTGGAGAAGGCGCCAGAGAGACCTTAGAGCAGCCTTCAGGTAAATAAATGTGGCCTACAAGAAATCTGGAGAAGGACTATTTAAAAGCGCATGCAGTGACAGGACAAGGGGGAATGGTTTTAAACCGAAAAAGGGTAGATTTAGATTACACATTAGGAGAAAATTCTCTACTGAGTGTGGTGAGGCAATGGAATAGGTTGCCAAGAGAATTGTGGCTGCCCTATCCCTGATACTGTTCAATGGGCTTTGGGCAATCTTCTCTAGTAGAAGGTGTCAGCCCACGGCAGGAAGTACATGATCTTTGAGGTCCCTTCCAACCCAAACTAGTCTATAATTCTATCAATATATTACGATACGATTGACTTGCAATACTAAAGCCTTACTTCATAATCTATAAGTTCACAAGATCAACAGTTTCTCAAACCCTAGGAGTGGATTAATTCATTAGAAAAACATAATGGGAAAGCTGGAAATATTTATTTCCCTGATTTCACCTTTTTTTTTCTTTTTTCTTTCACAGCTGCACTCAGAAGGTTGGTTGTAAGTATTCTCAGGATAGAAAAGTGAAAGAATGTCTACAAATCAATAAAACCAGATCTATGATACTATTAATATTTCATTTGAATCTATTAAAACATAGGCCATCATTTGGAAACGAGAAAGATTCCTCCATATACGCAAATTGAACAGAATCTGAAAGAAGATAAAATCAATATTTTTTCACCCAAAATCTCTGGTTAGCACCATGCAACAAAGTACTACAAAGACAAGAAAGTGACGAAGGTCTTTAGTCGCTGGCGCATTTTGTCTCTATCACCACATGTGAAACATTAATGCAGTCTTGCTTTTGTTCCTATCATAGCAACTAGTAGTTTGGAAAAAAAGAACACCCAACTCCAAACTAATCCATAGCACTAACAAGGATTTCTTATTGGTATAGTCGCCAAAGTTCACAAAGAAAAAAGCTTCTGTAAAGTGTAAGCTCCTGTGTGTTTTGCCACAGTCAGCAATAACTTGGTTGTAGGTATTTTGTGCTGTAATTCTTTGAAAGTTTCAATTACAATAATCTGTTAGAAAATGCATGCAAGATATCATAGAAAACACAAACAATAAATTACCAAGCAAACTCCATTCATTAAGAAATAATTAGAAAAACTTTCAGCAGAATTACATTTATGCACATACAATTTTATCTGCATGTGCAGGATGTTTAGAATGATTTAAGGATTTTAAAACTGAAATTAAAAAAGACATATATATACTTTAAACAATAGCATTATATTAACTTTTAAAAATACCTTTGTTTCTAGTGATTGCATTAAGAAAATTAGTTATAATGATACAAGTATTACACTGTTTAAGATTATGTCAGCTCTTCAATTACTAACTCTTATGACTATAACTCAACAACAAAAAGGTATGATGCGTTGAAAACTGGCCCATGGTTTCTTGCACATGAAAAAAAAAAGTCACATGAAAGTGTAAAAATAATTCTACTATTATAGATTATATATAATTTGAAATTACTATTGTGTGAAAATGTTTTACTTCCTTCAAAGGAACTGGAAGCCCCCAGAGGAAACCGGTTTTCTTCAGAATTTAATAGAATTGGTGTCCTACCACACAGAAACTTTTGATTTCAAGCAGGATTTGTGGTGGAGCATCTCACCTGAGACCTGCAAATATTATCTAATACAGCGCAAAGTAATGTAAAAAGTTTCGAAATACAGATTTACCCAATAAATTGCCAGAATTTCTGCTTCTCCATGAAGCACATTAAAGATACTTATTAGACAAAGAAAAAAATCCTGCAGTTGAGAGAACACTTGTAAGATGGAAATTTTTCTGAGCTAAAGCGACTATGGAGCCACACAATCCAGTTTTTACAGCTGAGGAACTTAACCACTGAAAAAACAGACTTGTGTCAGCATTCAGAAGTTGAGAATTTCTGTATTTCATACTATGTTAATTTTTGTTCATGATAGCCTAATACAACCCCAAAACTTTTTTCAACACTGAAGAATGGACACCACTAAGAAGAGCCTGACGAATGCAAGAGGTGACCTACAGTAGTCTGCCGAGTACAGCAGATCTGGGCAGCACTGTGAGGGTACTGTAAGACATTGTGAGGATGCCGTACATCATTTAGTGGAAACTACCTGTGTTCAACACGGTTTCAAGTAATTTCAACACTGCATACTCTGTTGTCATTTCCATGGTGTCAGCTTTCTGCAGATGAAATAAGCACACGGATCTTTCCTGCCCTTGGAAGGGTACTGTGAATTACTACAATAGATTTTCCAAAACACCTTGAGATCCCTGGATAAAGGCACTGGATGAGTGTGAAAGTTCCTTCTGTATGCTTTACTTCTTTTTCAGAGTATAACTTGGATCTTACTTTGCTTCCAGTGCCAGTGCAATGATGCCTGCAGCCATAGGTGCAGAGGCTGAGGTTCCGGTATGGCTGTCTGTACAACGCTGCCTCAGGTCTGTGGTGATCTGGAAGAAATTGAATGTGTGAAATTTAGAACACAGCTTTAGAAATCAGAACAGGTTTCATTTGCTCGAATGAGCTGCAGGTACATGGACTGTATTTCCTTCTTTCATTGCAAGGAAAGTTAAAAAAAAGGTGTCTGAATGCATGACATTATACTGTGAGCCTGAAGTCACTTGTGAACTTGGAGAAGTTCACAAGTTCTTCTGTTGCACTGAAAACGTAAGTTAGTCTCCATTCTTCTCATGGCATGATAAACAAAAAAACTTGTTAATTAGAAAAACATGCAGAGGGTTTTAAAACAGCACAGTTAGAACTCTGCCCTTCTACTGCATTTATAGAGTACTTTCCATCTAAGAATCTGAAAGTGCTTCACAAACAGGAATGAACTCCATCTTACAGAACTCCCTATGTACAGATTGGTTATGCCCAGAGACTATAGAAGAGGTATGGAGGGGTTAATCAGGTTGCCTGAAGTCACACTGGAACTATGTGACAGAACAGAATACCACTGGGCTCATGCTAAGTATCGTGTTTAATCCTTCCTTCATGCCTTATGCAATAATTCACATGAAATTAAGCAACAATTCATCAGAAAGTCCTGACGTAATCACAAATTTGACCCAGACATTACCAGCTAATTAGTTATTTGCAGATTTAAATTGTTACATATTGCTTAAATATATCCTGCCACGTTTTTATACGTAACCTAAAGTGAATATATAAACTGTAATGTGCACCACCAAGTAGAGACACAGTCTTCTACTTAGCATCAGGATATAATAATGAATTTTAGGCAGATTCTTTCTGTAAGACAGCATATCACACACAAAAAATGTGTTTACTCTAAATTCTGCTTCTTTCAGGCAATCTAAAGAGATTATAACCTATGATCTTCTTCCAGAAGAAGCAGCTGCTAGCAAGAGCAAGGCAGTAGAGATAGGAAGCCACTACTACCTAATAGAAGCTCAAGCAAAACCCATGCAGACTTGAGAAAAGTTGCTAGCAGACAGCAGTAGCAGTACACAGCATGGAAAACTCCATGAAGGTGGCAGAGTGAATGATGTGTGACGCCAAACCTTATTCTCAGCATTTCAGCTAATCCCTGAGATTCAGTCACTACAAGACATCTGCCTGGGAGGCAAGGAAGTTGCTCACACAGCTTCCTACCTAAGCAACCAGAATTACTATGTTGCCATTTCCTCTAATTTACTAGTATAATACTTCATTTGCAACACACGTACACAGAAAGATGGGAAAAGGAGAGATCAGAGGATCAAAAAATCACAAAAAAGCACAGGGCATATAAAAATGACTGTCTAGATTTGAAACTAGAAGATATGCAAAATACTACCTGAAGAAACACCCATATCCTCTCTGGGCAGAATGTCAGCAACTGCATGCAGAAGGGTCATGTTTCATACATTTGCATTTGTCATATTCAGTAGTGTATGTATTACATAATTTGTATAAGGCTGCTTAAAGTGCTCATGACATATAAGCATACACAAGCTAACACAGAAGACTTCTAATAGTGAAGGAGCTAACAGCACCAGGAAATTATCATCAAATGCAACTAGTGAGCAAGCGAAACAAAATGGAGGCTTTATGAAATTGAAAGAGGGATAAAAGCATTTATAATGTCACATCCTTAAATTAGTGAACTTACCAAAAGTCAGAATTCTTGAATAACTCTAGAAAGAACCTTTTTTTTCCCCCTATTATTTAGCATCCTTCACAAATGCACACCTTAATGAATAATTTCTTTTATTGGTCAACGGCTAAAAGTAGATCCCCATGAATAACATGTTCATGTAATTTCTTCTTTCCTAATGACTGTATTAATTTGAACAATGAAAAGTGTTGGAAAAACCTTTATGATGCAAGTCCCATAAATGCCCTGACAATATTAAGCAGTGAAACTGCAGCAGGAACTGTCCTAACATGACACTGCCAGTATGTGCAAACACAAGTAGTGATTTTGAAGGTGGGATTAACATGTCCAAAGACAACATGATGACAAGCACCCTAATAGGTACAAGATTCATGTACCCCATTTGTAAAAACACTAATCAGTGCTGTGCCAAGGAGTAAAAAGGAGATCGGGAAAAAGAGAGGGCAGGAAAAGGGACTAACATATACTTGCCCCTTTTGTTGCCTGGTACCTTGTCCCTTGCAAAAAAGTGGTGCAGCAGGTGCTTTCCTCAGAGGATCGTAGGTTAGCAAAGCCTATGGGAGCTCAGGCAGACAGAAGTGCCCTCAATAGCAGCTTTTTCTTAAGAGTCAGCCTCTCTCCATACAGTGAAAAGCACAATGCATTGTGCTATCTGTATCTCTCATCCTCTGCAATAACATCGGGAGAACTGGCTACCCTGGATTTGGAGAAGGCTGAGGTTCTTAATGACTTCTTTGCCTCAGCCTTCACCAGAAAATGCTCTGACCACAAAATCCAAGCCTCGGAAGGCAGATGCAGGGACTGTGAGAATGAAGACCCTGGGACCACTGTAGGAGAGGATCTGGTCTGAGACCATCTTAGGAACATGAACGTGCACAAGTCCATGGGACCAGATGAAATCCATCCACAGGTCCTGAAGGAGCTGGCAAATGAAGTTGCTAAGCCACTGTCCATCATATTTGAAAAATCATGGCAGACAGGTGAAGTTCCCAATGACTGGAAAAAGGGAAATATAACCCCCACTTTTAAAGAAGGAGAAAATGGATGACCCAGGGAACTACAGACCAGTCAGTCTCACCTCTGTGCCTGGCAAAATCTTGGAGCGGATTCTCCCGGAAGGCATGCTGAGGCACATTAAAACCAACAAGGTGCTTGGTGACAGCCAGCATGGCTTCACTAAGGGGAAATCCTGCCTGACCAATTTGGTGGCCTTCTATGATGGGGCTATGGAACTGATGGACAGGGGCAGAGCAGTTGATGTCATCTACCTGGACTTGTGCAAAGCCTTTGACACTGTCCCACATGACATCCTTCTAAGTTAGAGAGTCATCAATTTGACAGGTGGACCACTCGCTGGATAAAGAACTGGCTGGACGGCCGCACGCAAAGAACTGTGCTCAATGGCTCAATGTCCAGCTGGAGACCAGTTAACGAGTGGTGTCCCTCAGGGATCAGTGTTGGGACCGGTCTTGTTCAACATCTTTGTGGGTGACATGGACAGTGGGATTGAGTGTGCCCTCAGCAAGTTTGCCAATGACACCAAGCTGTGTGGTTTGGTTGATATGTTGGAGGGAAGGAATGCCATCCAGAGGGACCTTGACACGCTTGTGAGGTGGGCTGATGCCAAACTGATGAAGTTTAACCATGCCAAGTGCAAGGTCCTACACCTGGGTCAGAGCAATCCCAGGCACACAGACAGCTTGGGCAGAGAAGAGATTCAGAGCAGCCCTGCGCAGAAGGACTTGGGGGTGTGGGTCGATGGAAGAATGAACATGAGCCGGCAGTGTGTGCTTGCAGCCCAGAAAGCCAACCGTATCCTGGGCTGCATCAAAAGGAGCGTGACCAGCAGGTCGAGGGAGGTGATCCTGCCCCTCTCCTCTGCTCTTGTGGGACCTCACTTGGAGTATTGTGTGCAGTTCTGGTGTCCTCAGCATAGAAAGCACATGGAACTGTTAGAACAAGTGCAGAGAAGGGCCACGAGGATGATCAGGGGACTGGAGCACCTCCCGTATGAAGACAGGATTAGAAAGTTGGGGCTGTTCAGCCTGCAGAAGAGAAGGCTGCGTGGAGACCTCACAGCAGCCTTCCTATATCTGAAGGGGGCCTACAGGGATGCTGGGGAGGGACTCTTCGTTAATGATTATAGTGATAGAACAAGGAGTAATGGGTTGAAACTTAAACAGGGGAAGTTTAGATTGGATATGAGGAAGAAATTCTTTCCTGTAAGGGTGGGGAGGCACTGGAATGGGTTGCCCAGGGAAGTTATGAATGCTCCATTGCTGGCGGTGTTCAAGGTGGGGTTGGACATAACCTTGGATGGCATGGTTTAGTGTGAGGTGTCCCTGCCCATGGCAGGGGGGTTGGAACTAGATGATCTTAAGGTCCTTTCCAACCCGAATGATTCTATGATTCTAACATGCTTCCAGAGCATTTTTATTGTCCTGTAGCTACATATATTAAGCACAACAAACCATGACAGCTCTTTATTTTGCAACATCTGTCACATTCAAAGGGGATGTTGTGGCAGCAGTTTGAATTACAGATCCTTATCTCTCTCCTTCACTCAGCAAGTATTTCCGCAGAAGTTGTGTAGGGAAAGCTTCCTAAGTGGAAATCCCATTTGAGCTATTTCACAGACAAGTTACTGACAGAGGCTGAGATGTTTAAGTCTAAGTTACCTCTAAGATCTGAGGCATTTTTTCAGCCCTACGTATTCACTGTCAGAGGAGAGTTGCGCCCACCCTAAGCAAAAAAACAGTACAGGACCACCACCAGGCGAGCAAGCTTGAAGAATTAAAATGGTGCCCCAAACTCCTGAACCACATGAGGGCAACATCATTAATTACAATAAAAGGATGTGGTACCTGACAGCACCATGAAGCTCTCATTAGAGTATATTAGCTGTCATTCTGATTAATAGGGTGGGGAGAAGCAGAAATTTTTGCATCTTTTGTTGAGTACAACACATTTGTATGCTTCAAATACCTTTGTAACAACTGCTGAGCTATGAAAATGTTAATCAGACTGCCCAAGAGAAGTCCATGCCATATTTCTAGGGAGATGAATTATATCCACTTCTAAATCTTTTGAATCAACTAGATTTGGCTGAAGACAATGACAATGTTTCTGGTACTGGCCTAGTTTAAACAACATGAAATCAGCAACCTAGGACAGATACCCTGATTAAAGGCAGAGAAAAATGAAATGAATCACCACAATGTAATACCTGCCATATGCAGAAGTCTAACAGCTTTCAGAAAGTCCATGCATTTATTAAAGAAAAAGCTTTAGAACACTGTGATCGTTTTATAGAAGTAACTTGCTCTGAAGAATTAAGAAGATGCAATTGCTGTACAGTCATTATTAAGGCTGCATAACCAATCTTTCCACAGTTTCACTGATTGGGAGGTTAATGGCTAAGGTAAAAAAAAAAAAGGGATTTCCCTTAGCACTCACTGTTCCTTCCCAAGCCTCTGCATTTCTTGCTATTTCATATTCTGTGACATGAGCTCTCTGAACTTACTGAACCATTATTTACCTTCTGGTACAGTTCAAGATATGTTGATTTCTATAAAACTGTGTCCCTAGAAGTGACGTGTTTAATAAGAATCTATTGTTCCTTCTCATGTCTTTTGTGTATCTGAAACTACTCAAAATTCAAGGTGCCAGGTTCTGTGCATCTTGATACACTGAAAGTTTCTGAACAAGAGCAGGTTTGGTTCTTTTTTGTGTTTTAAGAACTGGCAAGAGATGTTGGGTTTCTTTTTGGTTTGCTTGAAGTTCTGCTTAGAGCAGAACCTAGTTGGCAAGGCAGAAGCGTATCTCAGAAGAGAAGGACCTCAGCAGATGAACTGGCATTTCTTATAAAACAAAGAAATAGGTAGAACATTAAGTTATTTTCAGAAGGCTATGTCATGTAATAGGTTCATAAATTATATTTGTGAGTGACTTTTATATGTAGATTCCTTAGTGCTTTAACAAATAACTTGAAAAAAGGAATTAAAAGGAAATGTATTCCTGCAACATGTCTGATAAATGAAAGGCCCCTATTGATAACTGTAATAGGTTGTGCTTAACCTGTCCTAGCTGCATGGTCTGCAGTTCAGGAAGCTATCTTCCAGCATTGTCCGATAGTATTCAAAATAGCAGAGAACAGAATAATAGAAAAAAATACCTTAACAACTGTATATTATCAGCCAGTACTTCTGCACTCACTGTATTCTGAGAGATAACCTCTGTAAAGTATATCTCTGTGGTCTTTACCTATTATTTGCCCTTGTCCCAGAGCATGAGCTTCTGCACCTGCACCTATGCTGGCACTTCACAGCTGCTCTTGGAAGCGCCTAAAAGTAAACCTAGCTCTTTTCTCCAAGAGTCTACGTAAAGGGCATACACCCAGCTGCACCTGTGAAAGGCAGTCTGCACGCTTTGGGCATGACAATACATGCAAAAGGTTGGAAACTCTTGTTTCCAATAATGTGCTAACAGTAATACAGTAAGATTTGGCAAAGCATAAAGTCAAGCACACTTGAAGCAAGAAGGAACTCATGCAAGATGATCATTGTGTGTTTAACTGCAACAGTTAGCTGAAGTTATTTCAGGCCAGAATTTGCTTCCATTTATTTTTGCTCAAAGTCAGCAGATAAAAAAGCTCAATATGGAAAAGAGTTGTGCAGAAATTATGTTCTTATGTTATCATTGTACAAGACTGAAAGAAACCTCCAGACTAGAAAACCTTTTTTAAAAGTACATGACAAAATGTAAGAATGAGTTCATTTGATTTTGATTGTAAATCCCACGCCATGTCACATCTTCCTGATTTATTGCAGTAGTATTTTTGCTTCCTATTCTGAATACAGGAGTCTCACCCCTACAAACCAAGTCATCGCAAGCCTTGATCAAATATTGTTACTTTTTTCATGTTACAGCATGAAGTTGAGCGCTTCATAGCTAATTTGTACATTGAATATATATTTATATGCATAATAGAATTTGGAGATTTTAAATTTAATAATTATCTCATTTTCTTCTATCATTATTTTCCCCTTCAAACTTGCAAAACTTATTTGATGCTAGTTTAAGTCATAAAGTAGTAACATGTAAGAAATAAACAATCAAAATCAAATAAAGTTGTTATTACTTTTAGTCATGTAACTCAGAACAAACTCCAGTAGCATATGAGAATCTGCATTACCATAGTATAGAAATACCTACACCAATACCTATACATATTGAAACTAATTCTGTATTCCATAAAAGCAGAATGCTCATGTTAATTGAAAAGAACGAAAGACGATCACCAAGAAAACTACAGCTATTAAAAAAAAGGAGGGATGCACCAAGGTTAAATCAGCTAACTAGAAAACTACAAATAAGAAACATACGGATATTTTAATGGATTTTTGTAAAAATGAGCAAGGATATGCTGGTCAACAAAAAAAGTATTGACAGGTGAAAGAAGCAATAACTAGCTAACAATAAATAAATAAAAGTGAAGAAAAGATAAAGTGGATAGCAAGGAATAAATATTAGAAGATAAAAGGTGCACAAAAGTTGTAAGGAAGGACAAAGGTGAAAAGCTGAAGCTTACAAGAACAGAATAAAGTATAAGGATGCTTTATTTTGAAGTCTATCAGAGGCAAAAAAATCCCAAAGCAATATTGTTCTAATTGTCCAGAAATGATAGAATAGTTAATGGCAGTGTACAGTAAATGGTTATTTCACTGAATGTTCCTTTTTGGAAAAAAAATTCAGAGCGCAGAAAGATGATAAATCATCTTCCTTTTTACAGCTATTTTAAATAGCAAGTTTAAATCAGAAAGTTTGGAAGCACCAAAGACTTTTACAAGAGCTGGAAAGGGAACATGTTAGACTGTACTGTTGATTTTAGCTAGTCTTTGAACGTTGGAGAAGTTCCAGAAGACTGAAAGAAAAACCACGCATTGTCAATATTTTGAAAGGGTAATAAGCAGCATTGTCCTAATAATTTCACCAATTCGCCAAGCTTTTATCTAGTGTAAAAGAACTTATACAGAATTTAAACTAATTATGAATACATTAACTAACCAGTATTATATTTATTGGTGGATAACATAAGCTGCAGTAAAAGAGCTTGCCAAAGTGCTGCAAATTATTTTTCTGGCCACCACTTTGGTTGAAAGTAGTATAATCAGGATTCTACAAGGCACATAATGTGATATTGAACATTAAAAAATTAAAATTATTTAAATGATTAAAAGCTTACATGACAATACATAGATTAAAAACAGGATAATTATGAGATCTCAAAAGCAAAGCATATATAAGAAATCAGACACATACCTAAAAGCAGAGAAATTATATATGTGTTTATAGCACATATGAAAAATGAGCCTCTAATGGGGCCTTATACAATTTGGTTCTTGGCCTTAGTATGACTTAAAGCTTTTACCAAAGACCTGGAAGAAAACCTTGAATGTTGTACTTAGAGAAACTGTAGAGAAAGAAGAAGTGATGATGAGGGATGGTCTGGATCGAGTACTAAACCAGTAGAGCCAGTAGTAAATGATTCAATAAAGAGACTATAACTATCTTCATATCTGCCCTTGGGACACTAATTCTGAAATAGAGAAGCAACAGCTCTGAGAGCGGCCTGGACATCACACAACGATGAGCATGTTACATGGCTGTAAAGCTGGCAAGTCTCAGTCAGGCTTAATGTGTAAAGAAGGGGTAACTGAGTTGGCGCTCAAGGATATACATTTTCTTGTGCATTTGGCACTGACACTGCTACTAGCTGTTGTGTATGCAGTTTGGGTACTTCAAGCTCATAAAATGGAAGAAAACATGTCTTTTACAGAATGATAGAAGCAGTTTACCTTCATCTATTGAAAGGGATTAACTGTTCAGGCTACATGGCTAGAGTGAAAGATATTAGGTAACTGGAGTGTTTTTCATACTAGCAGTAAAATCTGCGATACAACCAAATGCCTAGAAATTGAAGCTAGAGGAGCTCAGCAAACAAGAAGTTTTTTTACAGCAATGGGTAATTAAAATCACTTGCCCTAAATTTAAGTGGATTTTCTGTCACTGGAAATTTTCTAAACAAGATTGATTGTCTTAATGAAGATTGTCTTAGTGATGAGTTGACAGCAACTGCTGGATTTGAAGGACTCAGGGAGACCCACAGACTTGCCTAAGCAAGAGGTCAGGCTGGCAAACAATAATCACATCTGCTCACCTTATATTGTATTAGCCTCACTTAAACATGAAGTTAGCAAAAGTCTTTTAAAGGACAGTAGAGAGGATTTAATTACAGAAGTGAGGACTGCTAGGAGACACAGTAATTTATTTTCTTTATTATTATTTATCAGGGAGAATAAGAAACACGCCAGGAAGAGAGATAAGGTTTCAGTGGGGAGAAGCAAGTTAAGAACAGAAAAATTACTGGAATGGAGAAGTACCTCAGAACAAGTTTAAAACAAAAATTAGATCATCTGAAAATAGGGAAGAACCCAAGAAGGGATGGCCAGCATCCCAGAATCCTGAAAACAAGGCAGACAATATTAAAAAAACATAGCTGCAAGAATATTTAACTCCTCACCGCTGCCAAGAGAGGTATCTGCTAAGAACCAGAAAGAAAGTGATGTCAGATGTGTACTTACAGAAACATCTAGGGCAAAAAAAAAAATTGCTAAATTTTCTGATCAGGGAGAACATAAGATCTGTAACTTATACACTAGAATAAATAAGCAGGGAAGAGGACAATATTAGCTAACCTGATTAATTGCAGTAAAAGGGTTAAAAAGGTTAGAAGCACCAATATTGAATATTGGGAAGTATGCTGAATTCACTTAATTTGAAAAAGCAGATATAGCAAACAAATACTAATGGTATCAATAGATTATCAAACAGAATTGTAACAATTTGTTGGCTTCCAGAGAAGATGAGAAGGTAATGGAAAATGGATGCTGGCTGTTTTGGAATGAGATGAGGAATAGAATCGTAGAATAGTTAGGGTTGGAAAGGACATTAAGATCCTCTAGTTCCAACCCCCCTACCGTAGGCAGGGACACCTCACGCTAAACCATGTCGCCCAAGACTCCATCCAGCCAGGGCTTGAACACTGCCAGGGAAATACAGGAAATAATACATGAAAGGTAAGTTCTGAGCTCAATCTTGGTTACAATACATCATCAAGGCAGCAATTTGAGTGATAATGGACTATCATTCAATGTAAGAGAGGAATGATACTGGATCAAAATGAATCTGAAAAAATATAGAGGTACATAGGAAAACTGGTAATACCATGTATGTAAAATATGAAAACCATTGATAAATGGATTAAAAACAGGAGGAGTCTATGTTCTCAGGCCTACTGATGGGCTACAAGATATTCGTAATGAAAAAAATCTGTTTCGATGGCAGTGGCAATAGGATCTTTGAAAGCACCACTCAGAATTGGCAGCAACGAGGTGAGTGGAAAAACCTGCTACAAATATGGTGTACCTGCACTGCATTAGGCTCCAACATGCAGAGGTACCCATGCTTGCTTCAAAGAGCAGTTATGCTGACTCCAACTAAGTAACACACTGGGGCTTAATGAACTTGCCCACATATGATCTTTTCCTGAAGCAATTCATTAATTAGTATAGAATCATAGAACAGTTACTGTTGGAAAGGACCTTAAGATCATCTAATTCCAAATCCCCTGAGTTGTCTTCCTCTCCCTTTCCCCGAAGTCACTATGCCAACACAAACCTATATAAATAAAAAACTGATATAAAATTAAACCATACTATTTTCCTGTCGTAGGATTCTCCACTGCTGTATGTTGTAGCTAGTGTGGATGCACATTCTTCCAGATACCATGGCTTCTTCCCACTTTCAGCTGTGCTGCTTATGGAGATAGTATAGATGCTGTTGGTGTAGCCATCACAGGAGCAGTGGTCACGACTTCTTCCACCATTTCCAGATGCCCAAACAAAGACTGAACCTAAGCCTCTACGTCCCTGTATGGAAACAGCACAAAAGATTTGATTAATAATTCTTTCCCCCTTCAACTGCTTAACAAACAGGTCTTTTCCCAAAAAAAGACATCTGATGAGAGAAAGACAATAAAAGAAACTAGCTATAAAGAATTTGAAATGAAAACAGGATTTACAAGAGTTCAGACTCAGACATCAGAAAAATTCAGAAAATGAGTGGTATGAACATAGCTTTAGAAACAGCTTTAAAATAGTATGTTTGTTGCTCTGCAAATATGCTATCAAGCCATACCAGGGAAGAGATGTTGAAGACTCAGAAGTATTAAAATATCATACTAGGTTGGAACAGGAAAAGAAATATCATACTTGAAACTAAATCCCTTTGTAATGCATTATACTTTCTATTTATTAAGTTGCTCTCAGCTGTCTCTCCTTGGGTTGCCTTGTGGCACTAGGTATGGGCTGGATAACACATTATCAGTGTGAACCAGAACAATATTGTTTCACAGACACTGTAAATCACAGAATCAGAGGATACCTGGTGGAACAGGACCCAGATAATCTAGTCCAACCTGTCCTGTCCATTATGAATGCTATATGCACAACACAATATATAAACAAAAATGGACAAAAAGAATAGATTCTTATAAATCTATTCTAATGAAGTACTAGAGCATTAGTTCAACATGATATTTTAAAAATATGTCTAGCTGGGAAAGTTACTTCAGCATATTCATAATTTTAAATGAAGACTTAAAATAGGTAATCTCACCTTGACTTTCTCTTAATGCACCGAAGTTCATATATAGTGTCCAAATGAATCAAAACATTTTTGGTGGTTCTAGTACTCTGAAATAGGCATTGATATGAAAACTGAAGATGATCAGTTACCTGTATTACTGATACATAGAATCATAGAATCATAGAATAGTTAGGGCTGGAAAGGACCTCAAGATCATCGAGTTCCAACCCCCCTGCCATGGGCAGGGACACCTCCCACTAAACCATGCCATCCAAGGCTATGTCCAACCCCACCTTGAATGCCGCCAGGGATGAAGCATTCACAACTTCCCTGGGCAACTCATTCCAGTGCCTCACCACCCTTACAGTAAAGAATTTCTTCCTCATATCCAATCTAAACTTCCCCTGTTTAAGTTTAAACCCATTATCCCTTGTCCTCTCACCATAGTCCCTAATGAAGAGTCCCTCCCCAGCATCCCTGTAGGCCCCCTTCAGGTATTGGAAGGCTGCTATGAGGTCTCCACGCAGCCTTCTCTTCTCCAGGCTGAACAGCACCAAGACTTACTGACATATAGGTAATTGAATTTCTTCTTTATATTTATATATTTCATGCCAGCGAATGAAATTAAGACTCATGCAACTGTATGATCTGCATTAATTAGCAGCACTCTCTATCTGGAAGCACATTACAGGAAGCACTGTTCAGATAGAAAGGTTCACCAAAGAACTAAGCTTACCTTAGATTAAATCAAATTGTGTCACCGTTTCTGACATGACATTCTCTCCAGGCATGGAATGTCCATCTCAGTCATAATTATGCTAACAAAGAGTCTCATTTATACCTCATTTGCTTGCAACTCATCATGTATGTATAACAAATTAATGTTACAATACACTTATTAATCACACATGAATTAATTGCTTGGCCATGGGGGGAGTTTGTGTATTTTATTTTTTTTTCTAAACAGACTGCAACTGTGTACCACAAAAAACATAAAGACAGCTACTGGACATCTACCAGGTCAACTTAAACAACTAGCAATTCAAAGATTCATTTCATCCAGATGCTCAGAGGAGTTTCACTAGGGCTTTTTGAGATGAGCATAATTGAACATACACCAAAATAAGAAAAAAAGCCCTTCACAGTTCACAATCCAGGCTTGAGTTTTCAAACACTGATGAATTTCATTTTGTGAGCTTTATAGAAGTATACTACCTGGAGAGACTCTTCTCTTCAGCACAGTAAGTTAAATATCAAATTCTCCCAGCTAGTGTTTATATAAGGTTATGTCCTCAAAATGAAACTTTTCATTAAAAAGCATTTCAAGCAGAGAAAAAAAATTCCAGGGTGCCAAGTTAAATATATTATGATACCCACATTCTCCAGAGAAAATCAGTCTGAGCAGCTGGGAAGTACAAATATTTCAACTTCTTGTACTTCCTTTAGTTGATCTCAGCTACTACACTAACAGAAAGATGCAAAATAGTAACATTTCTTTTTGTTTTAAAGACAACCGATATGAAGTGTTAAAAGTCTCCTTCCCCACTTTATGAACCCTCACCAAATCAATCCCCCTTTCTGTTTGGGGTTCTTGTCCTGCCTGCTTTTCTCAGCCAGCAGGGTCTGATTCAGAGCTTCCCAAAGCCAGTCGGATGGGTTTTGCAATTTCATGTAGCTGGAACTGGTCTATGAACCAATTTTCTTTCATTCTATGAGCCGGTTATGTCCCGTTGCATAACTTTACCTCTTACCCATCATTCTGAAAACATCCGATGAGACAGATTAAAGGAAGGGTAAATGGAAAGATTATTTCATGCCTATTCACTAATTTATTATCCCAGCAAGTAAGTGAGACAGAAATTAGAGCCCTCTCCTATGTTGTGGGAAATAGGATGGAGGATCATGCTAAAGATAGGCTGATTCACTACTTTCTGATGTGCTCCTGTTTGACTTTTACTGGTTTTGGTTTGGCTTCATCCCATCACCTCTTGCAGTTAGACCATGTGTCCCAGCAGTATTCTATTATTTGCTTTCATCAGCTGTCTCCTCAACGGTCATTTCTGGCTTGTCTATCAATTCTGACATCTGTTTGAGAGTCATGTACAGATTCCTGTCTGTCCTACATTGTCTCTTAAAAACAACTTCTCTTTCCTATACATACGCTGATACCCCAACGATATTAATATATACTTAGGCAGGCAGAATACACAGAAAAAAGCGTATCATACAGACACACTTCAACCTTCAGAACATGTCAAAATATTCCACTGAGATCTCTTTCTGATGAATTTTCACAAGTATCTGCTATCTGGAGAATTTCACCTTTTTATTCCTCATATGCATTTCTCAAAAGCACATTATATTACTACATTTGTCCAAACTGATACCCCATGGGAAATTTGGAATAACTTAAAAATCCAACCACGAGAGAAGAAATGAGAATTCAGAATAATCAAACCAGAGATCCAAGGAGGAGAAGAATGGACTCTAACTATAAATATTTTATTTAAAAGTCCATCTTCCACTTTTAAAAAAACAGTTCTGTAAAAAATAAATTAAAAATCTCAAAACCATGTGCATACAGAAAAACATCCCATCAGTAACAGTCCATCCGTCATTTTTCTGCTGTCATCATCAGCTGGGTTTGTCTGCACACAGCAGAATAAGACGATTTGTTCCTCTCATGCAATGAAAACCTTTTCACAGCAGGGTAGGACTGTAGTTTTTGTAAATTTTGCAGGAGTAACCCTTGAATTGTTAGCTTCTCTGCAGATATACTGTGCCCATATTTCTTTATATGCATACTTATGCTGCTGTACTAACAATGAAAAATGAGCTGCAAAACCAGATATAAGAATCCATTTTTGGGCACAAAATGTAGTCATGATGAAAACATGCCGATCGACGTTACAAATTCTGCAATGTAGCATTTAAAAACAATAAACACTGATTCAGATTTTAATGATAATGACAGGACTTCAAAAATAACAGCCGTTTGCACCCAACTATTCCCTTCCATGCTGTTTTTTGTAAACAATAATAACCAATATTTCTTCAAAACTAATGTCTCTTGAAAACATGTGAAGTAGCAACATCTCTGTTACTGCAATACAAATATAAGGACCAGGTGTACTGACTAATGGAAAAGAGTATTTTCTAATATACAAAGAATTTGCATTCTCCTAGCACACTGCAACACTGCACATTTAACAACTCAGCATTTCACAGAAAACAACTGCATTACCTTCAGTCTGGAAAACATGCTGAAGATCTTGTTCCTAGAAGCTTTTTGGCAAAGCAAATGGCAGCCTTAAAAAAAATAAATGGAATAAGCAAACCTCCAAACTAATTTCAACCTGACTAAAACAATGTGTCAAGTAAGTAAGTTCTGGTTTACATTTACTGCCTATTGTTAAACTACCATTTGATTTCCTCTTTCTCCCTGTTTCCAAACACCCTGCTTTAATTCAATAGACCCAGTCATGCTCAGGAAATTATAAATTTGCAAGCAACTATACCAAACAAGTAATTAGAGCAACAGCATCAGCTGTCCTACTGTATGTGAATGCCATTCCCAATTGCTCTCCTTTAAATACATACAGTTAAATAACATTTGGACTGTGTTACAAAGTTAAGATAAACACACAGGCAAGCCACTCTGTAGCTTTTACTGTTTGTCTAAATCTATCATCTGTCATCTGCCAGATGCCCAAGGGTGTCAAGATGAAAAGTCAATCCTTGAGCTGTCAAAGAAGCCATATGAAATGTATTAATCAAAAGCAAAGGTGTATTTACAAACCATATGGGTACAACTTGAGCAAAATTTAGAAGAATTAGTGAACTACAGCAAAGGCACAGACCAGGGTGGAACCGCATGCCACAAAGTACACGCAGTACTTGTCCCATGATGTTAAAAATCTCCCTCTAGGTTCAGTGCTGTTTCTGATCTTCCATTTGCAATGATAGCTATGGACTCCCTCTTACGAACTCTGCAAGGTGTCCGTAACTGCACTTGTGCTTGTCAGTGCACGTTTCAGACCATTATGAAATGTTCTCCATTTGTTTTGTCTACTTTCTTGTACTGTGTAAATCAATTGCAAAATAATCATGTGTTCCATTATGGAAAAGATAAAGTCTTTCATTGACAGCTAAGACTTCCTATTGACCTAGTCACAGTCCGATTTCCTAGCACATTTTCTGAGCAAAGCCAGTGTGCTCAACAGACGGCTGATCTTGAACAAAATGGTCTCAGGTCACTGACAAAAACGCCCCAAGGCAGAAATTGCACCTGCAAAAGCACAGCACATGAATGTGGGTGAATTCCCACTTATTTTTTGCTACTGCCACCTTTTCCTTGGTCAGCAAGTTGCAAGTAGGGTAAGTGATACAAAAGCTCTTTTTTTCCTTTTCCAGTGCAACAGCACAGAAGGGTTAGTCTTCCAAGAACCCGAGCCAGTATGAACATGTTCATAATGACATCTGCAGAATTTCCTAATACTATGAAAAGAACATCCCCCACTCCAAGTGTGTGCACTTGCGTGTGTGTGTATACATATAAAGCACATCTTTATGAGTGAATGCTTTAGCAGTACATGCAAGAACCATTATGAGGTAGAGATCTTCAAGCATTCATCTAAGGACAACCAGCAGCTCTACATACTTTCAAGTTGCTTCCAGCACACTTCCATCTAATAAAAAGTTTCCATTTATGAGTTGTATTTTGAGACAGTGAAGCAAGATTTATTCACACTATTTTACAAAGTCTAGACTGGACATTCATGCACTGTTTACAAGTCAAGCTGCCATAATTCAGCCTGTGAATCCTGATGATTTCATGCCCAGGAATCAAGTGCCCCACTAACCCTCCCTGCCTATGGGGCAAGTTGTTGTCCCTACAGAAGTGACCAAATTTACTAAGGCAGAGGTAAAAAATGTAAAGCAGTAGAAAAGGCAGAACCACTGACATGGAGTGATCAGAGTTACAGGGGCTGCAGCCAGGGAGAGGTAATTTGCCACCAATATGCTGGAAATCACACACCCGTGCACAGAAAACAAATAATGAAAATTCAAAATGGAGAGAGTGGCAGTGACACTCTATCCACACCTAGAACCTAAATGTTTAATTTCCTCTATTCTCCCCTATACTGTTCTAAAATTACTTCATGCTTCCAAGAAGAAAAAATACTGTCAGGAAGTAAACTGATCCTGATGTGGAAGCTGAAAAAAGACCTTAAAAGCTAATTTCTGAAGAGGAAATAACTGAATGTGTGAAACAGAGATCAGTACTCCAGAGACCTAAAAGAAACCTGCTATGCAGGCATGATTTTGAGTGTGCAGCACTGCACAACCACTGTAGGGCCAGGCACCAAGGATCACAGCACCCTAAAAGGCACACATGTGAGAGGTGGCACCCTTTTGCTCCCAGATTCATTGATCTCTGTGCTCCCTGGGAGTTGGACGCTGCTGCCCCATACCAAGTTGCAGTGCTGCCGGTCTGCTGACTGGCAGCATTTTGCTTTTGAGAAGCAGCATCTCCCAGCTCCTGCTGAGTTCTACCAGTCCACTTAAACTCTAATCTGGGAATGTAAAATAGTCAGGCACACAACCCTTAAAAGACTCTTCTGCAGACTGCATAACACTCTCACTTGAAAGCAGGCATCTCCAAAACAGATAACATTAAACTTAAGAGTCCAACCCAGCAATTCTGAAGTGCTATCAGAAGACAGCCAAACAGACTACTTATTACTAAAACAACCTCCTTGGGTATTAAAGCAAAAATTCATGAACAAATGGAGACATTTCTGAGGCCATTAAGTCTATTGAGGTATCCATACACTTAGAAAAAAAACATATTTGCACATCAATTCATTAAAGATGTGCATCAATTATATATATAAAGAAATTAGTAATACAGCTAACAGGTGTACATAAATGAAGATGCATGTTTGAGGGAATGTCTAAAAATTGAGTCCTGTGTGTTTATATTAGTAGTCATGGTTTTACTCTTAGGAAAACTCTGAAGTCAAGAAATTACTTCCTAGCGCTGGAACAGACATACACACAATACATTTTCAACACGAAAATCTGTCACTACTTACAAAAGCAACAATTATACTGTTGAAAAGGCAAGTTGTTACTAATAAAGTTAATAAGCTCTTTGGCTACTTCTGAACCACCTTCTTAGAAAAAAGAAAGACAAAATAATTAACCATGACAAAAAGAACGAAAATGTATTCTACTAGCTCAGAGCATATGATACCTTTAAACTACCAAAGCATGAAAACATTTCGATGCGTGCACAAAAAAAACCCTTTCTGAACACCCACAAGCACCCATGCATTAACACAATAATTATTGAGATACATCAGTGGAACAATTCAACATGCATCCTTGCATGTGGTGTTATTTTTTATTTTACTCTTCACTAGAACAACAGGTTAAACAACTCCAAGATATTCCCTGCAGAGCTGTAATTACTGCTTAAACTGCAACCAAAAGAAGTGTTGGCTGAAACCTGAAATCTGAACGTGTGTAATATCAGAATTAATTTCCCATTTTTCCTAAACAAAATAGAGCCAGCCACAGGGCTGTATGAATTGCAGTTTTGGTTCAGGCTATCTTTCCATTTTGTCATTACTATTGTTGCTGTTTATGATATTGTAACTGGGATAAACCAAGCTGAACATCATAAACACCTGTGACAAAAAAAAGGGCAGGGTTTTTCAAAATTCCTGTTGCACAAACAGCTTTTAGTTAATGACAGGTGAAATCGAAACAATGTTTTAAGTCTGTGTAAAATCACTGCCCTGAGGGTTTTGTGCCTTAAACTTATGTTAAATTCTATGCACAAAAAACTCTTGACACCAAACTTCCAGCTACTTGTTTTTCAGAAATCTATTTTTTCACATGTGACACACAGAAATACACAGATTCTGCTATTGTTCAAGTATATGAGCAAAATGGATTTGCCCAAAGTAAACAGCTTCATCTTTTAAAAACACACTCTCTTACAAGTATGTATTTAAGTGTATGGAAAAAGGCCCATGTGCCAAAGCTGCTTTTCAGGATTGGCCTTCCAAATTACGATTCACCCCACAATAAGAATGGTATATTTTTTTATGTTCAAATGTATCACCTGTTTCAGGCTGGGCACCCAAAACTGGAGGCCATTTTTGACAAGAAGCCCGAAAGCAATAATGCTATTCTGGCTTGTTACAACAGTTTCCACATATGTGTGAGATGGGATGAGGTAACTAAACAGTTTTGGTTTCCAGTACATTTTGTGACACTGTAAGGAAACTGGACATTTTGAGGTATATTTTCCTGTAACTCTCATTCCAAATTTTCCTGCCTTTTAGGATTTGTATATTCCATTGAACATAATGTAAGAACATTTCTGGTATATTATTTCTTTTTCTGCCCCCCCCCCTTTTTTTTTTTTTTCTGTAGTACACGTTGACTATCTGTGAAAAAGCTCAGTTTCCACAGGAAGCAGAGGAGACAAATTTTAAGGTTAGCTTTGTATCTATATTTCTGGAAAAAAAATAAAGGGTAAAATAAACAGTATTGAAGTTCATCCAGGAATCACTCAGCCTAAAGTCTGTTTCATTTACTGGAAAGCAATACCCCTAATTCTACTTTGAAAGCTGAAAGTTGCTAACTATGTGCGAACAGTAGAGCAAAGAATTATTATGAGCTTAATGACGTGTCAAGGTTGTCACCTAACCTTATTTCTACTCGGCAATCTCAGCCTCGAGAAAATAAAATCCTATCAAGTATAAACCACATTTGCAGATCCATTAAGGCATCCTGAGATATGAATATCAGCCAAATGCAAGATAGTAAGACCTACAAATGAAGCTTCTTGGATTAGTAAACAGGATGAATATGAGCATGTACAGGGAACAGAGAAACAGTACTATGCATGCACAGAGAAGGCTTCAACTTCCGTGCCCAATTCCCCTATCAAGACTTCAAAAAATGATGCAGGAAACACGAAGTGTTTCAGAAAGAACTACAGGAATGAGCAGTGGTTTGGAAATTCTGACTGACAGAAGGAAACTGAATATACAAAACACTAGTGTTAAGTCTGCAGAACAGGTTTTGAAGGACAGAGTAAGAGGCATCAGCATTACTGGAAACATATACTTTAAAATTCTAGCTGAATCTGCTAAGTTTTTCTCTGATAACTTATTTATGCACAGAAATGTACCAGAAAGCATCTGTCCGGTTCCTGCAAACTGTGTGCTCAACCCTCCAAGAAATCAGTAATGAAAATAAAAATCCCCAAAGGTTAATATAACAGTAATTTGCTGGCGAAAATGGTTGCACCAGAGATGATGTGGACTGTGATGAAGAAACATGGGGGGTTAAGGAATTCATAAGTGTTTCAAGGATGAGCCCGGAAAAAAAAGTTATCAGGAGATTTTGACTTAAAAAGAAAAAACTTGTTAGTGAATCTAGTTATTATGATCACCTGAATTCAAGAATAGAATTCAGGCTGGAGGATGTGGAGAAGCACCACTGATGAGCAAGGAGATCAACAGCCTAGTTTTTGACCGTCTTGAGTGTGGCTTATTTATCTCATCAAAATGAAGTCTGAGAGGGGACTGTGTTCTATAAATGTGTCAGAAACAAAAATAGAAGGAGAAGAGGTATTTAAGCTGAAGCACAATTTTGGTCCAGGAGCAAACTGTCAGAAAAAGTGCACAAGTAAACTTGGCTGTAACTCAGAAGAAAGTCTCTAACCAACAGATTAGTAATGGCTGTGAAACAGTCTCCCAACAGAAATAAAGGGAAAAAATTTTCTAATTCATTCTAGAATAGAAATTGCTGAATGTATTTATAGGACATGATGCCTGTGATAGTAGAGAATGTACTGGATGACCTACATGGTCATTTCCTGTCTTATGTCCCTATGTTCCAATTTAATTTATCCCAGACATCACTTGGCCAGAATCTGCAACTACTTACACGCGGAGATTTCTAACGCTGTAAGATGCACCATAAGTATAGCAGAACAGGCATTTAACAATGGAAAGGAAACTTAGAAATTTAGGTAAGTAACAAGCTACACATTTTTAATAGTGAAGGTTAGTGACCTGCAGAGACACTGACATAACAGGTTTCATCTTTTGGCTCTTCCCAAAAGATGTACCGAAATCAGAAAACAATAGATGGATCAAGAAAACAGGGATATTGATGCTCTGATAATTGGATGAAATTTTGCTGATCTGGCTTACAATGAAGGCCACGACTCGACAATAGCCTTTTCTGGTGTTAAAACGATGAATACTGTTTAAAGCCAATGGTGCTAATGTTAAAATGCCATATGACCTTTCCATTCTGGCACATAGTTAGCACCCACTTGTAGTACAGAGCCACCAAAGTTTAACTCAGTATGCTGAAGTAACTACAAAATCACATGTTCAGATACTACATCATACATGCAATAGGGATACAGAGTAGATATGCAAATAATATAACAGATAAATGTCAGGACCTAACATTAGGTTACATCAGCACACTGTAAGTCCTGTCTTCTGAGACCTTCCCGAAACACAGCACTAATTCATCTGATTTATCTTCAACAAGTAGTTTTTGGCCAGCTAATTATAAATGTGCAGGAGGTCTTGTGCATGCCAAAGGTATCTTCATATGATCTGTAGAAATGACAGCCATATTAGAAGTTATTTCGACATGTGATTGCAAGTCTTCTTCCGGTAACTTCTGCCTTTGATTTTTGTAGTGCAGTACAATTCCCTGGCAAAACAGAAGAGACTAACTCCTCTTTGTGGAGGCAACACATCCTACACACAACGATGCAGAGAAGTGATGACAGGACAAGTAAATTTAATAGAAACATCTTTGGTATACCATAGACGGCAAGTCTTTGCATGGACACTTGCGAATTATGAATACTCTCTTCCACTTTTGGAGTAGAAGCACATAGTAGCAGTAATGATAATGATGATAATGATGATGTGAAATACTTTTCTCTTTTTTCCTTTCCCTTTTCTTCTCTTCCTATTTCTTCCTTTCCTTTTTCTTCCAATTCCTTTTCTTCCCTTGCCTTTCTTTCTCTTGTACGTGGATAGCAGACTTCTGTGGTAGAAGTGCCTTCTGCTTCCAGCAAACACTTTGAACACGCAACCTGCAGCTGGTGAAGTGAGGGAGATGAGAAGCGGTAGTGATGACGTGAGGCACCAAGCTGAGTTCCCACAAAAGGCTCAGCCACACAGCACTTGATCATTAACGTCCATCAAATATTTTGGCTTGTGTCCAGCTTGCTAAGCAGAATGGTGTCACGGCAATAAGATGAAGGCCACTGTGCCAAAAGGTTCCCTGCCTCTCCAGCCTCTTAGGCTATACTGAGGATGACCTGCCCTGCCACTGATTAGGACTACCTTATGGGTACTGCGAAACAAACAATGTAAACCATGCAGCTGGTGAGACGTTTGGAGAGGTGAGATAACCAGCTCTTTGAAAACCTGCAATGTAAAATATCAACAGGGGTCACACATCCAGAAACTTGACTATTAGGTCTTTGACAAACAGCAGTGAAAGAATAAGCCAGAGTATCTGAAATGCATTACTCTCCAAATGAAGTTGAGACTGATCCCAGAATAACAGGCTTACTTATATGAAGAGAAATGAGATAGGCTGAATGCTGTATCACAGAGCCATGAATGAGGAAGCCTAAGTCTTTAAGCACAAGTGCTTCTAGCATTGTGCTTATAAACTGTGAGATACAGACATTCATCTCAAAATCTAATGGTACTTTGGTTTTATCTTTCTGAATCAAAGAAAGGCTTTTGTGTTCTCCCTTTTGTCCCAGACTCAACACAGGCTTATTACATGATTTGGCCACAATCATGTTTTGCAATGCTAAGTTTGTTTGTTCTTGAACAAAGCATGAAATGTGACATTGCATACCTAATCTTCTCTTGAATATGTTACTTTTGGATATGCTGCCCTTCATCTGATTTTTTTCAGGCAAGTTCTGTGTGATTATAATGGAATTGTTTTTGAGATTATTAGGTCTACAACTTCTAATACATTGGTATTTAAAACACAAACCTCTTGAATTTTCCACCCTTATTGCTACACTAATTCCAAGAACCTTGTCAAATAGAAGCATGATATAAAGGGAGCTTTCATATTTGCATAGAAATTGTTTGATAGAAAGTCTACAAGGTTTCTCGTTGAATTCAAGTATGCAAGTTTAATAGAATTAAACAAAATACCCTGAAGATGACAGAAAATCACGGCACTTGAGAAAGGTCTAAAAATTAGTTTCCCCTTCTTTACCTTGATCCTGGGCAAAATTTTTAAAGCATATTTAACTTGTGGGTTAGGTTGTCTTTTCATAAACTCAGTTATCACTCAGTATCTTTTCTTTACATAGATTTGTCTATTTTAATTCATGGCATGTGCTGTGTCTGTGGGACTCTACAGAAAAACTGTACAGTCGTTTATCTTTGTTATTTCTGCAGGATTTGGAATGAGTAATCATATTAGCTCAGCAGATTTAAAAATAATAATAGTTCTAAAACACCCTGCAAGAGCTGTTAATTGGAATAATATGTGCTAAAGATAAACCAGGCATTATTTTCATGGATTCCAGTCTCTCAGCAAACTGAACAAGATACTGTGGCTCTTGCATCCATTTCATTTTTACTTCATGAGTAAAACAAAAAAAGGGAATAATTCAGTTTAATTATAAGGGGAAATCCTGCCTGACCAATCTGGTGGCCTTCTATGATGGGGCTATGGAACTGATGGACAGGGGTAGAGCAATTGATGTCATCCACCTGGACTTGTGTAAAGCCTTTGACACTGTCTCACATGACATCCTTCTCTCTAAGTTGGAGAGACATCAATTTGATAGGTGGACCACTCGGTGGATAAAGAACTGGCTGGATGGCCGCACACAAAGAGTTGTGCTCAATGGCTCAATGTCCAGCTGGAGACCAGTAACGAGTGGTGTCCCTCAGGGATCGATGTTGGGATCGGTCTTGCTCAACATCTTTGTGGGTGACATGGACAGTGGGATTGAGTGCGCCCTCAGCAAGCTTGCCAATGACACCAAGCTGTGTGGTTTGGTTGATACATTGGAGGGAAGGAATGCCATCCAGAGGGACCTTCACACACTTGTGAGGTGGGCTGATGCCAACCTGATGAAGTTTAACCATGACAAGTGCAAGGTCCTACACCTGGGTTGGAACAATCCCAGGCACACAGACAGGTTGGGCAGGGAAGAGATTCAGAGCAGCCCTGCGCAGAAGGACTTGGGGGTGTTGGTCGATGGAAAAATGAACATGAGCTGGCAGTGTGAGCTTGCAGCCCAGAAAGCCAACCGTATCCTGGGCTGCATCAAAAGGAGCGTGACCAGCAGGTCAAGGGAGGTGATCCTGCCCCTCTCCTCTGCTCTTGTGAGACCTCACTTGGAGGATTGTGTGCAGTTCTGGTGTCCTCAACATAAAAAAGACATGGAACTGTTGGAGCAAGTCCAGAGAAGGGCCACGAGGATGATCAGGGGACTGGAGCACCTCCCGTATGAAGATAGGCTGAGAAAATTGGGGCTGTTCAGCCTGGAGAAGAGAAGGCTGTGTGGAGACCTCACAGCAGCCTTCCAATATCTGAAGGGGGCCTACAGGGATGCTGGGGAGGGACTCCTCATTAGGGACTGTGGTGAAAGGACAATGGGTAATGGGTTGAAACACAGGGGAAGTTTAGATTGGACATGAGGAAGAAATTCTTTACTGTAAGGGTGGTGAGGCACTGGATTGGGTTGCCCAGGGAAGCTGTGAATGCTTCATCCCTGGTGGCGTTCAAGGCGGGGTTCGACTTAGCCTTGGATGGCATGGTTTAGTGTGAGGTGTCCCTGCCCATGGCAGGGGGGCTGGAACTAGACGATCTTAAGGTCCTTTCCAACCCTGACTATTCTATGATTCTATGATTCTATATTCTAATCAAAGTACCACCTTTGATTCTCCTAATTAAATAAGCTGAGCATAATTTCTTCCTCAGATGCTTTTTAAAAATCTTTACCTTCTCCTTTGCTGTCCTGTTTTTAAAAAATAATATCCAGTTGTGTGTACATGCACAAAACAGAAAAATATGAATCTTGAACCTCTGTGTAGATCTCAATGAGGTGCCGAATTTTTTTGTACCAGTTACTTCAGTTTACATCGCAGATGTTATAGTAGATGTTATATTGTTGCTGTTCAGTTAGATATTTCTACAAATGGAAGGTCAAGATCTGTTAACAATGTAATAAGCATTTCTGTCTGCCTATTATTATTTGCACAACTACTGTGATTGCTTGGGAAAATCTATGTTTGGCTGAGTTATCTAGTCATTATCTTGCACAATGATGTCCATCGCTGGCAGTGTTCAAAGCCAGGCTGGACAGAGCCTTGTGTGGCATGCTTTAGTGGGAGGTGTCCCTTCCCATGGCAGGGGGGTTGGAACTAGATGATCTTAAGGTCCTTTCCAACCCTGACTATTCTATGATTATATGATATTTTGGGACAGAGATAATTCGTATTTTCTTTCCCATTTGCCTCATCTTTTAAAATGACACATCTTATGACAGTGTAAGGAAATATAGAAAAAGTATCTTTCCGTGAACACGGAAAGGAATGGTTTATTAAAAAGAACAAGAACAGGTTCATCTTGAAGTAATTTTTGGTCTGGAAACTAAGTCTATTAAGGAAGGTGATAACTGAGACATTCCTTTACAATCCTTCAATGCATACTATATTTTGAAGAATAAAAATTAGAGATTAAACTTAAACATTCTGTACTTCTTATCAATATGATTTTATGTAGGTTTTAAAGAAAACTTTTATTTCCTTAGTGCAAGTGAAAAAGCTTTGTTAGTCAGAGCCAGACAAAATTTCCAAATATATGGAAATGTTTAGATCTATTCAACCCTGCATGTGCAACTTTGGCAGAACAAAAAGTTGATAAAATGGAATAAAAGCTAACTGCAAAAAAAAAAAAAAAAGGCTTGTATCAAATATGACTTCTAATATTTAAAAAAAAAATATACTAAACTTTTCTGCATTGTTATCAGAAAAAAGACCACCTCATAATTTTGAAAGTAAATACTATGTTTCCTCCATATACTGGTACTTACTAATGCTATAGAACAAGGTGCTGGTAAAATGGAATTCATCTGGGTTCTGTAGGGTATCCTCTCACATTACAGCTATAATAACAACAAGGGAACAATAATGCTTGTAGGCAAGATCCATGCTCTTGGCAAATTATTCCATATTCTTGGTTTATTCTGGATTTATTCCCAGTTTGAGATTACAATGAGGAAATGGCTGAGTTCTTCTCATACAGAAATTTGGGCTGAACTTTCCACGATTGTCTTACCTGCATGAAATATCACATTTAAACTAACACATACAGAAGTTTAAATATAAAATTTTTTTTAATTGAAGTTCCTCTGCATTCTGCAGTTACATTAGGGTCCCCTTCATCACTTTATTATTTTTCTTCTCTGTGGTCACTGTTTAACAGTAGTAAACTCTAGCTGGGTGATAGGAAGTGCTGACACTCCATCTGAAAGAAGGAGTGATGATGTGTGGGAAGCAGTAAAGGAGACGCATTTGTCCTTCTACTTCTATATTGTTCTAAGAGAACTTCAATAACTACTATATTAATGATTACTAAACACAGCAGAGTTCTCTGGGACAGAATCTATCAGTGTCCTTATAAATGTGTTTAACTGCTAAGTCACTGGAATTTCTACCACGGTAAAGTTCAGTACATGCTTGAGTATTTTATTACAGAAGGCTTCGCATATTACAAGATGTACAAGAAGCAAAAGCATATACCTGCAGCTCCATGCCAAGTGGTCATCATATGACCAAATAAAAGGAAGGCAGTGGTCCATGGCTGCGTAGTTAGTAAAGCATTCATAGAACTGAGTTTGAGGGACATGTCTTCAACATCATGTAGCATTGAAAGCACACAGTCCCTGTTGTTAGTTTAGTGTTTCAGTAATTGCTCTTCATAACTTCATACTGCTAGGTAGTTGAGCATGTATTATTATTCACTTTCCAGGACAGAAGGACAGGGTGAGAGTAAGAAATTCATGTGACTTATCAAGAGAACCAAAATAAGCCAGGGATGCAGCTGTGAAGAGATGGGAACTCCCACCTCCCAGGCTTCTGCTGCTAGGCAATGTTTATGGTGATACTGGGTATCAATTTTATGATGCATTTATTTACAACTTACAATTAAGTATACTGTAATCATGTGAAGGGCTACACTGTGCATACAGACTGTCAGCCTGACCAGGTGGTCTTGTAACTCTATTACCACTCTGCACCTATTGTCCTTGTTTGCTTCTTATGATATACCTTATATTAACATAGTCTCTCAGTGTCAGACACTGCCTTTTACACACAGCACAGATCTTCCAGGCTGAATGCTGCCAAAATCAGTCTTGGCACGCCTGCTTAAAACACTTACTGATTTCAAAAATATCTGCATTTTCCTTTGCTAAATGGTGGTACCATGTTCCAGGAACTATGTTCTGGGTTCACTTTGGTCCAACAGTTTCAGACTCTTTAAATATTTTTTTAAATTAATCTCATGCTTTCTGACCAAGAGCCACCCACCACTGAATCAGCAAGTCTTCTGCTGCATTCAAAATAATGCGCAAACCTTCAAATGCAAAACTTTAAAATCCTTTCTACCAGTTCTATACAGCAGAAAAAGGTGTGATCACTGGAAGATGAGAAATTTCCTGATCTATTTAGCAGGCAGGAGCGTAAAAGTAAGGACTGAAAACTGGCCTCTGACATCAAAAGCTCCTCTAACTACTCATTTCCATACATGGTCTTATTTGTTTGACAGCAACTTATTAAAGAAAACTAAAAAGTCTTAGATTTTGTCATATAGGAGCATTTGGGATTTTGTATGTTGTATTACTGAATATCTCTGGGCTACATCACAGAGAAAATGTGAGAGCCCAAACTTGTAGAGAAATGTATATATAAGTTATAAAGAGGTTGCAAGTTCTGAGAACAGACATAAATGCTAAAAGAAACATGGGCGTAGATTATTTAGCCCCCAACTCCCTATTAAAATTATAAAACTTCCATTGAGAAATCAAGCAAAACAAAGCAATGATAGAAAGGAAGAAAGAGGCGAAAACAGTTAAGGTTTTTGCTTTTAAATTTCACTGCAATTCAGATTTGACGACTTGGCACTGCTGCGCAAAGTAGCACTTTTCAGTCTTATTTCTTCTTGCAGAATTACATCATTACCTCAGAGCAGTTTTTGAAGGACACTGAGGATGCTACATCCCAGCTGAAAATGAATAGAGCTGATATTTCAGGAAGGACTGACCATCAGGTCACTATAAAAGGAAAATGCGTTTTTAGTTTTACACAAAGAAAGTCTTTCTTTCCTTCAGAATCCTCTCCTCTTCCCCTTGCTGTGTGGATTTGGTAGGAGGCTTGCCAAACTGGTCAAGGATGTTTTAACTTAGATGTGTTGGGGGAGGGAGGCATCATTCCATCCCAACACACCCAGTCGGTTGCCAGCACCTACAGTAAACGTTTGGAGCAATGGAGAGATATTCCAGCTGCCCCAGCCAATGAGCTGCCTTCAATTGGAGCTCGGCTCAGATGCCTCTATGCAAATACCAGTAGCATGGGGAACAAACAAGAGGAATTAGAGATGTGTGCACGTCTATGGGGGTATTATGTCATAGGTGTCACAGAAACATGGTGGGATGGCTCCTATGACTGGTGTGTTGGAATGGAAGGTTACCGGCTCTTTAGGAAAGACAGGCTCGGCAGGCGGGGAGGGGGAGTTGCTATTTATGTCAGGTATAGGCTGGAGAGTACGGAACTCTGTCTGGGGACAGGTGAGCAGTCGACAGAGAGTTTGTGGGTCAGGGTTAAAGGGAGAACAGCGATGGGTGATATTATCGTGAGGATCTGTTACAGACCACCTGACGAAGGGGACTCTGTGGACAAAGCGTTCTACAGACAGATAGGAGCAGCCTCACGCTTGCAGGCCCTTGTTCTCATGGGAGACTTCAACCACCCTGATATCTGTTGGAGGGATGGTACGGCCCAGCACAAGCAATCCAGGAAGTTCCTCGATTGTGTGGAAGACAACTTCCTTCTGCAAGTAATAGAGGAGCCGACAAGGAGAGGTGCCATGCTTGACCTCGTCCTCACCAACAGGGAAAGGGCTGGTTGGGAATGTGACGCTCCAGGGCAGTCTTCATTGCAGCGATCATGAGATGGTCGAATTCGAGATCCTCAGGACAGTGAGAAGAGCGTGCAGCAAGCTCACTGCCCTGGACTTCAAGAGAGCAGACTTTGGCCTCTTCAGGAACCTGCTCAGTAAGGTTCCATGGGATAGAGCCCTAGAGGGCAGGGGGGCCCAAGACTGTTGGTTGATATTCAAGGCTCACCTGCTGCAAGCTCAGGAGCGATGCATCCCAACTAGAAGGAAGTTCAGCAGGAGGGCCAGGAGACCTCCTTGGATGGATAAGGAGCTGCTGAGCAAACTTCGAAGGAAAAAAGAGGCTTATAAAAGGTGGAAGCAAGGTCAGGCGGCCTGGGAAGAATACAGGGATGTTGTCCGGGAAGCTAGGGACCAGGTTAGGAAAGCTAAGGTCCACTTAGAATTAAACTTGGCTAGGGAAGTGAAAGATAACAGGAAGGGATTTTATAGGTACACTGCAAATAAAAGACAGGGTAAGGACAACGTGGGCCCTCTCCGGAAGCTATCAGGAGAACTGGCTAGCCTGGATTTGGAGAAGGCTGAGGTTCTTAATGACTTCTTTGCCTCAGTCTTCACCAGAAAATGCTCGGACCACACCACCCAAGTCTTGGAAGGCAGATGCAGGGACTGTGAGAATGAAGACATTGGGACCACTGTAGGAGAGTGATGATCTGGTTTGAGACCATCACAGGAACCTGAACATGCACAAGTCCATGGGACCAGATGAAATCCATCCACGGGTCCTGAAGGAGCTGGAAAATGAAGTTGCTAAGCCACTGTCCATCATATTTGAGAAATCATGGCAGTCAGGTGAAGTTCCCAACGACTGGAAAAAGGGAAATATAACCCCCATTTTTAAGAAGGAGAAAATGCATGACCCAGGGAACTACAGACCAGTCAGCCTCACCTCTGTGCCTGGCAAAATCTTGGAGCAGATTCTCCTGGAAAGCATGCTAAGGCACATGAAAAACAAGAAGGCGCTTGGTGACAGCCAGCATGGCTTCACTAAGGGGAAATCCTGTCTGACCAATTTGGTGGCCTTCTATGATGGGGCTATGGAACTGATGGACAGGGAGGGGTAGAGCAGCTGATGTCATCTACCTGGACTTGTGCAGAGCATTCGACACTGTCTCACATGACATCCTTCTCTCTAAGTTGGAGAGTCATCAATTTGATAGGTGGACCACTCGGTGGATAAAGAATTGGCTCGATGGCCGCATGCAAAGAGTTGTGCTCAATGGCTCAATGTCCAGCTGGAGACCAGTAACGAGTGGTGTCCCTCAGGGATCGGTGTTGGGACCGGTCTTGTTCAACATCTTTGTGGGTGACATGGACAGTGGGATTGAGTGCGCCCTCAGCAAGTTTGCCGATGACACCAAGCTGTGTGGTTCAGTTGATACGTTGAAGGGAAGGAATGCCATCCAGAGGGACCTTGACACGCTTGTGAGGTGGGCTGATGCCAACCTGATGAAGTTTAACCATGACAAGTGCAAGGCTCTACACCTGGGTCGGAGCAATCCCAGGCACACAGACAGCTTGGGCAGAGAAGAGATTCAGAGCAGCCCTGCGCAGAAGGACTTGGGGGTGTGGGTTGATGAAAAAATGAACATGAGCCGGCAGTGTGCGCTTGCAGCCCAGAAAGCCAACCGTATCCTGGGCTGCATCAAAAGGAGCGCGACCAGCAGGTCAAGGGAGGTGATCCTGCCCCTCTCCTCTGCTCTCGTGAGACCTCATTTGGAGTATTGTGTGCAGTTCTGGTGTCCTCAACATAAAAAGGACATGGAACTGTTGGACCAAGTGCAGAGGAGGGCCACGAGGACGATCAGGGGACTGGAGCACCTCCCGTATGAAGACAGGATGAGAAACTTGGGGCTGCTCAGCCTGGAGAAGAGAAGGCTGCGTGAAGACCTCATAGCAGCCTTCCAATATCTGAAGGGGGCCTACAGGGATGCTTGGGAGGGACTCTTCATTAGGGACTGTAGTGATAGGACTAGGGGTAACGGGTTAAAACTCAAAGAGGTGAAATTTAGATTGGATATGAGGAAGAAATTCTTTCTTATAAGGGTGGCGAGGCAGTGGAATGCATTGTCCATGGAAGTTGTGAATGCTCCATCACTGGCTTTGTTCAAGGCGGGGTTGGATATAGCCTTGGGTGACATTGTTTAGTGTGAGGTGTCCCTGCCCATGGCAGGGGGTTGGAACTCGATGATCTTGAGGTCCTTTCCAACCCTGACTATTCTACGATTCTATGATTCTACTAGCATATACCAGGCACATGTACCCTTATGCTTTCACACAAAAGCAGATCTAGGAAATACACTTTGATGCCAACCTACCATTCTGATGCCATTTTCAAAGGCCTGACGTGCTAGAGATGCAGGTCCATCCACAGTCTTACCGTCGTCATCAGGCCCCCAGCTGGCACTGTAGATGTGGATATGCTGGGGATTAAGGCTTAGAGACTTTGCTTCTACCATGTCTGTCACATCTCCATCCAGCATCCGTACACCTTCAGAATGAAAGATACAATGAACAGGACCAGCCAACTCAAAATACATCTTTGGTTTGTTTTTTCTTCCCTAGGGAATATTGGTAAGACATTGGACTGAATGATCACAGGAATTTAAACTGTTTTAAAAATCCTAAACCTCCTTGGGTATGAGCTTTTCCAATTAAAAAAAAGGTCTCTAGATGAAAAAATACAAAAAGGAAGTAATATTTTTGTATTTCTTAGAGTTTTAAAAAATACCTATGAGTCGTTTATCCACTCTACAGCCTTTGAACTCCAGCAACAAAGTTTCAAGCTAAAGAAAACTTAAAAAAGTGCTTGAGTCTTGAAATGCTTATGTGTCTCACTTGAAGATAATATATGATTTTCTTTTTCATTTTATACAGCAGTGAAACTGCAGCACTTACTTTGAGTCATTCATAGTCCTTCATATGTTGATAGGTGTAATAAAAGGACTACTCTATCCCAAAGAAGAAACTGGGAAAGAACTCGTGTACATACTGATTACCACATACAGTAGCAAGACAATTAGAGGAAGTTACTAACAAATACACTATATGTAACATTATTCAACCTGAAACTACGTTCTGAACATCCTCCTCCATGCAGAAGTTTTTGTAAGGTATAATTTGAAATTCTTGCATTAAAAGAATCCATTCATGTGGGTTTGGACAAGTCAATGTGCCAGCCCTTATAAAGTGAGTGCCCATGTGATGTTTTAAGATCACTAGATTGAATAAGGTAGTCTTAAATCTGGAAACAAATTAAACCTTGAAGTTGTTCTTTTGACTAACTGTAAGATTTTGACTGAAGTTAATTCTGACTGAGAAAACCACCAATGCCAGTTTTAACCTAAACAAGAAAAAGAAACTACATATAGCCAACATAGAATTTTATCATAGGGGTGTTAAATATTAAATAATAATGAGCATGTAACTGTATGATTGTACAGAGAATGATTACTTCCACAAATAACAAGTTTGATCCTTTTTCCATTTTAAAAGGCCACTGTTATTTGTAAGCTAAATTTACATATTTTTAATTACAGACACATTTTATTTTGCTCATGAGCTCAGCCTGAAGTAACTTGAATGTTTACCAATGCCTTAACTTCCAATTAACAAAAGGCAGAGGGGGAGCTTTGTGGACAGAGGGTCCTTTTTTTTGTTACTCTAATTGACTCAAAAAAATGAAAAGTGATTGTATTTCTACATTCACACAAAAGCTGACCATATTTTGTGAGATAATAAACTTTTGCAAACAGTGATCTCATTACGAACCTTACTTTATAAAAAAGCCATTAAACCAGCTCTGGAGTTCTCTGGTTTTATTTTTCTTCCTCAGCATAATCTCAGAAAATTAATGACGGGTGGAAGTTGTGCTCTCAATTTCTTTCAAGTACACTAAAATATATCTAGTCCTGAATAAACACAATAAAAGGTATACTGCTTTCCAAAGAAGGAAAATAAAGCTTTCCTATATGTCTCTGTTACTGCGTAGCAAGCCTAAATAATAGTACATGCAACTGGTGATCAGTAACTCCAAATCCTGTGTGCCATGGGCACCTGAAGTAATTCACACCAAGGGTTTTTTGCTAATGGTGAAGTGGTCAAATCTAAAGCAACATGGAAAAGGCTGTGACTCAGGTGTTGCTCCCTGTGGCCAACAAGTGACAGACATGCTTCCACAATGACTTTGAAGAACAGACATCTCATTGGCTATTCAAAACAAAAATAATCCCTTCCCTTCCCTCTCCTTCCCTCTCCTTCCCTCTCCTCTTTCCTGCACTCCTTGTCTTCCTGCCTGACCTCCTTTCTTCTTATCTTCCTTGCCTGCCTGCCTGCCTTTTCAATTCCTTCCCAGATACCTGGAGTAGTTTATTCTGCTGATCACAAAACCTCCAAACTGCATTTGGCATGTGGTGGTAGTGTAAAAAAAGCTGTCCAGAAGGCAATTAACAGTCTGAATTTGCAGACTGTTCCACCTAAGACTTTAAAGCCCTGTAAACTTTTTCCAATATTTGCAGTAATTGCCAAAATGTAAGTGGCATTTTGGTCAGAACAAACTTTCAGTGGATTACAGGAAACATGCAGAACTGACCTGAAAGCAAGTTTTCTTTTAAAATGTTTGTTTTTAATCAGCATCTGACTTAAAGAAACAGCTGAACTAATTCCTTGTCAGCTGAAGACAATCTACATCTGCTGTGCCATAATTCAGTGTAACTGTTTTCCTGTCAGGATTTGAGCCCAGCCAAGTAACTAAACTCTCAAATCCCTGCAGATGCTTTGCAACTTCCATAATGAGTTTGCAATAATAACACCACACGAATAATTCTTCCTATAAAAGGTCTCACAATCTCTCTAGGTGGTAATTTGCTATGTGTAATTACTGCAGAGTCACATTAAGAAAAAGAGCTACCCCTTTGGTGCACTAGTTTGTCTTTCTGTGAAAGGGCCAGTAGCTCAGCTAAGCACAAACTGCAGGCACAGTGCATATTTTTTTTTATAAGAAACATGTCACAACATGTAAAAGAACTGAAGGTTCAGATTGTAATTTTACTCAAATTTTCTTATCTGCAGATTACATCTCCATTTACACTGTTGTAAGGGAAGGCTCAGACTTTCTACGGATATTATTTCTGACTTATTTGTGGTCAGAGGTTCTTAATGTGTGGAAAAGAGACAAGAAGTGCAAACACATGCAGAAAAAAGTGAGCATTAATGGTGGCTATCTATCTTGTTAACAACTTCCTGTCACAAAGATCATTAATCAGATTCGTTCAGCTGCCACTATTTGTCAGAATATCAATGGAAATTATTTATTTTCTGGTTTGCTTTATCTCCTTACTATACCTTACATGTCCAGAGATGCTTTTTGGTTTGAAATAAAGAATACTTAGTGTGGTGGAGCAAATTCAACATCACTCTTGGCAGGTGCTCTTCTATGCAAGGAGAATGTAATTGCTTTACCTCTACTCTAGTTTCTTCTCCAAGAAGGCCTCAGGAGGGTCTTGAAATCCCTGGGAAACAAGCAAGCTGAACAGTAGTTCAGCATAATATGATTCAATGTTTTTATACTCTATCTGGACTGTGGAGAGGGAACACAACCACTGCATATTCACATGTGTAGCTTATGGCTTTTCTGAGGGGAGAGAGGCATGCGAACAGAGGTCAGCAGCAGCAAAATTCTCAAAGGTATATAGCTAGTGGAAAAGGAAGCTCAACCTCCCTTCTCAATATTCTGGAATTCTCTTGTCTCTGACTTTCTACAGATTATCTGCTGAGCCTCCTGAAGTCTTATTTTCAAGTGCTGATGCTTTTAAAATGTGGCACATTGCCTCCATGTAATGTGCCACCTTTTCAGCTTTCCTTTAAGAACAGTGTTGCTGACAAATGGAGCGGGTAAAATTTTTATTTCACTGTCATCATTGAAATTTCCTGAAGACTGTTATATTCTCCATACAAATAAATAAATACATAAATAAAGGCACATATATCCAGTCTTTTTTGTTCACATTAACTACATTCATATTTTGTCCATCTGAATCAGTTTTTACACTGTACAAGAAAAGGCTGTGATGCAGCTAATATGCCTGAAGGGTTTCTGAAACGTTATTACTGAACATTCCTAATGCTTAATAAATAAGAACTTTTTAAGAAGCCACTGTTACTAATGAAAAACTTTTCAAGGACATACCCAAGCTGTTGCAGGTTGTGTGACTAACTCATAAATGAAACTTTACCAGAAGTTATCTTTTATCTCTATTAGTGCACTAACTCTCCTCTGACCCTCATATGACAACACGTTAGATCTGATTCCATAGCCGCTGGTACATGACCAAATGCCATGTCCACATGAGACAGCCTGCCACAAACTCACTCACGTGGCCCATTCTAATTTTCTAAATCACTCTGACAGGGTAACTTTGTGCAGGCAGTCTCTTCACCTGAAGGGAAATTGATTTTCTGCATCACTCTAACCTTACATTGGATCAGGTATTGTCTGTCCTCTTGAAGCCAGCAGAAAAACAGAAAGCTGACATTAGGATGATGTTGTGTGCTTTGGCTAATTTGAAATGCAGCTGTGCTCACATCTGATATGGATCAAACTTTTACTGATTCAGTAGAGAACAGATACAGTACTATTAACTGTGGAAACACAGCCTCAACTCTGCCTGCTCATATTTCTGAACTGTCCTCTGCTGTATATATAGGTAAACATGTTTCTATTTTCACAGATGGGCTCTATTCTGGGACAGAAAATTAACAATTAATGAGCTTGAGCTAGGTCTTTCTACTGAAAGCCAATACACTAATCCCATGATTTCATCAAAAGTACAGGGTAAAACTTCACTTGAAGCATTTAAAATCTGGCACAGGCAGGCTACAGCCCAGGAGATAAGACAGATGACAACTTGATAGTTATATCCACAAATGAAGTCAAAGGTCCTAACTGAGTAGCCACTGACAAAGAATTCACAGAAACAAGGGAACCTTTTGGCCGGAGAAAAATAATGTGCAATCGAATCTTGTATTTCAGGCAATAATCCAATCACACAGAGGGATCAAAAGAAGATTCTCTCCAATAACAGCTAACACAAGAATGCATTATGTTTCTACAGCATTATTTTGGGATCAATATACAAGGCAATATTCCTGACGGGTACACGTATTTTTGGTTTGTCAAAGTTCACCACGTATAGCTCTGAATTTGTGAGAAAATCCAAATGTCCTTATTCTGGGGTTTGTGTTTTTATCAAAGGTCTCACCTTCTGTTTTTCTGTGTGTACTGAGAATCAGAGCACTGCAGAAGTGTCACTGCAGACAAACTCCTTCAGTACTGATATTTAATGACCACTCTGCAACTGAGATTTAATTGCTAACACAGCTAGGTTTGTTATTAACACAAATCTCCTTCTCTTGTTAGAAAAGTCTGAATGTAAGATTTAGCACAAATGGCTCATTGCCTACTTTTTATTTTTGGTGGGATATTGTCTCACATACCTCCAATCTTGGCATTAAAGGCGATTCCTACTGTGCAGTGTGAGTTGTTTGCTGTGGCTGCCACCTCTCCAGCACAACGGGTTCCATGCCTGCAGTCAGACAAACATTTTTCCAAGTGAGCACAGACCGCTGAAGTTAAAGGTTTTGACTTTGCTCATCCTTAGGAGCAAACGCACAACTACCCACAGTGTCTTGCAATACTTAATTCCTCATAGTAATTTGCACCCATGCTACAATACTCCTCTGAACACATTTTAACATCATCACAATCATTAAATTCTGCATGGTAGGCATTTTAGCTACTGGAAATGTGCACAGTTTAAACAAAGACATATAACGATACATAACCCACGGCAATACAAAGAACTCTTGGATACTAGTTTCTGATTTTGAACCAATCTTCCATTACAGACAGAATTTTTGTCCTGCATTGTCTCACAACTGCTCATGTGGCTGGTATGTAGGTGTCCATACAATCTCTAGGAGGTACAGCCTGTACCACACTTTTCCATGGGGAAGATGACTTCACTGCTGTTTAGAGGAAAGCCTTAAAACTGTCTATATGCCAGGTATGCTCAAAGCTTCTGTATAGGCACATTCTGGTCATGCTTTGTGCCAACTGTGAAATCCTGCTGCCTTTCCAGAAGCAGGAAAAAATAGAAGTACCTTCCACATCAGAGATATACCCTGCATCTGGAAGCAGAGCTGGGCTGCAAGAGTATAAATCAGAGTTGCTAAAGCAAAATATAAAACTTCCAGTGTTTGTTCACCCCCCTTACCCACTGCGAAAAGCCACAGTGGGATGCCTTGCCTAGCCCTGAACCATGCTCTCTACAAGGGTGACAGCAGTCACCCATATAGACACCATGGCTACAGCAGGAAAGCTGTTGTGATTTTTGCCTGCGATACAGGTTTCATAGGGTGTTTTCTACCAGTAAGTTTTACCCTCATCCTTGCACAGTTAAGCAGCTCTATTGCAGAAATGTGACACAAGCAAGAAGAGCAGAGCTAGTGAGCTGCTGTGAAGAGGAGACATGGAGTTTCAGATGAGACAGGAAAAGAGATGGGGAGTTGATGAGACAGAGATAGAAAGATAATGTAAGGCTTGGGTAGCCACAAAGAAAGAAGTTTAAAAAGTCAAAGCATAAAAACAGATAGCAACATGGCAAGCACTTCAGAGAAGGCTAAGTGAGGTCAGTTGCATACACAGGCACTCTCCTGCTGGTCATGGTTGACAGACTGCTTACATAGACCTCTGGAAAACACACGTGTTTTCGAATTAAAGTCGACGCCCATTATTACAGACGAGAATCACAGTTGCTTTCTCTTGGTACAGCTTGTTTTGGGCAGTCACTTCTTACTTCCTTATTATTAGTGCGAGTTTTTTTCCCTTAACCTTTTGAGACACTTAGATGAGAAACACTAGGATAACTTGTTTTGAATGGATTAATGTAAAACAAGAACAAACAGGACTAGGAAATAAAAAAAAGAGAGGAAACAAAAAAAATAACCAATAACCAATATAATTAGCAATAACAATAGCCAATACAATTAGCAATGCTAACCAGTTAGAATTTCAAAGGAGATCATTCAATTTATCAGATAAGTAAGATACATATAATCTGTGAGAAAAGTCTAATACTTATTCAGAAAATCAAAGTGACAAGTTGGATATGGATAAATCCTAAAGCTGGATCAAGGTTTCACAACTATATATATATCTCATTTTGTTACCAAACTTAATCAGAGAATTTTTCAAGACTGAATTTGAAGTGTATTTTCCATATGAAGCCTCATTTTCAAGCCTTTTCCTCATTTGAAGAAAGCCTATTTAACTCTAATTGATAAATCAATATTTTATCCTATTACAGAATTATTTTGAAAAGTAGATAACCCAGGAACCAGAGAAGCAAAAAAGTTTTACAAATATACTTCTTAATTTTCAAGGATTTTCAGACAGCGTTACAGCTCTGTGCTTGTAAGTAGTGTCTTTTTAAAATGTATTAATATTTATAGCAAAATGCCTGTCTTAAGAAATATTTACAGGACATATGACACACAAACTTCCCTTCTCATTACGATTTTATTAGGAGGCTGCATCAAGATGAATGGAAGAAACAGCTGAAATTTCTGTATGGTTCCTAGCGGAGTATATGGATAGCTGCTATTTTGTTAGCTACATCCATGCTGCACCATCAAAAGGGTTATATTTCCACCAGATCACCAAACCCACCCATGTCACCCCAGCACCATGTAATGTTTGTAGAGGGAAAACAGAGGGAACGTGTGGTGGACCTGGGAGGTGACTGCACCTCCCAGCAGCAATCCACAGTAACACAGGATTACTAGCAACATGAAACTAGATTTCATATGAAGTAGAAGCAACTGCAGTCATAGATGTAACTTCAGTAAGAAGTAGCCAAGCCTTCAAAGGACTGCTAATAGTAGCATGCAAGTATAGGAAGTAGCATGACACATACTTGTTGAATTTAAGCACAGTAAGAAATTTCATGTAAATTTCTCATAGAAAAAAGCATATTCCAGAGAGAATTAGATCTTTGGACAGTTTTACAGCACACAAGTTAAATCAACTTTGGTGAATATTTCACTAGTACTCACATACCAGGAAATCCTTTTCATCATATTGAAAATCCAGTAATGATAGAATTCTATTTTGTAAGCAGATTTTTATGTTAGGATCTTGCTCCTCTGCCAAGATTATTAACTGCATTCTACATTTGTAATGGAAGTGACAAACATAAAAGTAGTTATATTCCTTTCAAGATCATATGTATAAAACTGCACTTACAATCAGTTTCCCACTGTGTGAATTAATCATATATACAACTGAATTTGTTTTAATCAGTTATCTTTTATAGTTCCTTTAAATAATATTTCAATTACAATGTGAAAAGGAAGATTTCTAAAAGTCTGCGTATAAAAACTATGTTGTTTCCACATTACTTTTAATTTTCCCTAGTCCAGATTTTTGCTTGAGGTCTACAGTTTAGAACAGACTGAATTCTGCAGTTAAAATTAGAAAAGCCTTCAGATTAATCATTACATTAATTTGTTAACTAACTTGATGAACAAATATGATGCAACTGATGCTGGAAATTCATCAAGTGTGTTTCAAATCTATGAAAACTTTTACTCAGCATGAAATTCTGAAAACTTCTGACAGCTTATGAAGGCAGCATAAGCAGCAGCAAGAGGTGAAACAAGGCACTTTCGAGGTAGCATTTTTTGTGAATGTATCTCAAAACATAACAACCTCCTGTCTTTATGGATGCCTGCATCACATAGAACTTGTTTAAAAAGTTGATGCAGTCCTCGAACAGAGCATGACTGCCATTCTACAAAGGCTTGATGAACTTTAAGGGTCGATGCTTCATTTCACTATAGCCTTTGCCAGCTCATGTTGAAAGGAAGTAAGTTCCCAGGGTAGTAAATTGCACCTTGAAGAAACACTTAGCTAAAAGGTTTTGCGCTTCTTTGTGTAACGTCAGGGTGATGAAGTATCACAGAACAGAAACATGAAAGAAAGCTTGGTTATGAGACATTCTGCCCATCTATACATGGGTTTCCCATCTGCAGTCTAAGAGAAAGAAAAGGAATGGAGAGAAAAAAGCTTTTTTGTCATTGTTTCTCTCATAAGAAGCAACATGAAAAATTGCAATTCAAAGATACATTCAGGCTCCAGAGGCCATCAGGTAAAAGAAATAAGATGTCACAGGCATTATCGGCCTAGCTTTAACTGCTTTAGCTATTTTGCCATTCAAGTTAAGCACATTTTTTTCAGAAAAGTATTTCTTTTAGCTTTTGTATATGAGAGGGACAGAACACAAAGACCAAGGAAAATATGTAAGCAATAAAGATCGATTCTATTTTCTTTGTATAAGGAGGAAATTCAGTCTGTCATTAAGACAGCAAGGTATCAAAGACTTACTCAGGAAAACTCTAGCAAAGATAATATTTTTGACTTATGATGCCCTCACTATTATATGCAGAACCTGAAATAAATTGTTAAAAAAATACACTTCTATGAAAAGATGTATGTTACTTTTTTCTGTGGCATGCATGAACACTGCTTAAGCACCTGGATGCTAAAGGTACAGTATTTTGATGGCTCTCTAAGTAAAAAAAAAAATGCAAGAGCTGCACACTCATCTGTTACACACAGTAACTTTTTTCAATAATACTTCCTGAGACAGAAATGGCTCAGTATTTCAGGCAACGATGGCAAGAAAAAACGTGCATATGATTAACTATCACTCCCTATCCCACCAGCATAATTGAAATGCAAGAAATATATCTTTCAGTAATCACTCTTAATTTGCCTTTCAGAACAGAAGGAAGGTATAAGGCATCAGAAACATATTTAAGACAAAAGTTAATTAAGCTTGACTCTGAAGATTGAGGGTAAGGAAATACTCAGAGAAGACAGCTGCTGGTAATTTGAAAAGCCCCTGCCATGTAAATTGCCTCTGCATTTCAGAGCCTCTCTAACAGCTATTCTTTGAATTCCACAAACGCTCTGGCCATGCATTTCTTCGCTGCATTTTATTCTTCGGGAGTTCATCAAGTATTTCAGAACACAAAAAGCTCGGGGAACCAGAGGATTTAAAGCCCTCCAGCTTTTCATGGTACAAACACTACAGTCCAGCCCACTTCAACCTGCCACCAACAAGCCTTTTCAGGATGCTACTCTGAGAGACTTTTCTTCTTAAGTATTTCAATGCAAGCCTATCACAAACATTTCTGGGCATACCAGTAATTTACTGAGAGCTACTCAGCAGAGGAATTAGTTTGCAAACAAATGAAGAAAACAGTGGGGGTTTGGGGAGTGCGTTTTTTTTGTTTGGGGTTGCTGTTTTTTCTTCTTTTTTTTTTTTTTTTCTTTTAATCCAGGGAAGTGTCTACAGAAAAGGAGAAAACCTCACGTCCTTGCAAAATCTATGCTCCACATATTGTAACAGTGGATATGAAATAATTGTAAAAAGGTTAGGATAGTGAGTCTGAAAGTTTACATAAGACGATATACATTTTAATAGGTTGTGCTTGAATAGCCTACTTTTGATAGACATCAACTTCCTTTCTCAGACTAATTATGTAATAGATATATTCTTTATGCATAAAGACAATGCATTAATATTAAGGAAAAAGAAAACAACACTTTTGTCTTTATTACAAATAACAGTAGAATCCTAGGGATGGAACCTGTAACATGAACTAAACAATGCAGTTGGTGGAAATCAAAAATTATAGGACTAAAGGAACTTGAAGGGTCAAAATAATTTTTAAACCTGCATGGGGAGAGGCAGAATGGAAATTTAAGTAGCCACTGTTATCTGCAGCGAAATACTTGAGCTGGCATTTATTTTTGGCAAAACTCTTTGGTTAAATTTTCAAATGTTTTCAAAAATCACAGAATCACAAAATCATAGAATAGTTAGGGTTGGAAAGGGCCTTAAGATCATCTAATTCCAACCCCCCTGCCATGGGCAGGGACACCTCACACTAAACCATGCCACCCAAGGCTCTGTCCGACCCCGCCTTGAACACTGCCAGCGATGGAGCATTCATAACTTCCCTGGGCAACCCATTCCAGAGCCTCACCACCCTCACAGTAAAAAACTTCCTCCTTATATCCAACCTAAACTTCCCCTCTTTAAGTTTGAACCCGTTACCCCTTGTCCTATCACTACAGTTCCTAATGAAAGAGTCCCCCCTCAGCATCCCTATAGTTCCCCTTCAGATATTGGAAGGCTGCTATGAGGTCTCCACGCAGCCTTCTCTTCTCCAGGCTGAACAGCCCCAATTTTCTCAGCCTATCTTCATACGGGAGGTGCTCCAGTCCCCTGATCATATTCATGGCCCTCCTCTGGACTTGCTCCAACAGTTCCATGTCCCTTTTATGCTGAGGACACCAGAGCTGTACACAATACTCCAAGTGAGGTCTCATGAGAGCAGAACAGAGGAGTGGAATCACCTCCTTCTACCTGCTGGTCACGTTACCTCTCTTACACTGGAATATATTCATAAATAGGTAAATGTGAGTATGAGACACCACTGCTGGAGAAAACATGTATTTTAACAGCAATCATCAGAGAAGCTTTTTATCAGAAATGCATTTTATTGAGCAATGGTTTATGTAGTGCATAAGAAATTATGGGTTAGACTCGCTCATACACAAATGGCGCTAATAACCTGAAGGATGAGAAATATTTTCCAAAGTGGTACTCAGTTGGGATGTTCTTCTAGGAACATCTCAAAAATTAGATACAAAGAAACTGTCAGAAGTTAAAAGCATGGGCAAGGAGAACCTCAAGCTTTAGCCTTTAATATGCTACAGCTGCAAAAAATGTAACAATTAAGCTATTTCAAAAGGAGAGATATTTGTATATTAGCAGTGGAGAAAGACATGACAGAGTAAATGTGAAAAACAAGTTACACAAATCTTAAATATGAGATATCAGGAAAAATGCCAAAGACTTGGGTGTTACATCACAGACAGGATCCTGTTTCTGAGCATCACAGTGTTGTAATGTGGTTACAGCACAGGACTGGAAGCTGTTTTGAGTCAAGGTCCCCAGGGCTAACGACTTTTTGCATGATTATGGGAAGTTACTGAAAGAGTAACTTGAAAATATGTCATTTATTTCTCATAAATAGAATCAAAGATGACAGCATTAAAACAAACACATGGAACATTTCACATCTCAGACACGCACATCTTAAACTTAAGAGCGGGGGTAACAGTGATCCTCCCCTTGCCACTTTCTCTACATTTGTTAGCTGTTAGCATTAAGCAGCTAATTTGTCACAAGTGTGAAGTTCTGATATGAGTCCAGCAAAGGACTGTGCTTCTATAATACTAATTACCATTTTACAGTTTTGTTTTTGTGAGTGGGAAAATTATTTTGAATGTATAAAACAAATATGCCTTTTTTCTGTACTTTCTACCAAAGACAAAACAAACAATAAATAGAAGGTCTGATGGAGCAAATGAAATATGACATAGAATAAGAAAGAGCAAACAAAATAAGCAAGTAATATATTTAGCCAAATATATAGATTTATGTATTAAAAATAAAAATAATTATTTACACGTCTTAATATGTTTTAACCCAAGGTAAAATTTTAATTTAGCTTCTTCTGGAGGGAAAAAGGCATTGCTAAGAAGATATAAAACTGTTCAAAACCCAGCAAAACCCAAAATTTTTCAGCTGAGCTCTTTTTTTTCATACAGCCTTTCACATTAATTGTATAGAAACCTCCTTGGCAGGTAATCCAATTATTTTTCTCATTCATTAAAGGAAATCACTAGTAAAAACACTACAGTTTAGTTTCTGCGCATTGGAATTAAACCTGTTCAGCAGCAATATCAAGGCCAGTACTACCTTGGAACGGTATGCTGCTGTCCAGGTAAACTCAATTAAAAGGACTATTTTGTTCACTTTTGAAGCTGAAGAATATGAGGCTGCTTAGACTTCAAGTCTCCTATGTCACATAAGCAGAAAGATATTTTTTTAACGTAATTCAAACTGGTTGAGAGGCTGTAGAGGGGATGAAAAGTCACAGAACAAGGAGTATGTGCTCCAAGAAATTCTGGCAATCATTTTTACATAAATGAGGGCGGTTGACCCTCTTTTTGTGTGCAGCCCAAAGAACAGAGTAGCATAACACTTGGGAAGAACTGAACATCTGCCTATACTTTTGTCTTCTTAATCTGTGAGACTAGACAGTTTTATCATTTCACTTGTGGCATATAGTAAAAATAGCCAAATGAAAGCCCAATTACAAATTTTGTTGAAACATGGCTAACAACTGCTGCATTATACAACTCAAGGCATGTATTTTTACCCAAGAAAAATTATTTTAATCACCTTGTAAATACTGCTAATTTAGCTAATGTTTTAAACTTGGAATTACTGGTTCAATACAACAATTAAATTGCTTCTCCCCAGTCTGCAACAGCCTCGGTGAAAAGAACACAAATCTAGAATTTAGATTCAGCAGCACCCCAAAACCTTACTCACTTAACTTTTAATTACAGTAAAGTAACCCTGTAGTCTTGCACAAATAAAGGAAACCTTGGAACTCCCCAAGGCAATCACTAAAAATACCAAACAGAATAAACCACATTTGCACTACCACCTTCTTCTTGATTGGGGAACATTCTCTCTCTTACATGTTAACATTGCCAGCAGATGACAGCACTAAAATAATGTACATCATTCAGAGTTTCAGGTCATTCAGTGTTTCAAGTATCTCTGGCTGAAATCCGCTTTGTCTCCACAAAGAAGAAACAGCTTGTTTCTTTGGGAAGAAGAGTAGTTGTGAGTGGGTGTCTGCCCTTCTGTGCTTGTCTGCGTGAGGCTGGACACAGCTGGCATGTGCCTTAGGTCATCCCCTGAGAAACGGCTGTTCTCAGCCGTTTCCTCCTGACATCTTTGTCGGTGACATGAAGAGTGGGATTGAGTGTGCCCTCAGCAAGTTTGCCGATGACACCAAGATGTGTGGTTCGGTTGATACATTGGAGGGAAGGAATGCCATCCAGAGGGACCTTGACACGCTTGTGAGGTGGGCTGATGCCAACCTGATGAAGTTTAACCATGCTAAGTGCAAAGTCCTCCACCTGGGTCTGAGCAATCCCAGGCACACAGACAGCTTGGGCAGAGAAGAGATTCAGAGCAGCCCTGCGGAGAAGGACTTGGGGGTGTTGGTCGATGGAAAAATGAACATGAGCCGGCAGTGTGCGCTTGCAGCCTAGAAAGCCAACCGTATCCTGGGCTGCATCAAAAGGAGCGTGACCAGCAGGTCGAGGGAGGTGATCCTGCCCCTCTACTCTGCTCTCGTGAGACCTCACTTGGAGTATTGTGTGCAGTTCTGGTGTCCTCAACATAAAAAGGACACGGAATTGCTGGAACAAGTCCAGAGGAGGGCCACGAGGATGATCAGGGGACTGGAGCACCTCCCGTATGAAGACAGGATGAGAAAATTGGGGCTGTTCAGCCTGCAGAAGAGAAGGCTATGTGGAGACCTCATAGCAGCCTTCCAATACCTGAAGGGGGCCTATAGGGATGCTGGGGAGGGACTCTTCATTAGGGACTGTGGTGAGAGGACAAGGGGTAACGGGTTCAAACGTAAACAGGGGAAGTTTAGATTTGATATGAGGAAGAAATTCTTTCCTGTAAGGGTGGCGAGGCACTGGAATGGGTTGCTCAGGGAAGCTGTGAATGCTTCATCGCTGGCGGTGTTCAAGGCCTGGTTGGACAGAGCCTTGGGTGGCATGGTTTAGTGTGAGGTGTCCCTGCCCGTGGCAGGGGGGGTTGGAACTAGATGATCTTAAGGTCCTTTCCAACCCTGACTATTCTATGATTCTATGATTCTATATGTCTCTTTTTTAATTTAATATCAGCATATGATATATCCAATATATCCAACCAGATAGTGCAAAAAAGTATTTCTGGTAACAGTGCTGACATCCAGCTCCTGTTTCTCTGCTCACTGCTTACCAGCAAATTACATGCTTTAAAATCACTTTTCTGCTGAGCAAATGCATTTTTTTTTAACTTCCTGTATATGAACACAAGCACTTAATAGATACGGTATAGTCCATAACTATGGACTGTTTCCCCCCTGCCTGTTATTGCTATGGTCATATCAGTTATATGGGAACTAATGAAACATGTTTGGAGCACTAAACATCGGCCATGTTATACTTTCATTTCAATGAGACTCTAATCCCTATGGTATAGCAATCAGATGCTGGACATGGCGAAAAGCAGAGGGAGGAATAGCAATGCTTCCAATCTGTCAGGAAAACGCTGGACATGCAGCCTTCACTATTCCTTTGTCTATACCAACCTGACAAATCTTGATCGTGGAAGCTGCAGCAGAAATAATGTCCCTAACAGTTCACACTCCCATGCTGCAGCCAATGCACTGTCCTCTCAGGTCTTAATAACCTATATTCATGTTTAAGCCTACAAAATGGTGCTGCCCCATGCCAAAGGAGCATACATACTGATGCACACATACAAATATACATATGTACCTGTGTATCCCCCAGCCAAAGGAGGATACATACTGATCCCAGCGGACTAGAAAATAACTTGAGCAGGTGCCTCACAGGCACCCTCTCTTTTTCTTTCCATCTCTTTTCATCTACGTGCAAGAAACTTAGATACTTACAAAAAAAAAAAAAAAAATCAGTTGTGAAACAGTGATCAACTTGTCATTTTCACAGTCAAGGCACTAACGCATTACACAGATTTCTAATTGAAAATACAACCCCCACAAAGCAATCAAACAAACATCCAAACCTGAAAGCATTCATATGTCTTCATAAAAGGAGATTGGAAAGAAACAGAATAGAATAGTTTGGGTTGGAAGGGACCTTCAAAGGTCACTTAGTCCAACCCTCCTGCAATGAGCACAGGCATCTTCAACTAGATACATTAAGTCAACAGGAAACCTCACAAAATCATTAGATATGTTTCTAGATGATGTCATGAGACGTGCTGCTTCATCAAGAGGTATTTTACTCATAAATTGCACTGACTTAACTGGAAAGATGTACATGTATTTAAAGAAACAAGAAAAAATCTTTGCAGCCAGCGTCTTATACCATTTAAAAAATGTTTTATACCTTAATTTACCCTTGTTAATCACAAACATAAAATATTTCCACCTGACAAAAGTATATACAAGGTGAGACTTGGAAAGTAAGTCCTTACACTAATTCTTCCATGCAACCATACAGATAATGAACATAGTTTAAGGTTTTGTTAATGCTTTTTGGGGTCTCAAATTATTTCTAATTTGGGAACAAGGCCTCAGATTGCAGAGGAAGTTAGTGTCACTCTCAGTATTACTTTGCACAAATCAGAAACTCTTGGTACGCTTTATGAATGCTTCTTATTAATTTAACTTAAGCTGCAAGTTTATTTATTTTTACTGATGAAGCATTATCAGTGTTTCTGAATATATAACTTGATGATATATTCAATTTTCAACAGCTTTTTAAAATCTTTAGAGGAAGAACTGGAATACAGTAAGTATTTTTAGCTAGGCCACACATTTGCCATTCCTAGGAAAATCCACCCATATTTATCTAAGATATTAGCCTTAGAAAACACAGGCTTGGATATAATGAGTAAAGCTTGCCAGAAATTTAAAGCTGAAAATTCCAAAAGTACCATCTGCAGTGAACATGCTTCTACTTAAGAAAACTCATTAGATACTGTTACACCATTTTATCTACACGGTAGTCATAAAGAAGAGCTTTGGATGAGATGCATATAGGTGAAGCAGGCTCTCCTCTGATTTTTGAGCAAGGGAAAAAAGTGATTAAGTAAAGCCTGCAAATTTGCTTTTCCAACTACTTGCATTTTACCACTTTTTACTATGAAGTCTACAGTCTTAAAAACTCACAATCTTGGATGTAAGAAAATACTACTATTCTCATTCTACTGAAGAAATACCAAGAGGTTAAATTGCAAATCTGAAACAAGAAGGAATATCTCTACTAGAATAGCCACAGCTCAATAATGATAACTTTCAATATAAATAAGCAAATTCTACACCTTTTGCTTTGCTCTGTAAGCAAATCAACATATCACACCTGTAAACAAAGCCAGGATTAAAACTTCCAACTGTATAAGCTAGCAAACTGAATTAAAGCCAGTAAAAACCAGGACTGTTCTGTTCCACATTAGTGGTGGCCCACAGCACAGGTCTGCCCTGTGAATTAAAAGACTTTACGTTCTAAGATTTTCGGAGGACTTCGACCTGCCTTGGTCTTAAGTTTTTGAAGAGTCCCATCTGTGTCCCATTCCAGCCTCTTGTCCACCCTCAGCTTCCGTGCTTGAGGGGGCAGGGTGTTAAACAGAGAAGGCCTTGATACTGCGCAAGCACAGCTCAGCAGTAGCTGAAACATGGGTAATCAACACTGGTTTGGTCATAAATCCAAACCATAACACCATGTGGGCCTGCCCATATTCCTAGACCACCGTGACTAATGCCTATGTTCTTTAGCACCTTAAATTCATGGCCATGAGTCTGCTCTGTTACAGATACATGCTGTACTTCAGTAGCTTTTCATCCACATTTTCTGTTTCACAAGCTTTTGTATGACAGCGTGTTATCAGCCACTATTTATCCTGGCTCATGTTTTTTATCTAGGCTGACACCCATATATATCAGCTCAAGAAGTCTCAAGTGCTTGAGCAATCTCCTTATACTTAAAAATCTCCACATGGAACCTCATCATTTCTGTGCACTGAGAACAGAAATGAAACAGAAGAAAAAAAAAAAAAACTCAAAAATATTTTGTATCAGTTCTACTGAAATCCCATCTAAGCAGAAATTAAAAATTGCTATGAATACAAGAATGCAGATCCAGAATTTAAATTTGGACCTCCTTGATGGGAAAAGCAGTCCATTGGGCCTCCCAAAACCAGTCTGAGGGAATCATTTTAGGAAAAAAACATATTAATGCTTTCATGTAAGAAACATACTGACAGATACAAGGATCCTAAGGTCACAAGGAAAGGAAGAGAAGCAACAGAGTGATGTGCAGGCAGGTCGTGCATGGGTCTTTACTCATTCTGCATACTTCTAATAGTGGATGACTGTTGTGACAGTATTTTTTTAAAAATAGTATTTTATAACTTTGGTTCCCCACCATATTTCACCTCAGAGATACAACTTCCTACCTATTTAGAATTCAGAGTGCAATTTCAATTGTACTGTGCAAGATATGTACTGCACTTAATCATAGAATCATAGAATAGTAAGGGTTGGAAAGGACCTTAAGATCATCGAGTTCCAACCCCCCTGCCATGGGCAGGGACACCTCCCACTAAACCATGCCATCCAAGGCTATGTCCAACCTGGCCTTGAACGCCGCCAGCGATGAAGCATTCACAACCTCCCTGGGCGACCCATTCCAGGGCCCCACCACCCTCACAGTAAAGAATTTCTTCCTCAGATCCAATCTAAACTTCCCCTGTTTAAGTTTAAACCCATTACCCCTTGTCCTCTCACCACAGTCCCTAATGAAGAGTCCCTCCCCAGCATCCCTATAGGCCCCCTTCAGGTATTGGAAGGCTGCTATGAGGTCTCCACGCAGCCTTCTCTTCTCCAGGCTCAACAGCCCCAATTTTCTCAGCCTGTCTTCATATGAGAGGTGCTCCAGTCCCCTGATCATCCTCGTGGCCCTCCTCTGCACTTGTTCTAACACTTCCATGTCCTTTTTATGTTGAGGACACCAGAACTGCACACAATACTCCAAGTGAGGTCTCACGAGAGCAGAGGAGAGGGGCAGGAGCACCTCCCTTGACCTGCTGGTCACACTCCTTTTGATGCAGCCCAGGGTACGGTTGGCCTTCTGGGCTGCAAGCGCACACTGCCGCCTCATGTTCATTTTTTCATTGACCAACACCCCCAAGTCCTTCTCCGCAGGGCTGCTCTGAATCTCCTCTCCGCCCAACCTGTAGCTGTGCCTGGCATTGCTCCGACCCAGGTGGAGGACTTTGCACTTGTCATGGTTAAACTTCATTAGGTTGGCATCAGCCCACCTCACAAGCGTGTCAAGGTCCCTCTGGATGGCATTCCTTCCCTCCCATGTATCAACCGAACCACACAGCTTGGTGTCATCGGCAAACTTGCTGAGGGTGCACTCAATCCCACTGTCCATGTCACCCACAAAGATGTTGAACAAGACCGGTCCCAACACCGATCCCTGGGGGACACCACTCGTTACTGGTCTCCAGCTGGACACTGAGCCACTGAGCACTACTCTTTGCGTGCGGCCATCCAGCCAGTTCTTTATCCACCGAGTGGTCCACCTATCAAATTGATGACTCTCCAACTTAGAGAGAAGGATGTCATGGGAGACAGTGTCAAAGGCTTTACACAAGTCCAGGTAGATGACATCAACTGCTCTACCCCTGTCCATCAGTTCTGTAGCCCCTTCATAGAAGGTCACCAGATTGGTCAGGCAGGATTTCCCCTTAGTGAAGCCATGCTGGCTGTCACCAACCACCTTGTTGGTTTTCATGTGCCTTAGCATGCCTTCCAGGAGAATCCGCTCCAAGATTTTGCCAGGCACAGAGGTGAGACTGACTGGTCTGTAATTCCCCAGCTCATCCATTTTCCCCTTCTTAAAAATGGGGGTTATATTTCCCTTTTTCCAGTCATCAGGAACTTCACCTGACTGCCATGATTTCTCAAATATGATGGACAGTGGCTTAGCAACTTCATTTGCCAGCTCCTTCAGGACCCGTGGATGGATTTCATCCGGTCCCATGGACTTGTATACATTCAGGTTCCTAAGGTGGTCCCGAACAAGATCCTCCCCCACAGTGGGCCCAGGGTCCCCACCCTCACCGTCTCCGCGTCTGCCTTCCAAGACTTGGGTGGTGTGGTCCGAGCATTTGCCGGTAAAGACTGAGGCAAAGAAGTCATTAAGAACCTCAGCCTTCTCCAAATCCAGGGTAGCCAGTTCTCCTGATAGCTTCCGGAGAGGGCCCACGTTGTCCTTACCCTGTCTTTTATTTGCAGTGTACCTATAAAATCCCTTCCTGTTATCCTTCACTTCCCTAGCCAAGTTTAATTCTAACTGGGCCTTAGCTTTCCTAACCTGGTCCCTAGCTTCCCGGACAACATCCCTGTATTCTTCCCAGGCCGCCTGACCTTGCTTCCACCTTTTATAAGCCTCTTTTTTCCTTCGAAGTTTGCTCAGCAGCTCCTTATCCATCCAAGGAGGTCTCCTGGCCCTCCTGCTGAACTTCCTTCTAGTTGGCATGCATCGCTCCTGAGCTTGCAGCAGGTGAGCCTTGAATATCAACCAACAGTCTTGGGCCCCCCTGCCCTCTAGGGCTCTATCCCATGGAACCTTACTGAGCAGGTTCCTGAAGAGGCCAAAGTCTGCTCTCTTGAAGTCCAGGGCAGTGAGCTTGCTGCACGCTCTTCTCACTGTCCTGAGGATCTCAAACTCAACCACCTCATGATCGCTGCAATCAAGGCTGCCCTGGAGCGTCACATTCCCAACCAGCCCTTCCCTGTTGGTGAGGACGAGGTCAAGCATGGCACCTCTCCTTGTCGGCTCCTCTATTACTTGCAGAAGGAAGTTGTCTTCCACACAATGGAGGAACCTTCTGGATTGCTTGTGCTGGGCCGTACCATCCCTCCAACAGATATCAGGGTGGTTGAAGTCTCCCATGAGAACAAGGGCCTGTGAGCGTGAGGCTGCTCCTATCTGCCTATGGAGCGCTTCGTCCAGCAAGTCTCCTTGGTCAGGCGGTCTGTAACAGATCCTCACAATAATATCACCCATCGCTGTTCTCCCTTTAACCCTGACCCACAAACTCTCTGTCGACAGCTCACCTGTCCCCAGACAGAGTTCCATACTCTCTAGCCTATCCCTGACATAAATAGCAACTCCCCCTCCCCGTCTGCCGGGCCTGTCTTTCCTAAAGAGCCGGTAACCTTCCATTCCAACACACCAGTCATAGGAGCCATCCCACCATGTTTCTGTGATGCCTATGATATCATACCCCCGTAGATGTGCACACATCTCTAATTCCTCTTGTTTGTTCCCCATACTAGGGGCATTTGTATAGAGGCATTTGAGCCGAGATCCAATTGAAGTCGGGTCATTGGCTGGAGCAGCTGGAATATCCCTACATTGCTCCGAACGTTTACTATAGGTGCTAGCAACCGACTGGGTGTGTTGGGATGGAATGATGCTCCCCTCCCCCAACACATCTAGTTTAAAGCATCCTTGACCAGTCTGGCAAGCCCCCTACCAAATCCACTCTTTCCCTTCTTTGTCAGACCACCTCCACCAGCCCCCAGTAGACCTGGCCTACTATATTGAGTCCCATGGTCAAGGTACCCAAATCCCTGACTATAGCACCACCCTTCTAACCATTTATTAACCTGCCCAATCCTCCTAGCCTTTTCAAGGTCCTGCCCTGTATCCTGGAGAATTGACGAAAAGACGATCTGAGCTCCAGAGCCCCTAACCACCTCTCCCAGAGCCCTGTAGTCCTTCTTCATAGTCTCCGTGCTACTGCTATCTATATCAGTAGCACCCACATGTATTACCAGGAGTGGGTAACAGTCAGTGGGACTGACTAGAGCAGGCAGCTTCTCGGCCACATCCCTGATCCGAGCCCCTGGCAGGCAACACACCTCCCTTGAGCCTGGGTCAGGCTGGCAGATGGGTGCCTCTGTGCCTTTCAGCGCAGAGTCCCCGACTACTATGGTCCGCCGCTTTTTCCTGGCAGCACCAGTAGTGACCTTCTTTATCAGTGCACTAGCTGGTTGCGCCTGGTGGGAGCGCTGTTCTGCATTAAATGGACATCCCACTTCTCTTTATAGCTGCATTTCAAAGATGAATGAGGAAACTACTGAAGTTCAAGTCCTACTCTTATCTTTGTCAATAACTGATTTTTAATGAAACTTAGATCATAAATTCAGCAGGAGCAGGGTTTGCTCCTAGTTGGAAAAGGGGTTTTAGCATAGATATTCTAATTCTAAAACACTCATTACACTGTAGAACAATAGTAACTGTTCATCTTATGTTTAGGAAGCGTTAAGAAGAGTAGTGCAAGAACGTAAATTGGGCTGAAAGAAGTAACACACATCTTCCCATTACACTAACTTTGGCACTCACTGACACCTCTACCCAGCAGCCTCACCATCTTACATGTTGAACAAGTAAACAGGAAATAGTCTGTACCTCATTTTGCTAAAATCACAGATTTGGTGATTGCTTTGGAATTCTATTGCAATATAAATAATTTTCAAAGCAGGTTAAACTTCTGTAGCATAGACTCCATCAGCGCCACCTACATCTATGATGGATACCTATTGCTTTACTTCTGTATCTGAATTTCTCCACCACCTCTACCTTCTTCATGAAGAAAGTAAGCTGCCTTCAAGAGAGCAATCTGACACTTCGCTTCATGTGTCAAACATAATAATTTGACTGTATCTTTAAGAAAAATTACAAAAATCACAGTAATGTAAAACAAGACTAGAAAAAATAAGCTCGCCTACATCAGTAAACTTATACAGATGTGTATTTTTTCATTTATAAGAAAAAGCAACATCTGAAAGTTCTATCTTGAAAATGCCTCATAAAAACTCCTACTAATGCCATTAAGACATTTGCTTATGGCATAACTTTGAAGAGTTCCACTGTCCATAGCATAGTATTTAGAAAAATGCTTCAATTTATAGCTTTTGACACTCAATTCACAACTGTTTTATCTAACTTGTAATTAGAGGTCTGCTTTTGATGCCACAAGCATTAAGGGGGAAATCAATACTATGTGCATGCATGTGCTGACTGAGAATGAATGTGGTTCGCAATGACCCACATTTTGCACTGCATTTGACTGAGCTAACTACTGTGAAATCAGCTTGGAAAATAATTACCACATACACAGCATGGATCCACTCTTTAACTTTCTCTAACATCTATAATGTCTGAAAAGGTGACAAAACACAGAAACATATTTGTGCTCTCAAATTCTACTCACCTGTAGAATGTATGTATAAACACTGGAACTGGTCTATCATTTTACCAATCAAAACTAGTCTACTGTAGTTGTAAATTTCCTCCTCTGAAGTTCAAAACCTCAAAATACAAATGCATGATTAGCAGAAATACCAGAAGACCATCCAAAGAAAACCCCTTTAGTTTCTAACTTGCTATAAAAACAAGATTTCATAGAAAAGAATTCTTTACAGTGAATTCCACATATACCATAACTATCAAAGCTTATATCCTTCCTACTGATGACTTTGAATTGGAATGAAAGATCTGATTCACTGTTATCAATTATTTACATGAAAGAACTAGAAGCAGTTGTTCCATTTTATTTGTGAGCTCACTGTCTGGTACTTCAATCACTAGAAACAGGAAAAAGGCTTTCCTGTAGTGTTGTGATTAGATGTTTTGAGACTATGAGAGTTTTATACATCATAAAAAGGAAGAGCATTGCTCCTCTAACACCAGTAGGAAATACCGCTCAGTGACCAGTACGAAGATAGTGAAAAAGTACTATTTGTACAATTTTTTTTTTTTCATTTCTGAGGAATTGGAATTCTAGTTGAGCTTTGTTTTTCTTTATTCCTCTATTTGATTTCTCTCACTTTCAATGACTATGGAAAGGAATGTCCTTTGGCTCTCAAAAAATGATAAGTCATATCACTTGCGGACTTCAGAGGGGATTATGCAATGCAGTGTGGTAAAATAATGAGCAGATTAGAAGAGGTATTTCCACTATTAAAGCTGGAACCTGGATCAAAAGGCTACTGATTGTGCAGTACCATGGATTCTTCATTGTTTTGTCAGTAGGAAATGCTCTCACAAGGGACTGACCATAGAGAGACCAGTGATGAGGGTACTTGTTGCAGGTGAGTGAATTAGCTTAACAAAGACTCTTTATCCTCTAGGATGGCTAACTGACCTTAGCTACCAGCAATTTTGGGATCCCACTCTCATGGAGCTTCAAATGAACACACATTTTATTCTGAAGCAGGAAAACATGAGAATTTAAAAACAGCAACACTTAGCTTGTCTTCTGTTCTATTTTTATGCAGACCTCATCTCTTCCCATAGGTTAAGAACCTGTTGGAGACTAAAAGAAAAACATTATCAAGTGCACTATGTGATAGTGCCCTGGCAAACAAAACAAAAAGTGAAGAAAAATATGCTCCAAATGAATCTGTAAGATTATCCCACTTCAGCATAGTACAGTTCCGCATGTGGTAATGTTTATTTCCCTGATTTTTACAATTTTACACTGGAACTTTCAGCTACTGTAAGTAAGAGATCTAGTATCTCATGATCTCCATGCTGCATCATGCCCCTAGGCACTTGCTTGGGTCACTAGACCACAATTAACTTGGAAGGTAGCTGATAAATCACTAACACTGCTCCTTCTAAAATGTGGCAGTCTCACTATAACCTGGCACAGACCAAACTCTACTTCATTATCAACATCTGCGAAAACTGATGTACAAGATATGGCCTTAAGAGCAATGAGTTTAAAATCAGAACAGGACCAAAACATGATAAATCAGGATTGCAGTCTTTGACTGCGCTTTCTATACCAATGACAGAATTCTGGCAGTTTAGTTCAGACCCTGGTTTTCATAAATGGACACTTCATCAGTTAATAGAAAACAATCCATAATCTGCAGTTTCCTAATGATCCTAACTAAGGATGCAGTGACACTGAGACAGACTAGACACCTGACATTCAGCCACTGGTAGCTGGAATTAACAATATCACACTCAGTGTAAACATCTGACCTATTGATCGGAAATACACACTAAGGTAATCCTCTAACTTATCTTTCCATTAAGGAAAGCATCGGACAGACCACACACTGCAACATGACACCATCACTAAATCCTTTAGGTTTTAAGCCTCCAGAGGCTGGAGAAAGTCAAGATGAAAAGTAGGCGTACAGAAGAAGAGCAGACACAATGGAGCTTCCCTCTCAGAAAGGCCTTTTCCAGAGAGCTGATTCCTTACTGCAACTTACATCTAGCCTCCATCCACAGCTTAATCATTAGCTTTCCCAGATTCTCCCTGCAGGTGTGAGCCTCCGGATCTGCAGCTCAATACAGTTTGAAAGCCTTTAACAGGGACAAGCAAAAAAAGTAGTGACTAGTCTAAAAAATTGCCAAGATCTTTTTTTGTTGTTGTGACTAGCCATTTGACGACAGACTTGTTTTTACACAAAAGATAAAGCATAAAATGGTGCAGCAGTGCTTTTCAATACAGCTTATCTTCCCTTCAGTTTTGTCTGCAGCGTGCGATACAGCCAATTGCAAAGCAACAGCAACAGGTGCATACCAGAAATCACAGTCCATAAACTACATAGACAGATACCCCCAATAGTCAGCATTCCTTTCTACCACACAGCTGCAATGGGAACCTTTCTGAGATCTCTCTGGCAATGACAGACTTCAGGTTTCCTGTGTTTGACTGTGCTCAGCTCTTCAGGTATCTGTTCTGAATAGTGTCATAGGAGTCAATGAAGCTGTTTGATTTTACTTCATTGACCATCCAGGATGCAACAGAAACTGATCTTCCTGTCAAATATCCAGTATCTATTCTGATTAAATGACTCGGGACATACTACAGGTCTTCAACATAAGCAGACAGTATAAACTAGAATCTTGTCACTCTTGGAAAAAAAATTAAGCCTTTTGCATTTTATTGGACATCAACATTAATGTGACTGACGAAAGAAAGAATTAATCAGAATGGATGTCACAGAAAAGAAAAGTCAAAATGTTGGATCAAGCTGCCCTGAAACTCTTTAACTCAGTAACTTTTTCTCTGTTGTTAGAAAAGATGTAGTGCTGTCTAGATACTGCAAAGTTTAGACATAAGTAGTTGCGTTTCTTATGATTTTTTAACAGCAAAATTGTTGTCTCCCAAAACTGTCAGGCTCATTAAAAATTAAGTTAGATTATTAAAGTGAGTTATTTATGTAGTGGGATGCATCACTGAAAAATGTTGAAAAGGCATCCAAAGAGTGACTCAGTATCTCCAAAACAGGAACAACAGCTTACTTTTACTTTTTTCTTACGTAAGTATAGTAACAACTGCATTAAAGTTAACTAGAATTATTTAAAGGAGTGCTTTCAAAAGGTCCTCTGTTTGATAAAAGTGCTTGTCTGCAGAATAAGACCTAACCTCTGAAATACCACCCCTGAGAAATTTTCAAGAAACAGAAAAAACTCATTTTTGTATGGTCAAAATAGCAAAATGTTTTAATGCTATTAACACTTCTGTTTTATTTATGAGGCTACACAATGGGTAGAACAGTACTTCAGTAATCCCATCTGCATTTTGTCTAACAGCCTGTGACTAATGCTAGTTTTTCAACATAGATACTTACAGGTAACGGCGCAATAACAGAAAGAGAATAAAGCATCAGTAGACAGCAGTAAAGCAAAACAAGATGCTTTGCATAGCAGGAATGACTTCATGCACAGCTGACTGCTGTCTTTAACCTCTGAGCAAAAGGAAGCTCTAGTATAGCCCTGTACCATTTACAAGCTTCATGATTTGCTGCCAACTTGTAGAAACCAAAGTAAACTTCTGGCAGGAGTTGTACATACCATAGTAGTTAAAGAAACTAACGTCCCACCCTGATTTTGATTACAAGACTTGAAATATTAGTCTAATGTTTTTTGTTTTTTTTTTTTTTTTTTTTTTTCTGCCCTCCTATTCTCCTTAGCTCATAGAAGATTTAAACGTAAAACTTCAAAATACAATAATGTGAAGCGCCACTCTGGTTATCTACAGTCTCTCCACAAGTTGCCAGTTAATTTTTTCTCATTCCTTTTTCTTCACCAATAAACCCCAGCAGCATAAAGCTTTCACTACTAATTAAAAGTGAAAAGCTAGGAAACAGACTCAGTGCCCTGATGTTTCACAGCTGCACGCAAAGCTGTGAAGAGACACCAAAGCTGCCCAGAGACACCTGCTTATTTTTACAGCAATTCATTTTATCATTCCATCCCTTGAGGTTGGGTTATAAAATAAGTTAGAATAAACTAGATAATTCCATGGAACAACGGCACGTTTGTAAATCCCGCCTTTACTGGAAAACACAAATCACTATTATGCAGTGATGTCCAGTTGCTATAGCAGGAATCAGGAATCAATCAAATTGATCTTCCACATTACAAAGTCTTTGCTAAGCATGGCTTTCAGAAAGTTTCCTGGTCGTGATTACCTCAACTTTCAAGCACAACTTGAGTATGTAGTCCCAAATGACCACATATGCTGGATAATCAGAGTTCCTGCCCCTATTCTAAAGATATTTTAGAGACACAGAAACATAGATAGGTTACTAGTAGTGCTTTTCAGTACCTATTTGACTCTTGTTGAGTCTAGTGGGAACTAGGGAAAGAGTGACGGCCCCAAAATTGAAGGTGCTTAGGTGCTGCTCAGTGTTATCTGCTAATTGGAAATACTGAGCCTGTAAGCGGAGGATAGTCTGACAATTAATCTTACACTGAAAGCATGTTTCATGTATCCTTTGTGTCCAAAAGCTGAATCTATGCTAAGGCTATACTTCCTTATAACATTGACAAAGCTCAGTATATCACAGTATCTGCCTTCCCACCACCACATCGCACAAAAACCTTAAGGTTGGGCAGTCAGAGTATTCATCAGAGAGAGACGGGATGAAAACTTGAGTCTCCCAGCCCTAGGAGAGAAGGTAATCTGTCCAGTTTTATATCCCATATAAAATTCTAACCAGCAACAAAACAGAAAGCAGCCCCCCTTCTCCAGACATGCTTTGTAAGTACCCCGCTGAAGAAAAAGATTCTGTGATTCACAGCTTCAGGTACGTGACTCCTTGCAGTACCAGAGGATGAATCACTGAAATTGCACCTAACTGGGGCACCTTCAAGTATACCCTCACCATGCCTCAGTTCCAAGACAAGAGCATCTTCCCCCAGGTAAATGTGGATGTGTCCCTGACGTGGTGGGGTGGTGGAAAGCAGAGAGGGATGTGCTGTGATGCAAACTGGCAGCTCAGCTGAGGACTGTTCTCAGAGGGCGAGGCTGTCACATTTTTCTCAAAACTCCTTGGACGCCACTGCTGGTTAACCATCTGTCACACTCAGTTTTGTGGACAACAGCTGCAGGCACCTTGGGCATTGTCATACAGCCACCTCAGTTCACTGAAACTGGCAAGGCCGGTGTAAAGGTTCAGGCCATGCTTTATTTTCCCCACTTGTGCCTGGTCTCGCTCTCCTCTGTCCTTAGGTTCTGCTGAATGAGGTACCTCACTGACCTGGCTGCAAATTTGTTGTTTCTGCTTTTGGCAGCGCTGTTTTCATGTGATTCACTCTGGAGAGCTGCACAAAACTCAGAGAAAGGAGGAAAGAGAAAACGTGAAACTTCCAGGGCGCTTCATTTTGGAGGGCTGACTTTGGCCTGTTTAGGGTGCTGTCTGAGAGAATCCCTTGGGGAACATTACTGAAGGAAAAAGAGATCCAGGAAGGCTGGACACTCTTCAAGAATGAAATCCTCAAAGTGAAGGAGCAGGCAGTTCCTATGCACCGAAAATCAAACTGGTGGGGAAGAGCAGCATGGCTGAGTAGGGAGATACTGCTTAAACTCTGAGAAAAAAAGGTAACTTATCACCTGTGGAAGAAGGGACAGTCAGCCCATGAAAAGTACAAGGATGCTGTTAGGTTATGTAGAGAGAAAATTAGAAAAGCAAAGGCATGGCTAGAACTCAGTCCATAAAAGATAATAAAACATATTTTTACAAACATATTAGCAATAAAAGGAGGGCCAAGGAAGACCTCCATCCTTTGCTGCATACTGGGGGAAACCTAGTGACCAAGGAAGAGTAAAAGGCTGAAGTACTTCATGCCACCTTTGCCTCAGTCTTAAACAGCCCAACCATCATTAAGGTACTCAGCCTCCTGAGCTGGACTGCAGAAATGGGGAGCTGACCGGAGTCCCCATAATCCAAGAGGAAATAGTTAGTGACCTCCTGCTCCACTCAGGCATACACAAGTCTATGGGGCTGGATGGGTTCAAGCCAGGAGTGCTGAAGGAACTGGCAGAGGAGCTTGCTAAGCCACTCTCTATCATCTGTCAGCAGTCCTGGTCTAGTGGACAGGTCCCAGAGGATTGGAGGCTGGCCAAGGTGACATCTCTCTACAAAAAGGGCAGGAAGGAGGACCCTGGGAACTACACACCTGTCAGCCTGACCCCAGTGCTGGAGAAGGTCATAGAACGGATCATACTGAGTGAAACCACAAAGCATGTGCAGGTAACCTGGGGGATCAGGCCCAGTCAGCATGGGGTCATGAAAGGCAGGTCCTGCTTGACCAAACTCATCTCCTTCTACTAAAGGTGACCCACCTGGTTGATGAGGGAAAGGTTGTGGACATTGTGTATTTGGACTTTAGTAAAGCATTCAACACAGTCTCCGACAAGCGTTCTCCTGGAGAAATTAGCTGCTCATGGTGTGGATAGGTGTATTATTTGCTTAAAAGACTTTTATTCATTCTTCTGTTTCAATGAACCTATTTTTTGAGCATACCTCCTAACAACCTCAGTATATTATTAGCATTTTCCAGATGACCATCTAGCTCGGAAATCCTCAGCTTATAAGTAACTTAACTGAGGCAACGCCGCAAGTGGTTCTATCCACCATTTCTTCTACATCAGTGTTCTCTTTTTGATGAAACTTAAACTAGCCTGCAAGCGCAGAACGTTTATACATTTCAAAACAGAAGACTTTGATGAATTTCTTTTTTTATTTTCTCATGGCATACTTGCTTTAGGAGATTTCTAGTGAAGAAAAGGCAGATAAGATTCAGTAAACTGAGCTTCTGTATGAAAATAGGATGAGAGAGATGTGCCTAATAGGCAAAAGAGAAAAAACAAAGAAAGCACAAACTCTAGCATGTACTTGTTTCTAGACAAAACTATTTAGCAGCATGTAAACAGTGTCAAATACGAGCAACTAATGAGAACATATTCCAAGACTGCAATCACAAAAAAATAAATTGTTATTCTTCAAATTAATACTAACATAATATGATTCTATGTTAATGGGCATTTCTTAATTATCATAACTAAGATGTATGTCTTATATACATGTACTTATTTACATAGCTTGTAAGTGCTAAATCCTTACATGTTTCTCATCTCCGCCTACCACGCAGGATCAGGCTGACTGACCAAACAAGTACTTGACAGAATTCACTTCAGTTTTCACAGTTATTTCACAGTTATTTCACAGTTATTGTAAGAATAGTTACAGCTATTCTTACTAGCTTTCTGTTGTAAGATGAGTGTATCTATATGTAACAAGCAGCTATGTGTAACGAGGCCCTGTCCTGCTGCTATGAAAAAGGTCTTGATCAGGCGAGGATTGTTCCATCAAAGTGTGATCCAAGGCTGCCCCAAATGGATTCTCCAGTCAAACCAATGTTTTGCTGCTGACTCCCAGCTCTTGCTGCCCTATTCTGGAAAAAGTTTGTGGGGTTGTAGGGAAGAAACAACATAAACCCAAAAGCAATGCGGTTGTGTAAAAGATGAAGTTTCACCTCTTGTAGTCTCTCTTCTGCAGCGAAAAAAATACTAAATGCTTTCCACAATTAAAAAAAAAAACCCAACACAATCAACCACAAGAAAACAAAATACATAGTCAATATGTTGACAACTAGTAGGATCCTCCTTCCTCTAACTCATGCAGTTCCACAGAAAGGTATTTCTTTCTGTTCTAGTTAACAAAATGCTACCAACAAATAAATATCCTCAAATATCCATGGGGGCAGAAAAGTGGCATGCTTCCTCAGGTGAGATGGCCCTCCTGATGTCTTCCCAAGCCCTCACCAACAGCACATCTAAAGAACACAGCTGGAATTATAAATAATAGGAAGCAGAGCTCTGAAGGAGAAATACGTCATTCATGGAGATATATCCAACTAGTCATGTGAACAGATATTATAATCTAGCAGAACTGCCACTTCTGGGTTTATAAAGTCTCTATTAAACCTCCACATATAAAATCTCCATCACTTTAAAATACATTATGAAAGAAAACAGACCTTCATTAACTTGTATATTTCTTCAACACAGTAAGTCAATAAAGTTCAAGAGAGTCAGAAGCTAAGACAGTTGTCTATAATAATTACGACCCCCCAATACCTCAGTGAGATGATATCTGGGAAAACTAAGAGTCACACCTTACATTCTGCATCCCAAATGGATTGAAAATTATTAATTTCACAAGAACAAGAGCTCTTGTAAAATTCACACTTCACAAGAACTCTCCAATTGATTTTTATGTGGTTTTGGATGGCTTCAAATGCTTTCAATGAATAAGTGTCATGCAGTGCGCATGGAAGAGACATAAATACATATTTCATGAAGGTTAAATGCAAATCACAGTGCTTTATAAGGAATCAAGTTTCCTAGACTTTTGTAGAAGAACTGGTGCTTTCTACTTGATGAACTAGATTGAAAATATGATGAATGTCATAGTGCCTTACTTGTTCTCATTGCTGGCATCATATCGAGGCATAGGGTCAAAATCATTTCCATTGACATCAAAACTGGCCTGCGAATCCTACAGCAAACAGGACAAAGAAAACCAGTTTCTCATTAATTAGCCATTGACTCATATGGCCTATACATTCTTCAGCAGGTTCCTACAAGAGAGTAATTAGGTTAACTAACATTCCTGTGGTTTCATGATGACTGCATGTTTTAGGAAAGGATTATTTATTTAATAATTATGGGATTTACATATTTTACTTCATTTCTGGAAAAGAGAGAAGGATAACAAATGTTCTGAAAAAGCATAGTTCCAGTATCAGAGAGGAGCTAGAAAGTGGTGTTTGGTTTAACCAGAAGACTACAGTTCTTCTAAGAAACTTCTGGAAGTTAAGAGACTTCATTCTCAAAATTGAGATTTTGTTAAATGTTTCAAGATTCAAGAAATTATCCGCACAATGATGACTGAAATACCGGTAACAGTTTCAAGGAATAATATATTATTTTTAAGGATCCTGTTATAAAAATAAAACTTGAAATGCAATATAAACTGCATTCCCATTTCCCTGGGAGTGCAACTGTTACAAATATTTGCAAGTTATCTCCTTATTTTTGTTCCATATTTCACATTTACCAGAATTCTTACAGCTGAAAATAGTTCACAGAGTGAAAAGCTGCTGGTTTGTATGGCTCCCATTAATCGATGCGGTAGCATGTCGTGTGCTGACATGGCAAGCAGATCTTCTTAATCTCTTTTTTATTCAAAAGCAGTTACCACATCCACCTCAAATATTCCTGTTTGCAGCCACACCAGCAATAATCCGACATATAGAAGGCATTTGTCATCAAACAAGCAATGTGGATTGCTTTGGGGAAATTCCTTCTTGGTGTGAGGAAAAGATGAGAGGAGGTGGTAAGGGAATAAAGAGCTACTTTAAATTCAGTGGAAGGACAGTATTGGGATGAGGTGACATGATACAATCTGGGTCATTCACTGAGAAGGTAAAAATATATTTGCTTTGTTTAAAATAACGTAAGAGATTGAAATGAAAGTTGGAACTAGATGATCTTAAGCTCCTTTCCAACCCTAACTGTTCTATGATTTTATGTGGCAGGCATTAGGATCAAGCATACATAGACAAATAGGGCAATTGCCTGTCACTTTTGTTTCTGCAGTCATAGAATCATAGAATCATAGAATAATTAGATAGTTACGGTTGTAAAGGACCTTAAGATCATCTAGTTCCAACCCCCCTGGCATGGGCAGGGACACCTCCCATTAAACCATGCCACCCAAGGCTATGTCCAACCTGGCCTTGAACACCGCCACTGATGGAGAATTCACGACTTCCTTGGGCAACCCATTCCAGTGCCTCACCACCCTCACAGTAAAGAACTTCCTCCTTATATCCAATCTAATCTAAACTTCCCCTGTTCAAGTTTCAACCCGTTACCCCTTGTTCTATCACTATAATCCCTAACGAAGAGTCCCTCCCCAGTATCCCTATAGCCACCCTTTAGACACTGGAAGGATGCTATGAGGTCTCCACATAGCCTTCTCTTCTCCAGGCTGAACAGCCCCAACTTTCACAGCTGGCTTCATACGGGAGGTGCTCCAGTCCCCTCATCATCCTCGTGGCCCTCCTCTGGACTTGTTTCAACAGTTCCATGTCCTTTTTATGTTGAGGACACCAGAACTGCACACAATACTCCAAGTGAGGTCTCACGAGAGCAGAGTAAAGGGGCAGGATCACCTCCCTCGACCTGCTGGTCATACTCCTTTTGATGCAGCCCAGGATACGGTTGGCTTTCTGGGCTGCGAGCGCACACTGAACCTGGCTTATGTTCATTCTTTCATTGACCAACACCCCCAAGTCCTTCTCCTCAGGACTGCTCTGAATCTCTTCTCCGCCCAACCTGTAGCTGTGCCTGGGATTGCTCTGACCCAGGTGGAGGACTTTGCACTTGTCATGGTTAAACTTCATCAGGTTGGCATCAGCCCACCTCAAATTGTGTCAAGGTCCCTCTGGATGGCATTCCTTCCCTCCAACGTCTCAACCGAACCACACATCTTGGTGTCATCGGCAAACTTGCTGAGGGCGCACTCAATCCCACTGTCCATGTCACCGACAAAGATGTTGAACAAGACCGGTCCCAACACTGATCCCTGGGGGACACCACTCGTTACTGGTCTCCAGCTGGACATTGAGCCATGGAGCACTACTCTTTGCGTGCAGCCATCCAGCCAGTTCTTTATCCACCGTGTGGTCCACCTATCAAATTGATGTCTCTCCAACTTAGAGAGAAGGATGTTGTGTGAGAAAGTGTCGAATGCTTTGCATAAGTCCAGGTAGATGACATCAACTGCTCTACCCCTCCCTGTCCATCAGTTCCATAGCCCCATCATAGAAGGCCACCAGATTGGTCAGGCAGGATTTCCCCTTAGTGAAGCCGTGCTGGCTGTCACCAACCACCTTGTTGCTTTTCATGTGCCTCAGCATGCCTTCCAGGAAAATATGCCCCAAGGTTTTGCCAGGCACAGAGGTGAGACTGACTGGTCTGTAGTTCCCCAGCTCATCCATTTTCCCCTTCTTGAAAACCAGGATTATCTTTCCCCTTTTCCAGTTGTCAGGAACTTCATCTGATTGCCATGATTTTTCAAATATGATGGACAGTGGCTTAGCAACTTCATTTGCCAGCTCCTTCAGGACCCAGGGATGGATTTCATCATGTCCCATGGACTTGTGCATGTTCAGGTTCCTAAGATGGTCTCGAACCAGATCCTCTCCTACAGTGGGCCCAGGGTCTTCATTCTCACAGTCCCTGCGTCTGCCTTCCAAGACTTGGGTGGTGTGGTCCGAGCATTTTCTGGTGAAGACTGAGGCAAAGAAGTCTTTAAGAACCTCAGCATTCTCCAAATTCAGGGAAGCCAGTTCTCCTGACAGCTTCTGGAGGGGGCTGACGTTGTTCCTAGTCTGTCTTTTATTTGCAGTGTACCTATAAAATCCCTTCCTGTTATCCTTCACATCCCTAGCCAAGTTTAATTCCAAGTGGGCCTTAGCTTTCCTAACCTGGTCCCTAGCTTCCCGGACAACATCCCTGTATTCTTCCCATGCTGCCTGACCTTGCTTCCACCTTTTATAAAAACAGTCCACATGTATTTCAAAGCTGCGTTCCACAGGCAGCACGGGGGAGGATACAGATGTAAGTATGGATAATTTAGAATAAGCGGCTTTAGACTATGGACATGAGTGTAGCTTTTCATGGCTTGTTAAAGATAGTTTTGTCACCTTCATCTCTGCAACACTCTGTCAACGTATTCAGACGCTCACTGCGTTCAGGGCTCTTTTACAAGGTCTGTGTAATGGGAGTGAAGGTAATCCTTGTCTTGAGCTGGTTATCTTCCCCAGTCTGGCCCAATCCATGTATATTTGTTTATTTTCTTACCTCACGTGAACGTACACCTTGCATACTTCATTCCAGAAAAATCAGAAGGCACTCAAGCTCACGTGCTTTCCGGTTATGCCTTACTCCCAAAACCACAGGACTTATTACTCCAGAATAACATGGCCCTGATGCTCCAAACAGCTTCAAACTCTGACACTAACACAAGAAGTCACCAACTAGAGAAGCAGCTTCTCCTCAAATTACAGATCCCTCCAAGGCATGTTAAACTAATCATTTAAATGTGATGAACCACAAGCAAACAGAAACCTGGGCGATGGGAGACACAGGGCACAGCAAACAAGGACCATTCCATTACAAATTGTGAGGGTACTCACTGGAGTTAAGAAAGACTGAACAGAAAGACCCCAAAATACACTACACTTGTTTTTAACTGAGTGAATCACAGCAAATAATGCTCTTTTCATTTAATATGACTTCTAGCAGTATTATAAATAGCTTTAAAAATAAATACATGGAAGGACATGCCTAAAATTACAGCCTTTGAGAAAAGCTACTGTTTTGCTAGCTTTGCTGGACAAAAGCGGACTTCAGCTGCATGCATTAATTGAAAGGCAGTGTATTCCATTTCTAAGTTCCTAGAGCGTAAGGACATTAAGTAAAATAATTAGAGAAAAGAGAAAACGCATCTGGTGATCGGTTCTTGTCCTTCAGAAATTCAGCTACAAGAGGCATTCAGATACTAAGTATGTCCAGATGGAACACAGTCTTAACTAAAACAATACAGATTACCAAAAATTTGCTTCCTTCCTCCCATTGGTGTTAACATTTGTGGAAACCCCATAAGAATCTTCTTCCTTCCCTTCTCCCTTCTTCCCCTCCATTTTTCTTCCTTCCATTACTCCCTTCCTCCTTCTATCTTTCCAGGAGCAACAAATTTATTTGGGGTAATAATAAAGCAGAAAATCTGAACCCCTGTGGACACTCACGTAATTCTGCATCAAGTCTGGGTGGTTTCTTTCAATGCCGTCATCCAGGATGGTGACCACAACGTTCTTTCCAGTGTAACCTCTCTTCCAAGCACCTACTATATTCATATCTGACTGGCAATGGTGAGTGTTATCGCTGCAGTGCTGGGGAGAGAAGATAAAGATGTTGGATGCTGCAGATCAGTGAGCACTGTGGGTTTGAGATATTATCCTACTTCTATTAACATTATCATTTAAACCAGCACATGAACACACTGATTTGAATAGCAACTACACAGATCAACACCTTTATTTAGACAGTAAATAATTTAAATGCCAAATTACATGAAAATTGCTAGTCCTGCCTATTTTTCATTCTGATTACTCTTCATGCTAAGCAACCAAAAAGGGAAGCGTCCAGGCACACCGAACCACTAGAAGCCATGTGTAAAATGAAGTAGCTGTTTCTGGCTGTTAAGCATCCTCATTTGAAATGTACATTTGAATTACTTGAAATTTTTCAGAAAAACAAACCATATGTGGACACAAATAGACAACGGCCTGTACAGAAATGGTTATGAAAAAAACCCTTGCTTTTTGGAGCATATGTGCTGTACAACGTCCTGACAGAATGTCTGGAAACTAATCCAGATTCATTTCTATCTACAAAAGAAGGCTTTTGGCAGATTTTGTGCAGTATCAGCAGCAGATGAGCAGCAGTTAAGAACCTGTAACCAAAACAACACCCTTGAAAACTTGCAGCTTATGGTGTCTGATGAATTTTAATAGCTAGACTGAGAGCAGCGTGGGGTACAGTTTTCAAGAGCAACCAAGTCCAGTGTGGTGGAGAAAGAAAGTTTAAGGTATATTAAAACTGAAAGCCTCTTCCTTGACATGAATGCACTCAGCTCATGTGAAGAAATCTGGCTTGCCATGGCAATGAGACATGATCCTTGGCTATTCGTATGCCCTATTAGCGACCCTCTAACCCACACACAGAGCCATCCCCTGTGAAGTGCGTTCAATGAGCCCCTAATCGGCACTGCTTTCTTCCAACTCCTCCAGGGTCAGACAGATCAACAGGCAAAAACATAACAAAATAGGGTGTGCAGGGAAGGGGAACAGCAAAGGGTGGGAGGGAAAAAAAAGAAACTTGTATCATAGCAACAGTGGCCACACAAGCATGCTCCACCTCACTGCCTGCCCCACTGCCTCATGTCCCCACTTCGGCCTCATGTTTTGGCACTCCACAATTTGTAAGGAGTATAAAGAAACTCATGGGAATGCACTGACTTCACTTAGTCCATCCCTCTCCTCCTGAATATGAGCACACTGAAGAACATAGGCATACTGGGCGCAAACTGACATCAGATTACTATTGAATCATATTTTTCCTCCTCTTTTTCTCCAGTTTACAGCCCTACACTGTCGTACACAAAACAGAGGCTTTAAGAAGGTCATTTGCTATTACTAAAGCAAGATTTTATTATTAAGCGCTATACATATATTTACATAATATAAAGTCTCTTTCATGGTCTTTCCCTTCTGGCTGCAGATATCTGTCTCTCTCTTGTCTATCCATCTGCACACAAAGGAGCTTGAATGACTTCAGGGACCAGTTCCAGGGTATGTATAGGGCAGGCTTAATGCTTTTTTTTCTGTTTGTTGATGGACATGCTCACACTGCTGGCTTTATGAAATTAATTACAGTCTAAATTTGCCATCTGTACGCTGAATGTAATGGTTGTACACGTGAGGCTTTCTAATGTACAAACAAGGGGTTAAAAAGTGTGTAATGTTTCCAGGTGACTTTTCACTTTTCAGCAGTGTTAATGAATTAAGCATCAGAAGCTACCTGCAAAAGCTATTAATATCATTCACATTTTGCGGATGTGAAGACACAAAGACAAAAAGGTGAAAGTACCAGCCTCCCCAACTGGACAGCTGCAATGGGCAATCAGGATTCCAGGTGCTGACCTCCAGTCAAACTTACTTGTCCATTATATTGCCCTTTTATCCCCTTCTCTGAAATGCCAAATGACCCTATGGCTGCTTTGCTGTCTGTCTTCCCAGGGGATGCCAGGGGATGAGCTCATTGTTTTGCTGCCATGCTAGTCAAACCACCAAGGCTGAGCAAGCATACGGATTTTTAATCCCCATTCCCATGCAAGCTCTTTGGCTCTCCACCAGAAGACGACTGCTTTTTCCTTTAATGATCTGGCACAGTCAGTCACTCTCACCTTACCTGAACTTCTGCTTTTGTGGTGGTGGCTGAAGGGGGCTAATTCATCAACTGCTTTGCTACATGCATGTAAGCAAACACAAGAGATATTCCTTGCTTTAGTGCTTACTCTGATTCTTTCAAGAGACATGCCACGTCACATTGATACTCAAATGATCTTGCTCTGTTCCAAGACTGAGCAGAAAGCTAGTCTAAACAAAATCTTTCTGCATAAAAGAAATTCCAAGAGGAATTTCCAGGCAGGCATAACTCCATGCCCACTTATAACTTTGGAACACAGATACGTAACATACAGACACAAAATGCAAAGGCAGCAAAGAAGCATCCAACTGGGAGTAGTTCAACAGCAGTTGAAGAGTTCAGTTCTTATGGCTACAATATAGAACAGCTTTCAAGCCCTATTAAAAATAGCATCTTTCTTTTCACCTCTCCTCCTTACTCTTCTTACCCCTCAAAATTTTTTATCTACATTCTTCTCTCTGTGCTCCTAGCATTGTTCTTCTTTTCCAGTAGTCTTTTATCACTGACATTCCAGTTTTCATTGGTTCAACACCTCATCTCAGATTCCCACACTTTAACCACAAACTATACCTTCCCCCAGACTACTGTCTTATTTTCTCCAGGTTTATCAGTCTCAAAGCAGTCTAAATTGTTTTTTGTCAGGAACACTTTACATCTCAGAACTTTAAAAATACTATAACACGGTACAAATACGCTGTTCCACACTGAACAGCGTCTAAGATGCCATCTATTACTTGATTTCACTTGCACTCTTTCCTGTCTCCTTGTGCTGGCTTTGTCTGGGATTAAGAGTTAACATTCTTTATAGTAGGCTGGTATGGACTATGTTTTGGATTTGTGGTGCAAACAGTGTTGATAACACAGGGATGTTTTAGTTATTGCTGAGAAGTGCACACACAGGCCTTTTCTGTTCCTCAAATCCCCCCATCAGCGAGGAGGATGCGGTTGCAGGAGAGGTTAGGAGGAGACACAGCCCAGGACAGCTGACCCCAACTGACCAGCGGAATATCCTACACCATATCGCATCATGCTCAGTATATAAAGCTGGGGAAAGAAAAAAGGGAGGACATTTGGAGTGATGGTGTTGGTCTTCCCAAGTAACTGTTACATGTGACACAGCTCCACTTTCCTGGAGATGGGTGAACACCTGCCTGACCACGGGAAGTGGTGAATGAACTCGTTGGTTTGCTCTGCTTGTCTGCACAGTTTTCCTTTCCCTATTAAACTTTCTCTCAACTCATGAGTTTCCTCACTTTTACCCTTCTGATTCAGTCCCCCATCCCCACAGGGAAAGAGTGACAAACTGGGTGTGTGGACAGCGTTTAAATTCCTCTTTCCTTCAGAAACATTTCTTGTAAGGAATTTGCCACTATTGTGTTCCATTCTATAAATTGTCTTTTCCCTCGCGCTGCTTCTTTACCACCCATCCAAATTACATTATCAGGTTCTTAGCAGAGGGCTGCTTTCCTGATGAGTTTAGAAACACTGTTTCAATTTACAGTGTTGCCCAAATAAAAAGTAGCAAAACATCTATCATATATGATAATATGATAATAACAATTATGTGCTCCTTAGTGACCAAATTTTATATCAATGGCTAAGTACTGAATTTTATACCTCATTTTCCACCTATTTTTGCCATTCTCTACTTTTTTAGTTAAAAAAAAAAAAACAACTTTGTCATGATAACATACTAAAACTGTGTGCTTGCAAGTTTTTCTTGGATTTGTCAATCTCTGGACTGTTGTTTTTTTTTAATTTTAAGAGGAATACTATAAAACGGACTGGTCTTCTCCATTTCCCCCCTCTTTAAGCAGATGAAGTAATTCAAAAATTTCATTTATTGATATCACAAATAGATAACTGCAGTAAGCCAGCACTATTTCAACATGCATTGTTTTCATCTATTGTCTGGGGAATAAAGAGAATAAACAAACTCTCACCCAGTTACATAGAGTAATTTTACTGAGATTTTTAAAATGCATTCAAAGGATGATGCTTTTCTTTGTACTGTTTAATTGGAAAATTTTAATGATATCACCATTAGTATTTAATAGAAACCATCTGCAAGGTTGAGAGACTTCTGTGGTACATGCAGAAAGCAAGAGGACTATACTAAGAAAAACTTCAGATATTGAACTTTTCTCATACTTAGTGCTTATGAGCACAAAAAGACAAAAAATCACTTAGACATCTTTGGACAGCCAGTTTGGAAGCCTGTCTGTCTGCAACTAACAAGCAGACATAATCACAGAATCATAGAATCATAGAATAGTGAAGGTTGGAAAGGACCTCAAGATCATCAAGTTCCAACCCCCTGCCATAGGCAGGGACACCTCACACTAAACCATGCCACCTAAGGCTATGTCCAACCTGGCCTTGAACACCGCCAGCGATGGAGCAAGAAAGGCCTTCTGTTTGATGCTTGCACGTTAATAAATGGTTAGAAGGGTGGTGCTATAGTCAGGGGTTTGGGTACCTTGACCATGGGACTCAATATAGTAGGCCAGGTCTATTGGGGGCTGGTGGAACTGGTCTGACAGAGAAAGGGAAGAGTGGATTTGGTAGGGGGCTTGCCAGACTGGTCAAGGATGCTTTAAACTAGATGTGTTGGGGGAAGGGGGCATCATTCCATCCCAACACACCCAGTCGGTTGCTAGCACCTATAGTAAACATTTGGAGCAATGGAGAGATATTCCAGCTGCACCAGACAATGGGCTGCCTTCAATTGGATCTCGGCTCAAATGCCTCTATACAAATACCCGTAGCATGGGGAACAAACAAGAGGAATTAGAGATGTGTGCACATCTACGGGGGTATGATATCATAGGCATCACAGAAACATGGTGGGATGGCTCCTATGACTGGTGTGTTGGAATGGAAGGCTACCGGCTCTTTAGGAAAGACAGGCCCGGCAGACGGGGAGGGGGGAGTTGCTATTTATGTTAGGGATAGGCTGGAGAGTATGGAACTCTGTCTGGGGACAGGTGAGCAGTCGACAGAGAGTTTGTGGGTCAGGGTTAAAGGGAGAACAGCGATGGGTGACATTATTGTGAGGATCTGTTACAGACCACCTGACGAAGGGGACTCTGTGGACAAAGCGTTCTACAGACAGATAGGAGCAGCCTCACGCTTGCAGGCCCTTGTTCTCATGGGAGACTTCAACCACCCTGATATCTGTTGGAGGGATGGTACGGCCCAGCACAAGCAATCCAGAAGGTTCCTTCATTGTGTGGAAGACAACTTCCTTCTGCAAGTAATAGAGGAGCCGACAAGGAGAGGTGCCATGCTTGACCTCGTCCTCACCAACAGGGAAGGGCTGGTTGGGAATGTGACGCTCCAGGGCAGCCTTGATTGCAGCGATCATGAGATGGTTGAATTTGAGATCCTCAGGACAGTGAGAAGAATGTGCAGCAAGCTCACTGCCCTGGACTTCAAGAGAGCAGACTTTGGCCTCTTCAGGAACCTGCTCAGTAAGGTTCCATGGGATACAGCCCTAGAGGGCAGGGGGGCCCAAGACTGTTGGTTGATATTCAAGGCTCACCTGCTGCAAGCTCAGGAGCGATGCATCCCAACTAGAAGGAAGTTCAGCAGGAGGGCCAGGAGACCTCCTTGGATGGATAAGGAGCTGCTGAGCAAACTTCGAAGGAAAAAAGAGGCTTATAAAAGGTGGAAGCAAGGTCAGGCGGCCTGGGAAGAATACAGGGATGTTGTCCGGGAAGCTAGGGACCAGGTTAGGAAAGCTAAGGCCCACTTAGAATTAAACTTGGCTAGGGATGTTAAGGATAACAGGAAGGGATTTTATAGGTACATTGCAAATAAAAGACAGGTTAGGGACAACGTCTGTCCTCTCCAGAAGTTATCGGGAGAACTGGCTAGCCTGCATTTGGAGAATGCTGAGGTTCTTAATGACTTCTTTGCCTCAGTATTCACCGGCAAATGCTCGGACCACACCACCCAAGTCTTGGAAGGCAGACGCAGGGACTGTGAGAATGAAGACATTGGGCCCACTGTAGGAGAGGATCTGGTTCGAGACCATCTTAGGAACCTGAATGTATACAAGTCCATGGGACTGGATGAAATCCATCCACGGGTCCTGAAGGAGCTGGCAAATGAAGTTGCTAAGCCACTGTCCATCATATCTGAGAAATCATGGCAGCCAGGTGAAGTTCCTGATGACTGGATAAAGGGAAATATAACCCCCATTTTTAAGAAGGGGAAAATGGATGACCCAGGGAATTACAGACCAGTCAGTCTCACCGCTGTGCCTGGCAAAATCTTAGAGCAGATTCTCCTGGAAGGCATGCTAAGGCACATGAAAACCAACAAGGTGCTTGGTGACAGCCAGCACGGCTTCACTAAGGGGAAATCCTGCCTGACCAATCTGGTGGCCTTCTGTGATGGGGCTAAGGAACTGATGGACAGGAGTAGAGCAGTTGATGTCATCTGTCTGGACTTGTGAAAAGCATTCGACACTTTCTCACACAACATCCTTCTCTCTAAGTTGGAGAGACATCAATTTGATAGGTGGACCACTCGCTGGATAAAGAACTGGCTGGATGGCTGCACACAAAGAGTAGTGCTCCATCGCTCAATGTCCAGCTGGAGACCAGTAACGAGTGGTGTCCCCCAGGGACCAGTGTTGGGACCGGTCTTGTTCAACATCTTTGTCGGTGACATGGACAGTGGGATTGAGTGCGCCCTCAGCAAGTTTGCCGATGACACCAAGCTGTGTGGTTCAGTTGATACATTGGAGGGAAGGAATGCCATCCAGAGGGACCTTGACACGCTTGTGAGGTGGGCTGATGCCAACCTAATGAAGTTTAACCATGCTAAATGCAAAGTCCTCCACCTGGGTCGGAGCAATGCCAGGCACAGCTACAGGTTGGGCGGGGAGCAGATTGAGAGCAGCCCTGCGGAGAAGGACTTGGGGGTGTTGGTCGATGAAAAAATGAACATGAGCCGGCAGTGTGCGCTTGCAGCCCAGAAAGCCAACCGTATCCTGGGCTGCATCAAAAGGAGCGTGACCAGCAGGTCGAGGGAGGTGATCCTGCCCCTCTATTCTGCTCTCTGAGACCTCACTTGGAGTATTGTGTGCAGTTCTGGTGTCCTCAACATAAAAAGGACATGGAACTGTTAGAACAAGTCCAGAGGAGGGCCACGAGGATGATCAGGGGACTGGAGCACCTCTCGTATGAAGATAGGCTGAGAAAATTGGGGCTGTTCAGCCTGGAGAAGAGAAGGCTGTGTGGAGACCTCATAGCATCCTTCCAAGTACCTGAAGTGGGCCTATAGGGATGCTGGGGAGGGACTCCTCATTAGGGACTGTAGTGAAATGACAAGGGATAACGGGTTCAAACTTAAACAGGGGAAGTTTAGATTGGACATGAGGAAGAAATTCTTTACTGTAAGGGTGGGGAGGCACTGGAATGGGCTGCCCAGGGAAGTTGTGAATGCTTCATCCCTTGCGGCATTCAAGGTGGGGTTGGACATAGCCTTGGATGGCATGGTTTAGTGGGAGGTGTCCCTGCCCATGGCAGGGGGGTTGGAACTCGATGATCTTGAGGTCCTTTCCAACCCTAACTATTCTATGATTCTATGATTCTATGATGCTTTCAGTGTAAGACATGGACCTAGATTCTCTTACCTACTTTGTGAAATTATCTCTAAAAACTAACTTATGATCATTATAATTATCTTAATGTTTCTTTGCTGCACTGATTTTTTTTGTTGGAGGCTTGGTGTATCCAGTTAGGGATCAGTGATAAAATTGAACAGTTAAACTGAGAAATCAAGAATCACATCAATGGTCAAAATATTTTGGAATTCCAGAGATTGAAATCAAATTAAAAGAACAATGACTACAAAATTCTGCTCTGTCTTTTGCAATGCCTGTTAAGTCTATAACTGGACTAGAAATGGAAGTTTCTAATTCTGTGACATGCAGTCTCTCAGAAACAGCATACTGTGCCCTCTTTAAGTCTTCATGAGGTAACTTGCATTGGTTTCCTGTAGTTTTTTAATTACAAGAAGTTCTCTGACAAGATCTTGTCAGTATCTAAGGGAATATAGAGAAACACAAAATGATAATCAGAATGACACAATTTTAAAGACCAACTGTGAGCTGGCAGACCTTGGATCTCATTTAGCGGAACAGTGCAAATGCTTCCCACCCCAGGAAAGCTCTGAAACACTAGTTCCCAGGCAGAGATTAGAAAAGATAAATTCTTTTAGCACTGAGGAGAAGAAGAAGAAACAGCAGCAGCAGTAGCAGTACAACAACAACAGAAGAAACAAGAAGTCCTCCTGGTCTTACTAGACTAGTAAGAATACAATCTTTGGTACAGACAGTAACAAGCAGGCTACAGTCAGGTTCCTTAGATCCGGGGTTTTGTCAGCTACTAATCTGCAAGCATTGAGAGGACAGAAGTTTCATAAGATCGCATGTAGAGATAGGACAGTCAAGGGCCTATGCACTGACCTTGACCAACACAAGCAGGAAGAAGGCGACACACAGGGCTAACAAATGGATCCTGGCATTTTGTGATGCTATCAGAAAAAGAGACCATCCACCTGCCCTGTGACAGGAATGGAATGTGGGCTATTTGGCACTCTTAGCTGGTCCCAGCAAATGCACAGGTAATAAAGTTTATCAGCTTTTAACTTTAGTAAAGAAGACATCCTGATGACACCTTCAGCTTTCTGAAGTACAGTTTTGCACAGCATTCCAAGTTAAAACTTGCCAATTGTTCTCTCCTTTCCTAAAGAAAAGAGAAATAATCTCTCTTCGTTATGCTCTTGATGCGATCCAATTTTAAAGTAGAAAGAAAGAAGTAGAGAGATAATCAGGAAAGTTGGCAAGGGCGGGAGGGTCCTTATTAAAATGGCTCGTGTAATGTAATAGAAATCATGACAACATGCTTTGAAAATTACATTTTCTAAGAAGGCTATTAATGTTTCCTTTTAAAAGTATTTCTCACATTTCTTATTCTTTCTTCACAATAAAAGTGAAAGAAAGGTTTTTAGAAGAAGAAGGTGTACTTGCATCAGACATAACCAAATATTTAGTGTATAGCAATTGCTAACTGCATAGGAAATTATTTTCTTCCAAGTTTCATCTTTAAATAATTTCTGATTATTGCTGCACACAATATTTTTAAGCTCTAGCAAGAGCAGGCAGGTAATGTAAAGTCTGACTCATTTCAAATACAAGATTTTTTTTGCATTAAATTCTATCCAACTTCTGGAGTCATATTTTACTGAATTGCTTCTATTTTATCTGTGTCTGTATCAAGAGAAATATTTCAAGAGTGTACCATATTAAATATTTAACACCAATTTGTTGCTTGTAAAACTTGCAATTTACTTCAGAGATTATTTTGGTTCTTAAGCTTTATTGATTCTGTAAGTTAACAAGCAAAAATACATTTAGAGGCCAATAAGAACAATCACAGACATACTTCATTTTATGTCTGTTTAAGCAATGAAGGAGAACAGGAAATCAATATAAAAGGGTTTCTTGTATTTGTAGGAGTATCTGATGGCAATAGTGAGACAAGAATAATTTACAAGACTATATATATGGGGGGTTGCTGTGAAAAATAAGAAGCTCATAAATCTTATTCTTCGGCTGTGATAACATTGCTTTTCTTTCCAAAACCAGAATAATTAATAATGTGTTAAATTTGCATTCAGGACAATTCCATCACTTCTCCATCACCGGCACTTTTTTAAACCTACACTGGCTGTTTTTCTGTAACCTGTGTGATGGTTTCAACATGAATTAATTCAGGGAAGCCCTGTACATGCATGTTCCATAGGCTGACCACAGTGCAGCATTTTGACGAGTGGGAAACTTCCCCCTTGTAGGTCTGCAGACAGCAAAGTTTCTCTCCCAGCTGCAAATTCTGGAGGCTGCAGAGGCACAGAAATAAGAGGCACAGTCTGTCCCTACTATCATCTCTTCCTTCTACATGGGACGTGACTTATGGCTCCATTAGAATGTCTGCCTCCCGTCCTGTTCCCTTGCCATGTGGCAGCAACATAAGAGACTCCTTCAAGCAAAGAGAGAAATGTAGCTAAATTTCAATTGTGCATGTTCTGACACCTCCACTAAGATACAAATAAGAAAAGCTGCATTTACGAAAACTACAAAGGTCCACCACATCATTCCAAAGAGCAAAAATACATACATACATAGAAAGAAGAAAACGATGACGATGACTTAGAAGAAGAGGGAGGAGAAGATGAAGAAATCGCAAATAAAGGCATCTAGAACATGTCCATTTTACCCTGAATGCAAAAATCATCCATACAAATGGCATATTACAGATCTGGTACATCTTGTATATTCTTGAATCAGTGCTCACATGTTGAGAGGTCTGTGTCAATGTATGGACAGATTTCTCCCTGGGAAGTATTGAGAGAAATACAAGAACCTGATGCAGAACATCTTGGAGAGTCAGTAAAGATCAGAGAGGGGAGAAAAGAAATAATTTCCACAGTCTGGCTGCTGCTAAGAAATGCAGGAAGAAAAAAAGCATGCATGGAAATATATCTCTACATGTGGCAGTATTCTCTCAAAATGACTGTATGATGACTGACTTACTGATACTACCACTACTATATAAATAGCCTACTTAGCAAGAAAAGGCCAGCAAGTATATCAAAAGTTAATGCATTTTTACCTGCCTGAAGTTCTGTCAAGGGAAAAAAAAAAAAAAAAAAAAAAAGAACTATGGCAATTCTTTTATTAATTAGAAAGAACACATGAAAAGAACAGCTGCTCCCTGGCCTCAGCTGCACACCATCAACCCTGGGGATTCAGTGTTCACAAAGGATGAATAATTCCTCAGAGAGATAATTCTTTCCATTCTACCATTTTTTGTGGCCTTTGCCACACATTTTTATTTGACCTCCTCTAATTCCCAAAAAAGAAAGAAAAATAGGGCAGTTTTACAAAAAGGCCAATTTTTTTGCCCTTTTTTTAAGCATCATTCCTGGAGTTGCAGTTATCCAGTAAGACCCAACTTTCTTCTTTTCTCTCTCTCGAGCTAGACTTGATGTTTTTATTATTTCTAAGATACAAATTAAACAGAGAGATGGTAAGTCTTATTTTAAAATAGTTTTCACAAGTTTCTAAGGATTCTTTCTACACTACTACAAACAGACTTGTATTTTAAGCTGTTCTCAAGTCAAACACCATTACGTCTATCTTAAGTCATTAAGGAGCACGGGAAAAGAAGGTGGATTTATTTAGAGTTTGTGTGAACATATGTGACAATATCTAACTACAAGGAGAGAAGCCCTGAGCAGATGGCTTCAATTAATCATTAACCCTCACAGAGACTGATGAGACTGGGAGGAACCTGGGGCTTACACAAACTGACTTCCTTCCCCTTCTGATCTCCTTTCATTTTACAGAGAAAAGAGAAGTTTAAGAAGGATATACTGTCACAGGAATGCTGGGTGTGGATGGGGAGTTGATTCTGGATGGACCACGAAACTTGTTTTTTCCAAGAATGCTATGAACTTGTAGGAATGAGATGACTTGTGAGGAAATAGATGAATATATGTTGGCTTTGAGTGTTTGTACCCAAATTTTAAGGACTGTTGCACTGCTGCAGTCCTTTTTTCCCCTATTTTATGTTGTGGTCTGGTCCCTCTGATCCATGAGGCAATAGCCTGGTGACATCTGGTGTTAATGGTGGGATGTCCTGGGGGGAGAAGGAAGGAGAGAGGGACCATGAGAAGAAGGGATGTGAGACAAAGGACTTGCTCAGGAGGTTGAAGGAAAGATACATGTCCCTACTTTTGCTACCTGCTTTTGTCCCTTGAGGAAAAGTAGGGCAGATGTAGGTCAGAATATGATCACAGCCTTATGTTCCATAAGTAATAGAGAAGGAGTTTCTCCCTGCTTTCTTGCAGGCATGTTCAGTTCCTGAGGTTGAAACTGTTTCATAGTGCCTTTACTTCAGCAATAAATATCTATGCTACTTGATACCTAGAAGCTTTTTCCCTAAGAACCATAAAAAGCCTCCAGGTTATTGTACCCTTGGTCCCATTATTTGCTTGGTTGGTATGTCAGAGGAGAGCATAACTTGCCAGAGGACAAACTTTAAGCTCATGAAACTATTCTTTTGAGACAGGAGTATAAAAAACACTCCATACCCTCCTCAGACAGCTTTACAGAAATGTTTAATCTAACACTGAAATGCATGCTGTGAAAATTCATTAACAGTACAGGATCAGACTAAGATGAATGGCTTCTATTTTAGTTTGTCTACAGGGAAGTAAGTGCCCTAGGCACCAATAGGCTTTTCACCATTTGAATGTGCTCTGGTTGATGAATGCAAGGCCCAATGTGTATTACAAGAGAAACCTGGGAAGATAAGGCCAAACCACTAGAGGGAGTGGCTAGTTACATTTTGCAGATGAGATCATCCGGCACAAAATGAGAGAACTAGCCCAGAGAAATCTAGGGAAGACTAGGAAGGAAAAAGAAAGAACATTCAATTAAAACCCAGAAGTTTTGCATAAGGCAAAGAAGTATCGCACAGTTACTCTTGTTACCATCTCAGGAAATTTGACTCAGCATATTAAAGCAGTTCTCAGCTGTTGAAATCCTTCTGCAACGCTGAAGAAGGTTAGTCCAGAGGTCTATGCCACAGCTGTACATGAAAGATTACACAAAATAGGCAACAAATGTTAAAACTGCAAATGGCCTTACAGGAAAACTCAGCAGAGTGTCAGCATTCAAGCTGTCCCAGCAAATACAGATACTGCAGAAAGGTTCTGGAGAAGTCCAATATATTTGCAAACACTGTTTTATACAGAGAACTGTACAGAGACCAATGTCTATGGAGCTCTCTAGTAGCAGGACTTTAAAGGACGTGGGGATCTGCTACCAAACTAAACCCCAACTTCATCACTAACGACACCTAGATTGTATTGTCTGCAGCAGTAGTATGAAGGAACTTCCCCCAGTTGCAAGTAAAGTGATTGAATATGTGGAACTGATCTGAGAACATAATTTTGAACCGAAACTCGAGGAATGTATTCCTGTAGACAGACAGAATATTCAAACTCAGTATAAGCACCTTTTATACACATCAAAGACTCGAAAATGTAATTTGTCTAAGTGGGACTAGGAAGAAGATCACATCCATGACTCAGGCTTACGAAGAGTCTGTGCATAAGGCAGTCTCAGCTTTGAAATGATACCATTAATGTTAACTGCCTCAGCATTTGCACCTATCTTTAAAAAGAACCAGAAAATCAGCAGATGACACAACCAGAGAAAGTACTAAAGAAAGCCATGATCAGAGTATTCTCAGAAGGGAAACCTGTACACAACCAGAAATAAACTAAATGTAAGAGCTCTTAGTTTTGGGACTGCTAACAACTCCTCTGCATCCACTGCTTTTCCTGGTTCCAGAGCAACAAAATACTGTCTGCGGTTTGTCTTCTCTGCAGTCTGCATTCCTCCTTTTCATTCCTACCATCTCTATCCATTTCTTCCATAATTCCTGTCACTTGGTCTTCAAACCTCAGCTGTAAATGGATTTTTTCCCAGATTGTTTTGTTTCTTCTACTGGCTCTGCCGTTTAGCTGAAAATACTACTATAACATGAAGGTGTGCCAAAAATGCAAAGCTGAAGAGGTTCTTCCAAGTAAAAAAGGGAATTCTCTGGGAAATATAATGTACCTCCAGTAAAACTTTTCCCAACTGCTATCCTCTAACATGGACATGCATGAGGCAGTTACAAAGTGAGATCAGTTATTTAAAAACTGTAACGAGAACTTTGGACCCATTAGAGACATAGTATGAATCTGTAAGCACTTAATAACATAGCCGTTCATAAGAAAGCTAACAGAGGATTTGACATGTTGGTTTGTACTCTGGAGTCATTATGATGGCTGAACAAACACAGTTACACTCATTTTGTTTAAGGAAACATTACTGAGCATGTGCAATTATTAAGTCTCAAATCTTAAGAGGCTACAATGCTTCCTTGTAGTTCCAGAAATTAGTGGAGTGCTAAGTAATGATGGCGATAGAGCCAGAGTGATCTGGATCACTTATGAAGGTGAACCTATTTAAGAGGCGTGTTTCTAGTATAATTTTACATAAAACCATACATAAGATTATGCATGCAGAACGGTAGGACTGAGAGTACAAGGCATAAAATGAGAGAAAGTGGCCAGAAACATAGTAAAGGTGAAAAGGATTTAAGTAAGGTGGACAGTCACCTGTAATTTCAAGAAGATGCTCTGTGAAGCACATATTACTCTGTGACAGTTAAGCACTAGGACAGCAAGGAAAGTGAGTTAACACATGTTTTTTAATGACAGCAATGATACTATTCCTGGAATGGTATGTGCATGTGCCTAGTACTAATGTTTCAAAAATGATGCTTTTGAAAAACAAGCAGTAACTACCTCCTGCTTGTTTTCTGAGCCAAGTGCTGAAAACCCAATTTACAGTGATTCTTAACAAGCTCAAAGAATTTATTTTATCTAAGAGAGGGTGAAGATGTAACTCGACTGCAGCATGCAAGTAATTCAATAGAGATGATACTTTTGAAGGGGAAGATTTCTTAATCTAGTAAAGAATGGCCAAACATGGTAAGTACAGAGCACGATAAACCTGCACTTATAAGACATAAGATTTGTAATAGTTAATCATTAAGACAATGCTCATATAGATGTGACTCTTTTATAAATACCATCTTTTACCTAATGTCTTACTGAACATGTACTGCAGTTTAATTACAAATTCTGGACTTCTGATTGCAGATTGTACTGACTATTGGTCAGACAAAATTATCAGACAATTCTCTGCTTTATCTGTGAAAGGAATCAACCAAAGGAGTTCAGATCCGGAGTCTGGCTTCCATAAAACTAAAGCAGTTCTGTGTCAGGAGCTCCACATAAGTCTCTGTAAGAAGTATGATCTGAGAAAATAAAACTTTTCTCTCCCATTTAACTGCTTTCAAATACTTTGAGAGGGAGTTTCGGTCTCTGCAGTTAGGTGCTGCCTCAAATAAAAGCATATCCCAAGTAACTCCACTCTAAATAGGAACAAAAATATTGATTACTATGAATAAAACTCAACTGAACAGGCGAAGCAATAATGTCAAAAGGGAATTAACACGGAACATTCAAATGTGGTGATGTCTTGAGTTTTATTTCCCTTTGACCATTACATTTAGGGGTGGGTGACAAAAAATTCTGAAAAAATAGATATTTATTTCTTTGGGAATAAAATCTAGAAATTTTAATTGATAAGCATCTCTGTGCATAGGTAGGGATTGTTTTAAAACAGAATAATATGAGTTTATGTGGTTGTTCTGCTGTTTGTATGAAAGATAAAGCTCTTTCAAGGTGAAACAAAAAGGTTCCTAAGCAATGCAAGAAGAAAGTTGGGTTTGTTTTTATAACCTTGGTGCTGCATAAAATAAATAAGGCTTTCGTATTGATTAAACTGAAGATCCATTTCAGAGCCTTGTTACAGACACCCTGATCAATTCCTGTATTAATTTATCTTGACATAAAACAACCACAAAACCAACAAACAAGTAATCACACTGTAATAACAGGCTTATTTAAACAAAATGTTTGGGTCAGTTAGCAGCCAATTACTGTTGATTTGAGGACACTGAAAAAATTAACAAAACTTTTAAGTACACACTGAAGCTGAGGAATACGCTTAAATCTATCCTTGATCTGCAAAACATTCAGGTGGATACCTGATTCCAGGGAGCTGTGTAAGATCTGATCATGTGCCTGTGTAGTTTATTGCACAGCATCTCATTAACAGTACCATTGCAAGTGGCCACTTTTATAACAAAGATTTATCTTTTCTTCCTATGAGCATCCAAACAAGCTTTTTTCCTCCCCTATTTAGCCACTTTCTCTTATCCTATGACTTATGGATGCCAGGATTTAACTTGAATACAAAAGAGTGAAACAAGAATCTAGGTGAGAACTTTTAAATTCACCATAAACACTTTATTTGATTGCTCTACATTTTTCTCCTTGCCTCTTCCCAAAATCAACGTATGAATCACATTAACAACTTCATGAAGCATGACTATAATCACAGGATTGCTACACAGATGAGAAATCAGGGAAAACCTGGTCATGCTGTCATTTCATGGTTTACTTTTAATTTGAACTTTCCTATTTGAATCGAATTCCTAGTAGCACCTCTCTTCCCAATTGCCTAGAAGAAAAATGGTGATGACTTAAAATCTAAACATATATACAGACATGTAAATTGTTCCTGTCCTTCCCATTCAATATAACTGCATCAGGAGATCTCTGTTTTTTAGTGCCTACCTGGAGACAACATGGGTCATAACTCATTTCTTTCATAGTCATATTTATGCATATGACTTCTACCTGTTAAGTGGCAAAAAGAGATCCATGGCTCAGTCTTAGGTTTATTTTTCCTATTAGACTGTGGGATAAAGGTTATATGTGAGTCTTTCAAACACTGAGACAATGTAAGACTTTTTCTAGGGCTTGGCAAAGTAACAAACCAAGCCTACAAAGTGGTTTTGGCCACCCTTGTAGATTCATTCATTGAGCATATCTACTGAATTAGCCCTCAGAATGTTTCAGTGGTAACAGTTTATACTACGTATAACATGGTCTCAGGCTATAAGCATATTTGAAGTCCCAAACAAGATCAAAGCTGCTTCACACCATGTGATCAATACTTAAAACTTCTGAGTACTGGCGATGAAGCAGCAGTCAGACATAGCGAAAGCAAACTGCATGCCCAATGTCAGTGTGCTTAAAAGACAGGAACTCTTCGAATTTTTGCTCTTTCTACCCATCAGTATCATGCAACTTCCCCACTAAGCCAAAAATGTATTGATATTAGGGTGTGTTTGGGCATTTTCAAAGGATGGATGTAAAATAGCTGTTTGCTTTCACTTTTACAATACTTTTATTCTCTTATGTAGTAGTTCTTCACCAGTCTGGAGTGGGATCAAATAGAAACTGCAGGAGACTCTTTTAAAAAGGAAAGCCATATGAGAGTAGCAAATACAGGTAATCAATGAAATCAAAACTAAGAGAGTAGACACCATAAATTGAGTATCAAGATCCTCAAGAAAGCTAAACCAATCTAACTTCCCAGTGTTGTCAGAAAACTTAATCCTGCTCCCCCTCCCTTTTTTTATTTCTGTCTCTGCTGTTCAGGTGGTCGTAAGAGATGATGCAAAGGATGGGGACAGGACTGAGAAGCTAGGGGCAAAGATACTGTACACAGAGCTTCAAGCTTGTGTTTGGTGTCTCGAGACACTTCAGCACTACATGAAGGCTCTGAGGAAGCCTTAAAACACAAATTCAGTGGACAAGAAGAATTGAGGCATTTTTTTTCCCAAATCATGTTTTCTGTAAGAATACTGACTCCTTACCAAGATGTAAGGGTTGTAATGCTTTCTAAGTAGGCTGTATTAATTCCTCTATCCACATTTCAATTCGCACAGACGGGGAATTAGTTAATCCAGGATTTATGGATTTCAGAGTTGCTGCAGTTGGGATCATATAAAATCCACTGAAAACTTGCACTGCAGCCTACTTGAAGTCAGACCAGGAGACTTACAAGGGAAAAAAAGTATCATCCTGATTCAGCTTTAAACCTGGCTGGGGAAGAGTGCATGGAAGTTGAACAAAGGAGAAGTTATGCAACCTCTTTGAAACTTCAGAAACATTTTTTCTTTGCTTGTCTATTTTTTTCTAAACAATATTTCTGGCTCCCAAATGTAACCTTGTAACCAGGAGTTGATATTCATAAAACCGCTATCTCCCAAGCAGTAGTTTACTAATAAACTGTCTTATCTGAAAGACACAGGAGAGGAAAACCCTACTAAATACTTAATGTTTAGTCTCTGACATGTATTTATATCTGCCTTAGGCTTCTGTGCTTATACTACTTGTGTTTAATATAGTTTTGAATTGTTTTCAAAACTAAAATAACTTGCTTCGTGCTGTTAGGAATTCATATGAAAACAGAAAAAGACAGGGCAATTACATGCTTAACTGGCTTGCTACTCATGGATTAGTGGATTCCAACACAATAGAAGAGGTAAGACAAAAGTGGTATCAATACTGTAAAAGGTTCACAGCTGCACCTCCTGGGGCTGTCTGAGGGCTCTTCCCTCCCGCACGCTTCCTACTCTGGTCACCATGCATTTCTGATGTTCCATGGAAATGAGTTTATTTTGAACCAGGCAGCGTTTAAGTTTTTGCACCTCCCCACCAAGAGACCAAGCACAGACCCTGTCTGTACTGCTCCACACATTACAACTGGCATATTATCTGAAAGCCCTACTGTCTCTCTTTGAGGAGACTTGGGGTCTTGCTCTGACAGGGTCTACTATATTCAATGACTAATTTAAATATGACTACCTAAATAAGGTTAACTTTCACCAAAACAGTATTTAAAAGTCATGCAGATGTGCAAACACTTGCTGGATTTCTCTCCAAAATGGCGCTGATAGATTTTTGAGGTGTTCTTAGTTTTGTCTGCTATTTGGCTAGAAGAAAATCCTCTATGCAGATTTTTAGCAGCAAATGTAACTCACAGCAGAGATTTCATGCCATTAGGAGTAGCTACAAGCAATGCCAAGGATGACCTGCACCTAATGATGCGGTGCAGAATGCATGTTATTGAAGTCTTTTGTTTGTTTGTTGGTTTTGGATGGGTTGTTTAAACATGATTGAAAAACGAGCATGAATTAAGGTCAAAACAGGGTCAGTGAGAACTAAGGTTCTGTGTGTGCTTGCAATTTTAGTCACAATATTTGCTCATGTGATATACAGGAAGTCATGCTAAAGCATAGATGAATGAATAAGGAAAGCTGGAGTTTTGATGTCCTCATTCTAATTGTACCCTATGTTATATGGCATCTGTCTTCACTAAAGAGGGGCAGATATTTAAACACTGGTATGAGACCTAACATCCTAGAGCTAAACACTGGCTCTCCAATTTCTCCTTTGCAAAGGGCACTACACAGGTCCGGCTCTCCTCTGTTACAGAATGGATAGGAAATTACCTTACAGAAGCACTACACTCATTTTTGCCCCCTGACGAGGCAGTCATACAGCTACCGTTTTGTGTCATAAATTTATATGTCTTACAGGTTATGAGTTTGCTTCTAATAAGGGCAAACTGAATACGTCACACCAGCTCATTCTTCAGCAAACAGACCACAAGACAAGCAAGCTTCCGAATTGATTCTTACATACTGTGGCTGTGCACTTCTGGTCATTTTGGGGTTCTTGCTGTTTGTACAGTGTTCTTTATGTTAACCCCAACCTTTAACATATTAAACAGATAGAATATTTAGCAATCCTTTCCCTGAAGTATCTGCACTTTCAGTATGCAAACAATAGCAAGAAAATACATAAAGTGAGTGTTTGAAGCAAAGCAGCATTTTTTACAAAAAAAATTACCTCTTCCTGTTTTCAATAACATTAATAGAGCACTCAGTGTTGCCCAACAAAAGAAATTGTGTTGCTATTTGATATTATTTTGATTTTAAAAAATATGGAAAGTGGGTAGCTAACTAAGCAGTTGCCCTTGAAAAACTGCTTTTATAAACTTATGATGGGCAAATTCTTTCTCCTTTGAAAAGAGAAAAAGCATACTACCAGATCAATGCTTTTCGTGCTGAAGTGCTGTGAGAGATAAAAACCAAAATACACCAAATGGTGCCCCAGTATGGCACACTTTACAGCTGTTATTGTCAGCAATTTTATATCCATTTATATTCCATATGATTTATTGATCCTTCAGCAAAGACTTTGTGGCACTACCATTTCCTTATTAATTGCAGAAACTAGTCAGAAAAAGGCAGTTCAGAAAATATGGTATTACACACAAAAGATATTTCACAAACAACATCATAAAGAAAAGTACCTGCAGTTTCTTTACGTGACTCAGTTGCTGTCCAGAAAAAAAAAAAAAAGATTAAAAAAAATCCATTTTAAATAAATTTGTGAAAGATAAAATGAAAGACACTCTCCCTCTGAAGATAAAATCACTGTAGTAAATACACAGAGGAATATGTACTGTATTATTTATTACCAAATGTTTGACACTCAGGAAAGTATCTCCCCAAACAAGTATGGAAATGATTTCAGTATTGCTGCTTCTTGTTTCAGTGAAAATGCTGGCACAACCCCTGAACAGCGCTGGCTGCCATTTTGTGTTTTCTGGGCACTTCCTGGGCTGCTTATCTGGAAGTCAGAACAGAATGCCCCAGAGGAATAGATCAAGTCCATCTGGTCATTCTGTCTTTAAACTATTTGCTAATCTTGCTAAACTAGTTGCACCAGTAATCTCTTTTCAGCAGATAAGTGTAATAATACCACTTCTACAGGTTTTTCATTACTTAAAGAATGTTGGTTTTCCACAGGAAATTAATTAAGGTCAAATTGTGTATTACCTGACCTTATGTTACTAGCTCTACCTTGTCCACAGAGAACAAGAGGCGTTTCCTCAATACAGATTTCTAAGACAATGTCTTGACAATCGGTTTTATTCTTTCTTGCAGCACTTGCACTGAAGTGACAGATAGTCTTAACCTTCTAAAACACCAAAAGCTCAATCTTCTTATGCAGTAAAAGACACAAATATAAAAGTGTATGAAAAAACAAACCAAGCTACAAAATATGCGAAACACTTCAAAGCACGGCATGCCACCTTGGAAAGAACAATGATTTGCCTTCTACTGCACAGACGGAAAGAGAGGAAACAATTCTTGGGAGGGAAATAAAAAGAGAGTGAAGTTTTTCCTTAGCTGCCAGTGCCTGGCATAGGTGGACTGGAAATAAATTTTTAGGAGGTCATAAAGAAGGGTGGCACATACTCATTTGCTGTGGTGTTACAATGCGGCAGGTGAAATTCTGTCCAGACTTCTCTCCCTTGCACCCAGGCTTGCACCCAGACCCACTGTGACCTCTCTTCCTCCCTCCATCTCTCTCCAGCCTGCCCTATCAGGTGCCTGCCACTCCTTCCTTTATCCCTGCTGTTCCCTTCCACAGTCCCACTCACCTTAGCTGACCTCACTAAGGACCAGGCCAGGGATGTAAAACCCTTCTCTCTGCTCTTCCACTTATACTTGGAGTTGGAAGAGTGGCATAGAGTAAGCAGGTGGCCTCTCTAAGTCTTCACCTACACCTTATTTCATGGTTACAGGACTTCAGGAGACTCAAGTTATTCACAGATAAAGGCTTATAAGACCCATTATGGCTACTGTCCAGAGTCAGCTGTACCATTGTCGTGGTTTAAGCCCAGATGGTAACTCAGAATCATGCAGCCCCTCTCTCACTCCCCGCCTTCTTCCCCCCCGGCTCCCGAAGGGATGGGAAGGAGAACTGAAAGAATGTAACTCCCATGGGTTGAGATAAGAACAGTCCAGTAACTGACATATAACACAAACCACTGCTGCTACACCAATAATAATAATGATAAGGGAAATAACAAGGGAAGAAAATACAACCACTCACCACCCGCCAATCGATACCCAGCCTTACCCGAGCAGTGATCTCGCCCTTCCAGGTAACTGCTCCCAGTTTATATACTGGGCATGGCATGCTGTGGTATGGAATACCTCTTTGGTTAGTTTGGGTCAGGTGTCCTGCCTCTGCTTCCTCCCAGCTTCCCCTCCTCCCAGGCAGAGGCATAAGATTCAGAAAGTCCTTGGTCAGAGTAAACATTACTGTGCAGCAACTGAAAACATCGGTGTTGTAAGTGCTGTTCCCAGGCCGAAAGTCAAAACCACAGCACTGCACCAGCTACTAAGAAGGAGAAAAAATGACTGTTACTGCTGAACCCACGACAACCATGTGAGACCAGGAGCATCTTTCCTTCCCTGTGAATACTAGTATAGCTCACCTGGAAGCTCACAAATATAACTGCAGAGCACTGTATAGCATATGGGAGGAGTTTTCTGAAGAAATAGAACAAGTTCCGCTGAAGCTGAAAGCAATGCTGACTTCACAGTCTTTACTGAAAGTGAAAAGTAAGCAATTTTTCCTGAGCTTTGGTTTCAGCTTCAGAGCTCGAGGCAGCCAGCCTAAACACAACTAATTCAGATGTCATCAGTCTGCATGGACTGCTCTCAATTGCAGTATAAACTGTATTTCATCTATCTATACCAGAAATCTTATAAAATGTAACAGGGTGACTGATAAGTATTGGCTGATGAGTTAAGCTTCTCAGCAAGCCTCTTATCTACAACAGCCTTCTAAAAACTTCAGTAACACCTCACTTAAACTGTCCAACAATATTATATAGCTGTCTCATCCAAGCAGTTCATCAAGTATTACCCACAAAGTAATTTGTAAACCTTAGTTTCCATTATGGCTTAGTCACCTAGTTTTATTCTGCCACCTTGAAATCCCCTGAAACACTTTGCATTTGTGCATCTGCTTGTCCTTGCAGTCCAGTTTTGGAAATCAGGAAGGTAGGTCAATAATACGATCAGCAGGAGAAATAGCACAGCCAGGCACTGCATCTTTTCTTAGCTTTACAGATTTCTGTTAGAGCATCATTTCAAAAATTTTGTAAGAAAATTTTACTTTTTCAGCAACTGAAGTGCATTACATTTACCTAACATGTTTTTCAGATTTTTGAGAAGGCTATGTTAATTATAGTTTTATAAATCTTTTCCATTATATTGCTGCCTCTCAAAAAAAACTAGTAGTCTATGGTACAAGGCAGCTTTGCAAAAGCCCTTCTTTAGGGCTCCAAACAGAAGACTAAGTCATGTGCTTTTAGCACTCCTCCAAATATATTTTGTCTTCCACCTAGTTTATGTCTAGAAAGAAGGAATAACAAGGAATAAATGTGAAGAGAAGATAACAAAGGTTGAGCAAATTAAAGAGTCTGAAAAAGGAAAAGTAATTTTAAAGAGGGAGTACTTCATTTTTAGAGATCGATAGCAACAACAGATCTTCAGATTACATAAAACAAGACGTGAGGTGACATCACTGTGGACCTAAGATGCATGTAAAAGAAAATTAAAGTTTTACTTCAAAAAGGCTTTGAATTATATTGTGTTGGTGTGGGATATGTTTAGCAATGACAATTAAAAGACAGCATTTTCTTTGGTTTACATACGTAATAGGTGGTTTCCTTCTTCCTCCATTCCAAGTAGCTTACAAGTATGACTATCTTGCCCATTTCATGCCTGAGAAGCTGACAGGCAAATTCCCATGTTCCATTTCTTGCTGTGGTTTACAACTTTTGTGGTATTGTCAGCTACTTCCCCATCCTCTCAGGTAACATTCCAGGCTATAAAAATTTTCTGGATGACCCCCAGGAACCCCTTTTAGAGTCCATGGCCAGATTCTTGTCTAAGCACAACACCATTTTAAAAGTTACATTATTTATTTTTTGTGGTGAGCTCAGTTACTTTATATTGTAGTTTCTCAGATGAATACCATCTCGCCCCAAATATTATTGCAATGGAAGTTCCAGCTTTCCCCAGTTTCTCACTGTCAGTGCCATACCTTCTCCAGCTATAGGGAGTAACCTCTGGTTACACATCTCCTCTTTCTCTGATGAAGTGGCATCCAGTGATAAGAAATCACTTGGCTTATACACTTTATCACATTTATTCTTAGGTGCTGTAACAGAACAGTGCCTCTCCCTCCAGCCTCACATCTCAAAAGATGCTCCTCCTCCAGTAAATTCTCAGTCGCACAGAAAAATCCTGTTATATGTTCAATTCCTGCCCAGCAGTAACCAGGCCATAAAGAGCGGGAAGAACCTGGTAGTAAGTGGAATCTTCTCCAACTCAGGAATGTCAGCACTAGTAATTATTATTAACAATAGAAGGAATGATAACAGTACTGCAAAGGATTATCCTTGATCCTATTGAAAAAGACTTGTGCCTGTTTGAACTGACTCCAAACATACAGCCAGAGCCTTTGTACTCTGGTAGCAGTTAAAAAATAAACAATGGCTAAATTAATTTCTTGCAATTACTAAAAATACGCAATGGAGCCCAGCATCATAGAACTAGACTACAGCTGCAGAAAGCTGTGCTTGTGTGCCCTTGTGACTCCAGTTTCAGATGACCACTATGAAGCTCTTGCTAGCAGGGAGCAAAAAGAAATGGTTAGCAAGGAGAGTTCTGTGACTGAAGTCTATTAAAGTCTAACCTAGTTACCAAATCTTTGCCTCTCCTCCCCCCCCCCTTTTTTTTTTTCACTTACTTCCTCTAGCTTTTACGAACATTCTTCCATAGTATCCAGGGAAGATGAGGAAACTCATTAAACCAACTGCCTGGTACAGTGAAACTGGTTAGGCACAAAGTCCCCTTAGTCATTCCAAACATACAGTCTGTTGTTTTTATCAGTAAAACAGCTTCAGATAGCAGTAGGGCTTCAGGGTTGACTTTGACCTCTTCCAGTTACTTAAACTGATTGTATATAGTTAATCCAGTTATTAATGAGTTATTTTGTCAACATCAATGAAAAAGAAGGAATTTATTAGATACTACATGATGATACAAGGGCAGCAGAGCTCTGGGGATGGCATACAGGGCTTCACTGCCTCCTGACTCAGAATTTTAAAGAGTTGTCTGACCTTCTTTCGCGCTGATCTTAATTCTTGGACATCAGGTCATTCTGAGTGATTTGGACCCAATTCTGTGGGTCAGTTTCAAATAAAAGTTGAATGGGTGAAGTTTCACGCTGTTACTTAATCTACAAAAATATTCTATTTTACTCTGAAGCACAGATGTGTCAGGATTCAGAGGTCATGTTAAAGCAGCTGGTTTTCTTACAGCTTTCTTTCAGGAAGGAAAGGCAGAAGGAAATTGCCTTTCCCTTGTTATCAGAAAACATGAGAACCTGTAATTTCTCCATAGATAATCCCCTGCTAATGAAAAGTACACGTATACTTGCTCAGGTGATGAGTAGCTCTGCACACATTGTCTGCGCCAGCTCTCACGGAACCATAAGGTGATAAATAACTATATTCCTAATCTCTCTACTCTTTCTAGGAATGTGTTTAGAGTAGATGCAAAAAAAAAAAAAAAAAGTGATCCAAAAAGTCCTCTTAATTTCTTTACAGAACTGCTCTTGAGAGATACTTTCAAACTTTGTGATAGCCCGAAAGAGAAAGCCTGAGTCTCCCTAGTCCCTAACCAATTTCTTGTCATGGATATCACATCAGCAAAAGTATGTTATTTCTAGCCCAGACAATTAAAGTTACAAGGGGTAGTACTTGTGAAGAAAAAGCTGGGTGAGAAAAAGCATCAATCAGATTTTGCTTGACAAAGTCTATGAATAAAAGAACTTGTGTCAACAAATTTGAACTACATTTATGGCCCTGTTAGAGATTTTGCCAGTTCAACAACCAAAGGTATCAATCTTAATCCATAACAAAAGTTAATTTTTAATCCAAATGAAAATCTGTACATGATAAAATTTTATTACTTTCTCAATAACATGTCTGCAGCCAGCAACCTAAAAACCTCTTTCTGATGTAGCAGTGACAGAAAACATCATGTGCACAAGTCCATGGGACCTATAGAAACCCATCCACGGGTCCTGAAGAAGCTGGTGAATGAAGTTGCTAAGCCACTGTCCACCATATTTGAAAATTCATGGCAGTCAGGTGAAGTTCCCGATGACTGGAAAAAGGGAAATATAACCCCCAATTTCAGGAAGGGGAAAATGGATGACCCAGGAATATACAGACCAGTCAGTCTCACCTCTGCGCCTTGCATAGCAGATTCTTCTGGAAGGCATGCTAAGGCAAATGAAAACTACCAAAGTGCTTGGTGACAGCCAGCATGGCTTCACTAAGGGGAAATCCTGCCTGACCAATTCGGTGACCTTTTATGATGGGGCTAAGGAACTGATGGACAGGGATAGAGCAGTTGATGTCATCTGTCTGGACTACTGCAAAGCATTTGACACTGTCCCACATGACATCCTTGACTTTAAGTTGGAGAGACATCAATTTGATAGGTGGACCACACGGTGGATAAAGAACTGGCTGGATGGCCGCATGCAAAGAGTTGTGGTCAACAGCTCAATGTCCAGCTGGAGACCAGTAACGAGTGGTGCCCCTCAGGGATCGATGTTGGGACCGGTGTTGTTCAACATCTTTGTCGGTGACATGGACAGTGGGATTGAGTGCGCCCTCAGCAAGTTTGCCGATGACACCAAGCTGTGTGGTTCAGTTGATACATTGGAGGGAAGGAATGCCATCCAGAGGGACCTTGACATGCTTGTGAGGTGGGCTGATGCCAACCTGATGAAGTTTAACCATGCCAAGTGCAAGGTCCTCCACCTGGGTCGGAGCAATCCCAGGCACACATACAGGGTGGGCAGAGATGAGATTCAGAGCAGCCCTGTGCAGAAGGACTTCGGGGTGTTCGTCGATGAGAAAATGAACATGAGGTGGCAGTGTGCGTTTGCAGCCCAGAAAGCCAACCATATCCTGGGCTGCATCAAAAGCAGCGTGACCAGCAGGTCGAAGGAGGTGATCCTGCCCCTCTATTCTGCTCTCGTGAGACCTCACTTGGAGTACTGTGTGCAGTTCTGGTGTCCTCAACATAAAAAGGACATGGAACTGTTGGGATAAGTCCAAAGAAGGGCCACAAGGATGATCAGGGGACTGGAGCACCTCCCATATGAAGATAGGCTGAGAAAGTTGGGGCTGTTCAGCCTGGAGAAGAGAAGGCTGCATGGACACCTTATAACAGCCTTCCAGTATCTGAAGGGGACCCATAAGGATGCTGGGGAGGGACTCTTTCATTAGGGGCTGTGGTGATAGGACAAGGGATAACGGGTTCAAACTTACACAGGGAAAAGTTTAGGTTGGATATAAGGAGGAAGCTTTTACTGTTAGGGTGGTGAGGCACTGGAATGGGTTGCCCAAGGAAGTTGTGAATGCTCCATCGGTGGCGGTGTTCAAGGCCTGGCTGGACAGAGCTTTGGGTGGCAGGGTTTAGTGGGAGGTGTCGCTGCCCATGGCACGGGGGTTGGAATTAGATGATCGTAAGGTCCTTTCCAACCCTAACTATTCTATGATTCTATTATTCTATGAATCTAAACACAAGCCAGCAATGTGTGTTCACAGCCCAGAAATCCAACTATGTCCTGGGCTGCATCAAAAGAAGCGTGACAAGCAGGTTGAAGGAGGTTATCCTGCTGCTTCAGTCTGCTCTCATGGGATCCCACTTGCAGTATTGTGTACAGTTCTGGTGCCCCAAACTTAAGTAGGACATGGAGCTGCTGGAGCAAATCCAGAGGAGAGCTGCGAGGATGATCAGGGGACTGGAGCACCTCCCGTATGAAGTCAGGCTAAGAAAGTTGGCGCTGTTCAGCCTGGAGAAGAGAAGGCTGCGTGGAGACCTCTTAGCAGCCTTCCAGTATCTGAACGGGCCCTGTAAGGATGCTGCAGAGGGACTCTTTCATTAGGGACTGCAGTGATAGGACAAGGGTAACGGGTTCAAACTTAAAGAGCGAAAGTTTAGATTGGATATAAGGAGGAAGTTCTTTACTGTGAGGGTGGTGAGGCACTGGAATGGGTTGCCCAAAGAAGTGGTAAATGCTCCATTCCTGGTGGTGTTCAAGGCAAGGCTGGACAGAGCCTTGGGTGACTGATCTAGTGCGAGGCATCCCTGCCCATGTCAGTAGGGCTGGAACTAGATTTATGGTCCTTTCCAACCCTAACCATTCTATGATTCTATGATTCATTAACTAACCTGAAATTCCTTTTATTCCCTTCATGTTACAAAGGTAAGTAACATTAACAAAAGTAGCTATGGTTACAACCACAAATAAAGTCATATGAGGATACCTGATTATGATCCAAGTCAGTCCTGAAGTCAACTAATTCATATACTTTTAGCTATTCCCTCTGTTGAAATAGTTTACTTGCTAATACATTAGTGCTCTTTCTCAACAAAATGTCATCAAACCAGTACCACTAAAGATATTGCTCATACACAGAGTTATTAAGCAGAGGTAAATGCAATTAGTCGGGAACAGCATCTTCCCAGACAATTTGCAAGAGTGGAGTTGCTTTCACAGGTATCTAAATGACAATTTTCTGAAAGTTGTACAAGACAAACAATAAAGTCCATTTGCTGCCATAAAGTGCTTTCTGCATTAGATTGGCAATTGTGGGGCAGCTGTGAAGCGGTGCCTGGTTAGGCAACACAACTGATTAGGAGACTGCTACCTTCCTGAACAAAACCAAGAGGCAATTGCTATAAGCATTATCCACACCCCACTGATCTAGTTCCACCAAAAAGCTATGGTGCCACTGAAAACCTTTATATAAATCTAGGAGCACAAAAGAAAAATTACATAACCTACCTTACATAATATATAGTGTGGTTTTACTTGAATGCTATTACTCTCTTGAAATTTGGCCTCCCTCTTTTCAGTCTATCACAGAGCTGAAAGACTGTTGCAATAACTGCAGATTATCTAAAGACAAACCAGTTACTTTCCAATTTCAATTAAAAATGCTGAAAGAAAATAAAAAAATGAGAACTGACAGGACACAATATCATGATTTATTGCCATTTATTGGCGCCTGTCTGTTGCCTTATGCACACATTTATAGGCTAGGAAGGCTGAATAAATCTACGTATTAGAGGAGACAGTCAAGTATACACACCTCAATCAACTGGGAAATGGACCTGCCTGATCCCATGACTCAAAATAATATAGCTTTCACAAACAACTGAAAAGAATGACATTTTTTATAAAAACTGTTTTCAGAATGGACAGTAAACTGCTAAGAAAACCTTTAGCTACATCAACCCAATACTGTGATTAAAGAGAAATGAAATAGATTTCCACTGTGTGAGAGGAGTTATTGCCTGAAAGGCACAGATCTTCAATAGCTCAGAAAAAGTAATGTGGAACAATTTTTTCATCAGAAGATGAAAAAATACTACACTTCTTTCAATGAATAAGAGTAATTTGGAAGTGAAGTTATTAATTAGCATCCCGTTAAAACACATGAATTCAGAAAACTGAATAGCAAAGTTATTAGACTTTCTAACTGGCAATATGTTAATTTGATATATCCATGAAGATAAGGACTTCTGAGTTTACTAACAGCAACTGTTCACTGTTACAAATTACCTATGATATTTTTTGTTTTTCAATGTATGCAACAATGAATTACAAGCCAGAATGAAAGTAATAAAAACTTGAAAAAACATTTCTAAAGCTGTGGTAGGACAATTTTGTTCACTTACCTGAAATATTAAACTAATGTTCTGAAAATAACAAAATGCCTGAAAAGACAGTATCTGCTTGCAGGAAAACTATCTTACATATTGTCATCAGACAGGCATATTTTCCTCCCTATCCAAAGCAATTCAATCTATGAAGTCATAAAACCTTCTCTTACTACCAGCAACATAGGTGATGTATTGAGAAAACGTGTAGGGATTTAGAACTACATCAACAGGAGAGTTGAGAAATAAAGCAACTCTTCCATCAGCCAAAATGGAGACATGTCAGCTGGAGTCAACTTCCAACTAAATACAACTTTTAACTGATGAATGAAAAACTGCACATGATCCAGCAGTGTGCACTTGCAGCCCAGAAAGCCAACCATATGCTGGGCTGCATCAGAAGAAGCAGGACCAGCAGGTCAAGGGAAGTCATTCTGCTCTGGTGAGACTCAATATAGGAAAGACATGGACCTGCTGGAGATGGTCCAAAGGAGTGCCACAGAAATGACCAGAGGGATGGAACACTCCCCTGTGAGGAAATGGTGAAAAAGAGTTGGGGTTGTTCAGCCTGGAGAAGAAAAGGCTCTGAGAAGACCCTACTGTAGTTAAAAGGCTTTCCAGTACTTAAAGGGGGCTTACAAGAAAGGTGGGTACAGCCATTTTATCAGGGCCTACTGCAATAGGACAAAGGGTATTTAACTAAAAGAGGGTAGATTCAGACTAGACGTAAGGAAGAATTTCTTTATTATGAGAGTGGTGAAACACTGGAAAGGTTGCCCAGAGAGTTACTAGATGCCCCATCCCTGGAAATATTCAAGGTGAGGTTGGACAGGTCTCTGAGCAACACGATCAAGATCCTGCCCCTCTACTCTGCTCTCATGAGACCTCACTTGGAGTACTGTGTGCAGTTCTGGTGTCCTCAACATAAAAAGAACATGGAACTGTTGGAACAGGTCCAGAGAAGGGCCACAAGGATGATCAGGGGACTGGAGCACCTCCCTTATGAAAATAGGCTGGGAAAGTTGGAGCTGTTCAGCCTGAAGAAAAGAAGGTTGCATGGAGACCTCATAGCAGCCTTCCAATATCTGAACGGGGCCTATAGGGATGCTGGGGAGGGACTCTTCATTAGGGACTGTAATGATAGGACAAGGGGTAATGGGTCCAAATTTAAACAGGGGAAGTTTAGATTGGATATGAGGAAGAAGTTCTTTACTGTGAGGGTGGTGAGGCACTGGAATGGGTTGACCAGAGAAGTTATGAATGCTCCGTCGGTGGCGGTGTTCAAGGCCTGGTTGGACAGAGCCTCGGGTGGCACGGTTTGATGTGAGGTGTCCCTGCCTGTGGCAGGGGGGTTGGAACTAGATGATCTTAAGGTCCATTCCAACCCTAACTATTCTATGATTCTATGAAATAGAGTCAATGACCTTGCTGTATGTACTTACCATGTACCACATGCTTGGCCACTTGGGATCATTGAAATAAGTGGATTGGCTACCACCAGGTTTATAATCCCTCTTTATCCTTCTTTTAACCACCTGCTGTTGTATCCACTCCACCTGCCAACCAAGAAAGCATATGGAAAGTGTTATGGTTCCATGCAGATTATCATGAAATGTGTGAAATCTTGGGAAGTTTTCCATTACCATGGTCCAAGGCATATTTCATGTTAGAGTTCATTTTGACAGTGGGAATGCACAGCTCACCTTGGCATACTGCTCGCTAATGAATACATCCAATTTACTTAAATGTTACAAATACCCCTGAACAACTACTTAAAACCCCTGCTTAGAAGGACTTCATTGCCTATAATCTTTTAAAAGCAACTACATTATTATTTTTCATTATTAGACCAGTGCTTCTTTTGAATTTATAAAACCAGTTGCTTTTACATAATATAACAGTATATTACTATGAGAAATTAATTTCTGATGCAGTGGCTTTTTTTTGTTTCAGTTTCTTCTTTTTTGTTTTGCTTTGTTTAAGTCTGTTCCAGAAAAAAAAAAAATCAGAAAAATATTCATTTTGCTTATTAATAATAATATCTAAATCACCTTCACCACTTGGAGTAAAGAACCCAAAATTAAACAGTGTTTTTAGCAAAGTGACTCTGTCAAGATTCTCTCATCCAGGAACACCTGGAACCTTTTTCTTTATTAGGTACTTCCCTGGAAGAAACAGCTGGTTACTGAGCAACAAACAGGTCAAATTAAAACAACAGCAACAACAAAAAGAAAGCTTGAAATGGAAAAAGAAATATAAGTGTAAAAATTATAATTCTGAAAGTTATATTCTTGCCTGTCTGATATTTCTTCAAAGAATCATGACACATCCAGAAAGGATGAACAGAAGTGATATCAACCTTAAAGCAGACAGGACACTGCAGTTATTCCTGCATTAGCTATTCTAAATGGGAGATAGTTTCCATAAATGTAAATAATATAAACTACTCACAGAGAAACCCAAGTTATATTTACACACATCTAGCTCCCTGACAGTTCATATTTCTCCTGAATTGTTTCATGGGATGTAACTATAAAAATTCAATTCACCTCTCTCCAAGCAAGACAGCCATCTCCTACTAGCAGCCAACTCTACACCTCCCATTTATGCTGTTTATGAATATTTGTATATGCACACAAACATACAAATATATAAAAGAAGTTTACTTTCAACTCACGTATAGAAGCTTTGCTTGAGATCCACAGCAAGCCTACCTCTATCATACCACTCTGGCCTCTACTTCTCGGTCAGATAAAAATACAGGAAGATATGCCGAATTCTCCATGACAGGATTTTTAGGACACTACTTATAGAGGTTGGCAACAAGGCTTCATAGTTTTCTTTATAAAGAAGAAATTCATTTTTCCCCTTCCCAAGAATTAACTTCAGGTCAAAATCAGAGACACTGGGCATCTAATTTGGCATCAGGGACTGCTGTGCCTCAAGGCTCCTACATGAACTACCAATAATAGAATAATTGTGGTAAGTTTTTGAAAAACACCATTCTTTTGTAAATGGAGCCAGAGGAGTGTAAAATATTCAAGGAGCCTGTGCAACACACAAGTTTAAGCAGAACAACCTAATACCATATCTATGTGGATAAATGAAAGGGGCTTTCCTCACAAGACACATTGCAAAACTTTACTAATCACTGTGAAAACATGTCTCCATTTATTTACTGCCTATTCAGCTGCAAGTATCTGCTCACTGTTAAAAAGACTGAAACATATAGGCAGCACAGTATTTGTGGAGACTGATATATGTATATATTGATGCCTCAAAACCATTCAATTAATTCCTTTTCTCTGTTTCCTTTATTCCAGACAACTTTATCAATAATACTTATAGGACAGTTTAGTCCAAGCAATCATAAACACTGTGTCATTACACAATACCAGTTTATTTGAACAATAATTTGACACAGAATGACTTTGCATATATGTGGCGTTTTATGTTCATGCATATACTTGTACAAGAGCTTGTCCCAGCTGAGTTAATCTATAAGCCTGTACAATAGCAGGTGGCTAGATTTAAGTGAGATAGGGATGATTTTTTTTTTTTAATCTTATCTAATGCCTTTGTGACTGTACTTCAGATTACGTACATGTTGCAGGGCCTGCCCCTCTTACATGCTGGATGTCATCCATAACTCCTATTTCTTCAGCTCCTAGCAAAGTTAAGGAAAACATATGAAAGAGTAATTTTGCAGAAGAGCTGTGCAGCTTGCACAATCAACCCAAAGCTAGAAAAGGAAACATAACTTTTTGTCTTCCCATAAGACCCAACAACAATTTTATGTATGCATAAAATTACTATAATTAAGGTAGCCATTTGATTTTATACAAATTCAGAGGAGGATAAATAGCATGTCTACCAGAGTATGCATATAGCTCTCTAATGCAGACAGCTCTCTAATGATGGAATTGAACAGAACAGAATAATTTCAGTTGGAAGAGACCTATAACAATCATGTAGTCCAACTGCCTGATCACACCGGAGCTCACCAAAAGTTACAGCCTATTATTGAGGGCATTGTCCAAATACCTCTTAAAACACTGACAGGTTTGGGGCATCAACCACCTCTGTAGGAAGCCTGCTCCAGTGTTTGATCTCCCTCTCAGTAAAGAAATGTTTCCCAATGTCCAGTCTGAATCTTTCATGGTGGTTTGAGCCACTCCCACACATCCTGCTGCTGAAGAGATGAGCACTCCCTCTCCACTTCCCCTCCTCAGGAAGCTGCAGAGAGCAATGAGCTCACCCCTCTGCCTGCTTTCGTTCAAAACAGACAAAGCTGGTGTGAAATACCAGGACTCACTTTGAGCACTACAGATATCCACATCAGTGAAAGGGGGAAGTCAAAATGACCATTCTTCACCAGTGACTGTGCACAGGTAAGAGGGAGACGGGCCAGAATGCTTGACAGAGTAACCTAAACTATCACAACATGCATAATTGCAGTCCTGATTATAGCCTTGTCTGAAAGATTTTTACCAAACACCTTATGTTAAGATCTGCTTACTAATTGTTCTTATTCTGAAGATGTAGTGATACAGACATCTAGAATATAATCAAAAACATCACAGGAAGACAATTTTCTCATCTGAGAAGACTGTGTAAAAAATCTGATTTACAGAAAATACCATTGCTATATAAAAAGAACTTATTCCACTGAACCACAAGGTTTGGAGTTTTTCTCTAGTAACTGAACAGAAAAACTTGCCAGTTTAAGTTAAATTGTACAATGACTCAGTAATATTAATGAACACAAGGTCAAGACTCAGCAGTTATTTAAGTATGCTGTCATAGTTTTCCTTTGAGTACTTTATGCGTACTCATTCACGCATCACTGTCAAATGCCTCGTATATCTTGGATTTGTTTGATTCTGTATGTTAAGAGCTCATTTCTATAAAAATATTTTCTTTTAAAAAGTCTCCACACTTTCTAAGGCTTTTCCTTTCTAAGGAAAATCTCTGGAGTAATTGATTATACAGATTCCTGTTTCTTGCCAAAAAGAGACTCTATGCAAACAATGAGGTGCATTTTAACGTTTCCATAAAGTCACACTTACTGAGGGGGAACAGTGAACATTTTCCCATTGACTTCAGCTTCAAAAGTTCCATTTCCTGAATGTCTAGAAATCAAAGCCAAGCCAGATGGGAGACCAAAATATTTTTTAGAAATCACCATTTCCAGTCTCCTCACTTCAGCACTCACAGGGTAGTTCTGTGCATGATGCAGCTCTTCTTCACAGACCAGCATGGAACAGTGCTGTGGCATAAAAGCTGCTTTGAGCTAATTCAAGCCTACCACTCTTTTATACTGTTTAAGTGCTAAAAAATTATAATGAAATGTTATCTCTGTGTGGAGCAAAACCGCTTTCTACTATTTTCACTCTCATTGATTCAACAGAATTCTCGGGAAAGGAGCACCATGTCAGTATGCTGCAGTAAGACCTCTTCCAATATAATAAACTCTGGGGAAAAAAAAGTTTGAAAAATGAAAAACAAATTAACACACTGAAAAAAATAATCCACCAATTTATCAAAGCAGTGTGATTTTTAACATACAAACACTAGACACCCTTGTGAAAGAGTACTTCCTCATATATACTATGAGAGAATCTGCTTGAATAAATATTTTCAAATTGATTAGAAAATGTGTTAAGTCCAGTATGTGAAAATACCATTATTATAAAGCAGAAATTACAGACAAGCTAAACGTGTAATCCTTTCCATTTTGAGGAAACAAGCATGGGGAAAAAAAACACTGTAACTCTGAAGTAGGTTAGGCATTTCATACCAGAATCTAGGATTTTTATGTTGCAGAATTAAACATGAAGGTGTGGGTATTCAGTCTGCGAAGAAGAGCTGCTGAAGTTGCCACTCCCAAATGTAATCATAGCTTTTATCCCTTGTACTGCCATCATTCACCTCAATCTGTCCTACGCCTGTAAGAGGAAATTAGAAATTCCTGCTCAGATAACAAGAAAGCAGGTGCCACAGGAACACTATAGATTAAAGAGAAAAAGGGAGAGAAAACTCAGATAGGGAACGTGGAAGGTACTGGCACGCAGTGAACCTGCATGGAGCCAGGATGGATCAGCAAAAGGGGCAATGCTCATCTTGTGGAAAGCTGGCACTGAACAGCACTGCAGCACTCCTACCTGGAGCTGGTCTACATAGAAATTGCTCTGGGTGAGCATTCTCCCTCCGTGTGTGGTACACTTCATTCTTCACTTGCCTAAAGGCCCTCAACACTCACACACACGTGAACAGACCTGGCTGGAAAAGGACAGGAGTAAGGCTGGCACTCTCAAAGACAGAAAATGAGACTGTGCTTGGCCCAGAACAGGCATAGGAGAAAAGTCTGTTCTTACGGTTCCTACTCTAGAGGAAAGAGATGCCATCACAGGAACCTTGACAGGTTTGAGAGGTGAGCCTGGGCAAACCACATGAAAACTAACAAGGCCAAGTACAAGGTCCTGCACCTGGGTCAGGACAATCCCAAACACAGATGCAGGCTGGGCAATGAGTGGACTGAGAGCAGCCTAGCAGAGAAGAACTTTGGAATGTCAGTGGATGCAAAACTGAGTATGACCCGGCAGTGTACGCTTGCAGCCCAGAAAGCCAACCATATCCTGGGTTGCATCAAAGGAAGCATGACCAGCAGGTCGATGGAGGTAGATTCTCCCCATCTATTCTGCTCTAATGAGACCCCAGCTGCAGTACTGCATTCAGCTCTGGGGCCCCTAACACAAGAGGGACATGGAGCTGCTCAAGTGAGTCTACCAGAGGGCCATGAAGATGATCAGAAGGCTCGACCGACTCTGGACAGGCTGAGATAGCCAGGGTTGTTTAGCCTAGGGAAGAAAAGACTCTAGGGAACCCACATAGCGACCTTTCAGCATTTAAAGAGGACCTAAAGGAAAGATAAGGAGGGATTCTATCAAGGTTTAACCTCAGCTGACATCTAAGTACCACACTATCTCTTGCTCACTCATTTCTGCCCTCCTCAGGGGCATGAGACGCATCAGAAAAAAATTAAAACCAGTGGATTGAGGTAAGAACAGTTTAATACCTGAATTAAAAATATTATTATTTGGTGGCCTTCCATGATGGGGCTACGGAAGTGATGGACAGGGGTAGAGCAGTTGATGTCATCTGTCTGGACTACTGCAAAGCATTTGACACTGTCCCACATGACATCCTTGACTTTAAGTTGGAGAGACATCAATTTGATAGGTGGACCACACGGTGGATAAAGAACTGGCTGGATGGCCGCATGCAAAGAGTTGTGGTCAACGGCTCAATGTCCAGCTGGAGATCAGTAACGAGTGGTGTCCCTCAGGGATCGGTGTTGGGACCGGTGTTGTTCAACATCTTTGTCGGTGACATGGACAGTGGGATTGAGTGCGCCCTCAGCAAGTTTGCTGATGACACCAAGCTGTGTGGTTCGGTTGATACATTGGAGGGAAGGAATGCCATCCAGAGGGACCTTGACACGCTTGTGAAGTGGGCTGATGCCAACCTGATGAAGTTTAACCATGCCAAGTGCAAGGTCCTCCACCTGGGTCGGAGCAATCCCAGGCACACATACAGGGTGGGCAGGGAAGAGATTCAGAGCAGCCCTGCGCAGAAGGACTTCGGGGTGTTGGTCGGTGAGAAAATGAACATGAGCTGGCTGCAGTGTGTGCTTGCAGCCCAGAAAGCCAACCGTATCCTGGGCTGCATCAAAAGGAGTGTAACCAGCAGGTCGAGGGAGGTGATCCTGCCCCTCTACTCTGCTCTCGTGAGACCTCACTTGGAGGATTGTGTGCAGTTCTGGTGTCCTCCACATAAAAAGGACATGGAACTGTTGGAATAAGTTCAAAGAAGGGCCACGAGGATGATCAGGGGACTGGAGCACCTCCCGTATGAAGACAGGATGAGAAAGTTGGGGGTGTTCAGCCTGGAGAAGAGAAGGCTGTTTGGAGACCTCATAGCAGCCTTCCAGTATCTGAACGGGGCCTATAAGGATGCTGGGGAGGGACTCTTCAGTAGGGACTGTAGTGAGAGGACATGGGGTAACGGGTTCAAACTTGAATAGGGGAAGTTTAGATTGGATATGAGGAAGAAATTCTTTCCTGTAAGGGTGGTGAGGCACTGGAATGGGTTGCCCAGGGGAGTTGTGAATGCTCCATTGCTGGCAGTGGTCAAGGCTGGGTTGGACAGAGCATTGGGTGGCACGGTTTAATGTGAGGCGTCCCTGCCCATGGCAGAGGGTTTGGAACTAGATGATCTTAAGGTCCTTTCCAACCCTAACTATTCTATGATTCTATTCTATTCTATGATTGATAACAACAGTAATACAGAATATAGCAACAACTGTCATGAAAAGGGAAATAAAAAAATGAGAGAAAGAAATAAAACCCAAGAAAGACAACTGATGCATAATACAACTGCTCAACACCCACTGAGCGATGCCTACCCTGTCCCCGAGCAGTGATTGGCTCCTCGCAGCCAACTGTCCCCAGTTTATATATTATGCATGACATTCTAGGATATGGACTATCCCTTTGGCTAGTTTGGGTCAGCTGTCCTGGCTGTGCTCCCTTCTGGCCTGCTGTGCATCTCCTCATTGGCAGAGTATGAGAGACTGAAAAGTCCTTGACTTAGAGTAAGCACTACCTACCTAGCAACAACTAAAACAGCAGTGGGTTATCAACATTATTCTCATACTAAATCCAAAACACAGCACGGTACCAGCTACTCAGAAGAAAATTAACTCTAAGGTGAAACCAAGACAGAATCTTTATCAGGGAGTGTATTGGTAAGAAGAGGGGTAATGGTTTTAAGGGTGGTGAGGCACTAGAACAGGTTGCCCAGGGAACTTGTGGATGCCACATCCCTGAAAGCGTTCAAGGCCAGGCTGGATGAGGCTTTTAACAACCTGGTCTAGTGGAAGGTGTCCCTTACCCTGGCAGTGGGTTGGAACTAGATGATTTTTAAGGTTCCTTCCAACCCAAACCATTCTTTGATTCTATGATTCTTTATCTTCTTACAACACTCTTTTTTTACATTTCACACTGTAATGAGGGGAAAAAAAAAAAAAGAAAAAAAAAGTCAATAAATTGAGGATTAAATTGCACAGAATATACGAATATCCAAGGGCCATGTCCTGGTTACTAAACAACTCAGACACAAGCCATTAGTTAGGAATTCAGGAGGGGTACCCAAGACTGTTGGCACACCTCCTCCTGTCCCTGTGCAGAGTCACCCAGAAATTGGACTATTTGGCTTAAGAAGAATTTTGTATAAAAATTATAGTTAAAAGAGGCTATTTTCCTAACCTATCAGTATTCTTTGACTTACAGTAACAGCAGCCAGTTTGCACCATAAAAACAGATGAAGACAGTTGGGTAGAGTAGCTGCTGACACAGGTCAAGAGCATGGAAAATTACTGAAGGTACCATTTCACAAACGGTAGGGGTCTAAAGTTGGATAAAAAGTCAATGAATCCAGCAGTGCTAAGTGATGCACTGTTGTGGATTAAAAAAGTGCTTCTTCAGCAAGGGTCAATGACAATCCACAATCAAAGCAGTTGTCATAATTATGCGACATGTTCTGAAAAAAGCAAGATAAAAAAAGAAGCAGATGTTAGGACAGGGTGGGGAGAGAAGAGCAGAGGACGAAAAAGGGAGCAGAGAATGCTTGAAATTACCACTTAGGCCCAACGAAACACATCTTGCACAACAGCAGGGCAAGCTACCACAGTCTCACCCATGGAACAAAGCTGAAATTCATGCACACCTTTCCACCTCATAGTCACAGAAAGGCCACTCAGTCCTGATACGAATTAAGTGGTTTCCACCTTTGCCACATCCAAGTAATCCATTATAGCACTACAGACATATTTCTAAGTCCATGAGATTCAGTGATCCTGAAATATGTCTGTTTAATATCTTAATGAAACTAAGATATCTCACGGTGGTTAACATACCTGAAAACACACTTTGCTTTTCTGCTGCTCCTTCACACCCCTGGAGCTCAGAGCTCTTCACAAATATAATAGAATCATAGAATCAACTAGGTTGGAAAAGACCTTTAATATTATCAAGTCCAGCCATTATGCCAGCACTGCCAAGACCACCACTACACCATGTCACTGAGGGCCTCATTTACATAGTTTTTGAACACTTCCAGGTACAGTGATTCCACCACTTCCCAGGGCAGCCTATTCCAATGCCTGATCACCTTTTCTGTGAAGAAATTTTTCCTAATATCCAATCGAAACCTCCCCTGGCATAGTTTGAGGCCATTATATCTTGTCCTGTCACTTATTACTTGGGAAAAGAGACTGATCCCCACCCCACTACAACCTCCTTTGAGGTAGCTGTAGAGAGCAATAAGGTCCTCCTTGAGCCTTCTCTTCTCCAGACTTAACACCTCCAGTTCCCTTCAGGGGTTCTTCATCAGACTTGTGCTCCAGACCCTTCACAACTTTGCTGTCCTTTCCTGACCCGCTCCACCACCTCAACGTCTCTCTTGTAGTGAGTGGCCCAGAACTGAACACAGGATTCAAGGTGCAGCCTCACCAGTGCCCAGTACAGGGGGATGATCACTGCCCTGGCCCTGCTGGCCACACTATTTCTGATATAGGCCAGGATGCCATTGGCCTTCTTGGCTGCCTGGCCATAAGCTGGCTCATGTTCAGCTCCGTCAATCAGCACCCCCAGGTCCTTTTCCGCTGAGCAGCTTTCTAGCCACTCTCCCCAAGCCTGTAGCATTGAATGGGGTTTGTTGTGACCCAAGTGGGGTTGTTGTGACCCAAGTGGGGTTGTTGTGACCCATGTGCAGGACCTGGCACTTTGCCTTAGTGAACTTCACACCACTGGCCACAGCCCATTGATCCAGCCTGTACAGATCCCTCTGCAGAGCCTTCCTACCCTCCAGCAGATCAACACTCCCAGCCAACTTGGTGTTGTTCACAAATTTGCTGAAGGTGTGGTCAATCTCTTCATCAAGATCATCAGTGAAGGTATCAAACAACGCTGTCTCCAGCACTGAGCCCTGATGGACACCACTAGTGACCAGTTACCAGCTAGATGTGATCCATTTACCACCACTCTTTGGGCTCTGCCATCCAGCCAGTTTCCAACCCAGTGAAGAGCACACCTTTCAGGCCATGAGCAGCCAACTTGTCTAGGAGTACACTGTGGGAGACAGTGTCAAAGGCTTTACTTAAGTCCAAATACAATGTCAATCATCAGCCAGGCGGGTCACCTTATCATGGAAGGAGATGAGTTTGGTCAAGCAGGACTTTCATTACCCCATGCTGACTGGGCTTGATCCTTCCGTTGTCCCACATGTGCTTTATGATGTCACTTAGGATCATCTGCTCCATGACCTTCCCCAGCACTGGGGTCAGGCTGACAGGCCTGTAGTTCCCAGGGTCTTCCTTCCTGTCCTTCTTGTAGAGACATGTCACATTGGCCAACCTCCAGTCCTTTGAAACCTATCCACTAGACCAGGACTGCTGACAGATGATGGAGAGTGGCTTAGCAAGCTCCTCTGCCAGCTCCTTCAGCACTCCTGGGTTGAAACCACCCAGCCCCATAGACCTGTAGATGTTTAAGTGTCAATACGTATCAGCTTAAAATTGTGCTTGGCAGCAAAGTCTTCTTCCTGTTTTAGGAGCAAGACCATTGAGGAATAAGATGAGAGAGTAAAGGACACAGCCCAGACAGAGGTGGGGAAGCACAGTCAGTGTCCCAGGGAAACTGCTGGGAAGGACAAGCATCACACTGAAATTCTGGAGAAGCTCAGCATGGCTGCTGCTGGCCAGGGCTCTTTTCCACTGGAAAACCATTGAATAATAAAAGACAGACCCACATTTTCTTTCCTTCAGGAAGTCTCGGCACATTTTCTATTCATAGGTGCAGCTGCTGAGTGAACATGGCCAGGGCCTCTGCCCAACTTCCCCTCGTGTGCTGTACCACAGCAGACCACAGAGCAGTTCGAAATTACAGCACGAACATCACACAGCAGCTTTGTGGCAGAGTTGAGAACAAGCTCCAGGGAGCCTGGGCTCCTGCCTGGTGGCTTCCAGCAGCACCAACCAAGCTGTTGTAGCAAAGTATGTCTCAAGCAGTTGGGGATTTTTCCTTTTCTGAGATCTGAAGTGCCCTAATCAGCTCAGATGCTTTGGATCAGCTTTTGAAATAGCCCAGCCTTGGAAAAGTGAGGAAAAATCTTTACTGTTCCAGCTTAAAAAGCAACTCTTATGTTTATACACTGCACTTTATCATTTGTAGCCACAGGTCATTCAACTCAAGAGCTACAAGGCAACACAACTTAAAAAAAGACCTAACTGATATGTCTGCTTGGTACAGCACCTAAAGCTCTGCTTACACTGCTACAAACAACATTAGTTTATCTAGTCTTGGGACAGTATAAACATCAGAATTTCAATACCACGAAGATTAGTATTAATATCACACCAAATGCAAACTGATATGTCATAACTCTATCTAACCTAGGCCTAAAACTGTATCTTAATAAACTGAAAGGCTGATGCTAAATCCAGCACTCACTAGGGGATAAATCTTTAAGCTTTCTAAACTTAATTAGCTCCGGAGTCTAACATCTGGCAGTTGAAATATCTTGGGGTTTATGTTTATGTTACCGTAGCAATGATGATAGCTAAAAAACAAACAAACAAACAAAAAAACAGCAAACTCAAAACCCAGCAAAAAACCCCAAACCAAAATGGTAGAAATTTCTGATGGATTCTTTTTCTTTCCTGGGGCTACTCCTCGAACTCTTGTCATAAATCATTTAAGCCCTTCAGACATTCGCACATGCTAATTTAAAATGGCCTTTATTCATTTACTAAATGATTTCTTAGGAAGACAGATCTCTCCCATGGGGTCAAATGCAAATGTCAAAAAACCAGTGTAATTCCAAAGGTGTGGACTCAGTCAAGGGTTTGCCACGGTTTCTATTGCCATAGATATCCACAGCAGTTTAGCAATCCACTGAGAATTACGGAGAGAGTAAAAGTATTCAATAATTAAGTGATGCACAATATCCAACAGTGGTACACTGGTCTTGCCAAAGCAAATGCTTCTCCTGAGTAGCGTCTTCACTGACCAAAACCCCTTGAAACTGTCCTGTTATAATACTGCTGCTTTCTACAAAGGAAGAAACTACCACCTATTACTTGTGTATTTCCTGCACTTTTGCTTAACGATGCTTTGCCAACAAAGAAATTTTTTACATAAATCTGACATGGAAAAATTCAGTTACAAAGCACATCCTAAGTACCAAACCAAGCCATCAGGGAAGTTTGCTGCTATTAAAACACTGATTGTTGCAGCTCTTAAACATCATCACCACCATCTAAAATAATCTGCAAAGAGCTACCTGTGAAAGACACATACAGGTAGTCTGAGAAAACACTGCAATCCAGCCCCAAGGCAAATGAAAAAAACTGAAGCTTCTTCTCCTACATTCAGTGGGATGAAGAAAAGCAAATGTTTTTTCAACTGAAGTACTGTTCCCACACCTCACGAATCACTGACAGTACTTCCAGTGGGGCTGCATCTCTCAATTTCTGCAAATCAGACCACATAAAAGCTGAACTGATGCTTGATTAATGACCTTGCTGGTTACTGCTTTTATTTATTTTAAAGCCCTGGCTGAAACAAGAGCAACATCTCAATTTTGCAACTCCCAATTGGTCCCTGTACATGTTCTAACAATGGAAATGCGCAAAGAACATTCATTTAGTTATGGATTAATTTCTATGAGCTCATAATTCACAACACTCATCATATTATAAACTGAGTTATTTCCATGGCTATCATTTATGGGACAGACTTTTCTACTGCATATACTAAAGCTTTTCGGTCTCCAACAAGACCACTTACATGAGGTTGCAGTGCGGTCTCTGCAGTCTTGCCAAAATTTCTGTTATCTATGTTTATGTAATTTGATAGCAATCTTTATGAGCTATTATTATGTTGTCTTCTGGAGGGATAAAAGGACTTTAAAATGATCTAATATAAATGTGATTCTTTATATGAATACTGGCTATGAATACTCTCTATACCAATAAAACCTTTTTTCTTCTTACCAAGACAATCTTCAAATGTGCAAACATGTATCTTCTGAAGTATAAAAACATAAGCTTTGCTTGATATAATCAGGGACGTGCTACAAAAGATGCTTGCTCTTGACAGGGAAGGTATTTCAGGAGCTTCAAAAAACTGTAACGGCTTTCACAAACCTTCCCGTTAGTATTATTACTATAGCTCTAATTGTCTTTCCAGTTCCTTTACCTGCTTATAGGAAGGACTGAAAGGGAAAACTGGACTCTGATGGATGAACAACATACATATTATCATCAGACAACAGCTTAAAAACGACCTGACTGCATTCCCACTATTTGCCAGGACAGTGTGGAAGTCAAAAGAGATGGCAAGAAATCTCAGGCTCTCAGAAAGGTAACAGTACCGAATTACCTAAATGCCTTCTTCAGACTCATCAAAGTGTATCTGGCTCATCAAATGACAAGCAAGTTTAACATACATCTGCACTGAGCAGGGCTGCAAATATCACTGCTGGCTTCCTGCCTCCAAAGCAAGGGAAGCATGTTGACACAGCAAAGACCAAAAAATGATGAAAAGAGGAGAAAAACAGACCCACAAGGAAGTCATTCTAGGAGATGTTCCTCGCAAAGGAAAGGGAAGTTTATGGGTGTTCAGGTCACAGTTGTGTCCAAACACATATGCTGGTCATCAGAATTCAACCTCACAGTGACTGAATGTGAGTTTGCAATGTGAAATGGCTAGAGGTCAAAGCTAGATAACCTCAGATAAAGCAAAAATAGAACATCTTAAAACCTTCTGGAAACTCTCCATTGCTGGCAGTGTTTTAATTAAAATTGGAAGATTTTTAAAAGATACACTCTGCTTCAAATAGAAATTAACTCTGGTGAGCCACATGATATCTGGTCAAAGATAGTTTGACTGGATGACCGCAGTGTTTCCTTTTGGTCAGATATACTATGCGCCTTCTGGCAACTGTATTTTGGAGAAAGAGTTTCTTAGGAACACCCTGGAAAAAAAGAAAACTGTTTAGAATTCAGAAATTCTGGGTTTGTTATACAATCACAAAAATTTGTTATAACAGCTATGAATGAAACAGTGGATTGAGTCTCATTTTGATAAACATACTTAAAAAAGAATTTTTTATTTGGATCCTTTACAAAAGCAAAGATAAACTGATATTCTTTCTGTGTACTTATTTAGAACTTCAGCATCACTTAAAGTGGCAGAGTTTACTCCCCCTCAAAAAAAGGGAAAAAAGAAAAGTCAAACAACAATCTAGGTCAAATACAGCTTATGTAAGCAACAGTCAACACACCAATGGATATGACTGCTTTAAGTGGATTATACAGAAAGGATTTAGAATTAGTGTTTTATTTCACTAAAATGTTCCTTGTATGCATACAACACTCTGTGTGACATGAAGAGAAATATAATTCAAAATAAAATACATAGTACTTCCTGTGCATTTGCCATCTGCAGTTTTTATTCAATTGTTATCATTGTCCCTGTTTCACAGGTAGGGAGTCAGAAGCATGAAGGAGTGAAGTATGATGAAGGCTACACACATTTGAGCAGCACAGCTGTGAACAGGACATAGCTGCTTGGCACCTCTCTGAGCCATTAAAACTTGCAGGTCACAGGATGCTGAGGATCTGCTAGAGTGAGAACAGATCAGCCAAGGGAAACAAGTGGTTTTCCAGTAACACTGACTTTTATAAATGAACCTAAAAGAAAGGAGCTTGTTATGGAGCTTGTTATGTTGGTTGGGGGAGATTCTTTCCCTTTGTTTTGGGAAGGGATGTATTTCTACCTCCCTGCCCCCGCCTTTAATTAGTGATGACATTAATAATGCTATGTGTATCATGATTTCTTGCTGTTCACTATTTGGAATAGCTGGGCAAGATAACAACTGCTGGCATTAAACATGATTGTCTTGCCTGTCAGAAGCAGTCAGACAGATGCATTAAAATGTTGATGCATTACATCAGGAACATACATCGCTGCCAGAAAGTTTTTCAAATGCAAGGGGGAGTGGGAAGACCTTTAATCCATTTTTCTATTAATATCCTGCATTAAACCCAGTATGATCAGTATCAGATAAAGCTGGATCTCCTCAGGAAATGGTGTGTAGAGGCTGTTCTATCACATTCCTAGACTGTCTGCTCTGAGATGCTTCTTTCTAAAATGTGTTTTCTTTCAATCTCTCTGTCTCTCTTTGCTGATATTCTGGCATTCAGCCCTGCAGGATCAGCTTCTTCCAGAACGGTGCATCTTTCCCTGGTTCAAAACTAGGATCTTTATACTTCTTCCTCTTTTGACTCTTTCTGATATCCAGCAATTTTACTACCCAGTAGCTATCACTCTGCCACTAGCAATGTAAAGTGACTCTAATGACAGTAAAAGCACACTTTTCTGTGGCCACTGCAGCCATCAGAGAAACTGTCTTCCCTGGCAAGCTCTTAGAACACAGAATAGAAATGAAAACACTAATTCTCCGTAACATTTCTGAACCATTTAGTAACTATAATTTTTTACCTATAAGCCCACTTTGCTGCTAAAATACACAGGAGCATGTACTGCTTTACTGGAACTGTAAAGAAGCTCAAATGTTATTAACACCTACTAGCATCCATGGACTAAAGACTGTCAAGCAGTTTCCTCTGCTTTTGTATGTTTATTAACTGCTATGATATCTTATGTCATCTTTATGGCTATAAATTTCTCACACACAGATTTACCTAAAGAGCTTTTATCATCGTTAAGGCTGAGCAAAGCCCTTTAGCAGTTCCTCAATTGTAAGAAGAATGTAACACCCTTTTCCTTTTTAGGCTGCAAATTGATTTTTCCTTTTTTTTTTTTTTTTTTTTTTTAGCATAGCATTTGCATTTACAAAATGAAACTGCACAAGCTTATGTGATCTGGCTGCACATAGAACGCATGTCCCTCATTAATGGTCTCACTTTGAATGAGGATGAGCACTCCCAGCTTGCAAGGGGAGAGCCAATCAGACAGATGTGCCATTAACCAAGAAAGCAATGTGTTTAGAAATTCTGACAGAGAGATGCTCAGAAAATGTTATCTCAGAATAGAGAGATTTTAGAAAGCATTTAGTTAACTCAAGGTACACAAGATGAGCCCAATGAGGGCTAATTAAGTTAGCTACACAACATGCTGCGTATACCTTTTATGCTCTCAGCAAAATTGGCTGTGACCTCCACTAGCCCTTGCTCAAATCGATTTCCAGCTGAAAACTCCCATAGCATGCTGGAGTGCATGCTACCCAAATAATTTCTCCATCATTTACCTCCATAGTTGTGATGCAGAAGCGCATTCTCATGACACAGTGGATGAACAGAGGATTTTTCCTCCTTGCTTTTGTTATTTCATTAATGTACACTCAACTTTGGAATTAGGATATCCAGAAATGTTCAAATGCCTACAGAATACAAGGCAGGACCCAAAACACTTATTCATAAATTATATATACCCTAAGTAATTTTGTTTTCTGAAGTCAAATGACAAATGAAAAAGCCAATGTCAAATTTGCAGTTAGCTCTAGTAAAACATTTTTCTGAATTTGTCTATTGCTGGGATTAGCACTTGTAGCTCCAGGAAAGCTCTATTTGCACAAAAAAACTGTGACTGCTATCACATATGAACTGGTCAGATTTTGTTTTTAAGATATCTAAATACATTTTTGTGTTGAGATTCCACTAGTGACAGTGAATAGAAAATGCCACAAAAAATGCACGAAACTCCTTTCCCCAATTTGCCCTCAAATTTGAGAAATTTAAGAGGTATGTCACGTTTTGAATCTTCTATCTTGTATTGTGGATGTCACACTGTACAGCACTTTCAGAGCAAAAGTATCCCCTGAAGGGTGTTTTACTCTCCATTATTCCTAAAGAACATTTCTATGTATTTTTGAAGATTCCTAAACAAATTTTCTGAAACAAGATATAAACTATAGTCACCAATATTGCCACTGATGCTAACCTCTACTTGACATGTTTACTAGAAAGAGAACGTGTTTTAACTGCAGAACACATGCTATGAAGCAAAAATGAAGGAGTCCTGTTGGCAGGAGCTCAAGTTCACCAAGAGCCAAATTCTTTGCAAAGAGGCAAAAGAATATGATTTCTCAAAAGAAAAAGTATTCAAAGAGCTTTCAGCTAAAATCCAGCTATTTTTTTAATTATTTTTTTAAGACTTACTCTGTCCAAGATACATGTTACTCTGCAAAATTCAGTTGTTCTGGTTTTGTTGGGTATTTTTTCCCTCTCGATAGAGAAAAAAAGACCTTGCAAAGACCCAGGCTGTTGCACATATGTAATCTTTTGCTTTTGTCTCTCCAGAATAAGAAGGCTCCAAATACGCCAAAACCAAGAGGCCGATGAAATCTGCCTCATTTTGAATATTCTTGTCTCAGACAATTTTAGCTACTTCTCTGAGATGGCTGAGTCCTTGCCTGCTTCTTCAGAGTCAGCCAACACCCTTCCCTCATTGACCATGAAGTACACAGACAATACAAGCAGCTCTACCACAATCCCTATAAACTGTTGAGTGCTAGAACAGGATATCTGACAGCTGCTCTGACACTGGGCTTCTGTGACTTTGCGATAACTTGACAAAAATGGTGAGGCAATGAAGTTTTTCACAGCGTACTACCGGAAAAAGTCTTGACCCAATTCCTTGCCATCCTGTGGTCTTTCAATTTCCCTGCCTATCTCATTACCAGCTTAAGAAAATAACAATATGAAAACAGCAAGAGAATGCAATCCTGCTGAATAATGTTTTTTCATTCCTCAAACCATTTGCTACACTAATTAGGAAGTGAGCCAGTCAAAACCTCTTAACTAATCTTCAATTCTTGCCCAAAAGTTAACAGTGAGATTGGCACTGCCAAGGAGTCCTGTAAAACGACCTGGCAACCAGAAAATTTGAATGTTCTGAAATCTAGTATTTCTTCGTAATGCACATGCAATTAGTGACATTGAGGGGACAAAAACCCTTTGAGGCAGGTGCTAACAACCGGGATAACCATGATGAAAGGGAAATGTAAGTGTAGGTAATCAAACGCAGTAATTTATTTCAAGAAACACTTCCTTATTCCCCAACTGTAGACATTTTTCTTTTCTAAAATTATATTACATTGAACTCCTACTGGCCATTTTTCTGCTTTTAGTAGAAAACATCAAAAGGTTAATTCCTTTTAGAAAGAAGCTTTAGTGATTTATTTTTTGAGGGTTTCTTTAATTACTAATAGAAAAGTCAGCTATCTCATTAATATAGTAATAGACACTAACAAAGCTTTTATTCTTCACAAATAAATCTCAGTCCTATTACTTACAATTAACTTCATTAAATATTTCTACCTATCATAGATAAATGAAGAGAAATTACCATTATATGACAAAATTTGCTGACTAACGAACTGTTACCTCCTGCTACAGCAACAATGGGTTTGGCCAGTACAGTACAAGGGGAAGGTCACATATATTCATGTGATACTGTCTGAACATGCTGTGGATTAAGCATTCATTTTTAGATTACAGTCACCCAAGGTTCAGCTTTGAGTTAGTTTTATATCATCCACAGATCACATACTGTTTCACATGCTAAAAAGAAACAGCAGATTTTAGGTTGCTATTCCTCAGAACTCTTGGGCTTCTCAAGTGTTTCAGGTACCGTGTTGGTGCAGACAAGGGAGAAACCTGTACAAAACCTGGTCCCCAGTTCCACTCCATTATTGTTCCGCTCACCTGGCTTTCTCACTGTGGCTTTCATCTAGGTCTAGGTATATTGCAAACTGCAGTCTAGTCCACAGTCACAAATGAAAATAAGTCTGATGCAGTCTCAGCATGGTAAAATTATTCTCAATTCCTGCTGAAGCAACACAAAATTTCCAGGAACTTTTGCTGATGGAGAATGTATTTTAAGCTAAAGTTAATGTAACGGCACCCCTGTAAGTACAGATTTCAATCACCATCAAGCAAACAAAACCAACCAATGAACTTGTGAGAATTTTACAACAACGCAACAAGCCGTTGCAACAACACCAATTACAGCAGAGTCTAATGCAGCTCTTTGTCAGTGAACTGCAGCTTTGTACCTCAAAAAACCCTGAAAACAGATTCAAACTGTAGGACTATTTGCTCATGTTTACATGAAACTTTTTAATACTCGTGAGGCAGGTGCTAAAGGGAGACACTGCTATGCCCTCACACACTGTGATTCAATTCATGTTCTAACTCACTCAGCAACAGGCTTGCTGGAAATAGCAAGTCTGATTCTTGTTAACTAAGCTAAAGATGGAAGGATTGCTCATGTAAAAGCTTTTTGAGGCAATTAAGAAATGGTCTGCAGTGGTAAATGTCGTACTACTGCAAAACTAACTCAAACCTCCACTCAAACCCTGAACATGGAAACAGCATGACAGTTCCTATTATTTTGCAACCAAGTAGAGTAGTATTGATTCTCTGTCCTCTGAGTGCCTGTACAGATTATGGCTACCCAGGCAGACACCAGTAACTCACCTGGTCCCAGTGTTTAACTGTTGTTGTCATTCTATTTGGTTAACAAAATCTTTTTGTTCACTAATGAGGTTTAACAACTTAACACTTACTATTGCCAAAATGAAATACAATCTTACCCAAAAAAACATTCTCATCTGAATTTCTCTCAGTTCAAAGCCCATGATGCTGGCCTTTAAAAGCCCAGGGTTTTAGTACCATAATAACATTCTTTATCCCTGCTGAATTTCATGCCCCCTACATTAAATCCAAACTGTTCAAACCTTTATTTTCTCCTTATTCAGTCTCATACTGCAATTGTGGAACATTTAAATTCATAATAATTGGAAAACACAATTTGATGATGATATTTTTAGCATTGAAAACTTTAACCCTAGTCTCTATTTGCAATGAACAGTCTGACCCAGAGTGACAGAACTTATTGTTTGCCAAAGGCATGCTCCAAAAGTCATGGCATACTCTTTGCCAAAGCAAGACCATCAGCTTGTGGTGAAATGCATCTTTTACCCTACTCCTATGACAACTATCTCCCATATCAACCCAGGATATTATTTGGCAATACGAACTGGTGTAACTACATAGTAACATGACGAAATTGTACTTATGATGCTACAGTTCTGCTCCTCTCTGCCCTCTCATAAACATCCACAACGTTGTACTAGTAAGGACAGAATTCTGGCATTACTTTCTCTGAAGAAAGTGCAGATCATCTGGTGTTGTCTCATCAAAAGTATGCTTACAGCATTTTACATGCTGCTACCACCAGATCCATTCAGCTTGTAATAGCAAAAATAAGAATTCCCTCCCCCCTCCTACCATGGTACTATTATTTTTCTAACACCAGGTCACACAGATCTGCTCAGTGTATGGTTAGGTCAGGCTGGTGAAGATGTAAATGTCTGGAGTAATGTTTCCTTAGGTATTCTGATTCTGGAGTAGAGGTGACACAGTCTTGAGCAAAATCCTGCTCAAGGAAGGTATCTTGCTGAAATTTGGTATTTCTTATTTCAGTGGAAGGAAGACTGGAAATCTTTCAATTTCTTAAAGGTTAAGTGGATCAGGAGTTCAAACCATGAATAAACCTACCTGAAAGTAATTAAAATTTTAAAAATATGAGATGCCGTCTTAGCTGAAATTGATAAACAAACTCTAATGCTGCAAATATTTTCCTTGTTAGTAAATGTGACACTTTAGAGGAATATGTATTATTAATTTTATATTTTTGAGCACTGCTGTGGGCCACATGTCTTTTTCAGATTTCCACTGTGATGCAAAGCACTGGGGACCTCATAAGCAAAATGGAATAAACTGCAGTTTGTGTGTACATCAATTTCAATATATATTATCAGTATTAAAGATCCATTTTATTACCTTAAGAACTGTGTTCTTCTAGGATTATTGCTTTGCCATTTATGCTACTTGGTTCTGTGGGATATTTTGCACCATATGGGTCACAAATTTCATTGTCACAGCCCTTAAACTCTTAATCTCATGTAACAGTGCAGTATAAAATGACAGCTTCCCCATTTATACTGTCCATTTAATGTCTATGTATTATTGTCACATGTAGGTGCTTCAACACTGATATTTCATTGGAACTGCAATCTCTTTAGTGACAGAAAAACTCCACTCGATTTTCCCTTTGCTTTGTATTGATGTAAAGTCTGATTTACAGACTGAGGCTGCAATCATTCTTCGCAGATTTTTCTATTTTGTGACCTTTCATTTCACACTGCAGCAAACTCGGAAGTGTGCCATAGCTCTTTATTCCCACCCCTGGAAATACTGTAATAGTCTGATTTCAACAGAGGGCCTACTTAATAGTTGAATTAGAGCTTCATGATATCTTCCACCTATGGAATGATTCTGTCCATCTTCTCCCTTGCTACTGCTCCCATTGTTTCATGCATTGCAGTGTCACCAAAATTACTTTGCTGAGGAAACTCTATGAAGCTAAAAAAGGCTCTTAATTCATGATATAGTGCTTTCATCAACCCCTGCCAAAGGCCAACCACACACAGTGCATCAGCTGGAGAGACCAGAAACCCCTGTAACAAATTTAATTCAACTCTTGGCTTTGATGCATAGTACTAATCTCTGCTTAGAATCCACAAACTTCTTTTACTTCTTTGTTTTTTTCTATCAACACAAAGGAAACACCAGGTACAGGCCTGGAAGAGAAGCTGCAAATAAAGCTATGTTTGAATTTTTTACAAGAAAATCTATGTTAGGGACATTAATGACATTTGGCTTCTCTTCCTCTAACTACACAATACATTTCCTCTCTAAAAAACCAACATGTAGCATTGGCAGGCAAGGATGCGGATGATAATGGACAAAATTGTGTTACTGTATACCCTTTATCTTTTCATCTAAATACAGAGAGTAATGTTTGGTTAATGCTGAGAATATTGTCAAAATGTGTAATCCATATGTCTTCAGTTTATATTCCCTGTTCGATCAATTCATATTGTTTATAACAATGTCAAGAGATTCTTCCAGAAGAAAAAAATCAAAGATCTTCAAAGCAATTCATTAACTGAAATCCACAATAGCAAAAGTTTATATTACCTCTATAGCTTTCCCGGTGCATTCACACAGTGAAATCAAACACTATCCACGCAAGTAGTTTAGAAATACCAGATTTCATAATGATTCTTCCGTTATAAGCAGGTTATTTACATAATGAATTACCACTCAATAAAAATTCCATGATTTAAAATTTCATAAAGAGGCAAATCAGTGATGCACATCTGAAGCAAGCCCGGAATAACTTAATTGTGTGCGCGTGTCACACAGAGTGGATTTTAAGCATTAAATAAACTACCATTAAACAATTGGGAAAGTAAATAAATCTCAGTGTTCCTCTGTTCACAAATACACATGCCATCTAATTCGCTGCAAATACTGGCATTAGATACAGTCACACTGTCCTGGGTTCAGCAGTAGCAGCCATTTTTTCTTTTTTCCCTTCTTGGTAGCTGCTGCAGCGCTGTGTTTTTGATTTTGGGCCTGGGAACAGTGCTGATAACACCAGTGTTTTCAGTTACTGCTTGGTGATGTTTAGGCTGGCCAAGGACTTTGTGAGTCTCATGCTCTGCTAGGGAGGAGGGGAAGCCGGGGGAAAGCAGAGACAGGACACCTGATCCAAACTGACCAAAGAGGTTATTCCATACCACAGCACGTCATGTCCAGGATGAAAAAGAACTGGGGGCCGGAACCCGGAAGAGTTGTTTTAGTTCACAGCTCGGTCGTCGGGTGGTGAGCAGTTCTATCCTCTTCCCTTGTATTTCTCTCGTTGTTATTATTATTGGTGGTGGCGGCAGTGGTTTGTGTTGTACCTTGGTTGCTGGGCTATTCTTGTCTCAACCCGTGGGAGTTGCGTTCTTTCGATTCTTCCCCCCACCCCGCCACCCCTGGAGTGGGGGGGAAGAAAAAACTCTTCCCTTGTATTTCTCTTGTCATTGTTATTATTGGTGGTAGCAGTAGTGATTTGTGTTATACCTTAGTTACTAAACTGTTCTTATCTCAACCTGTGGGAGTTGCATTCTTTTGATTCTCCTTCCCATCCCTCCAGGAGAGGAGGGAAGAGACAGTGGGGAGTGAGTGAGAGAGTGGCTGTATGGGTTTATGAAGCTTAAACCACGACACACACTCATAAATATAACAGATAGAGTACTGGACCTTTAAAATTCTCAAAGCCATGCAACGTGCCTTATTTAAATGAAACCTTTTTTTTAAAAAAAAGGTCCAGCTTACATAATACAATTAAATTTCCTGCCTGCTTTAATAATCATTAAATGTTACGGACACTGAGGACAAACTGGCCTTTATTCTACAAATACTTGTCCATATATTGACATGTCTGCAGCCACACAAGAATTCCCAAGCTCAGGATCAGCAGCGTAGTTACAAAGTCAATCACAAACACTTTTGACAGATCTAGGTACTAGACTGCCAGTTTCTCTTTGGGTATAGAATTATTAACATGGTTGAGTACACTGCACAACCCCCACCAGAGCTTCTCAATGTTAAGGTGGTATTTAACCATGATTCACAAATCCTGCACCAGCAGCAGCACAGACTGTGGACCAGACCTAAATGGCGTTAACATAAAAAGTGTTGGAAAATAAATGATAGCCCTGATTTTCTGCTGTGTTCTGCCCTAGAGACTCTCACAATTCTGGCCAAAGTAGTCTGGGCTGGGTGCCAGAGGTGCAGAAGGGGTGTCTGGAAGCTGGGTGCAAAGTACATGCATGTGAACTGGTGCATTTGTGCATAAATCACTCTACCTCTGTGCATTCCAGAAAACGTGTACACTGACGTGGATTGAACACTTCCCCTTCCTTTTGCAGTATCAGCTATTCTAAGTGCAGTGCTTGTGGTTAGAATGGGGGCTCTTCACACTTGTGGAGAGATTTGGGCCCTCATCATTTTCATACTAATCCCAAAAATATATTGCTCAGCAGAGCTGCTCGTGCTCTTAAAAGGTTAAGCAGTTCAGCCCTATCAACACAGGGGCAAACATGCTTTGTGGGCCTTTCCCTAGTCTTGTCCTATCCTCAAGAGGAACTTCAGCTCTAAATGCAGCTTTCCAGACTGAGATTCTCAACTTCTATACTGTGCATCCACAGTAATTAAACTGTCTTTTACTAACAACTCTCACTTCTCATAAAATATTTTTAAGGTAAAACCTGTCAAATCCTTCACAGACAGCAGTCATCATCCAAGGACTTAAAAAAACTTGACTCAGTTATCATCACTGAAAAACACCAGGGACCTGGGGGCTTGCTGGCGAAACTGGGTTGCATAAACAGCATAAAAAAGCTAATGTGATCTTCTCCAAACATCCTTTCTAAAAGAAAACGAGAAGCAATCCAATCCAACAGTCAGTGATAAAGCTTCTAACCACTGAAATTAAAGGATTAAAACAAAAGTGTGTCTTGGGTACAGACACAAGACAATATTATACTTAACTACAAATCAGTAATTAAATTATGTTCACAGTATAGTACATACTCCAAAGATATGACACCATTTTTCAAACAGTTCTTAAAATTATGATGGACAGGAACTATCAAAAGGACAAAAGAAAAAAGCATTCTAATTGTAATCCCTCTTACATCAATTCCAAAGGAAGACCAGAAAATGGCAAGAAACTTTCCTCTGAACATTGTACCATCCCACACAGGCCACCTTCATTCTGAAAGCTGGTTGATTTACAGAAGGAGGCCTGCAGACATGACTGTTACACATGTGGTTTTGCAGAGAAGCACAGCACAGTGATTACTGCATTAACACAATTCCTGTACTCCTCCATGAATAATGCTGGACCTTATGTTCCAAGAATAGCACAAACTGAATAGCATGGTACTGTCTTTGCTTTGTTTTAATGACAAGAAGAACCCTAGTGAACAGACAGTGTGTCAGTTCTTGTAATGCTATATGCCATTCAGGTGAATGTCCTCTGGTATGATATTTCATATAAAAAATGCAAAGGCTTTTGCGTCAGGCACATATGTGGATTTTCTTACCTTTGGTTCCATTGAAATGAAGCTGTGGGTACCTCTACTTGAGAGAACTGACCTTTTTATTGTTTTACTATGGTAGAAGTGGTAGTAATCTTTCAGTGTTCCAATCTGTAAGGGGAGAAAAAAAAAAGAGAGGCAGATTTAATTTATGAAAACCAGTTTTCTGTTTTTCATTTCTCAGTCTATAAATTATGTAATTTCCTGTGTGCTGAAATGTTACTTGAACTCCCTGATCATCTTTCAAAAGAAGGACATATGATATGAAATGGATGGAGTGTCCTTGAGGCAGTAACTGCATAACCAAAGATTATAATTGAGCTGCTTAGTCTGTCTGTATCTACCTTTTTAATGTTTAATTTATATGCAGTACTTTAAGTAATTCTATATCAATCTATACCCAAACTGTCTTCAAATGGCAAATATAAAAATCATCAAATGGCTATATGGTTATTAAAAAGCATTCCATCTAGTTTGCTTAAGGAAAGGTACTGTAAAATGCACTAGATTTGGTTATTTATGTAATTAAATTACAAAAAGGATGTTCCCAGCATCAGACTATACAATAGGAATAGATTTCACTTTCTGCCAAATGTGGGCAAGAAAGAAGTCGAAGAAAGAAAAATGGAAATGGTAACTTCATAGCATAGTGTCTAAGTCAAAGTACAGAATCAATTCATGCAAAATTGCAAAATTCACAACAGTACAATAAAAATACTCCTTGTTCATCCCATCAGTAAACAGTAGAAATGTAAATATTCAACTTAGACAGCCTTCACTATTTGACAAAGAAATTTTAATTTCGTGAGTCACTAATACCTAAACATTCATAACCTGAAACTTCAGTTTCACAAATCTTTAAGGAAACATTCAGCCTCCTTGTCTTTAAGGAGAATTTCTCTCCACCCTACTTGAAATCTGACTTTATTTTGCACTGATGCGCTAGTTTTGGCTGGGATAAGAGTTAACATTCTTCATAGTAGCCTGGTATGGACTATGTTTTGGATTTGTGGTGCAAACAGTGTTGATAACACAGGGATGTTTTAGTTATTGCTGAGCAGTGCTCACACAGGCTTTTTCTGTTCCTCACATCACCCCACCAGCGAGGAGGATGCGGTTGCAGGAGAAGTTAGGAGTGGACACAGCCAGGACAGCTGACCCCAACTGACCAGAGGAATCATAGAATCATAGAATAGTAAGGGCTGGAAAGGACCTCAAGATCATCGAGTTCCAACCCCCCTGCCATGGGCAGGGACACCTCCCACTAAACCATGCCATCCAAGGCTATGTCCAACCCCACCTTGAACGCCGCCAGGGATGAAGCATCCACAACCTCCCTGGGCAACCCATTCCAGTGCCTCACCACCCTTACAGTAAAGAATTTCTTCCTCAGATCCAATCTAAACTTCCCTTGTTTAAGTTTAAACCCATTACCCCTTGTCCTCTCACCACAGTCCCTAATGAAGAGTCCCTCCCCAGCATCCCTATAGGCCCCCTTCAGGTATTGGAATATCCCACACCATATGGCATCATGCTCAGCATATAAAGCTGGGGAAAGAAGAAAGGGGAGGACATTTGGAGTGATGGTGTTGGTCTTCCCAAGTAATTGTCACATGTGACACAGCCTCACTTTCCTGAAGATGGCTGAACACCTGCCTGACCATGGGAAGTGGTGAATGAACTCCCTGGTTTGCTCTGCTTGTCTGCACAGTTTTCCTTTCCCTATTAAACTGTCTTTCTCTCAACTCATGAGTTTCCTCACTTTTACCCTTCTGATTCTCTCCCCCAATCCTATCGCGAGGGGCGTGACCAAGTGGCTCTTGAGTTGCTAGCTGGGGTTAAACTATGACAACTGCAAATTTTGTAAGATACACAGTATTTTAGTTAGAAGTTCCTTAACAATGAACAAAAAAGGGATAATTAAGCTTGCTGCTATTTCAAGGCAAAACTCAAAGTGACCTCAGGAAACAGGCCTGGTTTTGCAAATAATCTCAATGACATCACCAGAAAGGATGGATCAACACTCAAAAACTCAAAAGTTTTTAAAACCCTGCAGTATTCTAAAATATTAATCCCAGTCTATGCAGTTGATCGATCAATATCTTCACTTCAGGAAGAATTACTTGTCTTTATTTTAAGCCAAATACAAAAACATTCAGTTAAATGAGTTGGTTTATTATAAATTAAACAGGATTTGATTTGCCTAAGATTAATTAAAGTATATTAGTACTGCCATAATAATTTTCATGCTGCCCTCTCTTTGAAAGACAACTCCAGCTGAAGTGCTGCAACTCTGTACTATGGATTAGCCCGTTCTCACATCTCCACATGCACGCTCATGAAGAAACCATAAACATTTATGCATGGGGAAATCCTTTGGACACCTCAAAGAGCTGCAGGACCCTGAGCCTTCTGGGGAGTCCCTACTGGCTGGAAGCTAACCATTGCTATTCCAACCCACCAAAAGTGCATGAGGGAAGACCCAGCAAACAACAAACGGTTAGTGTAACCTCAGTTCCTGGAAAAATTATGAAGATCATAATGGGTACTGCTGAAATTCATTTAAAGAATAATACAATCATCAGGCACAGACAACATGGGTTCACAAAGGAAAACTCCTGTTTAACTAATTTGACACCCTTCTAGGATAAGGTCTCTTGCTCCTTAAATCCTCAGAGACCAGTAAAGTCTATATTCACCATACCAGTGTATTCTGTAAAGGTTACAGACCTCTTACGGACCTTCCTGTCTTCAGAGTGAATTAAAAACCTACTGCTCTGTGTGTATGTGTGTGTGCGTACACAAGCATACATTACTTAAAAGACACAGCTTGAACAAGTAACTATTTTACCACTGCACAGAACTGCATAAATAGAAAGGTCATAGTCTAGGGAAAATAAACATCCAGGTTTGCGCTACACATATCCAGTATCACCCACTTCTTAGTGATTTGTACTCATTTGAGGACTTCATTTATTTACCGAAGATAAACTCTACCTGACCCCTCTTAGGGCATCCGAAACAAATTTAGGAGATGACCTAGTTGCAGTCCTGGAGGTCCTACATTTTAGCAGCATTAGCCACCCACAGAATAGACCAGAGGGATATGCATGCTCCACCTTCCAGGCAAACGGAAACAACCTGAGGCTTCGTAATGCTTGACAGCTGTACTCCCTCTGAGACCTTGGGCTGAGGAGAGAGAACTATGCCCTTAGAATTAATTGCGGTAATCTGAACACCATGTGTGCCAGGCATCATCAGTTTTCAGATGATAATTATTATTAATAATAATAATAATTAAAATGGTGAAATCTACAGCTTTAGTTTATAACTGTCAATGAAATAAAAGAAGGCCAAGTCTTTCAAATGGAATTTAATTCATATTCACTAACTGCCAGTGCCTCTCACAGTAAAGTAACACCAGCATTATTAAAAATTTTATTGCCCTCTTTTACCTTAATGGGAATTTACTTGGACCTTCCAAATCCTTGGATCACTTGAAGAAGGGTTAAGCCATGGAAATACAGCACAATAAAACTTATCATTATGGATGTTCTTGTTAAATTGTATTTTATAACTACCAGGTCTCAGTGGCATTCTTAGAGGAAAAGCAATGCAAAACCAGAAACACCAGACTGCAGAGCTAACTACCTTAGAGACTGATGGCAATTTAACCGTTTTATTCTTGGGAAGTCTTTGTAATCTCCTTTTTGACCCAGAGGACCTGATTTTTCTAAAAAGAAATGGAGAAACACTCCTGAGGAATTGCTTAGTCAAAAGTGTTGAGAATAGCTGGTATGGGCAGAGGAGACTTACTCTCTTTAGAAGTAATCCTCATCACTGATAATCTTAAATGGCTATATTCAAACATTTTAATAGTACGGTATCATGCTTATTCAAGGATATAATTCCTGGAAATATCCAAGGATATACTCTAGGAAATAATGCCTGGAACTAACAATCGTACCATATCACAGTAGAACCCCAGAAAACGAAAGCATCGTCATATTTACATTAATTTTATATTTATTAGGTCTTAGTTTCTGTTTAAAGTTGACAAAATCTGTGGATTTTAGAGATAGTATGAAACAAGAGCCAAACTCTCTAGGCTTGTCCTTGGAAAATACTTCTTCCACAGGCAGTTTTATAGTCTAAGGCAGTATTAAATTAATTTAGGACATAATTACTGAATGAATTCATCTACATCTGCATTGTGTCCTTATGAACTCTATAATAAAATTCAAATGCTTAGGTTGCCTGGTAAAAAATACATTAAAAAATATATATATGATCACCAAATTGACATATCCAACTAAGCCCTGAAATTACAATTGAAACTTAAATGTGGCTGAACATGAGCAGGGAAGGACCAAAAAGAAGCCTGCCTAACAGTTTCTTATCTAGTAAAGAATCATCTAGACATCTGGCTGCAAAATACACTTCTCCCAGTGGGCTGAATGAAAAACAATACACCGTTGTGTCGGTGAACTGGTGGATATATTGTAAGGGTCCCTGTTTCTCCAGTCTTTAATGACTTAGATCCCAAACAGATTGTGGAAGGAATGCAGTTCAGAATCAAATCTGGTTTTAAACTCTATATAAAGCACTAGAAGAGCCAAAGAAGCAGAGATCTGCTATCCCTGTGCAGACCTGTAACACTAACCACTATCAACAGGTACAGCAAAGTATTTCACATACTTTGAAGTAGCTGAAGTCTGCTCCTTCACTTTCTGAATTGCAACAAATTTCCAAAGTGCTGAAGTCCTTGACAGAAGGAAATACCAAAAACGGAGAAATGAAGAAAGCTCATCAGGTTTACTATCACCATCATCTGACAGTGACAAAATCACTTTAACTGTGTTTCAAATTTTAAAATGTTAAAAATGTCATCACATTATACACAGTACACTGAAAGTGACGTTTCAGAGCAAAAATGAAAATATTTTGGTCTGAAAAGCTTGAAACAGAATATATTGGTATTACCAGAGCTTTCTTCCTGCGCTAAACACCAGTGCAGCCAACATAGTATCACAGCATTTTGAAAGAACAAAATGCTGACACAGATTAGAACACTGCTTAAATTTATGTACTGCTCTACAACGCATATGAAGTAGGTGAGATCACAGCCCTTAATTCTGATCCCTGTTGGCCCCTTGTTATCCACAGATGAAGGGTCACTGATACTGCAGAATCCTGCTGCTCGCATTCCTTCTTGTGTTCCTCCAACTTAGGAAGTATTAAGCATCTTAAAATCAGGTTTCTGATCTCAGCATCTGGGGGCAAGGCGGCCTTGCAGAGGCTGTTGACTTGTCTTCCAAGCAGCAAAACTGTGTACTAGAGTTTTTTGAGGGGTGGGTTTTTGTTTTTTTTTTTTTTTTTTTTTTTCTCGTAAGATACTGCAATAGTGACCACATCTTCTAATCCCCCAGTTATCTTGCCCAAAATTTCACTATTTGGTCAGCACTGACAGATCTCTTATCACATTGAGGCTGGAGGAGCAACCACCACGAGGACAGCTGCAGAGCTGCTCCAATATCTGACCTGCAGACTAAGATGGGGGCTCTTTCTCTCCCAAATATACCCCCTAACCAAAAGCTTTTCTTATTGTTTGTTGGGTTTTTCGTTTGTTTTTTTTTTGTTTGTTTGGTTTTTTTTGTTTGTTTGTTTGTTTGTTTTTAATTGCTTGTTTTGGCTTGGTTTGTTTAGTTTTTTTAGGTTTTGGGGTTTTTTTGTCATCATAAAGTGGAATTTCACCTGCTATAGTGTCACTCACAAGAAATAATAGCAAGGTTTACCCATATATGGCACACTGCAGTGAAGTGAAAGATGCGACCACTTTCAGTTCCGGACAAAGTTTTGAAGCTCTCACAAAGATCTGTTTATGAAATATTTAGGAGAGAGAAGCACAAGACTTCTGAACCTTACTCCTAAATTCCAACCTAGAATACCTAAAACCTAAAATTCCAACTATTCCAACTCTTAACAGGCCTCTATGCAAGTATTTAAGCTGCCTGCTAGTCCCCTGTTGGGCTGACATCCTACCCTACCCTGCGCAAGTTAAAATAGCTTCCTGGGTTACTACCGGCAGATAACATTAAAAAAAAAAAATAAAGACAAAACCACTGGCACCTCTGAGCACTATAGTCTTTTCTTGAACTGCAGTAGCAAGATAACACTGCTCTTACGACTACTCTAAAGGATGAAAATAGACATTTAGTCTCTTGTTTTACAGAGGCTCTGAATCTGCGCGTTACAGGAATATCTCCCGGGTGGGGGGGAAAAAGAGCACTTTTAGTGTGCCCAAACTTCACTAGCCAAAATAATTTGAAGCAACAACAGAAAAGCTGATGTGGGTATGAACACAGATTGTCACCTCAGACATAACCCAGGCTACTGTGAAAGCCTGAATTCCAACTATGCTCAAATGCCCAACTAACCCAGTTCTCAGATCTATTTTGAGTCAAATGAGCTAACAGAAATTCGACAGCCCAAGCTGTGAAAGCATCTCTGTGTGTGCTCAAGGTAGGAATAGCCTAACTTGCCAGTTCATATCTTTGCTTCCCTCACACTCCTTTCTCTTCAGGTTTGTTTTAAAGGGAACTAATGTGTCTGTACAGGGTTGCCATTCCTAAATAGTGGCACTCTGAACAAGTTAGGCTTTGTCTTAAATGCACTCCTACTTCTTGAAATATTTTTGAGTCTCCAAGGTGGAAAAAACCCTACACTGTAATCAAGAATTCTTGTTCAGTTTGTTAAATCTTTGGTCTGGAGGACAGGTCAGTTCAACCAGAAAAGAGGGGATTCCCTTTTGAACCACCTCCAAATGAAAAATAAACAAATCCACAAAACAGGCAGAAAAATTAAACCACATGGCTATTACAGCAGAAACATCACAATTTCCATAAATAAATCAGCTTTTATCTCTTTACACGACAGGAACATGCTAACACTTTACCACTTTACCTTTGATATTCACTCTCCTCCCGTTTAAATGGGAAGAAAAAACTGACTGAATTAATAATGCACAGGAATCACATTAGTGAATCAACATATGCCATTCCAGACTTCTTTTGTATTTTTTTCTTTCTGTTTCAGCTATTTGAATGGACAAACTTTGTCTGGGCACTTACCTTAAGCTATGAAGTACAGTTCGGCTTTTCAAACAGTTAATGTCAAAAATGAATAAAGGAGCCTTTATAATAAAGTAGCTCTGCATTATGTTCTTTCAGATAACGTCACTGCTGTTGCTTACATTCTGCTGTATTTCACTTTAAAAATAAGTAGCCATTAACTGTCACTCTTAAAATAAACATAAGCTCTCTATAGTCTTTCAACTTTCATGTGCTTTTGTTAGTAGATTATAAAGCAACTATATCCTGAGGTCATTTATAATTTTTGATCTCATTCTATCTGATATCAAGGCTGAGATTTCTTCCAAGTTACTCTGTAAATTTTAATGTGAACTTGAACTTTCACGTATCTGTTAGTCAGCTTTAAAATTCTCAGAAAATAATACTGTAGCTAAACTAAGTAAAAATGCAGATTAAAAAGAACATTCCAATTTGCAGTGGAAATTCTTTAGAAGTTTGTATATTTAATTTTAGATGATCTTTATACTGCCCTGGGTTCAGCAGTAGCCTGCTGACTGTTATGGGGATCACCATGTTGGCACACATACAGAGTGTGTTTTACCCACGACCATTTTGTCCGATCTCGAAAGTTAAGCGGAGTCGTGTTTGGGTCTTGTCTGGGGTTAGACGACGATATAGGAGGACCACAAAGAGATTTTCCCCAAGGCTGGACAGCCATGAGTGGCAGGCTGTGTGGGACAGTATGGGCGAGTATCTAGTCCACTGAGCCCCTCCAGCGCTCTGCAAGCATTGGAGATGGAAGACAGCTGTATGGAGTCCCCAGCGACAAGTTGCAGAAACTGCTGAAGGGGAGGGTGAATTATTTTAAGCCTGTGGGCCCATGACACCTCAGGCCATCAGGGCAGAGATGCACCATACAGATGGACTCATGATCGAGGGGTGGACTTAGCAATGGACACTATTGCCCAGGGTATTCACGAGTGTGAACACAGCACACAGCCTCTCCTGCTCTGAAAGACTGTTACAAGAGATGGAGACCGACATCATGGACCGGATGGACCCAGCAGCTTTATAGGGATTGGTCCATACACTAAGGAATGATCTCTCCCTCTCTCTCTCTCTCTGTGGATGTGTATATATATATATATATGTATATATGTAAGTGTGATGGTATATTGAAAATGTGGGATCTGAGCATGACGTGAATGGTCTGGAATAAGGGGTGGATACTGTCCTGGCTTCAGCAGCACCAGTCATTTTTTTCTCCTTCTTAGTAGCTGGTGCAGTGCAGTGTTTTTTGACTTTCGGCCTGGGAACAGCACTAATAACACTGATGCTTTTAATTGCTGCTCAGTAATGTTTACTCTGACCAAGGACTTTGTGAGTCTCATGCTCTGCCAGGGAGGAGGGGAAGCCGGGAGGAAGCAGAGACAGGACAATGACCCAAACTGACCAAAGAGGTATTCCATACCACAGCACGCCATGCCCAGTATATAAACTGGGGGCAGTTACCCGGAAAGGTTAGGTCACTGCTCGGATCAGGCTGGGTATCGGTCTGCAGGTGGTGAGCGGTTGCATTCTCTTCCCTTGTTATTTCCCTTATCATTATTATTATAGGTGGTAACTGCAGTGGTTTGTGTTATCCCTTAGTTACTGGACTGTTCTTATCTCAACCTGTGGGTGTGATATTCTTTCGATTCTCCTCCCCATCCCTCCAGGAGTGGGGGGGAGGAAAGGGGGGAGGGAGAGAGAGACGGCACGGCAGACTGAGCTTAAACCACGACACCATACGTTCTTTTTATAAAGGTTTTCTTTTCAAGGCTTGCTACTGCATTCCAGAATATAACCCAAACATACTTAGGTCTCAATACTAAATTATAATTAGAATTTAATTCAAATTAAAATCTAAATTTCAATTTAGAATTCTAAATTCACAGGTTAGATTTATTCTAAAAAACTTTAGAACTGAAGGGGAGGGGAAGGGGAAGGGGAAGAAAAAAGGGAAGGGGGAAGGAGGAAGGGGGAAGGGGGAAGGGGAAAAGGGGAAGGGAGGGGAGGGGAGGGGCGGGGAGGGAAGGGAAGGGAAGGGAAGGGAAGGGAAGGGAAGGGAAGGGAAGGGAAGGGAAGGGAAGGGAAGGGAAGGGAAGGGAAGGGAAGGGAAGGGAAGGGAAGGGAAGGGAAGGGAATACTATTCTATGATTCTATGATTCTATGATTAGAAAAATTAATGCTTTCTTATGCAACACTCCTAAGTTTTAGTACAGCCATCTTTGCAAGGATGAGAAATCATTAAGTAACAAAAGAGGAAACAGGTCTCAGAAGGTAATATGAATTTAGATATTAGCGATAAACCAAACTGTATCATAGCTTTAGTCTACTACATGCTAAATAGAATCATAGAATAGAATCATAGAATAGTTAGGGTTGGAAAGGACCTTAAGATCATCTAGTTCCAAACGCCCTGCCATGGGCAGGGACACCTCCCACTAAACCATGCCATCCAAGGCTATGTCCAACCCCACCTTGAACGCCGCCAGGGATGAAGCATTCACAACTTCCCTGGGCAACCCATTCCAGGGCCTCACCACCCTTACAGGAAAGAATTTCTTCCTCAGATCCAATCTAAACTTCCCCTGTTTAAGTTTCAACCCGTTACCCCTTGTCCTCTCACTACAGTCCCTAATGAAGAGTCCCTCCCCAGCATCCCTATAGGCCCCCTTCAGGTATTGGAAGGCTGCTATGAGGTCTCCACGCAGCCTTCTCTTCTCCAGGCTGAACAGCCCCAATTTTCTCAGCCTATCTTCACACGGGAGGTGCTCCAGTTCCCTGATTGTCCTCGTGGCCCTCCTCTGGACTTGTTCTAACAGTTCCGTGTCCTTTTTATGTTGAGGACACCAGAACTGCACACAATACTCCAAGTGAGGTCTCACGAGAGCAGAGGAGAGGGGCAGGATCACCTCCCTCGACCTGCTGGTCACGCTCCTTTTGATGCAGCCCAGGATACGGTTGGCTTTCTGGGCTGCAAGCGCACACTGCCGGCTCATGTTCATTTTCTCATCGACCAACACCCCTAAGTCCTTCTGCGCAGGACTGCTCTGAATCTCTTCCCTGCCCAACCTGTAGCTGTGCCTGAGATTGCTCCGACCCAAATGTAGGACCTTGCACTTAGCATGGTTAAACTTCATCAGGTTGGCATCAGCCCACCTCACAAGCATGTCAAGGTCCCTCTCGATGGCATTCCTTCCCTCCAATGTATCAACCGAACCACACAGCTTGGTGTCATCGGCAAACTTGCTGAGGGCGCACTCAATCCCACTGTCCATGTCACCAACAAAGATGTTGAACAAGACCGGTCCCAACATCCATCCCTGGGGGACACCACTCGTTACTGGTCTCCAGCTGGACATTAGCCATTGAGCACAACTCTTTGCGTGCGGCCATCCAGCCAGTTCTTTATCCACCGAGTGGTCCACCTATCAAATTGATGTCTCTCCAACTTAGAGACAAGGATGGCATGCGAGACAGTGTCAAAGGCTTTACATAAGTCCAGGTAGGTGACATCAACTGCTCTGCCCCTGTCCATCGGTTCCGTAGCCCCTTCATAGAAGGCCACCAGATTGGTCAGGCAGGATTTCCCCTTAGTGAAGCCATGCTGGCTGTCACCAAGCACCTTGTTGGTTTTCATGTCACAGTAAGATTTATTAATTTAAACTACCCTATGATACAAGATGAACAATCCTTCCAAAGAGCCTCATGGCATCTTTTTCCGATTATATATTCATTTAAATCCTGTGGATACTGGAATGAAGATCTTTCTGCCTAACTGAGTTCTGAAAGATGGGAGAGGTTAGCTGATTTGTTTAAATTAAAAATACACTTTGACTGTATTCAATTACAAACAACACTACTTATAAAATTTCAGGAAAAGAAGGACACTCAAGCCAAATCATAAAAAGATAAATCCCCAAAACATCCATCAGGTAAATAAAGCCAACAAAGAGCTGCCTGAATAAAGGTGAAAATGACGTTCAAGTCTTACATGGACAAGCAGTGGGAGAAATTGTGCTTTATACACCACAAGTCACACGAGACTGAAATAAATACATATTCCTTCCAACAATTATGACTGAAGCAGAACCTGAACCTGGTCCCTACCTTTCTCTGTCGCAGCTCTGGGAACAAGAACATGCATCAGGTTTTTGTATGAAGTGCAAGTCTGGGCTTCCAACAGAAATATTAGCCTAGAAGAGTTGGTGAGAAAAGGTGAAGGAAGCCGTTTCCACATTTGTCATGTGAAATGTTACAATTCAGATAGAATCACGGGCATTAATAATTGCAACCCCAGTGCCACTGTGAGTACTGTCCAAGGGGCATCGCAGCAATTGGCAAGTTCATGTCACTATCAAATTAAGCAACACAAGGCTGCTCAGCAAACTGTGACCACGGGTTTGGAATTCCAAGGTAATATTACGCATTTCATGACGATTCTCAAAAGGAAATCAGTGACTGCCTTCATTCTCATTAATCTTTTCTATTGTTTCTTTTTAATACCTAAAGCAGTGCAATGTAAACTGGAAGCTTATGCCCCTTTTTGTGAAGCTGAATGAGTCACCACCTTATTTCTGCAAGTAAAAGAGTGCAACAAAGTGTATTTATTTTCTGCTGTACAAGCAAATGTAACCTCTGCAATATTCCGAGTGGCTTCAACACAGTCATCACACATTGCACATTCTAGCCATAACAAACGTTGTTTGTATCTGCAAAGAAGCTGCTAGGCAATATGGTAATGTTTGCTTCAGTAACCAGATGCCATAACAAAGCCATCGAAGAGGAAACAACTACCTTTAACATTTGGGGGGTTGACTAACTTGCCACTGCTTTCTAAATTCTCCCCCCCCCCTTTCCTAACTCACTATTCTGTAATTTAAAATACCTAAATGATATATTGCATCGCCTGAAATTTTTGTCACTATTTTATTGAGTTCCGACCCTATATCATGTTCTTTCACTGAAAAAATATAAAATTATACAGGAATGTGGATGGATACTCATACAGCATCCTGAATGCTTATTAAAGTAGCAAACAGAAATGCTACATTCCATATATTTTTAGCTATTAGAGACTATAAGGATTACTGTTTATTTATAATCTGTACTCTCTGTTATGTAACTATAATACAGCATAAGAATGAGGCTTGGCAAAGTTCAGACACTGCTATGTCAATCATGCAATCCCTATAAAGGGCTGTTAAAAAATAGGTTTTATTTTTTAACATACTACAGCAAGAGAATTTTCACAACAAAGAATGTTCATACCCATTTCCTTTCAAATCTCGATCATGAAATATTTAATAACCACTGTCCCTGTCCTGAAACTTGTAAACACCTACCCAGTCCCAGGAGGGTTCAAGTCCCTTCTTATTTACAAAAACATAAATCAGAAATAACTCCACTGAAGCTAATAGAATTTAAAAGACATAAATCAAAAGCAATCAAATCTAATGGGGTTACTTGTATGAGTAAAAGACTTAAGAACTGGGCACCAAGTTAGATATACTGCTACATCTCTACCTAGTTATTTAAACATCAATATAAAACTCTTAAGTGCACTAATAGCAATAGAGTTTATAACACTCAAAATGACTAATACAGTGACCTACAGTAGTCATACTGTTTCCAATGAACATTTATATTGCCAGCAATAAACTTTTTCACAATGCACTTTGTCTTACAGAACTGAATTCAGCTTATTGGTCATAGAAAATGAAATGTTTTCATTTAACTGACTTTCTCATAAGAAGTCATTAAAGCCATTTCCTCCTCTATCACCAACATAGAATCATAGAATCATATAATAGTTAGGTTTGGAAAGGACCTTAAGATCATCTAGTTCCAACCCCCCTGCCATGGGCAGGGACACCTCCCACTAAACCATGCCATCCAAGGCTATTTCCAACCCGGCGTTGAACACTGCCAGTGACAGAGCATTCACAACTTCCCTGGGCAACCCATTCCAGGGCCTCACCACCCTTACAGGAAAGAATTTCTTCCTCATGTCCAATCTAAACTTCCCCTGTTTAAGTTTGAACCCATTACCCCTTGTCCTATCACTACAGTCCCTAATGAAGATTCCATCCCCAGCATCCCTATAGGCCCCCTTCAGGTATTGGAAGGCTGCTAGGAGGTCTCCACGCAGCCATCTCTTCTCCAGGCTGAACAGCCCCAACTTTCTCAGCCTATCTTCATATGGGAGGTGCTCCAGTCCCCTGATCATCCTCGTGGCCCTCCTCTGCACTTGTTCCAACAGTTCCATGTCCTTTTGATGTTGAGGACACCAGAACTGCACACAATGCTCCAAGTGAGGTCCCACAAGAGCAGAGTAGAGGGGCAGGATCACCTCCCTCGAACTGCTGGTCACTCTCCTTTTTGATGCAGCCCAGGATATGGTTGGCTTTCTGGGCTGCAAGCGCACACTGCCGGCTCATGTTCATTTTTTCATCAACCCACACCCCCAAGTCCTTCTGCGCAGGGCTGCTCTCAATCTCCTCCCCACCCAACCTGTAGCTGTGCCTGGCATTGCTCCAACCCAGGTGTAGGACCTTGCACTTGGCATGGTTAAACTTCATCAGGTTGGCATCAGCCCACCTCACAAGCATGTCAAGGTCCCTCTCGATGGCATTCCTTCCCTCCAATGTATCAACCGAACCACACAGCTTGGTGTCATCGGCAAACTTGCTGAGGGCGCACTCAATCCCACTGTCCATGTCACCAACAAAGATGTTGAACAAGACCGGTCCCAACATCCATCCCTGGGGGACACCACTCGTTACTGGTCTCCAGCTGGACATTAGCCATTGAGCACAACTCTTTGCGTGCGGCCATCCAGCCAGTTCTTTATCCACCGAGTGGTCCACCTATCAAATTGATGTCTCTCCAACTTACAGAGAAGGATGTTATGTGAGACAGTGTCAAAGGCTTTACACAAGTCCAGGTAGGTGACATCAACTGCTCTACCCCTGTCCATCAGTTCCGTGGCCCCTTCATAGAAGGCCACCAGATTGGTCAGGCAGGATTTCCCCTTAGTGAAGCCATGCTGGCTGTCACCAAGCACCTTGTTGGTTTTCATGTGCCTTAGCATGCCTTCCAGGAGAATCTGCTCCAAGATTTTGCCAGGCACAGAGGTGAGACTGACTGGTCCGTAATTCCCTGGCTCCTCCATTTTCCCCTTCTTGAAAATGGGGGTTATATTTCCCTTTTTCCAGTCGTCAGGAACTTCACCTGACTGCCATGATTTCTCAAATATGATGGACAGTGGCTTAGCAACTTCATTTTCCAGCTCCTTCAGGACCCGTGGATGGATTTCATCTGGTCCCATGGACTTGTATACGTTCAGGTTCTTAAGATGGTCTCAAACCAGATCCTCTCCTACAGTGGGCCTAGGGTCTTCATTCTCACAGTCCCTGCATCTCCCTTCCAAGACTTGGGTGGCGTGGTCCGAGCATTTGCTGGTGAAGACTGAGGCAAAGAAGTCATTAAGAACCTCAGCCTTCTCCAAATCCAGGGTAGCCAGTTCTTCCGACAGCTTCCAGAGAGGGCCCAAGTTGTCCCTAGTCTGTCTTTTATTTGCAGTGTACCTATAGAATCCCTTCCTGTTATCTTTCACATCCCTAGCCAGGTTTAATTCTAACTGGGCCTTAGCTTTCCTAACCTGGTCCTTAGCTTCCCGGACAACATGCCTCTATTCTTCCCAGGCCGCCTGTCCCCGCTTATGTAATTTGCTGATGAGTAATAAATAAGTGACTCATGGAAATATCTAGGACTGAGTATGTTCATCTGTGTGGTGTGTGCAGGCACTAAATCCTACACTCCTTTACAGTGCACCTAAATCATATGCCCTCAACTTTGTACTGTATTAAAGTCCGATGATCTTTCACTCAGTGCAATATGCTAAAGCGAAGCATGCAACTTGTTCAGATCCAGGTATGATGCTGATACATTCACATATCTTACTTTGTGAATGCTGGAGCTGCACAAAACATTGTACTTTTTTTGTGTAAAAAAAAGTTTTGCCAGTATCCATTATTTATATAAGCAGTCTCCATACCCACAGGTAATCTCACTGATTTGATAAAACATCTTGAGCAACAGCTATTTCTATGAGTAACGGTTTCTGAGGAGGAACTTCACAGTTCCCTGAATTTAACACCATGAATACGAAAAAAAGGTGTCTTTGTCAGTATCTAAAGATACTGTAAAGAAAAAACAAGTAAATAACCAATACGGCAAAATAAATATTCCCAAAATGACTGCATATTGTAGCATTCAAACCTAGCAAGAAAGAAAACATTATCATAACTAATGTAACTAATGTTTAGTGAGGATAAAAGAAATATATATTACAGCACACCAAAGGACACTTATTCTAGCATAATCGTATACTATTCCACTTAAAGCAGCTATGTGCAATCACAAAAACAGCAAAAAAATGTGACATACAAAGTAAGAAATATGCATATCTCTCCTGCTGTACCAACTTCCATAGTGCCAGAAGAGTGATTAAGTTTCAATTCAGCTTTCGCTGGCATCAGTGGGATCTTCTGCTGTATTTAATGACAGCTGCAATAAGCACATAATGAAGAAAAAGTCTTTTCTTAATCCAGACCTCAATGAGGTCTACATTAAGTTAGCATCCTAATGTCTAAGTTCATATATTAGCTTCTAAATTACTTCAGACTACAGAGAAAACTCAAGGAGAAGTGATATTAAATTCATGATTAAGTATCTAAATTTACCAAAACCAATGAAACAGCTACAGGTTGGGCAGAGAAGAGATTCAGAGCAGCCCTGCGCAGAAGGACTTGGGGGTGTCGGTCGATGAAAAAATGAACATGAGCCGGCAGTGTGCACTTGCAGCCCAGAAAGCCAACCGTATCCTGGGCTGCATCAAAAGGAGTGTGACCAGCAGGTGGAGGGAGGTGATCCTGCCCCTCTACTCTGCTCTTGTGGGACCTCACTTGGAGCATTGTGTGCAGTTCTGGTGTCCTCAACATAAAAAGGACATGGAACTGTTGGAATAAGTCCAGAGGAGGGCCACGAGGATGATCAGGGGACTGGAGCACCTCCCATATGAAGACAGGCTGAGAAAGTTGGGGCTGTTGAGCCTGCAGAAGAGAAGGCTGCGTGGAGACCTCATAGCAGCCTTCCAATACCTGAAGGGGGCCTATAGGGATGCTGGGGATGGAATCTTCATTAGGGACTGTAGTGATAGGACAAGGGGTAATGGGTTCAAACTTAAACAGGGGAAGTTTAGATTGGATATGAGGAAGAAATTCTTTCCTGTAAGGGTGGTGAGGCCCTGGAATGGGTTGCCCAGGGAAGTTGTGAATGCTCTGTCACTGGCAGTGTTCAACGCCGGGTTGGAAATAGCCTTGGATGGCATGGTTTAGTGGGAGGTGTCCCTGCCCATGGCAGGGGGGTTGGAACTAGATGATCTTAAGGTCCTTTCCAAACCTAACTATTCTATGATTCTAAATACAGGTCACAGCTTTCACTGTCCATTTCACGCTCTCGTAGCCTTCCTTGGTAGCCTTCTTGTTTGGAGAACAAAATCTTACAACCTTTAGGCTGAGCAAATGCTTAACTGTGCATCTGAAAGTAGATTTTTCTTGTGCAAGGAGAAATATTTCTACTGAATATTTGTTTAATGCATCAGTATTATATACATAATTCCAAAATACTCAATTAGGGAAAAGGCAGTCACTTAAAATGGTGGCAGTGAATTGGATAAATCCACATACTCTTTTTTATAAATGGATTTGCATTTCCATTTTGAAACATGTTACCATGTCAAATGAGTCCTACGAGATCAGAAACATTAGGAAATACACACAGATTCCAGGCACCACTAGAATTTCTCACTGTGCAGTTAAGTGTGCCAGATTAGTATTAGTTGTTGTCAGGAAAGAAATGGAAATTATTCATATTTCACAAGATGGGAATGGTATTTACCTACAAGAAAGCTTTCAATAAAGCTGTCTGTTGCGATGGTAGAACCATTTATTGATAAGACCCGCAATGCCAACACAGTCCAGAGCCCCTTTAGGTCACAGCATGGTTAACTCTTAGAAAGCAAGGCTCAGCAACCCTGTTTAATTCCAATTATCACTTTTTCCAGGCAACAGCTTTGAGATATGTCAGTTGGCCACAATCGTCATGCAGTAGCCTAAGAATTATCAGGAGGGGTCTGTTTACTGACAATGGGTATTTAAACTTCTCTGAGATGAAGCAAATGTACTGCTTGATCAAATAGGCAGAAAGAAGCAATGACAGTAATGCAGAGATAGGCATGTGTCAAGACTGTTAAGGAAAACCCAGATATTGTCATATATGTCCTCTATGGAAATGACCTTGTACCTCAAACAGGAGTAAATAAAATACTACTAGTGTTGTGCCTTCGATCCAAGGAAGAGAATAATTTGGCTTGCAATGGAGCAAAAGGGAATATTTCAAGAAGAAAACTGAGAACAGTATCATAGTTAATACTATCACGCTAGTTCATGATGGAGCTCTTGTTCTGTCGCAGTGATGTGACACATCTGATCTATCAGACTTTCTTGGTTTAATTGGGGTACCCACTCCCAACTGGTAAAACTACTGCTCCTTGTCCAGGACAGGGCTTGGTTGTTCAAGAGAAAACAGATCTTATGCTGCAGTCCATTCCTGCAGGGAAGCAGTGTTATTCATATCCACAATGGGTACAGAAACTTCTCAGCTTAAAGACCTGCCACTCCTGTTCATTCATGTTTGACTCACTGCACCGCAGCATACTCATGAAGCATCAAATTTTTTTTGAAGTTTAGCATGTGACGGATTTGTTTGCTTCAGTTCAGCTCAGATGGGTTGGTAGAGATAGGATATGTGAAATACAAATATTCTGCAGAGCGTGGAAGGAATATGGATGAAATAGTTTAAGCACTCAGAAATTACAGTAACTGAAAGCAATAGGAACAGTGCCATGAAATCACTCACTTAAAAACAGTTTTCACATTTGAGGACAACTGGGTGACAAATGCAAAGTCAATTTCTAAATGGAGATCGGAAGTACTGTGAACTTGCAAGTCATTACTAGGCAAATGAGTAGGAACTAAGAAATAAGATAATTAATGGACACTTGAATGAAAAAAATTACTTCTTTGGAAATAGTTAAACGAGGAAAAATCTGCCTTACAAATATATCAGTGTTCTGTGAAAAGGTCAAGCATATAGATAAAGACGCACAGATAGATATACTCTGGTTGGACTTCCAAAAGGCTTTTGACAATATCTTTCCCCAAAAGCTTTGAAAAATTTAAGAAGACATGGTATAAAGCAGGAAAAGCTTTGAAAAATTTAAGAAGACATGGTATAAAGCAGGAAAAGGATTCTAGCCCAGGAGCTAGCAAGGCTTATAGAGAGGGCTTTAAACTAGGTTTGAAGGGGGAAGGGGATAACACAGACTAGCCAAAAATGAGCTATGGGATAGCACGCTGCTGTTGGAGTCCAGATCCACTGGCAACTTAAATGCATATATGCCAAAGTCCACAGCACAGGCAATAAACAGGAGGTGCTGGAAGCAATTGAGCAGCAATAAGAAACAAATCATGACATGATTATCATCAGAGAAATATGGTGGAATGATTCACATGAGTGGAGTCCTGCAATGGATGATACAGGCTCCTCAGAAGGGATCGGCAAGAAAAAAAAGGTGGTGGGATTGTGTTGCATGTCAAGGAATGCATCAACTGCTTTGAACTCAGTGTTGTGAGAGAAGGCTGAACATCTGTGGGTGACGAGCAGGGGGAAGGCCAACCGAGAAAGTCTTATAGACCCCATAGCGAGGATGAAGTAAGTGTTCTTCAAACAACTGGGAAAAGTTTCACTATCACTTCCCCTTGTTCTCATAGGCGACTTCAAGCTACCAGATGCTTGCTAGAAGCACAACACAGCAGAGATGAAACAATCCAAGAGGCTCCTGGAGGGTGTGTGGAAGATACTTCTGAACCCAGCTGGTTAGTGAGCCAAACAGGGGAGATGCCTGGCTAGATCTACTGCTCACAGAGAAGTACTGCTGCGTGACGTGATGGTTGGTGACCGTCTTAGGCAAAGCGATCACAAAATGACTGCATTTTCAGCCCCTGGAGAAGTCAGAAAAAAGGTCAGCGAAACCTCTACCTCAGACTTCTGGAGGCCTGACCTGGGCCTGTTTAGGATGCTGGCTGGTAGAATTCCTTGGGGAACATTACTGAAGTACAGAGGGGTCCAGGAAAGCTGCACACTCTTCAGGAATTAAACCCTCAAGGTGCAGGAGCAGGCAGTCCCCATGTGCCAAAAATTCAAACAAGCGGGGAAGAGCAGCCTGGCTGAGCAGGAAGATATTGCCTGAACTCAGGAAAAAAAACCATAATTTATCATCTGTGGAAGAAGGGACAGTCAGCCCATGAAAAGTGGAAGAAGGGAGAGTCAACCCATGAAAAGTACAAGGATGTTGTTAGGATATCCAGAGAGAAAGTTAGAAAGACGAAGGCCCAAACGGAACTAAATCTGGCCTCAGGCTGCAACAAGGGAGGTTTAGATTGGATATTAGGAAAAATTTCTTCACAGGAAGAGTGATCAAACATCGGAATAGGCTGCCCTGGGAAGTGATGGAATCACTGATCCTGGAAGCGTTCAAAAACTGTGTAAATGAGGCCCTCAGTGACATGGTTTAGTGGTGGTCTTGGCAGTGCTGGTGTAATGGTTGGACTTGATGATCTTAAAGGTCTTTTCCAACCTACTTGATACAATGATTCTACAAGGTCTTTGCAGAAGCAAGTAATCAATTAAAAGACTGAAAACAAAGATTAGGATCAATTAGTTAGTTGTTTATTAAAAAGCAGCTAGCTTCTCACAAGGGGCAGAGGTCCCTGCCATCCACGGATTTTTGCTGGGGTCCATGGTACAACCTCTTCTGGGACCTACATTATTTCACAAAAAAAATTTACATGGAAAATGAAGTGAGCAATGAAGTGCAGATGTCAGCTACTGTTATCAATCACAGATGTAAAAACTGCTGCTGCCTGTGTGAGCTGCAGAAGGAAGCTGCAGAATTCAGTGATGACAATAAAATGACAAATGAAATCACACGTAGATAAATGTGGATGAACTGATGTGCAAACACAACCTCACACTAAAATGAACTGGTTTGCACTGCCCAGTACCACCAAGGAGTGATGATCTTGGGGCTATGGCAGACTAATCCATGGAAACTCAGCTCAGCAGAAGTCCCAACAGCAAATGACATGGTAGACATAATCAACAGAAGCATTGATAATAAAGCAGAGCACATGGCACTGTAAAAACAATCTAAACTTTTGCCACAATTTAAGTACTGCGTGCAGTTCGATTCCCTTCTATTCAAAGAAGACATAACAGAGCTGGAAAAGTTTCCAAATTAAGAAGAAGGGACAAATATATAGTACACCCTCTGTGCGGGGAATAGCTAAATTAAGACTCTTCAGTCTAGATGTGATACAATTTAGAGGAAAATACTAGAAATCTAAAAAATCATCTATGGCATAAGAGAGAGCAGGAAACAATGTTCACCATCTCTTTCAGCAGCCATCCAAAGAAACTAGCAAGTAAGCAGAAGAGAGGTGGTTCTTCATGCAGTTAAGTAGCAAGCTTTTAACATCCTTGGCAAAGAATATTTGTATGCTGGAAGTTTACTTTTATTTAAAAGGTTGGACAAGTGTCTGGACAAAAAAAAGCATCAAGAATTTCTAAGTATGCAGAAGCCATATCCAGTTCAAGCAGCCTCCTGAGCTGAAAAGAGCTGAAAGGAGTGCTAGGGAGAAGCATCAGATGCTTGTTTTGCTCATTCTCTCCCACAGACAGTAACTTAACGCCACTGCCATACAGAGAGGCAGGCAGGCTAGATGACCCAGAATGGCCTTTGCATCCTTATGGGTCATTTTGAATAAAGGCTATTCGCATGAGCAAAAATGCTACAGAAACTAATTCTCTATGCCCTAAGTGTTATACTACTGGCCTTAGAGCTGTGACACAGCGTGCATGTTACTTTGTGTTTATTTTCAAGACATCAGGTTACTGTGTTAATACGCTCCACAAAGAAAAGCTCAATAAAAGAAAAAAATGTTCTCTAGATTTATTCAGAGAGGAGCTGATATGCTACCACTGATTAAGCTAAATATTTAAAAAAAGGAGAACATTCTTTAATTCTAGGCTTGAATTTCAGCCACACAGCACTATCCAGTAACACCTTCACTGCCCACTAAGCACTCCTGCGCAAAACCCGGTTGTTTTATTCCAGTTTGAACATTAATTAATAATAGAATGCAGCAAAGGTTTTAACTGGGATTTGCAGCATCTCTATAACTCCAGTTTGGCCCTAGAAAGCAAGCATAAATGATGCCTATTCACTGCTGGCACAGAAACATCACAAAAAAGATAAAAACCATGGCCCTTTGTGATTGTGATGGCTATCCCACGTTTGGAAGCGTGCTGCTTCCCTGGAAGCAGATTCCTTCTATATGGAGGAGTCTGTATTGAGAATCTTTTTCTTTCCTAATTTATTTAAACTATAATAATCCATGATCATGCCCAGCTAATCTGCCTTTTACAGTCTCATCTCCATCATACACTGTCATGTGATCCACAAGAATTTCCACAACAAGCTATTCTGGCAGGATTTCATGGTGTAGCTCCGATACTGTCCTGGAATTGCCAATGTTCCGTTCCAAGAGTTCTTTATTCTGCTAAGATCAATCAAACTGGGTCCAGCATGTTGCCAAATAATCACTTACTGTCTTAAGCTATGTATCTCTGGCAAGCACAATTTTGTTTGATCCTATTTACCCCTGTGTCTGGCAGGTGACAAAAAGCACCACAGTTCTTCACTAGGGACAATATGATTTATTCATATCCATGGCTGACATACATAACTCCTCATTTTGTGATTTTACAATTTATCATTTGGAAAAGAAGAGAAAGATATACTGGTCAATCACAGAACTAAAGAACACAGCTGCAAAACATGCAAATACAATACTGGAAATATCTTGTCTGACAAGACTACAGAATTATTTATTACACTGTACAAAGCTATTGTGAGGTTGCATATAAGGAAGGTAAACAGATGTCAATCAAAACACAGCAACTGAGATGACCATGGGAATGGTAAGCCTATCTTGTAATAGGAGACCAGAAGATACAGAAGCAAAAGTGAAGGCTGGCTCCCCCTGCAAAAATGCTGGAGAAACAGACAAGCCACTTAAGCACAAGAACAGATACATACTGGCTATGGCTAAATTAAATCTGTAAATTGGAAGTAAGTGCAGAAAAAAAAACCACAAAAACCCAACAAACCAAACCCAACCTTTCCAAACTGAAAACAAGTAACAAAACCACTTTTAAAACTGGCTATTTTTAGACTTGTTTAAAACTGGGGTAGAAAAAACCACTTATGAACAACTTAAGGTATATAATAGCAATCACTGATGATCCAGACCAATCTAAAATCCTTGAAATTTTTGCATTCATTTTGAGCTGATACTTTACAAATTAAAAACTGTACCTATCTTCAAGTACTACTTGATTAACAGTCGTCCTCAAATTCCTGAAGTAAGTCACAAAATTAAACTATGGAATAGTAGGCCAAAACTACCTAACATTGCAACTCTCTTGGTCAATACTTCCACTAGAGACCTGAATATTGGCATAGGAAAGGTACCTATTACCATAACATACATGAAGAAGAAAAGGGGATCTCCAAGCATGCTGGGAGGCAGAAAGAAATTCAAAAGAAACAAACGGTAAACCAAGGTCTGGAAAAACAGGCAAGATTCAGCAAAAAACATGTGCAAAGTAATCATAATAATCTACTGGACAAATTCACGCTGGAGAACAACGGGCTAGGAACTTGGCAGAATCTATTTGTGAACCACAGATCACAAGCTGAACTAAGTCAACAATATCATACAGATACAGGACAGACAAAACACCGTAATGGGCTACATAAATAGGAGTGCTGTCTGGAAGACAACTGAAGGAATCCTTATGCTGTGCTCAGCTGTAACGCTGCAAGACCACCTTGCTCAAGAAGATTTGGATCACTCAGAAAGACCAGACTGAAATAGCAAGACTAATCAGTGAAAGCCTGACCTATGTGAAACAAGGGAAAGGACTGGGCTTGGATGAAAAAAGATAGAAGTGGGCAGCAGGAAGACACCTTTTCTGATGCCTCTATTCTTTATGTTTATATAGAAACAAAAAACAAAAGCTTTGAACTGAAGGAAGACAGATACAGCTTAGACTTCACAGGGGCAACGAGGATGATGAGTCATTAGGATCAACCATGGCACCACAGAGCCTTACTGAAGATCTTTGAAAATTGGTTAAGTATCTGCCAGGAAAGATACGGGCACAGCTGATCCTCCTCAAGGGCACTGCAATGAACAAATTTATCTGTAGAGATGTACACCCCTGCCCTTCCTTCCTACAACCATCAGCCACTGTCAGCCAGAGGCCATGTCATACCAGAGGTATGATGTACTATTGATTTAACTCTATGTGTTTTCAGATTTCTGGTTCTTCTATTTTAATCTGGTCTGTCAACTTCTTTATGTATTTTGTTTGAGGGGAGCAGCTCCCACAAACATTGCCATTTCTAAAGTGGGCTTGCAACTAATTGTTATTCTTAGAAGTATAATTTAGTGTATGCTTGTCTAAAGGCTTTAAATAAAAAAATCATCACATAATTTGTAGCTTGACTAGTATTGCTGTTAAACAAGATTTTCATCTTCCCTCATTTTGTAACATACAAAGACCATTAGACTGCCTCTATCACCAGAACCCATTTGGCACATCGTTTTCTTCGTCCAACTCCGAATGGAAGCGCCCATTCAGTAGTAGCAAACTCTGCCTTCTCTCTCTCCTCCCTCTCCTTTCTAACCACACGGAAAAGAAAACTACTGCTAAGGATGAAGTAATTAACCATGGCATACCCTTTGTATTCTCCAATACATTATGGTTTTCTGGTTTTTGTGGCATGTAATCATTTGCAAGAATGTTATTTCAGCACTTCTGTTTTTCAAAGATCATTCTAACTGGTGGTTATTCTCTACCAGTCCCTAAATGTACATTTTTCTGCCATGAATAAGAGAAAATTCAATTTTCCTTGGTGTATCTGTGCAACCAGACTACATCTGCATGTGCATACTGCTTTGACTAAACCTAGCTTTGATTCTTTTAATGTCATACTCCAGGTAATTGCAAGTTTAATATTCAGGGCTCCATTAAGTTTATCCCAGATATTAAATTTTAGTAAAAGTATATTCTGTTTCAGTATTGTGACCACACAGGTGCTTAAGGGGCATGTCTCATCTGTTAGCTATCTATATTTTTATTCATGGGTAGCTGAATTTCGCAGACAAGACACCTACAACCCTGCTTTTTTGAGTCATCCATGTAAGGTGGTGGAGATCACAGTAGCAAACTCTTTCCTTTGCCGAAGACAACAACCTAGCTTTAGGCTCTTGATCTTAAAATAAGTTCCCTTTTCTGTTAACTAAACTTTTTTCTAGTCTTCTAATTTCAACAACTTAGTTTGCAAAATTTCCTTTCATTTCCCATCAGGAACAGATCTGGAAAATGGAAAACAGGCATTCTTCCCATTCTTTCTGATCCATCGATCTTGTTACATAACATCTTCTCCGTGTCATCTGTGGGATTCAGGTTTGAAATGAAGCAGTATTACCTCTTTGTGTGACTGCTGGCTTTATATCTACAAACCTACAACTGAAAATAAATAAACAAAAACCCCAAACAAACAAAACAAAACCAAAAAAAAAAAAAAAAACACCACACCACATCTGTATATCTAACAGTAACTCCTGTGCCACACCTCAAACGTAGCCCAATTAGGTGTCTTTTGGCAAAGAGCATGTATTCCTTGCAGGAAGAAAATTTGAGGGAAAGGGTAGCCTATCGTTTGCCAAGGGTGGGGAGTAGTATCCTCCACTAGCCTGGAGGATATCAGAAAAATTACTGGAAGAATACAATCAGGAGATGAAAGCTGTGAGCTAGAAAAGTCTTGATGTGCCATCCCTGAAGACATTTGAGACCAGGCTGGATGTGGTTCTGGGCAACCTGATCTAGTTGAATATACCTCTGCTCCTTGCAGGAGGGTTGGACTAGATGACCTCTGAAGGTCCCTTCCAACCCAACAATTATATGATTCCATGATCCTCAGACCCTGCCTGATATTAACAAAGAAAAAATAATAGAAAGAGCTAAAATTTATTCCTATACTAACGCATGCTGCATTTCTCCTGATTGTTGAAGCCACAGATAAGATACCTTTATCTCTTCCATCACCTTTGGGGTATCAGCTGTTTGCTCCTCCTGCTCCCTTGCACCCTCAAGCAAAGTCCCTTGCCTGAATAAGAAACTCCTGCCATCTGATGACAGCAACCTGAAACTGATAAGGCATCACTTTCTAGAAGAGTGCAGACCTGAAAAACCCTCCTCGTTTTGAAGCCGCACATTTCAAATTAAAATGAACTCATATGTCAGGTCAGTTACTGGAGCTCCTCCTCTTTTACCTATATAAACAAAGAATTGCAGGGAAAAAGCATACACTGATAACTCCAAGGGGGCAAAAGCCTTTACCACTGGAGCCCAGAGTAAGATTATCAGAGTAGCCTCTCAGATGCTTCAGAAGTCATTAACTCTACAAGCCGGGGCTCCTTTCTCTAGTTCTCTGAGAATATTTTAGCACCAAACCAGAAATCCTATATCCAGTGAGAAGCTGCGTTTATAAGAACTGAGGAAATTCATGGGTATCAAGATGATGTATCAGTATGCCTTAATTTTCATGGGTATATCAAAAGAGAACTTCCTTCTTTCACTGTATGGCAGGGAGTCTCCACACTATCAACACAGTTGCAACATTCATGACAGTTGTACAAAATGCTTCACAGACTTTATGTTTAGCCTTCAGTAGCTGCCAACAGTGAAAGAAAATTACCCAACATCAGTGATAGATATTTTATCTCCAAGAGAAAGGTCTGCATAGTGCACTACAAGATAGAAGCCTCAAACATGTCAGCCAGAAGCTGCTGGGGGAGGTGTTATACCCCAAACTGCTCCATCCAGCACGCAACTTCGAACAACTCCTTGGCTGCTGTGCATTAGACTACTTTATCAGAGGCCCAGAGGACTTGCTAGTCCAGACCACTTTCTTAAAAGACCCATGCAAAAAGAACAGCGGTGTTTTGTTTTGTTTTGTTTTGTTTTGTTTTTTTCAGACAAGGATTTGCTTGCTACAGAACCTACTAATTGCACTTTAAGGGTAGACCAGAAATGGCTGCAATATATGGGGGTTGGGAGAGGAGGAAAGAAAAAAACAGTCAATTCTACGCATTTAAGTCCTTCTATTATACGTCTGTACTATTCTAAAGCCCAACAAAAAGGGAGACCTTGGGTCAACTGTCTTGTAGCTTATACTATGTTTCACTGTGTTCGCTCGACTGTCCTTAATACAGATGTGCTTACACCATAGAAATTACACTACCAGAAACCACTAGTACTCAAGCCTAAAGTTATGGGACAGGTCTTTAATATGCCTTAAATGAAGGCCTGTTAATTTGAGCGTCAGCTCAAACTGGAAGCTCCAAATTGATGGCACTAACTACAGTAAGCAAAATCACTGACTTTCCAATGGGTACCATGCCCACTTGTGTCAGTCAACAAAGGATGTACTGCCTCTGTTTTTTTTTACCTACTGCCTCTGTTTTTGCAATATATAACCTTCATTCAATCTTGTGGGGAAAAAAAGTTTGCCTGCAGAAAGTAAGTAACAGTTGATACAATCATAGGTCTAAATTGTTGTTCCATGCCCTTCCAAACCATAGATGAAGAAAATTACTGCCAGTCTCATTAGATTTATGGCAAGAATTCATGTATCTTTGAAGAACAAGCTTCTATGTCTACTGTCAACTTCACATTGGTAATGGTATGGAAATACACGATAAATGAACAGTACTTTGGAGCAAGTTGCAGGAAACAAGAACCAGAACACATAGCCTGGAAAAACATAGAGTAAAAGAGGATTCTTTCTCTGTTGTGTTGTGTCCCCTAAAAATTAATGGAAAATTCCTCTTTTCAATAAGAAGAGAAGCTAAAGCTTCAGATTTTTATAACAAGAAATGGAGACCACAGAAGTTCGAGAGCAACAGCTTACCAGAAGCTGTGAGGTGCAGTTCTCTACTGCTCACCAGCAGGTGTTCTCAAGGTCTCCTTTAACATCTCTTTCTGCTGGACTCGTTCAATCATTCAGGTAGGCTTTTTAGCTTTCCTGACAGCACTATGCAATGAAAATGGACTTAAAAGGAATTTCAAGACTAAGCTGTATATTCTCTAAATCTCACAAGCACCAAAAAAGAGGAAAAACTAAACTTCACCTGTTATCACAAATGCATCAAATAACAAAAACTGGGAAAAAGGACGCTGTCCAGTGTTTATGATTCACTGCCCTTCTGGGTCTACAGTCTTGTTGCCACTGATCAACTTCCCTTTCAAAGACATTTTTCCACAAACATGATCTGAATATTGCCTACTCTTAGCTACCTTACTCCTAACCTACCCTAAACTCTCTCTTCCATGGCACCTTGCATCTCCACCCATGCAAAATTAACAGAGTGGATGGTACGAATATCTTCAGAAATCCTGTTTTCCACTACTCCCTTCAGCTCTAATCATATACAAGTAGCTGTTGTCAGAATACCCTGGTGTGCAACTTTGCAACTCCACCTACCTGAGTTTCATTTTTACACATAGTTTCACTACCTCTTACTTTGACTACTTTAATTCCATCATTTTTCTTGGTCATAGGTACTGAGTTAATTCTTTGGGCCAGCTAGTGGGATTTGTATTTACTTTTTTGCACTTTCTACTTAAAGGTGAGCTTCCAAATTCAATTAAAAACAAAAAAAAAACAAAAAAAAAAAAAAAAAAAAAAAAGAAATATGCTTAATGCATTACATTAGCTTTTTTTTAATCTACTTCAGGTGATATGGGGATGTGTATTTTTTTAAGATTTGTAATTACCTTCTTCAAGCAGAAGTAAACATCTTAGCTCTTACTGACACTTTCAGCTTTAATTACAATATTTTAGCTTACCTAGAAGACATATTATCTGTAAAACCAAAGTTTAATTGCCTGGCCATAGCTTGCTTCAAAATACAGACATTAAGCATGTGAAGTCTTGCCTCTAACAGAAAATTCTGCTTACTAGTTATCTTTTTTAGTGTTTTTATAGTATAGTCAACTAAAAGGATGTCTTTCAACATCTTATACCGAATCCAGATTTAATTGCTTATGATTGTCTTTCAGTAATAAACAGTAGATTGTTGCCCCATATTCTTATTATTTTGCACTTCCTGTTCTGCCTCAAATATCTTCCAGCTTTTCCAGGTCTATGCAAAAAAGCCCATTACAGGCAAATCTAATTCATCAGTCCAGAGCCTTCCTGACTTCCTTTCTGTAAAAGTTAACTCCTTATTCCCTTCACTCATCTTCATCAATTGATATGTTCAAGGCCAGATTGGACAGAGCCTTGGGTGGCATGGTTTAGTGGGAGGTGTACCGGCCCATGGCAGGGGGGTTGGAACTAGATGATCTTAAGGTCCTTTCCAGCCCTAAGTATTCTATGATTCTATGATATAGTCTACAAAGAATGAGCAGTAAGCTTTACACAAAACAATGCACATTTGTTTGTGTTTTCAAGAAATACAGTTATAGAATTATTTTCCACAGCCTTTGAACTATATATTTACATGTTAAACTAAATATGGTCAGACCATAGCCATTTGGATTATTTTATGAACTCTGAATTCCATCTAGCATCCACATCAGTGTGATAAAAGATGAATAAGCACTAGCTGGGAATAAAAGGACAGACATTGGACCACCAACATACTAGCAAACGTGCTATCACGCAAATACTACTTGGAGATGATTTTGCATGAAATGATCAGAAATGTAACACTGGCCATTGTAAAAAGATACCCATGAAAGGAAGCTCTGCATAAGACTTTGTGCAAATGCACAACACTTTTTAGGGTATGTAACTGTAACAGTAGAGTGCTAAGCTCTATGTTGGCATGGTACAATGACATCTAGCACCAAGTTAGTCTAATCCAAAACACACAGAGTAAGTTCTGAAGAATTTCTTCACATATACCCACTGCCTGCTTCTTGTTCTTAAAGGCTGGTTACAGCCAGAAGATGAGGAATCACTCACCATTCTAGTTTATATCACTACTGAAGTTTTCTTTCTCATACACCCATCATTTAACATTCTTATATTCATCTTCTACTTTAACTTTCCATATCTGGATAACTAAGTAACAGTATTGGCTCCCTTCACATACACTCTCTTTTTATCTGTATACTCAGTAATGTATTTTCCATTTTTTCATTATTTATAGCCTCTATTTTGTCTCATTCCCATCTATATACCTAATCAGCAACGTATCTCTTATTAATATCTTATAGGTGTATACACGGCACTTCCAGTGACAAGGAAGAAGCAACAGTGACTTGCTCCATTCTTTCTGTAATTCAACATGAGGTTTGGATGTGCAAGGTATAAAAAACCAGGCTTGCCCAGCCAACCTGACCAAAAGGGATGAAGCAGATCCTCCAACTGACTGTTGTTCATTTTGGCACTATAAAGGCCCGGACAGCAATACAGAGAAACACCTTGGGAAAAAGGCATTTGTAAAACAAGAAAATAAAGACTTTCTATCTAGATTTCTAAATGGCAGGTCCAAGGTGGGGATTCAGCTTCAACATGAAAGCTTCCTTCTGAATTTTTGTGCCTCCAACTGGGAACAACACTGCTGACCTGCCAAGTGCTCTCAGAGAGAAGTTGGAACTCAGTTCTTCTAAGTAAGTGCATCTTTACATACCATGTTTTGTGCTACTTTAGTGCAATTTTTCAGCTTTTCTCATGCAAATTATTTATCTTAATAAACTGCACAGCTGCTTTATTCAGGCTCGTGATGACTGGGAACAGTAGAGATGCATACTTCAAACTTTTAAGTCAATGATGCAGTATACGGGGAACTCATTTTACAACACAAATAATAATCAGGTCTTACTTTGATCTAGTTGATGTAAAAGGCCTGTTGTGTAAATGCAGCTGCGTTTTTGTGAATCTCATATATGATGAAGCCTGCTGTACCTGTAAATGCCCATTTCTAAACCTTCAATTCATGCAGCATAAACTACTGTCTAGAAAGGCTGCGCTTGGATGTTCGCAGCCAAGCATGCAAAGGAATTGTTTATTTTGTACACATTCATCTCAATAAATCCTACATATGCAAGTCATATTTTGAGGATAACTGCCAGGAAATCTTAGGATACTTGGCAGAAACTCTGTCAGAAAAAGTGATTTTAGGACATTTCAAGCGGCAACTGTGCCTAGTTGTAGCAGGGAGGGCATTTTTCAGACTGATAGGATCCAGGAAAAACCAGGTGTTTCCTCACTTGCAGTTCCCGGACCTGGCTGGATCCAAGAATTTTCTCACGGGGTAATTTCTGGATCTAGCCAGTCCAGGTGTTTTCAAGCGAAACATCTGCGGGCTCCGCAGAGCCCAGGTGCTGCTCAACGGGCCGGCAGCCGCAGGACCGGGAAGCTGAGCCTAGAGCGCTGGTATCCCGAAGCTGACTTCTTTCCCCGCGCATCCAGCACACCCGGCGGAAAGAGAGCGGTCTATGGGACGCCTGCTTGGGCCACGGCGGCGGGCGGTAGGGCTCCCGGAACAACCCCGCGCTCCTGGCCGCCGCACAGAGGCGCCGGGGCCACCCCGAGGCAGCGGGGCCGCCCCTGCCACCAATTCCCCTTGCGCGTCCCACCCCGAGGCAGCGGTCGGGCCGCCCCCCGCTGCGGGCCGGCGGCAGCAGCTGCTGCCACGTCCTGGCCGCCGGGGAGACGGTGGCTCGCTGCAAGACGAGTTCCTCTTGTACCGGCGTTCTTTTCTTTGCAAAGGGGGCAGGACAGTGCCCAACCGGAGAGCAAAGTTCAGCCGCGGCGGAGGCAGCATCGCGGCGGGGGAAGACCCAGAGGGCCCCACCGCGCCCTCGCCTTGGCCCGCGGGGGGCTCCGGGCCGCGCGCCCGGCTCCGCACCTGGCCGCGCTGGGGGCGACGCGGCCGCGGCTCCTCCGGCGCGCCCCCGGTGTACCTGCCCCCGCGCATCACCTCCGCCGCGGGAGGCCAGGACTGCGGCGGGGCCCGCGGCGGGGCCGGGGTCGCGCGGCGGCCGCGGAACTGGCCGTCCCTTGCCCCTGCCCCAGCGGCAGCGGACCCTGCCCGCCCGCCCTTCGGCCGCGCCGCTGGCACCCGCTCGGAAGTAGTTGTATGGAGGGTTACCTGTCCTATATTGACGTATCCGTATTTGCTAGCTATCCTGTTGGCCTCCGGGAGCCCCCCAGCTATCCGCACAGCCCAGTGGTTGGTGTACAGACGCGTCCTGCAGGCGGGCAGCAGGAACCCTAGCACCAGGGTGAGCCGGCAGAGAAGGTCCCCGCCGCCTCCGCCTCCCCAGCAGCAGCGGCGCTTCCAGCCCATCTTCTCCTCCTCCGCACGCAACCCCCACAAAACTTCTCCTTCCTTCTTCCGACGCTCTTCTGCTCACCTCCGGGCGGCACCGCCGGCGCGTCCTCCGAAGTTACCCCGAGGAAGAAACTAGGAAGAGCTTGGAGTAGTGCATTGAACCGCCCGGGGGTTAAATGATGAGGGTTTAGGAATAATGGTTATAATCGGTGATTGCTGCTGTCCCCTCCTCCCGCGGCTCTACGGGGATTAAGTAACTTGCTTGGAAAGCTTCTCCCACAGTTTCTGAGCGCCAGCTTCTCCCTCTGTCCCCAGCTACATGGGAAGTCGTCTCTCCGCGGGGAGGAGGGCTCCTTCTCCCTTTCTCTGCGCTCCCCTCCTCTCTGACTTCCTTCCCCTGCTAGCAGTCTTCTGCCTTCTCTCCCGCGCCTGGCTTTCTCTCGCCTTCCCTCTCGCCCGGAGTCCGGGAGCAGCGCGGCTGCGGCAGCAGGCGATGCGTGAGTGTTGGCAGCTGAGCGGCTCAGTTCGCTCCGGCTCGGCCACCTCCTTTTCCCCTCCCTTCTCCTCCTCCTTCTCCGCCTCCTCCGCCCGCCCTCGCTCCCGCCCGGCAGCGCCGAGGGCCAGGGGAAATGGCAGCCGTGCTTGCTCTGCGCTCTGACGCCTCCCGCGCTCCTGGGCCTGCGGCTACCGCCAGCCCCATGCGCCGCCGCCCCGAGAGCTGCCCCTCGCCCTGCCACGCTGGAAGCCCGCCGGCGGGGCCGCGGAGGCCACGTTAAGGTGCGAGGCCTGCGACAAGGCCTCGTGCCTGGTACTGTCTGCGGCCCCCGGCCCTGCTCCCGCGGGGTGCCAAGGCCTAGAAGGGGCCTTGCGGGGTCGCCAGTTGCTCCTGTTGGCCCCGGGGGAGTGGGCTGGGGTGGCCGGTGGGACGCAAACAGCCGCAAAGCTGCGTTATGGGCGCTCACGGGCTCACACGGCGACCCCAGGGATTCGGAAGGCCGTTACATTATAAACGTTGCTCGGCTTCACTTAACGTTCAACAGGCTTGCAAAGTCCGTGGTTGCCACGTTCAGAATGAGAACTGGGCGGTAGCCGCTTCAGCAGAGGAGTGGTCTTCCAGGCAAGGAGCGCTGCCTTCTCAGTGGTCCCTCGTTACCGTTCATGTGTAGCATGGCCATTCGCCCTGCCACCTTGGAGGGAATCGCTTTCAGCAGCAGGGCAGTTACAGTGAGGCCCTAAAAACATGCGGCTGAAACAAAGGTGCCTGCGTGCAAGAAAACTTGTCTCTGCCCAAGTTGTAGCTCGCCAGACTAAACCATGGAGCCCCTAGAATGGCTTTGGACAGCCTATAGGTCTGCTCCCTCTGATTTGAAAGTTAGAGTAAGTGTCTGTAAAATTCAGTCCAGCAGACCCACTGTGAGGATCCATTACAGGTTGTGGGGAAATTTGAACACAAGAAGCACTGTTGTAATGTACTAATGTAAATATTGTGGTTTATTTTCTCTGAGGAACCTAAGGTGTCCTACAAAGCCTGGCAGCTATAATTCTCTTTTTCACGAGGATGTGAAGAATGAGAAGTTAAATGCTTTCTTTACTGTCGTACAGAAACATGGAGTTCCTTTTTGCGTCCTCCAAGACCTGTGCTCCTACCTTTAAAACCAGTGTTTTCCTAATAAAGAAGTAGTAAAATGCAGACAGCCAAAACCACATGTTCCACTTTAAACCATTCTCTGCCTTAATTTCCCCCTTAAACATCAATATTAATGACTAACATCTTCCCGCATCCTCTGATTGTTTTTAAAGGAGGAGAAAAGGGGGAAATCTATTCTCTACCTGTCTGTCTCCAAAAATGTTTTTGCCAATGATTAGCTTTTCCCTGTTAGTGTTGGTTTTCATTTTGTTTTCCTGTAGTTTGCATGGTTGCTTGCTCAGTGTAGGACAACATAATGTTGTACAACTCCTATCCATAGATTCAAGACTTCAGTGGGGCTCGCCTTCCCTGGGACTTCACAGATGGTAGCTCACTGCTTAGCAGATCATTCTTCTCCTGAAACCACAATCAACACTGTCATCAGATTCAGCAGGAGCATTGTTATGCGCAGACAGTTACATCTGGCATAATATTCATAAATACACATTCATTGAATATGACATTAAATCTCCTCTAGCAATTAGCCCTTCTTATTGATTGGTTCAGTGATAATTGCAAAATATAATTTCTGTATCTGAACTTTGAGCAGTCTCAGGTTTGTTGGTAGGTTGTTTTTTTTTCTGATGACGATAAATAAAAATCTACTTTCTGATCTTTTTTTGGTTAATTTTATTGTTATTTTGACTGTTTTATTTCCTGCTATAGATGACGGGTTTTTTTTTCCTGGCACAGAAGGCACAGGCTGTAAGCAAAAAATAAAGCCGTACTGTCATGTACCTACTTCCAACTTGGCTTATGCGACAGAGTGTTTTATACTCTGGTACCAAAGCCTCTAGGAGCCAGTAGACTTGATAAGTACATCATTGTCCCCATGTATCTTTTCTTAATGCTGCATTGAATCACATAGCCTAACAAAAATGTTGTTAAAGTTATGCCTATAAACAGCCTCTGAAAAAGGAGGAATGTAGTACCCACAGGCATTTTTTCTGTGATTATAGAGTCCCCTTTGCTGGGGCCACTGAGGCAGATGGCAGTCATAGCTATTGTAGGAGCACACTGGTCATAATGTGGAGTGTTTGAACTTGTTTCAGCATGAACCCCGAACTACAGTTTTGCTGCGTGCCTCATCACAGCCACATCCTGAGGGGAGGATGCACTCCCACTCCCACCCCCTCCCATGAAAAAAAAAAAAAAAAGACAAACACAAAAAAACCCAAAACCCAAAACCCAAACAAAGTCAAGAACTCCCGAATTCCTAACCTGTGGCACATTCTAATTTAAGGTGTTTCTTTGTGACTCAGCTGGGAAGTATGCTGGCAACAGGTGACCACTAAGGAAAGTGTCAGCAGTCGTATAGTTTTATTTAGCATACCGGCTGTATGTGGACTGCATGTAGCTGGTAGTTTAGCTTGCTTCTATACTCTGTTGGTGGCCAGATAGCTTGTCTGTACGGACCACACTCAGTGGTAAATTTTTTCTCTCCTGAGCAAGGGCACTAAATTCATAGAATCATAGAATCATAGAATAGTAGGGGTTGGAAAGGACCTCAAGATCATCGAGTTCCAACCCCCCCGCCATGGGCAGGGGCACATCCCACTAAACCATGCCATCCAAGGCTATGTCCAACCTGGCCTTGAACGCCGCCAGGGATGAAGCATTCACAACTTCCCTGGGCAACCCATTCCAGGGCCCCACCACCCTCACAGTAAAGAATTTCTTCCTCAGATCCAATCTAAACCTCCCCTGTTTAAGTTTCAACCCATTACCCCTTGTCCTCTCACCACAGTCCCTAATGAAGAGTCCCTCCCCAGCATCCCTGTAGGCCCCCTTCAGGTATTGGAAGGCTGCTATGAGGTCTCCATGCAGCCTTCTCTTCTCCAGGCTGAACAGCCCCAATTTTCTCCGCCTATCTTCATAGGAGAGGTGCTCCAGTCCCCTGATCATCCTCGTGGCCCTCCTCTGCACTTGTTCTAACACTTCCATGTCCTTTTTATGTTGAGGACACCAGAACTGCACACAATACTCCAAGTGAGGTCTCACGAGAGCAGAGTAAAGGGGCAGGATCACCTCCCTCGACCTGCTGGTCACACTCCTTTTGATGCAGCCCAGGATACGGTTGGCCTTCTGGGCTGCAAGCGCACACTGCCGGCTCATGTTCATTTTTTCATCAACCCACACCCCCAAGTCCTTCTGCGCAGGGCTGCTCTGAATCTCCTCCCCGCCCAATCTGTAGCTGTGCCTGGCATTGCTCCGACCCAGGTGGAGGACTTTGCATTTAGCATGGTTAAACTTCATCAGGTTGGCATCAGCCCACCTCACAAGCGTGTTGATCCATTTCATCACTGCTGTTACAACCGTGTACCTTTTATCTGTTTTCTCTGCTATGGAAAAAAAAAATAAAAAAAAATCTGGATGACAATTCAGAATGCAAGTTTCCACATTTTTGTCTTGTCCTTTACTTATTGATGGCTAATCCCTGAATCCATTTTCTGTTGTTAGTTCCAAATGACTGTGATCCAGGATCTGACCTCAGTCTCTGTGCTCGCTCTCCACCTATTTGATCTAATTGCCTCTGTTCTCACTATTTTGCTTACCTAGTCCTGAAATTATTCTTTCCTTTCTAGTCCTTTCCCAGCCTGAAAACACCTCTGGCTCACTAGATCTGGCAGCCTCTCTACTCTGCTGTGCTTCATTTCAGCTTTCCAGCACTTATATCTGCGAGTTTCACAGATCAGTGCTTCAGAGATGTAACCACCCCAAGCTCATAATTAAGAAGGAAACCACAGAAGGCACCATATATTCAAAGTCCTCCAGGAAAAAGTTCTTTAAGCAGACATGTTGGCCCCTAAAGACCTTCTGGAACAGAGGAAGTTTTCAGAAGGAACTAGGCGTACATGTTCATCAGCTTTTGGAATGGGAGAGTCTGGACCATGGTAAATGAAAGAATACTGTTCAGGGAAGGGAAATCTTCAAAGAATGGAAGTCATGTCAGGGAGGTTGTGTCATTTAGAGGTTGCCTTAGAAAGATGGATAATTTTGGAATCTAAAGGAGTATTCAGATTTCCTTAGTGTCAACCATAATTGTTTTTTATAAGCAGTGCAGCTACGTCACTTGATGTCAGCCGCCGTATAATCCAACTTGCTGGTGCACAGTTCTTTGATCTGCACTTTTCCATGCTTTTGGCTTGCCTCTGATTTTATTTGCTTTTAACTTCATCTGGCTTTGGAAAGAATGAAGTTGGGTTTGGATGTTTGTTTGGTGGTTTGTTGTTTTTTGTTTTTTTTGGCTTTTTTTTTTTTGTGGGGGGAGGGATTGTGGTTGGTGGTTTGAGGTTTTGTTTGTTTGTTTGTTTTTTTAATAAAACATGGTTTTATAAATATTAGGACTTTTTCATCAGCAGATACCCCCCTCCTTATACTTTGAAACAGGATGTGATCCCTTTTTTGAGTACATTAGTCATCTCACAAAGAGCCAAATTCGGAGTGACAGGTTTCACCTGTACATTAGATGCTTATTTGCATTCAGCAGCCAATACCTTGAGACTGCTCACCCTCACTGGGCATGCGTCTTGCTGTTCCTAGTATGTAGACCATAGGGTCTCTATCCTTTAGCACTGTGTGCAGTCCACAGCAAAATGCGTGAGTTCTCTGCAGCAACTGCTGTTCCCACTTCTTGTTGGTCGCTGTGGGATTGAGTGCAATAATTGACAGCAGTCTTCTGTGAGCCTTCTGGCAATGCGAAGGACAAAAGCCTTCTGCCCTGAATGTAAGACAAGAAACAGGGCTGGTAGAAGTACTCAACTGGGATAAAGAGTCTGGGGCAGGAGAAAGGAACAGGAAGAAATTGGGACGGGGATTTGGCAGAGCAGTCCTCTGCCCAGAGTGTGCTCCAGTCCAAGCCTTGGATTTTCCCTGAGCAATTTAATGGCAGAAGTTCAATGATTCTCATAAGGAAATAAAGGGCAGGATACTTTATTTCCTGTCTGTTGCTAGTGAAGAAATAGAATCTGAGTCTGGACCTTGGAATAAGCGTTGAGTCTGGTCTTTTCCTGATCACGGATATTTGGACTGATACTGCCTCATTCTGTTACCATATGGATTTAATTTGTTTTTATAGTTAAGGCTGCACTGCATATTTTTCCATTCTGTTCACCCTGTGCTTTCTCTTACCTTTTCTTCTTTGATTGTTTATTGTCTTTTGAAGGATTGGTTCCCATCTCATTACGTTCTGACCATACTGGCAGACATCATTTGAAAAGATGCTAGTGTTAGTTGTGAAACTATCTGAAGAAACTTGTACTGACACCTGTGCCAGCATGCTTGTTTGTCATCTTCACATTTGTGCATCTCTTTGTGCTGAAATGTAAACTGTGTCATTAAAGTAATGGTAACTTGCATCTTTAAATTTTCCTTTTCTTCCTGTTTGTTTTTTATTCCAGAAATACAGTTGACAGTACAAATAGCTGTACTAACTTTACTGGCAACCCGTAGAGCATAGCTAGAATGAATTGCTAAGGCACGGAGAGAAAAGAAGGGTGGTAGCAGCAGGAATCTTTTATAGCTGGCTTCAGTGCCTGACCCAGCGTCCTGTGACACTAAATCCTGAGTTCTTTACAGAAAAACTACTGCACATATTCCTTGTCCAACTTCTCGTTGTAAAGTTTCAATTATAGATTCTCCAATACACACAGAAAGTGGGCATCAAAAGATTTCTAGTGTTTGGTGATGAATTTTATCGGTGGAAATTGTTGTGGGCTTCTTCAGCATGGTGGTGGGAAAATCTTTTGTCTGATATGACTCATGTAAGTGAAGTCATCCACATCGAAGAAACTGAGTTTTTTCACCCAAGTTCATTTGAGTTAACATTCCAGTTAACTTGTTTCTCAGTCATCCGCTCAGTCAGAATTATTATAGCTACCCTTTTCAGTAAAACTGATTCAGCTATACTGGCATAGCTATAGGATTTACCCTTCCTGGTATAGCATCATGGAAACCAAAAGCAAAATGCAGTGTTTATTTCACTATTCTTTTCTGAGGCAATAGGTTGTTGTTAACAAATGGCTGAGAGATTCTTGCTAAAATGAGTGGTCCAGTGGCAAGTGAGAATCTGACTTGATTTTCAAACTATAAACATAATCAAAAAATAGTAGCTAAATGTCTTGAAGAAAAAAATGTAATTCTGCATCTTCCATCAAGGCTCACCCTCACTTCATGAGCTCTAGTTGCGTTAGTTCTGTTTGTGCTCAAAATCCTCTCAGGGGCCCTGCAGACCCTTCACTAAGGGAGCTGGTACTCAGCTGCTTCACAGCCACGTGCTATACTTCTTTAGGCGTGGGATTGTCTTTTCAGTTCTTGTTCCCTTATCTTTGTTCACATGCTTCTGTGAGACGTGCCTTGTCACGATATTCATGTACATGCCTAAGAAACTAACTTCATGAGGATAGGTGGATTATGTTTAATCATCTTTGCCCTCTTCTTGTTGTGTGACAAAGTAGAAGTCGTCTGCAATCTGTAAGAGAACCTGAGTACCTTTTCCACTGAATAATGTGTAGAAATAATATTTTTAGAGCATCCATTTAACTTGGGTCTCTCCCCTGCTCCCAGTCCAACTGCTGTGAATTACGCCTGCCATTTCTTTGCATGGAACATGTTTAGTATAATTTGTTGGGCCTTGGAATGAAAAGGAGCTGCTTTACTACAGTCTGCATTTAACAGATTATGTGACCTTGAAATGGTGAGTTTATTAACAGAGAAGGAGTCTGAAAGAACAACAACCTGTTAGTTAGGAAGGATAGCAAGTTTTTGAACACTCTTTATTCCAGACAAGGAAGAAGTTGGGAAGGGGTATTTTAGAACATACAACCTCTATTTGTTTGTGATTGAATAAAAATAATTCTCTTTAGGGAGTTCAAGGTCACAGCTGTGGAAGATCCTTTTCTCCTAAGATACCATTCACAAAGTTTCTGGCTCCTGAAAGTGAAGAAGTCAGAGGGTTTACCAAACAGAAGGGTATTGTGACCACTGGTGGAGCTGCATATGGTCTTCTCTATTGCATTTAAACCAAGGCCAAGAGTGCAAAAATGGAAGTTTCCATTCATTGCTTGTTGGTTCTAAACAAAAATGGAAAAAGATTCAGCTATATCTGTCAGATCTGAAGTCTGAAAGGAGGGAGATGGAGGGAAGGAGCAGAGGCACCTAGTAAGAATGTCCCAGTTACAAAGAAAGATACTGTGAGTGCAAAGTGGTTTTCTTTCCAAGGGCATGACACTTATCTCTTGCCTCAGAAACTCATTTTGCTGTGTGAGTTCGTTGAGGAGACAATTCTAGTGTTTCTGTCACAATGGGCAGAGAAAACGCACATCTCTGCAGATGCCTCTGTGCTCTGTCTGCTGAAGAGCAGAGGTGCACTGGCAGGTTCTGTTACAGCCTCTTTGGTGTTCTTTGATTTGGCGCAGAGGACAAAGTAATCCATTGAGGAGAGTTCTTTCCTTTTCCAGATTCTCTCTTTCCTATTTTTTTAAATGTTTTTAAAGTAAAAAAAAAAAAAATGTTTTTATTTTTTTTTTTTTAAAAAGCTTTTTTTTTTTTTCCATCTCTGCAGTCTATCTGTCTTTCCTTGTCTGCTCCTCTTTCTGCTGCTGAGAAGACTTTTCTCTTCCCTCTTTGTTCATCTCATCATTTCTCCCCTTCATTCCCTCTGAGACGTATTCTATATGTCCTAATCATGGGATGTTATTCTCTGTGCTTACCTTTGTTTAGCATGAAAAACAAGGGACATCGTAGCTGAAAGTTTTCATGAACAATAATAACGATGATGTGTGTCTAGTACAGCATGGCTGGGAGATTCTCACTAAGGTATCATATCTTCATAGTAGATAATAGCCTACTGTTCCATAACCGGTAGTCTGTGTTCAAAGTGCTGAGTCCTACAATGGTGATTAATGGTAACTCTGAATCAGAAGTTACAGCATTGTTGAGCCTTCAGTGATATGTTATCCAGGACTGGAGGAAGTAACCTGTGAGGTAAATAGAGGTATCAGGGTGTGTTTAGCTGCTCACTAATTCAGACAACTGATTTCTCCCAGAAAGTTCTGGGAATGCTATATTTTACATGTGTCTCCTGTGTGTCCGCTTGTGCTCAGCTTTGCGTTTGTTGGCTTATATGTAGTGTATGGAGAATTATAATGACTAACAAGTGAATTTAATGCATCTATGGCCACTAAGCATCATCTGAGTCTGAAGTTTATCCAAGTTCTTTGTTGTTTATCTGCATATCATTTGAGATGGACTTTTGATTCTGTTATGTTGTGATATATAACTATAGTAAGAGAGAAGGGCACAGGAGAGAGAAAAGGTAGGAAAGGAATTGCTAAAATAAAATAATTAATTACCAACATGTGGCTAAAAAAGTTAAGCTCCTAGTCAGAGTTAAGGCTTAAATGGACTTTTTTTTTTTAATAATTGATAAGCATTATCAATTGCATTTTGTCACTTTACTATGATGGCAATACATGATTTACGATCTCTTTAAATATTAATTTCCTTGCTGTTAAATGTTGCATCTTTGTAAATGATGTGATACTGATAATAAAGTACATTTTCTAGGAGCCTTAACTGTTTTTTAAATGAAGGCCATTTTGGTTTGGATTTATGTTGTGAGTGATGCAAAAGGCAGGTTTTGCCACCTCTCTGGTGTTCAGAAATTAAACTCCCATAGTTCATGTGGAAATCAGATTGCTCTCAGGAAAGTTTCACTTATTTTGAAAGAAATATGAAACAGTGGTTCTAAATCACATCAAATTCTTTTGCACCCATAAGCACTCCACTCTTTCTTCAGGTCTGTGTCAGCCTTACTTCATCTTTGTCTCTTCTCTGTTGATTCCTCAGTTGGATAGTTCAGACACAAATATTTGTATTTTTAAATTTTGATTTAGCAACTGAGCAATTACAGAGCAAACAAACCAAGTGAGAACATTTGCTGAGGTACCTGTTAGAAGTCCAACACCTCTCTTTGGCCCTTCACATTTAAACCAATTTCTTCATGCTCTAAAATGCAGATAATACCAGGTTATCAGATGCTGTTTAACAGACAGAATGCATATTTGTGGTATTTAGCAGTTAAAAACAAACGAACAAAAAAAAAAAAAAAAACACCACAACAAACCACTGCCAAAATGATCATTAAAAAGAAAACATCTATACAGAGATACTCTGAAAGTGATATTATTTGCATGTTGGAAAGCTTTCTTTTTGTATTCTGAATTATCTCCTCAATGAGAGGTATGTGCTTTATCATGTAACTATCTGCTGAAATGCAAGGAAGGGTTCGGTTTTGTCAGTTCTGTGGGTCATCGTAGCTCAAAATTTGAATACTCACAGTTAAAGAAGTATCTATAGTATATACATTATCACCACCACTGGTACACCAGATGATTAAATTCCCTGAACCTTTCATGAGTCTCACAAATGCAACAAACTTATGCTCACAGGTAAACACACAATGTCAATGCAACACTTAGAACTTAAAAAACTCTAACCAGCAAATGCATAGAATCATAGAATCATAGAATAGTTAGGGTTGGAAAGGACCTCTAGATCATAGAGTTCCAACCCCCCTGCCATGGGCAGGGACACCTCCCACTAAACCATGCCATCCAAGGCTATGTCCAACCCCACCTTGAACACCTCCAGGGATGAAGCATTCACAACTTCCATGGGCAACCTATTCCAGGGCCTCACCACCCTTACAGTAAAGAATTTCTTCCTCATATCCAATCTAAACTTCCCCTGTTTAAGTTTGAACCCGTTACCCCTTGTCCTCTCACCACAGTCCCTAATGAAGGGTCCCTCCCAGCATCCCTATAGGCCCCCTTCAGGTATTGGAAGGCTGCTATGAGGTCTCCACGCAGCCTTCTCTTCTGCAGGCTGAACAGCCCCAATTTTCTCAGCCTGTCTTCATATGGGAGGTGCTCCAGTCCCCTGATCATCCTCGTGGCTCTCCTCTGGACTTGTTCTAACAGTACCATGTCCTTTTGATGTTGAGGACACCAGAACTGCACACAATACTCCAAGTGAAGTCTCACAAGAGCAGAGTAGAGGGCCAGGATCACCTCCCTCGACCTGCTGGTCACACTCCTTTTGATGCAGCCCAGGATATGGTTGGCTTTCTGGGCTGCAAGCGCACACTGCAGCCAGCTCATGTTCATTTTCTCATCGACCAACACCCCCAAGTCCTTCTGCGCAGGGCTGCTCTGAATCTCTTCCCTGCCCAACGTTATAGCAATCCCTCTTTTATTTCCTTTTTTTTTTTTTTTTTTTCATGGGCAAAGCCTGTGTGGCCTTGAGAGTCAGCAGTTTAAAATGTTCAATCCATGCTGGTTCTCCCGGAGAGAAAAAGACTGCGCATTTTGAAAACCTTCTCACCAGAAGAGACACTTGTGCCATCAGAGAGAGCAGCAGTGCCCTCTGATTTATATCATTGGTAAGAACTTGCCAACACAGGTGGATTTCAGTATGTCCTGTGTCATTTAGTTTGCTTTTTACTTCATCTATCCATTCATGAAGTAAACAAAACCAGAGAAAATGTATCACTCCCAGGACTGCAATAATGAATATGACAATTTTTGGTGACATTCCATAAAAAGTAAGAGGAACTAATTCCTCAGTCTCATTACTTCCAATGTGGCGGAGGAATCCAGCAACATTTCAATAGATTCCCATGGATAGTGTCCTATTCTCCCTTAGTCAATTGTCTTCTGAGTTGCTTGGTCAGCTCTAGTTCTGGCCAGTTTTCTGATCAACTCCACAAATGCGTATCATTCTCTGTCATCATCAGAAGAAATAGTCCAGCTTTACATTAGTGAAAGAGTGAACAGGGTCTGGCTTACTGAATCAAGGTGATATGTATCCAGGATATTTGAGGGAGAACGCTGATTTCGGTAACTGTACAATGCAAGCTGACTATGGAGTGGGTCCAAATGTGAGTTTAATCCTGATTTGGATCCTCTAGATTAACAAATAAATTTTGTTAACTTGGATATGAGATGGTCTCAAGATGACAAAGATGATGCAACCATTTCTGAAATAATATTGTTAGTGTTGCTTCAACTACAGGAACTGATGCCTGAGCACTGCTGCATGCATTGGGGCAAGGATTCCTCTTCCAACAGAGCATGCTTTGTTTAGCACCAATAATACCATAGGTGAGGACCAAATGGAAAACTTTTCAACATAAACAGAGAAAACAATATAATACAACTGGCGAGCTTTTAATCTTTAGCATCACAGGGAAATGCTGTCAAAATGAGATGTTAACACATGGAAGCCAGCTGTAGTAACTAGGTGTCTCATGGAAACTTGTTCTTAGATAATGAAATCCATTCACAAGGAGTATCACAGAAAGTTGGAGTGACCTGATAAAAGGCAGAAGAGATTACCAGGCTTATTCTTGGAAAAGCAAGAAAGTGAAGCTGAAAGCCTGACAGATTCTAAAAATGATGAAAATGTGACTGTTAATTCTGAAGTTTTATCTCCAGATGTTCAAGATTTTTTAAACATAGCATGTTGCACAATATATTGGAAAGCCACCTGTAAGTGTACATAAAACAAACTAAGACAAAATCAGAAAACCAGTTACATTCAGAAATACAGCTGGACATTTTGTGAAAAACTGCTAAAATTATCTGAGCAGGATTCTGCCTTTACTGTAAACTCACTAGGAAAACCAGGCTGGTATGCTGCCACTGGAGCAGCCAGGGAAACTAAAATGGTGTTGTACAGAACAAAGTAAACTATACTGGGTTTACACTAGGTGCAGCATATAGTAGTATCTCAGTGCAACAGTGCAGCGAAATACAAGACACAGTTGATATGTGCTATAACATTGCTCCTCACCCCTTCCTTCTGTATGCATTCAGAGGAGACCGTGGAAATGGCAAGGGCAATCTGATGTCATCTCCTTACTCTGTATTAGAGGAGCAGTCTCTCATGTGTGTGAAACTATATATTGCACACATAACTAAGGTTTTCCTGCTTTTGCAGGCTTTCTAGTTGTTAAAACATGTTGGAAGCTCCAGGTAACATTATTCATTTTGCTTGTCTGCATAGATAGAAGCTGCAAATAGATAAAGACCTTCTTGTGCTTTAGATGTGACAAGTTAAGAATTTACACTACTCTTTCCAAACTTTTACAGTAAACTGATATCCCTAATTGGCTGTCAAAGTAGCATAAATGTTTAAATCATTTGAACACCTTAATAAAGCCTAATTAAAGGTAAAATCATTGTTTTATGCATTTCACATGGGCTTTTGCTATAGGTCAAGTAAAATTAAGATTTGAACTCAAACTTTTAGGAAGTCCTTAATAAAATGAATCTCATTAATGTCAAACTGCTTGTTTAAGGGCCTGATTAAAAGCCATTTAACATTAATGAGAGTCATTTTACTAAAAGCTTTTAAAATCAATCTCATATAGATGCAGGCCAAGTTAAAAAAGTCAGTGTATGTGTGCGTAATGTATTTGTTTAGGGATCTAGGCCTATTTATGCCGTTTGTCTGCATAGCTCTCAGAATCGGAACCTAGGAAGACAAAAAGATGGCGTACTGCTCATCTTTAAGCTCCATTGATTTTACTGCAAACCTTTATCTTTTTTTTCCCTGCTTTATCTCATACTACTTGCAGATTCTTTCAAAAGACAGATGCAGGTCCCCAAGGTGTTAAGATATTACCTTTATTATACATTTCTTATTACAGTCTGACAAGGGGAATGAACGGTGAAATTTGAAGCTTCTTGGATCTGTTTCTTCCAGCAAGACAACACAAAAGGGCTGTACTGTGCTGGAGGTTTTAACAATGTAAGTGCAGCAGCTCATTGTCAGACCTTCATAATTAGAATATTCTTTTCGCATTTGGATATGGTTTTATACGCTGTCTGTGAGCTATGCGAAGAGGGGAACTGAGGAAATAAAAGGAGGCATAACATGCACACACACATAAGAAATACATTTTTGAACTCCTAGAACTTAAAGTAATAAACCCAGTGCTGTTTTAACCTTATACATATCTTCTCCGTATGTCTACAGGCAAAGGTCCACATATCTGAAAGGCATTTTTTTTCAGTTTTGCTCTCACTGAATTGTTACCTGAAATGTTTTGCAAACTTACGTGTAATGTTTGCTGCTAATTGAGCTCTCACATGAAGCTGAGTGTTCCATATGGAAGATAAAATATCTCTGCCATCGTGTTTACTTTGAGAGTATGTTTGGTTTGTTTTGAAATTTTGGCTGGAATTAAAAAATGCGACTGATATGCCAACAGTTCTTTGTCATGTAGCTGTGTGATCTTTTTCAGAGGTGATCAACTGTCTGACTCCATTTGGTTTGTGTATTTAGAAGATGTCACAGAGAATTTACTTGTTTGTAAAGTTATCTGTGTAATTTTAAAGCCTGGACATGATACTTCTGTTTGCTTTGCAGGCAATTTGATATACTGTTCTTGGTAGCAAGTTTGAAAAAAGGAGGGCGAGAAGGCATTGTTGACAGGGCAGTAAATCACCTTACAGAGGACTGTCAGTCTCTTTAACTTTCAGTTAAGTATCTAAGGACAATACTCAGGTTTTTAGGATTTTAAATGTTTCTGGGTCTGGAGGACTAGAATTATGCTCATAGCTATGCCTTGTGGGACAGTAGTTTCTTACTTAGTTCACACTGCTCTGTGAAGGTCAAGATCTCACATGCATAGAGGTATGTAGTGTGACTGAGGGTAAATGTTTGAAAGATGTTCTTTATGCCCACAGTTCTTACTGAAGTCAATATGCTCTTTCAGTAAGGAAAACAGATCATATTTGCTGTATGTCTTAATTAGTGAGCTGTTTATTTGTGAGGCAGGGACTGGATAAACAGGTGCCTGAGACTAAGATATTTTTCCTTCTGCAACTTCTACAATGCAGACTGCTTTATATTTGCCATTCCTTGATTTGGTTTCCCTCTGATTCATAGTTTGGTTCACTTATCGACTCTAAACCACTTTGCAGAGAACAGAAGTGTATCAGTATTTGCAGTGTGTGCCATCCCCTTCTTGCCTGCGAAGCAGGAACAGGGCATCGGATGCTGTTGTGATGATGACCTTTGGCAAGCTGAGATGCAAAGCACCCCACAGGAATTTCCTCCAGCACAAAGGTATTTAACAGATTCTCCCATTCCGTGGTGGGACCTAGTAAGTAGGTGGTCCACTTGTCTGTCTATCTTTCAATATTCTCCTGTTAGGCTTAGAGAAGCTGCAGTAAGAGAAAGGAAAAAAAAAAAAAAAAGAGAGAAAGGAAAAAGGAAAACAAGACAAAAGCCACCTATTAAACTGGAAAGACATGTGATCTACATAATTGCTCTAATTGCAGCTAGTTCTGCAATGAATACTCAAATTCAACAGTGACTTAGTGGAAAAAATATCTCCAAGTCCTTTACTATAACATGAAAGACAGAAAGAAAGTCCTATGATCATTGCCATTGAGTTTAAGGAGCCAATGACTAATTAAGGGGGAAGGAAAACAGTGCCACTGTTAAATTATCAAAGAAAAGATTAAATTGGCAAGCATAAATAAACAAAATTAAAGTATGCACTTCTCTGGCCTTTTTGAGTTGCACAAATTTGTATATCAGTCATGCATGACAAAAGTAGTTGTTCATCATCAGTTGGGATTTTTAACGTAAGTGTAGTGAGTGTTCTATCAAACATGGACTACTCCAGATGTTCTGCTGTCTCAGAATTCCCAAAAAAACAAGGAAGTAAAGCCACAGACTATTGGCAGAAGCAGAATGTCATCCACAGACCTGAAGGCAGGGTTTAGGGAAAGGAAAGCCAGCCTGCCCTGACTCCAGCACTAACTCTTTGTGGCCTGGCACAGATTGCTCTATATCTCTTTCTTGATTTCCTTATCTTTAAAATGGGATTATAGAGCATACTTACTTGTCTCATTCTTATGTTGTGAAACTTAGTGTCTAGATAGTGCATTTGCAATAGAGGAGCAAAAGAGTTACAGGCCTGCCTTAAAATTTGTTCTTGAGACATAATCAATGATAAAACTTCTGTTCATATTTAGGAAGCCCAGTTTTACAGAGTGAAAACCTAATCAGGCTATCCAAATCTAGAGCCTAGTAATAAAGAAGTAGCTCCTGAAGCAAATGTTTGTTACCCGCTCAAGTGTGGCCATGGAGTACGAATACACCCTGGCTTGAAAAATGAACAGTGGTTTTCTGTTTAATTTCCACTTCAATAGAATTAGCACACAAATGTTTTTATTTTCTTTGTAAAATTATATGCTTTCTCTTTCGTGGTGGTTTGTCCCTGTCCAGCAATTAAGCACCCACCAGCTGCTCGTTCACTCTCCCTCTCATTGTGATGGGGGAGAAGATTGGAAGAGCAAATGTGTGAAGGACCTCATGTGTCAAGATAAAGACTGTTTAAGAAGTGAAGAGGAAAAAAAGAAGGGAAAAAAAAAAAAAAGAGCAAGTGATGCAAAGGCAATCACACACCACCTCCCACAAGCAGACTGCTGCTGGCTGATGCCCAGCCAGCCTCTGAGCAACGGCTATTCTGGAAAAGCTCCCACCCAAGACTTTATTGCTGAGCAGGCTTTTGTATGACATGGGACATCCGTTTGGTCAGTTGGGGTCAGATGCCCAGGTGTGCCCCTTCCCAGCGTCTTGTCCATTCCCAGTCTCCTCACTCGTAGTGGACATATTGAGAAACAGAGGACTTGATGCTGTGCAAGCACTTCTCAGCAGTAGCTTAAACATGGGTGAGTTATCAGCAGTGTTTTGGTGACAAACTAAAAGCACAGCATCATACTGGCTGCTATGAAGAAATTTAACTCGATCTTAGCCAGACCCAGCACACTGTTGTGTCATCTAAAGTGTTTTCTCCCTGAGTTTGGGCTCACTCTGAAGTTCTAAAGTCTTCTTCTCATTTTGTATGTGTACATTGGACCAAGATGCCTTTAAGACTAGCCCCAGGCACCTCAAACTTGGAAATATAAGTAAGATTCAGACCATAGGTTATTTTTACCCAGTTTGAACCAAATACTTCTATACAGACATGCACAAAGTTAGGAAAATTGAGATTTGTGTGTTAGCCTTGATGTGCCTTGGGACCATCTTTTATAGCAAAAATGGGTAATGGAAAATAAGATGAAATAAACTCAAAGTTGTATCGAAGACATGGTGGAAGCAGCCCTGTTTAAAAGGTTGAAAACGCTCTGCTAATTATTTTTAATCTCTTTTTTTTTTTTTTTTTTGTGCATTTTCGTACCTCCTTGTTCTTTCCATGGTAGAAAGCTAATGAGCCTGTTCTGGGGAAATACCTGCCCTGCCTGGAAGTGGGAAGTACTGTAAATGGCATAAGAAAGCCTGTACTCATGACATTTCCTGTACAGTTTTGCTGACTATGCATTAGAATGCAATCATGTTGAAAATGTCAACTAATTTTCCCTTGTTACATGCCTGTCATCATTTTCCTTTTCACATCCTTTACCTCATAGACTCATAGAATAGTTAGGGTTGGAAAAGAACTTAAGATCATCTGGTTCCAAACCCCTGCCATGGGCAGGGACACAGCAAACTAAACCATGTCACCCAAGGCTCTGTCCAACCTGGCCTTGAACAGCGCCAGGGATGGAGCATTCACAACTTCCTTGGGCAGCCCATTCCAGTACCTCACCACATTCACAGTAAAGAACTTCCTTATATACACAATCTAAACTTCCCCTGTTTAAGTTTTAACCCGTTACCCTTGTCCCATCAGAAAGATTTTTTATTTGCAATGTACCTATAGAATCCCTTCCTGTTATCCTTAACATCCCTAGACAAGTTTGATTCTAAGTGGGCCTTAGCTCTCCTAACCTGGTCCCTAGCTTCCCGGACAACATCCCTGTATTCTTCCCAGGCTGCCTGACCTTGCTTCTGCTTTTTATAAGCCTCTTTTTTCCTTCGAATTTTCCTCAGCAGCTCCTTATCCATCCAAGGAGATCTCCTGGCCCTCCTGCAGCCCTTCCTTCCAGTTGGGATGCATTGTTGATGCCCTTGGCAATACATAATAGCTACTTCCTCAGGTAGCTATACAGCTTCCAGTAGTTGTAGAATTTCTGTAGCATGTTTAATCTGTTTCTCTCGTGGGTTCAAAAGTCCTCATTCCTTCCAGATGGCACCATCTCGTTGTCTGTCTGTGTGGTACACCTTGATGCCTGTGTAGTACCTTGGCAGAAATAGTATTCTTTGGAAATGATATCTTCTGGGGTTTTTTTTCGTGGTTTTTTTTTTGTTTTGTTTTGTTTTGTTTTGTTTTGTTTTGTTTTGTTTTGTTTTGTTTTTTTCAGTATGAATGTAGCATGGTACTCAGAATTATTGAGCAGGATGGCTTTTGATAGTGAATACTGATACAAGGTCATGTTATTATAAGACCAAATGTGGAATGGGCCAGCTATTATTAGGTATTGTTTCCCTCTGTTAATATTTTATGCTGTGTGATATGTATCAGCTTTCCTTCCCCACTGTTGCTACTAACCAGCACCCTAATAGCAATCTGACCTGTGAGGCTGAAAGCTTTATACTGGTGTTGGCCAACCTCTTCTTACTTACCGGAATTCTCCAGAATAAATGAACAGCTGTGTAAGACAGGCAGAGAGACGAGCTTCAGGCTGCAGCTATTTTCATGCACTTGCAGCCTCCTTATGGAAGCTCCATAAATGGCACGCGTTGGGGGCTGAGGCAGGGTAAAGCTCAGTTCTACCCCATCTTTCTGGTCCCGCTAGTGACACTTGGCATCCTTTTATTTTGCTGGATGTGGCTGCTTCTGTCTAGCCCCTGCCGATGGGGTGTTCCTCCATCTTATGGCAGTTTAAGTTGAATCTGAGCACCGCATGAAATAGATTTTCTGCAAAAACTACTGCCTTTGGGAAAAACGGAAACCTGAATGTTCCACAAAGAAACAAATGTGGGAAAAGAGCTGAGTGGAAGGAACAATCTTTAGAAGCCCCTCAGACCTTAAATTCTCTGTGGGTAAAGGGAATAACTGTACTTCACTCTATTTAACTTTTATTATGTTTCAAATAAAAGAAACAGCAAAGAAGGCAGCAAAAGTTCCATTCTCTCTGGAATGGATGGGCATAATAATTCTGAGTTTAATAATTTCTTCAGGCAGAACAGAATATCGAGAAAACTTAATTCTATCTGAAGAATGATGCACCCTGTGGGAACTTGAAAACATATATGAATGGCATGATTTTAAATAAGACCATCAGACAGACATAAAATAACAAAAGAGTTCACAGTTTCTCCTTGTAAGGCAGACTAAAAAAGAATTGATTTTGAAATTTTGGGTTCTGAGTTCCCTGCGATTTCAAACATACCAGACTGTAATGAAGACTTTATAAGGATATCTGAAATTTGTAAAATAAGAGATTACCCCATAACCTGATGGAAATTTCTGGGAGGTAGTCAATATTACAGTAAAGAGAACATGAAAATTATTACACAGAAAATATTTAAAGAAACACAGGGGACTGTATGTACTGCAGATTTCGTCCAGCAGAGCAGCATGGGGTAAATGAGATGTGAGTCAGTGAGCATTTGCATTCAGATTGGAGTGTGTGTTGGAGCACACCACAAATACAGAGAGTAACAACAGCACCTTCAGCACAGAGGATTTTCTCTGGAAGTGTTGAGCAATATGGGAATGATTGGACTATTAATTTGAAAGCAATTAGAGCATCTATTAAATTGCCTCAAACATTGTTTCTGGCAACAAATTACACAAAAAGCAGTTTTGTTTACACTGAAGAAAAGACAGTACCTCTGGAAGTAAACAAACTGTAGGTTTCCAACACTAAGCTTCTTCTAACTGCAGGCACAGGAGTATAAAATGTTTGGATAGGCAGGAATTTGCTACGATACTCTGGGCTGAGACCTGGAGCTCATCAGTAGATTCAAGACCCCAGAACAACTGAGGAAGGAGTTAAGGACATCTCACAGAACACTCTGCTAAGAACTGAGAAAAAACAATCCAAGTTGTAAAATTCATGCTACTAGAAATCCCCTGCAACTTTAGGTGGAGGATTAAAAGAGTATTTAGTTAGTTTTATTGTGCTGGGGCTGTGGTTCTGTGATCAGGAATGCCAGAGCCGTTCTCCACCAGATTGCCTCCTATTACAGATTTGAGCTGTATCAGGCCTTAGTGTGTGACTGCATTTCTGTTAAATTAGTTGGAACACGGTACACTATTTACTCTGGCTTCATGCTCATCACAGGAGGACAGGTGGTTTGTGATCTGGCAGAAAATCTGTCAGGACGAAGCTACCCTTTAAATACTGTTTTTAATTTTTTTTTTTTTTTTTTTTTTTTTTCAAATTTAGATCCGCCGAGTGAGTTTGTACTAGCTGAGCTGTTATTTCTTCTGAGTCTACGACATCCTGGGTCCAGCCTATGCGCCCTAACCCATCCATTTTCTCCTGAAGGCATGGCTGAGGAATCACAGGGACAAGAGGAGGGGGTGGGAAAAAAGGTGGATCTCCTTCACTTGTGTATAGATCACCGAGGAAAAAATAAGTAGGAAAAAGAATATAATACATTACCACTAGGAAGGATGGTGCCTCACTTTTCTTTTGGAAGAGGAGACGAAGCATATTTGATAGTTTGCCCGGACAGGCAATACATGTCCCAGGCTGAGGACCCCAGGACTTTGCACGACCAAATATATGTGTACTTCCACTAGTATTGCTGCCATTTTAGGGAAGCTCCATGGTTCCTACTACATTTTCAGACATGAAGTCCATGAAGGAGTGGGCTTTTAAGTCCGGTTGGTAGGATAAATAGTTATGAGCATGCTTTCTCCAAGCTGGGCTCATCAGGAGACCCAAACAGATAGCAAGTGTACTTGTGACAAAATCTTCTCTCAGAGCTTGTTGGATTGTGGTAAGTGGGAGAAAAGGGCTTTTGAATAAAGCACTCTCCTGTTGCCTCTGTGGTCTTTAGGGGATTGAGTGTGCCCACAGCAAGTTTGCTGATGACACCAAGCTGTGTGGTTCGGTTGATATGTTGGAGGGAAGGAATGCCATCCAGAGGGATCTTGACATGCTCGTGAAGTGGACTGATGTCAACGTGATGTAGTTTAACCATGCCAAGTGAAAGGTCCTACATTTGGGTCGGAGCAATCCCAGGCACACATACAGCTTGGGCAGAGAAGAGATTGAGAGCAGCCCTGCGCAGAAGGACTTGGGGGTGTTGGTCGATGAGAAAATGAACATGAGCCAGCAGTGTGCGCTTGCAGCCCAGAAAGCCAACCATATCCTGGGCTGCATCAAAAGGAGCATGACCAGCAGGTTGAGGGAGGTGCTCCTGCCCCTTTACTCTGCTCTCATGAGACCTCACTTGGAGGATTGTGTGCAGTTCTGGTGTCCTCAACATAAAAAGGACATGGAACTGTTGGAACAAGTGCAGAGGAGGGCCACGAGGATGATCAGGGGACTGGAGCACCTCCCGTATGAAGATAGGCTGAGAAAATTGGGGCTGTTGAGCCTGGAGAAGAGAAGGCTGCGTGGAGACCTCATAGCAGCCTTCCAATATCTGAAGGGGGCCTATAGGAATGCTGGGGAGGGTTTCTTTGTTAGGGACTGTAGTGATAGGACAAGAGGTAAGGAGTTCAAACTTAAACAGGGGAAGTTTAAATTGGACATGAGGAAGACATTCTTTCCTGTAAGGTTGGTGAGGCACTGGAATGGGTTGCCCAGGGAAGTTGGGAATGCTCCATTGCTGGCTTTGTTCAAGGCGGGGTTGGACATAGCCTTGGGTGGCATGGTTTAGTGGGAGGAGTCCCTGCCCATGGCAGGGGGGTTGGAACTAGATGATCTTAAGGTCCTTTCCAACCCTAACTATTCTCTGATTTTATGATTCTATGATTCTATGATTTTCACTATATCCTTTATCAGATTTAGCTGCAGGCTGACACTGCCTTCTTCCCGTTCCACACCACCTTCACTTTCCTATCATGCTCACACCAGCTTTAATACTGCATGTCTAGAGTCTGCAAACAAGGGAGCACATGGACCATCAAAAATGACCTGATGTGCCTTTTTCCTTCCTTCCTTCCCTCCTTCCTTCCTTCCTTCCTTCCTTCCTTCCTTCCTTCCTTCCTTCCTTCCTTCCTTCCTTCCTTCCTTCCTTCCTTCCTTCCTTCCTTCCTTCCTTCCTTCCTTCCTTCCTTCCTTCCTTCCCTCCTTCCCTCCTTCCCTCCTTCCCTCCTTCCCTCCTTCCCTCCTTCCCTCCTTCCCTCCTTCCTTCCTTCCTTCCTTCCTTCCTTCCTTCCTTCCTTCCTTCCTTCCTTCCTTCCTTCCCTCCCTCCCTCCCTCCCTCCTTCCTTCCTCTCTCCCTCTCTCCCTCTCTCCCTCTCTCCCTCTCTCCCTCTCTCCCTCTCTCCCTCTCTCCCTTCCTCCTTTCCTCCCTTCCTTTCTCCTTCCCTCCCCTCCTCTCCCCTCCCCTCCCTTCCCCTCCCCTCCCCTCCCTCCTTACTTCCCTCCTTCCTTCCTTCCTTTACTCCTTACTTCCCTACTTCCCTTTCCCTCCTTACTTCCTTACTTCCCTTTCCCTACTTTTCTGAGTTAATTTTAATGGATCAATTTCCCAATCCATTTCACCCAAGAGCTTATGCTGTTAGGACATTAGAATTGCCTTATGTCAACTCAAACTATGTAACTGAAGTTAGAGCGCAGAGAGAAAGGAAAAGAAGACGAAAGAGACTTAATTGTCACCTTTCAGTCGTCAATAATTAGCATGCTCGTCTTAAAATGAGCCCTGTTTCTCACATGTAGGTTGTTCTCAGATAAGCCAACGTACAGATGGTGTTAAGTGCCTGTACCATACTGTAAACATTACTGACTAAAATACACAACTATAAACGATCTCTGTGTCTACATGTAGAGAACAGTTTGTATGTTTATGAGGTTGATGTAAATCTGTCTATTACTTGCATTTTCACATGTTACTCTCTTAGCTTTAAGAAAATGCGGCAGCAGTGTGCACTGTGCCTTTAAGGGCTGAGGTTCCCAGGCAGAGATTGCGGGCAGGGGGTTGTGAAGCCCTTTTGTTGTTATGCACAGCCAATTAAAAGCAAATAGAAAATAAAGTAGATCCTTTGCAAGAACCTTAAGCCCTTGAATAATCACCACAGGTGTCATCCATAATTTTCTAAAGAACTTGCAGTCTTAAGGGAAGGCAGAGGCCTTGGAAGGGAACAAAGAGTAAGCAGGTTAGTTTACCAAAATAAGAACAAACTGTGGCACAAGGCACACTAAAAAGAGCAGAAATATTTTCTAAATTGCTTGAACTCTTTCCTACATAGGCTGCATTTACTTCAGGAAGTTCCCTTTCCTCGTTATGCCTCTCCGGAGTTGTCTTTGTAGTGATTGCAGCAAGAAGAAGCTGTAGTGAGAGAGATCATGTATAGCTACTTAGTCCATCACTTTGCTGACAGGCCATTTCTGTTTTGCTTCTTCTTTTGTTTTCTTTGAGGAGACAGATGCTGCATGTGTGCATTTATGCTGGGTGCTCCACAGATTTTTCAGTGGACATGAATAGCTACATATGGCATTCTTAAAATAGCATCTTATTGGAAGGCTTTTCATTCTGTGTGACAGGAAAGTTTATTTATGCACATTCTGGGGAGGAGAAATGGAAGAATTAAGACCAAACCCACTAGCTTAGCTGAAATGATGGAGGATAAATGAATATTTCCTTAATGTCTCCTTAAAAGCAGATGAGAAATCAGTGGACTCAAATGATATTCTGAAGCTGATTTCAGGTATTTTCTCCCTAGGCATCCACTTCTGGCCACCAGTGAAGACAGGATGACTAGGCTAGAAAAACATCTTGTCCAACTTGTTATGTCAGTTTTTATGTTCCTGTGCCTGGGAGATGTGAGATGTTGCTTGGTGAGCTAATGTAGCTCCTGGGAGGCCAAAGACCTGGTAGAGCTGGTGCAGTGCACCAGCTATGGACAGCTGGGATGGAGAGGGCTCTGTGACACCAGCCTTTTCTCCACCAGCATGCTACAGGCTTTGCTGTTGTACAGGCTGCTGCTGTTTGTGCGTATACCTGTGTAAGCTCTTGCAGTATGTACACTTCTTGCAGCTGTATTGGGGTACTGACAAGTGACACCATTGGTCAAAATACCTGCCCTCACAGCTTAAAAGGTAAACCACAGATCAACAATATCTCTAGTAAGAGATATTACTTGAACCTCCACTGCTTCCTGTTCCAAATCATCTCTAAGAACTTGAGTGCTTGAGAAATAGAGGGTACATTCCTGGGGTTTATTGGTCATTCTGTAATTTGCCTCTAGAAACTCTGCATAAATTTCAAGATTACCAGATGGATTTCTTTTTCTGGCTTTTTGGTTTCATTAAAAATAATGAAAGAATGATCATAATGGAGACTACTATTTTTTTCTTCTGTTGTACACAAAAGTTCTGTGGCAGTATACCAGTGGATTGAAGAAGGTGAGTACATAACTCACAAGGAGAAATATTACTGCAAATTCACTTGATGAATCTGCAAACCAGGATGTTGTAAGAAGATAGGAGCTTGCATTATGGAGTAATGAGCCTCTCCTCTTATTTCAGTCTGTGAGTATCTTCTACCTGCAAGACTTCCTATGCATAAACAGATAAAAAGAAAATCTGTTACAGGTAAAAACAATGTTAATTTTTAGTTTAATAACAGTAACATTTGTGATTTAAACATTGATTCAGTTCTTCCAATGAGTTAAGGTAAGTAAGAAAGGTGGTCACTGGAACTGTGATCTTTAGCTTTCTTCCAGTCACCTACCTTAAAGTCATCTGGGGCTGTCAGCAGACCGGAGGAACAAAATCAAAGTCCCTTCACCCTCATTTAACACACACTATGCACACTCTCTACATGCATCAGTTAAAAGTTTGTGCTTGCCTGGCTGTGTCAGATTAGACATGCTAATGTTTCAGCTGTTGTGCCTTCATCAGGACATGTCTCAAACTAACCGTTTGCAGCAGTTTGGAACAGATTCATATGTCAAGTTAGTTAGAAATGCTTTGGCAGTCATGTCATGTTTCCTGTCATGATGGCTTTTGTTGGGCTTTTTTCTTGGTAGCTCAGTGCTCTCTAAGTAAAATCTCTTGTCCTAGGAAAAGGAACTTTATTGGTTGTTTCCTTGTTGTCTCTCTGCCTTAAATATTTTTTACAGGCATTTGTTAATTGATTATTTTTCAAATTAAAAAAAATAATAAATTAATGACAAAGGGAAAAAGGGGGGGAATGTGTGTGTGAATGAAACTAGACTGTCTAGATGATCAGATAGCAATACTGAGTGAATAAAGTGGCTTTCCAATACATTACACTCTTACAGAGACTGACAGAAAGTAATCCCTGAGAATTTCTGTAACTTTGGATATATCTGACATTGGAGAAGAGACTGAAACAATATTCCAGGACTGAACATTCCCAAAATTATGATACTCTGGCTTTGGATAGGGATTTAATTTTTCAAAATATTTGTCCCAGGAAACATAAATCACAGAATACAGATCAACTTGATTCTGACACAAACAATAGCACAGCTGTCTGCCAAAGGCCATCACATTTTGAAGAAGTATTCAAAATACTTAAAGTGTAAATCTCGTCTATGAACTGGAATTTTTTATGGTGTAGCTATTGCCTCTAAAGAAGCAAGTCTTTCTTTGTTCTTTAGTGAGGTAAAACTCCGAGTTACTGAGTTACTTCAGTTTATCTTTTCCAAAAGTCCAGTAGGTCTGAGGAAGGAGATAAAGCACCAGTTCCCTTCCCCAAAACACCAGTTTTACTCTTCATGAATGACTGAAGGATACCTTTATGTTATAAGTATATCTGTATGGTGCTTAGTGCAGACAGCTCTTTTGGACTTCTCTGAGGAGCATAGGTATTTGGTACTTTGCAGGGTTGGACTCAAATTTTAATAAAGAAAAGCTCAAATAATGCAGAAATATTTGATTAAAATTTCTTCAGGGAAGACCTTCACATCTGTTTTAGGTACCATTTTCAACCTCTTCAGAAACCTCTCAGAAACTGAGTTTGTGTTTTCTTTTAATAGCTGTTGCTTATAAACTAACACCAAAAAGAGCATGACTTTTTGATACTTGCACCCAGTCACTAGCCAACAGCCTTGCAGCATTATAAAGAATGAGAGTTGAAACTACCAGGGGAGCAAATCTCCATCCAGAACTGCAGTGCTTCCGTGCAATTTTGCACAGTAATTCACAGTATTAGGCAGAAGCAGGATAAATCAAGGCTGTATCAAAGCCTGTCTCGCTGGTCTTCGTGATGTCTTCCAAAGGGGAACTGTCCAGCAAAACCATAGCACAGTTACAAAACAAAATGGTATCCTTTCCTGGAGAAAAAAATCCAAACAAACAAAAAAATCCAACTGACTCATTGAAAAGCAGCTGTGCTTAAGAGCCAGACAGTTTTCCTTCTCATTTTCTTTCAGGAATTCTGAAAGGAAGAAGTGGATAGTGGATAGTAAATGTAGACCTTCCATGCAGGAATAATCATCTGGATGTGCCTCACTGCAGATGAAAGGCATCTGGAGCTGGAGCTGTGATACAGAAAGATTTACCACTTTTACAGAAAGATTACTGCTTGTGACAGAGCATCAAATTGCTGCTTGTGTCCTTTATTTCTATCCCAGAATAAAGGAAGAAAGGAACTGTGCTTTTCATAGGACGCTTAGTGTATCTCTGTGCAGAATCCATGACCAGCCACAGTTGTGTACTGATTGTGTGCTAGTTGCTTTCTGAGCCACAGAGAATGAGATTTAATACACATCATGCATTTGTGATATCCTATTGTAGTCTTAAAAATCTGAATAGATTTCAATTATCTATCATTATAATGAACACTTGTAATTTTCTTATGAGCTGCAAGATCTTTCTTTTAGCCTTCATTTGAAATTTCTCTTTCAGAAATTTCTCCTGTACTAAGATGTAACATGTAGTGTCAAATCTCTTGCAAGAACCATCACTTTCAGCTATGATACAATTCCTTTTTAAGATGTGCTTGATATATATATATATATATATAGTCAGACAAACAAGGGTGATGAAAGCCCTACAGTTTTCATCAGACTTTTTCATATCTTCCCAGGAGCAGTATTTCAAAGAGAACAAATCATCTTTATAACGTATGTGAGTGTGTACTATTTTTTTTCTGAATCTACTTAATTTAATGCATAAATGTGTAAAACTATAAGCAAAATGCAATTCCAGATAATTTCTGGTTTCCATTCTAATCTGAAATGTGAATTTGGTTTATAGCTGAGATTGGCTTTGGTTACTGGAAGTTTTTCCAGTGTTTGGGGACTTTTCTAGGATGCATGGGTAAAAATAAATTTAGTGGTTTTTTTGTTTTTGTTTTTTTCTTTTTTTTAACATTTCACAATGCTACTGCAAGCTACCCAACCAGTAGCATGACGTATCAATGCAGATGGGATCTGTCATATCTGATTCTTCATTCCTCTGCCCTCATCTGCCTCTATTACTCTCTTCTGTCATTCTTTCTCCTTCCTATTCCTGAAGTAATCCTGGCTCTCCTTCTCTCCTCAGTTCTCCAATCAGTTTGAGAAATCATGACTTCCACAGTGAAAGTCATCACTCCATGGTGTCTCATCTACCCTCCCGTGCAGTCTTTTGAGGTCATCGCGTGTGCCAACCCATGCTCTTAGCCAGCCACTGTGATTTTTTCCTACTGCAACTTTTCACTGAATTACTTTCCTCTGACCCTCTTAACTTGTTCACATTCATTTTTATTGGCTGTTCTTAGTTCTGCCTGATCTTGTCTCCTTCACTGTCCCTTTTTCCTTCAGCTTCATTGGGGTCCTTTTAAAATGGATCCTTCTTTTCATTTTTTTACTATTCTGTCTTTCATTGATTTTGCCCTACTTTAGAGTCACCATGCCTTGCTGAGGAAAGATGCATCATGAAGTTTGCAACTCCACAGAAGATTTTCTTTTCTTATCCATTTCTCTGTCCCTTGACCAATATCTTTATTTTTATTTTCTCTTAAACTAGCATGACCTTTGTCCCTTCAATTCTTTGCTATTTCTAAATTTCCTCTAAAACTTCCTGCTTTGTTCCTATCTCCTCTTCCAAGCATTTTCTGCCAAAGAAATTGTTAAGCTTTTTAAAGGATGGGGAAAAAAAGTCATTGCTTTCACTAAGGAACCTTTCCCTTTGCTCGACCTGGCAGTCTGTCCTCTTTTTCTTGCTTTGTCTTTCTCCTTCCTCTCACCTTAAAACATACTGTCTCAGTATTTTCTTTCACCTCTATTCCTCTTTATTCCTCCCTGTTCTCTACATTTCATTTTTCATGTTCATTTCTTTTGCCCTGAAAAAGCTCACTTTTCTTTCTGCTTTTTTTTTTTTCCTCTTTATTTTAAGCATGTCTTTTCTTGACTCATTGGTGCCTGAATTCTGCTTTTTATACATCACTGAGCTTCTATATGCTGCTTTTCCCAAACTCATCAATGTTTCCCAAACTTCGTGCCTTTTTATATAGTCAAATTTATATTTTTCCCGCATAGCAATCTTTTCCATGGTCAGTTATCAGCAGACAAGGGATTCTTTTCACTTTCCCCTCTGTCCTCATTTGTGGAAGCCAAAGAAGTTATTTTGGATACTGTTTAGGAGGTTACATAATTTTGATTGGTACAATCAATGGGTACAACTTTTTTATAAATCATAAAGTTGCTGTTTTAAGGACCAGCATTTCAAAATCTTTCTGACATGGGAAAGAAAAATTTCTGGAAATGTCTAAGTAGCCTTATATGTCTTTCTAGAATTGGCTTAATAGCTGGATGAATGTTGAGGCTAAGGAATAATAGTATAATGTTAGTACCATGCCTATATTTGATTTTAATGAACAGCTATCTGGCAGCTGATAGTGTTAATTGATTTGAGATATTTTTTCTTTTATTTGGTTATATTGCATTGCATGTGTCAAAAGTCCTTTTAATTAAAGTACAAAAATACCATCACTCTTTCAATACTGCATAGTGTCTTTGCTGTTACTGATATTTGACATGAATGTGCTTCACCCTTTTCTGTGGAAATGAGCATTTAAATTCTATTTGTTTATTTAGGTGGATGACCCTGATTCAACCTTTCCCCCACAGTGGCTGCAGAAGATGTAAATTAAGAGCGATAGCCCAGTAGGGTCATATCGAGTTTTGCCTAGTCTTATGCAAAGAAATATCTTAGTGAAATTTCAAATCAGAGAAGTCAGAATACATCTCTGTGTGGCACTGGCAAATAGCTTTTCAGGAAAAAAAGCACCCTTTTTTCAATAAATCTACCCTTTGCACAAAAAAAAAGGGGGGTTGGAAATGTCAATGAGGTAGTGTCGGGATGGAAATGCAAATCCAACTGCTTCCAATGGAAAAAAATTACATTCAAACTGGAAGCATGATCTTGCAAACCTTACACATAAGGAAGACCTCTAAGTAGGGACTATGCCTGCGAAAGGTTTGCAGGATTTCAGCCCTGTGATTTGAACTAAATGTGAAGCATCCTTGCTCAGGGTGGGGCATTTACATATTGAGAAAGGACTGTAGGTTGCTGGCACAAAAAAAACCCCATGCACTGAGGTGGTAAAGGTTGCAGTGGGAATCATCCTAAGAATTTTAAGGAAGTTAGGGTGAGACATACATAGGTTATTTAGAAAGAAAGGCTATACACAAATAGAGACATATAAATAGAGACATATAAAGTGGAAGGAATACGTATACTGAGTCTTCAACATAAATGAGTCAACAGGGAGTGGAACCAGAAACTCACTTTTGAAAGCAAAAACGTGAAGCCTCATGAAGAAGAGAATTTGAGAGTGGTTCATGTGGCTTTATCAGAGCCAGAAGAAAACTGACTAGTCCATTTATCTTTTCCTCTGCTTTCATTTGCTAGCTGCTTGTTGTTTTCTTCTGTAAATATCTTCTACTTGCCCACCTTTTTGGAATTCCTTTGTTGAGCATCTGAGAAACATTGAATACACATAACACTAAGAATGTATTTATAAGGCTTTTTTCTTATATCTAAAAAAATAAATGAAAAGATTGCCCAGGAGGATCAGATTATGAGGCTAATTTGCAAATATGAAACTCAGTTTGCTCCTCTGCTTTTGGTATGCTGTGGTAACATATCGTGTACTAATACAGCAATGCATACATTTTGATTGTTGTGTACAAATACATGCACATACTTTGGAAAATATGTCTTTTATTCCATTCCTTTTATGCTTTTAAGAAGAAATAATCTGCATATATTTATAATCTGGCATAAATTTTTTTATTTTTGTTTAGATTTCAAATTGCATCTATTAGAAGAAGACTTTTGTCAAGGTTGTGAAGTAGTTGTTGCAATTGATCTATTCAAATGTAAGTGTGAACTGTTGTTTGGTTCGTCTGTAGATCTTGTCACATAGTTTGATGAGGAGAAGAAGGGTTAATACACACAGGTTTGTAGGGCAACAAAAGTGCTTCTGTAGTTTGTGTTACAGAAACAATACCTCAAAGAACCATTCCAAGGAAATGATCCTGATAAAGAAATAAGTAAACTATGAATAATAGTAAATCTATACATATCAAACAGAAATTACTTCAGCTACCTGAAGGCCAAAAAGCAGGCTACACCTTTACAAACTTTCTATCTTCTAACTTTTTCCCAAATTACTTGTTAAGCGGGCCAGTGCAGTTTGTATTAGGTAAAAAATTCAAGCAATACTTGACATAGCATGGGAAAAAAGCCATGCTGTCTGTTTTGAATTCACTTTTAGAACATTACACATGTTCAGGTTGAAGAATATCTAGACAGGGGTAAGTTTAACAGTCAGACTAGATGACAGTAAGGAAAGAAATGAAATGTTTCAGAATTATATTTTCCTCCAGTTTGATTTTAACCTGTTCTGGAAAGAGTTTAAGGGTAATAAATTGTGTGAGCTCATGAACAAGGTTTCTATACTCCAAAACATGCCATTTTTGGTTGCTTTTTATAACTAAGTTACATGTTAGATGGTACTTACATCCCTTACCTTTCAAAGAAGTTAAATCCAAGACAGTAACTACAGCTGTTCAATATCCAGGTATTTACCAAGCTTCACTCTTCCAATCATAGCATTTTACCTTGGTTTGAATTGAAAAGAAAATCAGTAAGGATTGTGAGGATGGCCCTTCTAATGACTAATTTGGAGTGTGCATATTATATAGTCTTTCTCCTAGCTACTGCTTTTCTTACCCCATCTGTGTTTGCCTCTCCCACCCAAGCTGGGATAAGAGAAGTGCTTTTATTGCAGTGTTCTTGTTTTAAAGGTGTGGAGAGTTTCTATAGATTTGTTCTGTTTACAAACCAGTTACACATGAGATCTCTAACTGAGCTCTGCTGTAATAATAGTTTGTGTTGAAAGGTGGGGTATCTTATTTCCCTAAAGAATCAGTGGATCTGATTCTTTTTAAGCACGATCCAGGAATTATGGGAGCTCTTCAGGTACTAGCACTGAGCAGAACATATTAGAAATCTGAATAGACGAAAATATTAAGTCCCAGTGCCAAAAGCAGGAAGAGATCTCCTTTCTTATGAGGAGCATCAGCCTTTCTTTGCTTTTCAAATTATTCTAGTTGCTAACTATTTCTACCCCCATTTTCCTCATCCCAAAGCACCCTTCAAATTTGCAGAAGCCAGATCTATCTATTCATTGCTCTCTGTTGCTCAGCCATGTAAGTTTGAGGGCAATATAAATAATTCCCAAGATATATAGGAGATTTTGTGATTAAGTGAAAAGGTTCATTTCCCCTTGAAGAATGTCTTTGAATCCTGATTCAAGTACCTCACTAAACCGCACAAGCAATGCAGTGAATGCCTGAACAAGCTTCACTGAAGTACCGCACAAGGTAAGGACTCTATAAGCTGTATCTGACCCAGAAAAGCAGCATGGGTTGCAACTTGGTTTGACTTCCTGAAACATTATGTCATTATGAATTATGGGGCTTGGCTTGCTAATGTATGCAAAGCACTTTGAGCTCAGCAGATGGAAGCATAATAGCAATACTTTGCACTTGTATTATTTTGTATTAAAACTGTAATTGGAACCTGTTTTCGATGGTGTTCATTAATATAATAATATAAGCTTACTGCAGTGTAAGCTGCAATGTGTAGGAGCCGTAATGTCGGCATGAAGTAATAGTGAAATTGCTGCTTCCAATGATGATGGTGTTGGTAAAAGCCTTGCATTCTCACCTGTGTATCTTAACTGCTTTGTAAAACAGGAAAAGGCTATGTTGCACTCTTTATTCCACAATGATATTTAATACTGCAGCCTAGTTATGAAATAAAAGGCAAGAAGGCAGCTCCAGCTTTGTGTTTGACTTATTTTCCATCTTGATTTATCATTTTAGCATTTAACTCTGGTTAAACCTTATTTTCGTTTTGCTTTGGAGCAATAGAAGATGTGAGCTGTTTTGTTTTGTTTTGTTTTTTCATTTGCCTTCAAGTCAGTTATAAAGTATTACCGATCAAGGGAAAACACCACTTTTATAGTTGAAATAAAAGGTTTGTGTGTGATATTATTTCTACCCAGAAGGGATGTTTTTCAAGTGAAAGTATACAGCATAGGGACAGTTTACTGCCTGTGTTAGATGGCAGATGCAGAGATGGACTTGAGCCAAAGTCTCAGTTACATAAACGTATGGTTTCTAGAGGTGGGGAAAATGTAAATTCTTCCAATGGCCCACTGTATGAAGGATTGACCCAGAAATTTGGATACAAATACTCCTTTACAAGTGTCTGAAATCTGTTCCGTATCCTTTATCTTAAGGCCAACTGTAACTCAGCGGTTTCAGGAATTAAATGGAAAAAAATGTTATGTAACAACAGAGTGCAGATCTTGTGTGTGTATGGATGAAAGCACTCTATCATCACTGTTCAGGCTATGAACAATAACTGGTTATGGTGCTGGTTTTGAAGTATTTTGCATCAGTCCATTTTCTTGTTTCCCACAATCAGCAGCTGTCTCTGAACACTGTTGAAGTCAGTGGGAGCAATATAATAAGGGGTTTTAATGTGATTCTCTAACAAAATAATGCTGTTGATATGCTGTCCATCCCCTAAAAAAACATTTTTCACCCACTGGCCAGTTGTCATCAAAGACAGTGATGCTGCTGGATATTTCAAGGGAATTGCTGGCTTAACAAAGGATAGAGATACAAACTAGTGTCCTTAGGCAGTCAGCATATTCATAACACTCTTATGTACTCCTGAACTCTCTTTTGCCCAATAGCTGTTTTGAGGGCAAAATCAGTGGATAGACAAAGTGGCTGGAACTTTAAGCAAGTACAGCCAAACATGAAAACTGAAAGTAAATTTATATTTAGAAATGGTACTCAATTAAAGGAGTGGACAGAAACAGCTTCATCCAGAAAAAGTAGCAAGTGTGAGCATGGTGCCGTATTATACTACTTTGACATAAAAAATAACAATTTCACGGAGAACCAAATGGTAGTAATGTACAATTACAAGCTACAACACAAGCTCTAAGAAGAAGAAAAGTGAACAAAAGAACAACCTGTAATCACTTAGGTGGCTCACTACCTAAATTCAGGTCATATCTTCTGCGTTATCCAGAAATAGAGCACTTGGGAGAGCCCGCTGCTCACTGGAACATGAGGCGGGGATAGATGGATGGCAACTCCCTTCTGCCAGTGTCCACAGAGCACCCTTCTGCCACAGAGCAGGCTGGCATGCAGGACTGGGTCAGCCTAAGTCTTCGGGAGGCTGCAGGGGTGCTGATGCTGTCAGACAGCAGTTTGGGTTATTCATGGACAGTTTTTCTTTGCTTGCTGCTTCCTCCACACTTCTCTTAATCTTTCACTGTTTCTCACAAAACACTCTTTTTTGGTCCCTTAGATTTCTCTATGCCTTTTGATCTTTTCCTGGTTCTTCTTTTCTGTAATTTGTTGGGTTTTTTTTCTTCCTTTTGATTTGTTTGTGGCTCCTTTTAATGTAATCCACATTTATTTTCTTCCATGCTACTTTCATCTGCAAAAACCACATGAAACAAACATTTTAAGATATAGGCTGGCCTTTCTAACTGAACCCTTGATTAAGCAATCCAGGAGATCTTATATATCTTATAGATCTTATAGGCTGCCATATAGAATATTTTTCCCTCACATTGGTCCTGAGTGCTGTCTAGGCCATGAGCTGGGACAGTCTCTTACCTTAGACATTCTGACATGCTTTCTAGAAGCTCCATGCTTCTGGAAAAAAAAAAAAAAAATTTGCTGTGCTCTAAAGACTCATATGGATTTTACAGTTTTCCTGTGGTTTATGCTTTCTCAGACACAAAGAAGCCTTCTCAATTTGCACACAGATGGAATAGGTAGAAAAAAAGGAAACAGAAATAGACAAATAAGAAGTACCTGCTTGCTCATTCCTACCTCATTTTATCCATGGCTATGGTCTACTCTTTAAGCACACATCAGAATGAACTAGCTGTGTCTAGGATTCATGCAGCTTTTCCATCAAATCATAGCATGCCTTTTATTCTAGGAAACTTTTTAAAACTTTTCAAAACTTTTGCTTCTGCTCCTGGTCCCTTGTCTTTCATTCTCTAGCGTATACCTTTACAAGGAAAAAAAGATACCTTGCTTCTTACTACTCAAATTGGTGTTTAAAGGTCATTTCTTTCCATACCTGTTCATCTATTTCATGTGTTTTCGTCCTGATCTAAACTATCTGACTAGCTAATTCATTGTTTGGTTTTGCTGTTTACTTACCACCCCGTTCCCAGAGTTGGAAAACTCATTTGTTCCAGGTGATAACCATCTTTTTGTCAAAGTTTGTTTCATTAAAGCTAACAGGGAGCTGTGTCATTTCAAGCAGAAATAGAAACAGTTCTCAATATAACTGGAGTTAAGACTCCCTTTGAAGAAAAGGAAGAATCGCAGAACTCTAGGTTGTGGCATACTTTTCCATCTTTCTACATCTGTTTAGATTGAGATTTGTGTCAAACACCGAAGTCCACCCATCTCCACCCATTGTGCAGTTTTGTCCCCACATCTTGTGCCAGATTTGCACCAATTAAACCCTCTTCAGTCCTCAGGGCTGATTTTATTCACTGGTCCCGTTTGTTTTTATGAGCAGGTTTTTTGCAGCATTTGTAAATCAACTGGTGGAACAAGGCAAGCGTCAATGAAGGGCAGCAAGGACTAGGCAGGGTGTGGAAGAAGGAAGAGGAAAGAAATAGTTCCATGAGTTTAGGTTTCTTGCATAACTTCAGTCTCTCTAATTACACACCACTTGTACCTGGATAATTGAGCTGTTGGTTGCAGACATCACCTCCCTCCGCAGCAGAAAAAGAGTAAATACATGAGCCTTGTACTAATACAAAGTTATGTCCAAGTCTAACAGAGAAGGCAAGCAAAATGCAAAACAGCTCAAGACTGTAATTCTGAGTTTTCAAGTGCCTTGTAATAAACTTATCGGAGGTGTTAATTGCACCAAGTGTGTTAAAGAGAGTCAAATTGTGCTACTTCCTGTGCTAACATTAACTGTTTCTTCTCTGACTAGTTTAACAGGTATACAATTACAATAATAACAGAGAAGCTGCCAGTGATCCCTAGCACCTGCAGTGACAAAAGATCCTTGAGACACTTTTAAAGTTATGATGACTCTGTTGTTTGCAGCAGGTGTTTGAAAGGTGTCAGAGGAAGCATCCTAATGCTAAAGAAATGTATTTTCTTTCTCTCAGGGGATCCAGTTCAACAGCAAGTTGAGAACTAAAGCACCAGAGGCAGGTTTATGTGACATTAGTATGCTATTACATGAAAAAGCAGAGTGAATTGCAGGAGTTGTATTGCTGGTTTTATGTCCAATATGGAAAAAAACTAAACCCAAAACCCTGACTCAACCTCTACGTATTTTCCACAGATCTCTACTTTTCTGCTAGGAAGTGTCCCAGCAGGAAGAGGTCTTGCTGCAGAATGAGACTGCGTGTGCTGTGCATGCACAGGGAACAATTCATTAAGTGAATCCAAACTAAATGAAGCTTAAAATGTAACAGCACTTTTTATGGTCTTCACTTCTCCATCATTTGGCTACAAACTCTCTCCAAGGCCAGGAACTTCCTTTTTTCCTTCAGCATGAGCTAGTGAGATAAGAACAAGCTATAAAGCTGCAGTAAGTAACTGTGAGTACTCTGTGGGCATTATGTGCAGTATGTGACAGTCATGTGAGTAGTGTAAGCTGTTTATTTATTTTGTACACAACAGCTGAATCAACTCTAAAGGTGCTGATGGTCAGGGAAAGTACTCATTTCGGTTTTGCTTTGCACCAGCTAAATATGAGAGTGTTCTGTTTCATAGCAACATGCAAAATTAATTGGGCTCCTTAAGCTCCATGAAGAAGGCATGAGGCAGTTAAAAGCAAACAAAGGATCCTGATCAAGCTGAGGGAGTTGGGCTTGTTCAGCCTGGAGAAGAGAATGTTCCAGTGAGATGTTATAGCAGCCTTCCAGTACATAAAGGAGGCCTACAAGAAATCCGTAGAGGAACTTTTACAAGTGCTTGTAGTGATAGGACAAGGGGGAATGGCTGTAAGTTGAAAGAGGGTACATTAAGGTTGGATATTAGGATGAAATTCCTCACTATAAGGGTGGTGAGACACTGGAACAGGTTGTCCAAGGAAGTTGAGTATGCTTCATCCCTGGAAGTGTTCAAGGCCAGGTTGGATGGGTCCTTGAGCAGCCTGGTCTAGTGGAAGGTGTCCCTGCCCATGAAAGGTGTCCCTGCCCATGACAGGGGGTTGGAACTGCATGATCTTTAAGGTCCCTTCTAACCCAAACCATTGTATGATTCTGTGATCAGCCAGCTGAGGCAAAAAGGCAATGCTATCAGTATTAGCCTCAGCTGTAAGGTTTAGGCCTCCAATTAATAAATAAAAAGAAATGAGAGGGAGGAAACCGAAGATGTCTTCAGAAGCCAAACATTGGCACAAATGTCACATCAGTCATCATCAGAGTCATCTATGGCCTCATCATCAGTTGCACCTGAGATGCAATTTGGCAGCCCTCCAGGGTGCGCAGGATGAGTAGACACTGCCAGTTAACTTTGATAGATGTCAGTCTTTCAGCATTTCTGCCAGCAAACTCTTTCATTGTTCAATGACAGCATTATCCTCAGCACTAAATAATTTCTTGGTATTACCATGTAATGTCTTTGCAGAACGTCAGCATGAGTCTTCGGCTCTCAGGCCTCCACTTGAAAGACATAAATCTTTCCCCTCATTTATCTCATGATCCTAATTTATTATCTTTTCCATCCTCCTTGAATTTTTAAATGTTTTCTAAATTGCTCATTAAAGCAAAAGGCTAATAGCACTTGTAATAGTAGGTGTGATAAAGCTGGCGGGCACTGCTTGTTATTTCTGTATGCCATTTTACTGACACCCTTACAGAAAATGTCCATGCCTCATGTATTAGCAGTACAAAACTGGACTTCTCTAAGAAGTGTTTACCTGACATGGAAAAGAGGGAATTGAAGTTCTAAGGGACAGACTGACAAATGTGCTGTGGTCAGGGATATTTTCTGAATTGAAATTTCTGGTATGTTTGTAATTGTTCTATATCATTCTTGTGTATGGTATTCCAGGTGTCAAAATTTTTCAGTCACACTGCAGAAGCACATGCCAGATGGGCAGCAAAAATCATATGATGTCATGGGAACTGCTCTTGAGTGAATAATAACAAAATCCATAAAACTAGTTAGATATCTAAAACCCTTTCATGTCAGTGAGAGTTTGGCACCCGGACTAGATTGTGTTCACCAGCAGAAGTTCTGTGCTCCATCAGTTGCAAAATTATTCAGTGTACAGAGACATTTTAAATGATAATTATTATCTACAAGTAGTGTGTGTGTTATTTTAATTTGATGACAATTTGAGCATATGTCAAAACTCATTTATGCCGAAGATGTTCCTGGGTCAAAAAAACAAAAAAACAAAAACAAAAAAACAAAACAAACAAACAAAAAAAAAACCTTAACAAACAAAAAAAAAACCAACCAACCAACCAAAACCAAATTAATATTGGAGTTCAGCTGAGGAAAACTAACTTTCCTGTTTGAAACATGTTCTGATGACAATGTGATTGTCTGATGCTCCCTGTGTTGCTTGTTTTCACCCCAAATGATAGTTCTCTGGAAATAAAAATTGTAGTTGAATTTCTTCTTAGCCAGTCTTATAAACCATACAGTTCAGCAGGTGTCTGTAAATCAGGGACAAGATAAGTGGACTCAGACAACATCTGTGTAACCTAATTCATAACTTGGAGGCTGTGCATCACATAGAATAGCAGGCACAATTTACACAGTGTTCTTTGATACTGCGGAGAAGTCTCTCCCCTGCGTAAGTTTGCCCTATTGGCAGGTTACCCTTGTAGCTATGATCTGTTTAAAACGGTACCCTCTAGCGTTCACTCATAGTAAAACTCGTAAAGTGCATCAGTGGAAACTGTCCGCTTTTAAATGATTTTTTTTTTTTTTTCTGAAATGAATGCCTATGTCAGAATATTCTTTTATAAGATAATTTATTTTTCTTTGTCTCTCTCAGCGATTTTCCACCTAATGTCTTTACCTGTGTATCTGATTATTGCAATGTAGGCATCAGGGTTTACGGCGCTGAGACTGCTGGGCTCTGTTTCTGCTACAGTGTGAGCTACTGGGATTCATCGCTGAGGATTTTTCCTTCTTCCTCTGGACTGTGAAGTCTGACCGCTACTGGCTGCTAGTGGGAATATGAATTCTCCTGGAGGATGCATTCAAAGGAGTGAAGTGAAGGTCATCTTAGAGGAGTGCTTTAGATCATTACCCCGCAGTAAACCAGACAGAAAATACAAATTTGCTCAATAATGACAGGTCAAGGTTAGTATTTAAATTATTTCAATTTGTTGGTGATTGCAGAAAATAATTGGGTGACATACCTTGGCTCTCTTCTTTTCTTAAATAGCCCCTGACTAACTGCAGAGCTTCTACAGGTGTAACCAACAGTAAGTGCATTCCTAAAGATTAAATTCGTAGTATTTTCTGAAGTCTAAGATAAATGGCATCTGAAATTAATTGCCCAGTAAAATAACAGTAGAAAACACAGCAGTTAATTGTTCTGTGCTGCGTGGGTGCTCTTTAAGTGTTAGTTGCTTGGGTTTGGGATTTTTTTGGCAGGAAGCTTTGGGAACGAGTAAAGCTCTCTCCTATGCACTGAAGACATCCAGTTGCTGTGTGTAGAAAGATTTATTTGCAACAGTGTTGGTGGTGTGAGTCATGACACCTTTGTAAGATGAAGTAGAAGTGGAGAGGGTAAACAGCAGTAACGTAAATATCTGTGTGGAAAAAGTAAGGAAGTGATGTGAATTTTAAAAGTCGCAATAGAGTGAACACAAACCATTAAAATGTATGTCTGTGATAATTTGAAATATATGAAGTGTTTCTCAGTGAGAAACTGTCAGTTGTCATAGGAGCTGTTGGCCAGCTCTAAACTCTGTCAGCATGATTTCTCTCTGTAGTGGATGTCTAAAGGGGATGCTCAGTAAAACCTAGAACTTGCAGCTGCAGAAAAGATGCCAATCTAGTACTTAATTGTTGGTTTACTATTATAAAGAGAATTTCAAACTTCATCTATGCTGCAGCTGGTGACTTTATTTCTGCAGAAAGAAAACTGTTTAATTGCACAGGGCTGTTGTAGCATTGCACTGCCCTTTGGTTGAGTCAGTGCAGATGCCAGGGCCTAAGGCTCCCTGAGTTGCCTTCTGAGTCTTTAGGTTGCTTTGGGCATTTGTATTGTGTAAGGCCATTCATATCGTCTGATTTTGCATGGGCAGCTTTCAGGTGCCTTGATGAGGGCGATAGGAGCATTGTTTAATCAATAGAGCATCCAAAATTGACTATGCAAATGTCCAAGGAAGATGCCTGCCTTGTCCATTTGGACATGTTGGGAGACAAAAGTTACTACGGCAGAAAGAGCTTAGCACTGGAGGGCTGCAAGTGCCTCAAGATCTGAGCTTAATATTTTGGTAGTTCAAATCCCCTATCAAGAGATCTTAAGACAGGTTTTGCTTCTGTCTTTAAAGTGGTTTCTGAAGGATTTAGTAAGTACTCATTAAAATTAAACAAAAAGAAAAAAAATGGCAAAGCAAAATACTTCAGTTACCTGGCTTTGCTATTTAGGTTTAATCAGGCAAGCATTCCCGTTATTATTTATTAGTAATATTGTTGAGTGCTTTTCACGTTGCAGTCAAGACTGGCAGAGACATTTCTCCTTCTGTGGACAGGGAACTGAGGCTCACAGAGATGAAGTGGTTCAATCAAGAATATGCAATAAGATGGGGCATCTCCCATGCCCAAAAATACCACCATAAAGAGACAATCTGTCCCACTTTAGTGATTCCCAGCATAAGCCTGTGTGAATCTCTAAAATTTATGTATTAAAATTTAACTCTACAAATCATGCATATTAAGAAATTCTCTTCCTTCCTTTGTTAGTAGCTGGAGTAATAATATTTTAGAACAAAGTATTAAAATATAGAGAGAATCAGTGAACTGATGGTTGAATAAATATTACTGGTCCAGCTCCATTTGTAGCACAATTCATGTGACAAATATATCCTCATTTTTAGGACTTATGAAGCCCTTCTGTGTGCCAGTATATTGCAATTCTACCCTGAGAATCTACTTGTTATTCAAAAATATTTGAATTAATGTTTGAAAGTGGTGGGGGTTTTAATACTCTCTGCTTCTGTTGCAAAATTTTCTTGCAAAATACTTTTTCCTGGGTGAGAGAGATAAAATTCAACCTTTGGATGAAGCCCAGTTACTAGATCTCTGCTTGACATAGAATAAATCCTACATCTTCTTTGCATCAAGAGTACCATGTATTAGGAACACTCCATTTATGAAGTGAACCTGCAACAATGAACCTACAACAATGAGCCTGCAAAACAGTGATTGCCTCTCATTCCCACTGACCCTGGGGATTTGTCCCTTCAAGCTCCCTTATATAAACCTGTATTTAGCAGACTGGGGCTCAGATCAGCAGTGCAGGTGATGTAATAAGCAATAGCTCATTGATTTGCATAGTGCAGGGAGAAAAGTGTACTATACCATCATAAAGCTGTTTTTATCTCTCTGTGGAAGACCTCCTTTTGTTAGCAACAGTGGTCAAACAGCGGTTATTCCATAGCAAGGTAACCTTACAAATACTTTCTTCTGGGAATTCTTCTTTCTTCACTGTTCCATTGGTACTTGGGTATTCTGGAGATGAGGGCCTTAGTGTGGCTGGAGCTGCTCACCCTTAGATGTTTCCAAAAAGAACACTGAAACAGCTGATGAAGATATCAGGAAGACGATTGTGCCATCATTTGTTTTAGGAGACCTGGATTTTTGTTGACTTTGGACTGCATGTCATAGCCTTCAGGTGAGAGTCATGTACCATGTATTTTTCATCAGCCTATGCAAGGAGAACATTTTGGCCCAGAGTGGAGACACTGACTGATGTTTTGCTGAGTGGATATACAAAGGTTGCACACTGGTGAAGAGATGTCCATCCAGAGAGCAGTTCCTGGTCAGTGAGTCTGTTTTATCTTGTTTGATGTTCCAGCACCTGAACTTGCAGATCAAACTGGCAAATGTCATTGTAGGTCTCCTACCTTGCAGGCCATTTTTTTGCCACTGTTTTGTTCCCCTAGAGTCTTACCTACTAGTTCTGCCTTTCTGAAGGACACTTGGCTCCTTTGCACCCAGGAAAGACAGCAGAAAAGTGAGAAATGTAAGGTTGTTCCCCCTTAATTTTCTGAATCACAGCAAAAGAAAAGATATAAATTTTGCCTCCTTGATCTTCATTCTTCTTTGTCTCTGCTTTGCCCAAGATGTACCGTTACAAAGGAGTTGCTTTATCTTTCAAAGTACATACAAAAATTCTTTTTAAAGCAGTTTAATGCACCAGGTGTCTAATGGATGTAGCTGTGATAGTATCAGAACTGTATCAGTGACAGCTTTCATGTTTAAAGGTTGGAAACTAGATGAAAATCTACACTTGAGAGGACAAAGGAGGAGTTAGCTGAATATAATTCAGGGTGAAACTGCTCATCCGGGTCATGGACCTGTTTCATCGTTGGCTCAATCATGAGCAGATTACTGGTCAAATAGGTAAGTGAACCAAAAGAGCAACAAGTGGAAGTCTGCCAGGAGAAATGACAGATCATTTGAACTTCTTATTGCTAGAGAAATTTTCCAGCATCCACGGTGGACTAAAATTGAGGCTTCAGTTACGGTGTAGCAGTATAAAGTCCTACCACTGTGATTCCTACAAACCGCAGTGTCCTTCCAGCAGAGGTAGCTCAATACCAAATCTTCATTTCTTTTGGCTTAGAAAGTGTCAAGATCTAATATTTCTATAGATAAGGCAGCAGATTTATTCTCACTGATGTAAAAGTCATGAAAAATTGCAACGTTTTGGATACCCCTGATATGTTACTCTCTAGACCCAGATTTGGATAACTTACACTGACGCATGGGTGCTCTGGAGTCTATTAGGTGGCGTAATAGGAAAAAGATGAAAGCAGATAGGACTCTTCAGTAAAAACTTGAGAGCCAATCAAATGAAATTAGCACCTCCATTTCCATGCATCATGTGGGAGGCTGAAGCTGCTGCCTGAGCCTGCTACAAGCACAAAAAATTCATCTTGATCCCAGGAGAGACTGAATGGGTGCTCTTGGCAGAAAGATCTGCAGGGGCTTGCTGAAAAGACAGGCCACTTCAGATTTGCCATGGCTCCAGAGCTGGAAATAAGAGGCTAACAGAATAGCAGGGTGTAAATTACATGAATGCTGGCCCTCTTACTCTGCTTATTGCTGCTGTTGGAAGAAAGACAGTGGGACTGACCTGTATGGGTTTTTGCATAATACTGAGCTGTTTTTATATCTTTATGAGCTTCACCACCCAGCTAGGATCAGTCACCTCAAGCCTGTATGAAGTAGTTGACTGGAAGAAAAAATGGGAAAAGGAAATTATAATTCTTTTAATTTTGAGTACCACTGCTGGTGAAACTGGTTATAAAACCTGAAGCCCAGCAAGCAGCGTGTGCTACAGTTGTAAAAATTAGTGCTAACCTGTCAGTGATGTTAACAGCCTGTGGTTGTTTTCCTGTTTTGTTCTCCGGTTTCTGCCTAAACTGCTTATCAATTATTATAATAGGACAAAGTTGGTTATGGAAGCTCTGACCCCTGTCCCTCCCCAAGCATTTCCCTTGTGAATTTTATGTGTGTATGCAAACTACCAGCATAGTTTTGCCACACCTGGATTGGTTTTCCAAATTAAAATTAATAAAACTCTTGCGCTTTCACACTTAGTTTATCGTAATCTCCAGCTGCAATATCTAATACTTTTAGGAAGGCTTTGTTTAGGCCCATAATGCCACTTGTGAAAAAACTCCTACTCTGCAGAATTAGTTTTGTGCAAAATCTTGAAGTATGACATAGAACTTTTTCTCTCCTTCCATCTTTCTCTGTATGCCCTTTGCTATTGAGCCTTGGGTGTCACAGAAAATGTAATATTGCAGTTTTCAGGGACTTCTGCATCAGTTTTCTGCAGAGTACACATTGTGTTCTTTATCTACTACAATTTGAGACTAGACAGGGTGACTGCTTTTGGCCTAGAAGTTAATTTGTTCCAGATCTTTCAACAGTCCTACTCAGAGGACTTTGTCCAAGATATGGATCACCATGACCACCATGTAGTGTCTAATCATGGACTTGGTTAACCTCCTGAGATTTCAAAACCAGTTTACAATCACTAGTGCAATCATAAATTCTTTTCTTGGTCTCTAGGTGCTTTTAAAGGCATATTTGCTCTTTTTTTTGTGCAATTTAAGTGTACATTATATTTCTTATCTCCTGTATCAGCCTCTATTTTCCTTTGATAACTAAAATTGTTGAAAATGCTAAATGATCCAGAGTTAGTTTTTATCAGAAATAGGAAACCCTTTTGCTTTACTTTCTGATGGGCTAGTGAAGATTGAAGATACAAAATTGAAGGAATACTGTGAGCCTTTCCTAACTTTGTACGTCTCTATCTCTGCAAACTGCAATGTTTGCAGAATTTCAGCTCAGATGAAGCTTAGAAAAGTTCGGGGTTTTCTCATTAGGATTATTTTATTGGTTTGTGTTTTTCCTGGTGCCATGCCCTATAGACCAAAGAAGGTCCATTGTATGAAATATTTCCCAGTGTAAAAGTTTTTTTGTCGTAGGAGGCTCCTCATAATATAATGGCCAGATCCAGCAGGCTGGGCTCACACACTGAGCCAGCAATAAGCCTCCAAGAAGAAACAGTTTTGCTGAAGTTGGCCATGTTGCACTGGTGTTACCAATAAAAAAATCTGGATACTTCATTCTAAATAGAAGCTTGAGCTTTGGGTCAGTGCAAGAAGTGAAGGGTATACAAAAAATATGCCAAACACATGCTTCACATCAGAAGTGGATACTTGGCTTTCTTTAATGTTCTTGAAGTGCTTGTGAACAGGTATACCTGTTAGGCTGCACTGCAACAGGTAGAGGACTCCAGGTTTATTGTATTAAGTCTGGCAGATTATGACTTATCCCAGGGATGATCTACAGCAGAAGCAAAGCTAGGCATTAATCCAGGACAATTTTAATGAAGTAGAAATTGATTACACATTTTATTGGTGATTCTTCTTCAGCTGTCATCTTCTTGCTTTCCTCTAGGCTGGTCTATGATCCTCCTGTCCGGGATCAGAAACTAGAGCATGCCCTGTCCCAGCAGTTGCCAATTACTACTATTCAGAGACAGCCTAGAAAAAATATCTCTAAACGTATTGTAGGACTCCTGAAGCCTTAAGTGTAGCACCTACTAGCCAGGTTTTTAAATTTCCCAGGGGCAAAAAATACTCAGGATCATCTTTCTGTGTAAAGCCTGCTCTGTTCTATGCAATGCATATACGGACATCAATGTAAACAGGGACTTGCATCTTCTTTTGGCATGATTATTGGTCAGCTCCTATAATGAAACATCTCTAGAGGACAATACACTGAGATTGTTTCCTACAGAAATGAAAATAATTCTCTTGGAAGAAGGTGATATGATATTACAGGGAGGGATTGCACAAAAAAAAGGACATTCTTTCTGCGTCGATGTTCTTTGACGGCAAGTAAGAGACAGGGAGGTACAATAATTCAGGTAGCAGGAACTGTTTCAAAGTAAATTATCAGCTTAGGCATTCAGAGAGAAGGGAAGGAAAAGATGTAGAGCAAGCTGAGACAGATATGCTATGCAGACCCAACTTTATGGACTGTGGAGATCTATCACCTTGTTCGGCATGGATCCTGCAGTTCCAATTTCTTCGGCTTGGTTCTCAAACCTTCTGCAAAAAAGACATGTAACAAATTGCCATGTCTTGTTTTACTAGTCAAATCAAGTTACTACAGTGTTGCAAAGATTAGAACATGCAAAAATATTTTAATGGCTAACATATAGAATTTTGATGATAATTGTTGCCTACTTTGATTTTTTGCAATACTTCCAGCTTGAATGCAGTACTTAATGATCCTGCAGAATATTAGCAATCAACATACAGGGTGATTAGTTATTGAATTGCTACAAGAATAAGTATAATCATTTAGCAGTCAGGGCGTATCAGAAATGACTGAATGTTTGTGTTTGTATGATGCATTATTCTTACAGCACAACAGAATGAAGTTTTGCAGAATGGAGCATGGTAAATCTTGGTTCAGAAAACAGGCTCTGGCTCTGTTGCCATGCTCACATAAAACAGCAGTAAAAGATGGTAAGTAACATCTGATTCGGGAAGAGAAAAGCTAAGACTTCTGGAGTGGCTGACAATACTGCCACTCTGGACTACTTTTGAAAGGAACATGCTCAATATTATGGAGAAAAACATTTTGCATTACTTTCTGCACAACAGGACACATAAAAGATAACGCGTAAATTACTCTAGTATTCTTATGGCGCTTCCTTTGTAAATAATAAAAAAGGACAATTTTACTTTTCAACAGCCTGTGTTCATGCTGCCAGGAATCAAATGCATAACTATAAATAACTCCTGTAAGAGAGAACAAATCTCTGCTTTTCTTCAGTGGATAAAATATTGTGAAGGCTCTGTGACTGGCTGATTTGTAATACTGCAGGGGAGTGAAATGCATAGAAGCTGACAAATATAGTTAGGAAAATGTTTCATTCATAGTGCATTAATTTCAAATCACATTGTCACTGTGTAGTGGCAGTGTTTATTCTGTGTAATTCTGTTGTCAATAGAACACCTGTTTTGAGATGTAGAAAGTATATTAGATGACAGCTTGTCATATGTGGCAACAAAAGGGCAGAGAATTGCTTAACGGATAGTAGTACTCCATGAAAAGTTAAGTACAGCTTTCTGCATTGCGAGAACTCTCTTAAACTCTTAAACCAGTCATTTTAGGCAGATAGTTGTCTACAGGACTTTGAAATTGATGCTTGATGTTAGTAACATGTATATAAATTAAAGACAGTGCAATTCCCTTAGTTATGTTAATAAGTAGACAGGACTGTTATGAAAAGTTTATTTCAGTCAGATGTCTGGACATACATGCACCTACTTTACCATTTGGGGATTGAGCCATGTAAGACCTTACACATGTAAGACCACATGTTTAGCTCTGGTGGGGCAGAAATTTACTTTATTAAAAACAAATCAGAATGGATGCAAATGGCAACAGAAGTAACCACTGAGCATCACTCTTCTTAATCACATACATTTTCTTAAATCTCTGCTTAAATACTTCTTAAATACTGCTGTCACTATTCTCAACTATTTTTGGAGCAGTAAAGCCAAACAACACCCAGCTTTTTACATTCAGGGCCATGATCATGGGAGCAGACCAGCACATAACAGTAGTGCAAACGTCTAAAGGATGATAATGAGTTTACCAGCTGTGGACAAAGTAGGAATTGAATAGAAAAGGGTCTACTTAAAAACTCAAGTGAAAGCATTTCATTAATACCTTAATCTAGATTGATTTTTGGTATCTTCAAACTAAAGTTTAAGCCTTAGCATTTCCTCTAAAATGTGTTCTCCTAGGACATAAAGCTGAATGTAATTTGTAATACTATAGCAACCACATCTTGGCCTGATCTTCAGTAAATGTCAGATTTATTTGTGGCATTGAGGATATAATTCCCCAAAACTTCCTTGAGGGACAAATTTGATTGTTTTTCTGATTTGTTTATGCTGGTACAAATTAGGAAAGACTCCATTTACAGCTTTAGTAAATGGTGCTTTAGTGGTATAAATCTGCTGAGTTTAACTCTAGTGCCAGTCAGAGCTGGTGAGAGAGACTTTTCCTCTCCAGACCTCCAAACATTTTCAGAGGCTGACATCAGTAGTTAGCCACCTTTCTGCTATCCTGTCCCAGGGAACCAAAACCAGCCAGCTCTGCAGCTTCTTTCAGTCCTAATGGCTCTGCGTCTGGACTGGTGCAATGGCTCTGAGTGAGGAGGATGACTGTGAACTTCAAGCCCTGAAATATCTGGCCAGTCGCCATATATTTAATAGGAGGAATTCAGGGTGTCGCTGCTTCTGAAAATCACAATATTTTACAGTGGGGAGGGGCAGGCTGTAAAAATTCATTGGCTCTTTTGTTTGGCTGAGACATGAATCCTTATAATCTAAACAGTGTGTGTCAGATGACCCTAAGGGACTTACTTTAGAAGAAACTGTGTTTCTGGTATCACCTGCAGAGCATATCAAAGTTGCAGAACAAAGTGGACTGACAGTTACTAATCCAGTTTTTTTCCAAATGAATACTGGCTAACCAGACCCTTGTCTTTTATAAGTAATGACAGATCTGATGGTCTTCAGTGGAAGATGGAAAGCAAAATTTTGCAACTTGAAATTAATTCTTCCTGCAGTTTGCTAGGAAATGCTGCAAAGCTTCCAATTTTTTGCTAACATCTCTGCTGGTTGAAATTCAATGGAGATAAATACAGCCATGTTTTAACCAGTAAATTATATTTATTTAGCTGCAGGGCCTTGGCAATGCAAAGACTGGCTTTCAAAATATGATAAAGACTTGTTCTCAACATACATTTCAGGCAACAGAAAGGCATTTTTTGTCATGTAGGACAGTCTTCTCTGCTAAGTGCTAGTTCAGCTGGAATTAATTTCTTCTTGTGCACTGTTCATGTAGTGTGATACTGAATTCACGAATCAGCAAAAGCAGTTATGATCTTGAAGGCTCATTTTATAAATAAAATGCTGCTAGCTGCCTTTATTTGACTTTCCAGAAACCCAGAAGCAGAAACTACCTCATGGTAACCACATAGCTTCCTTCCTGTCAGAGACCAACAACAGAGTGCTCTTTTTTTCATTAAAAATCTATATTCCTTTATTGACATTTTATGAAGATATTCGTTGAGCTGGTTGATAAACATTAATTAATGTTAATTATTATTCCAAAAAAACCAAAATAGTGTAGCAAGGAGAGAGCAGAATGGCAGGAAGGTAAAAAAGAAAGTGACAAAATAACCGGTAGGTCATCTTATGCATTCCCTGGCTGGTGCTGAGCTACTCTCCACAGTAAATGTCTGCCAGTGTTTTTTCCTGGTAAGATGTTTGCCTTACTACTAACAGGCACTACTTCATCAGTCTTGCTCTTGGAGCTTCAGCTCTGGCTTCTTATCCTAGTTGGCTACTTTGAAATTCAGGTTGTTTTCAGTCCCCTTGGAAGTTATCAGCCTTATGAACAGCAGATTAGCGAAGGCAGTGATTCTGATTCTTATGTCCATGAATAGATTCAACAAAAATAAATGTATCAAGAGCCTGACTATAGAGCCTTTTTTCTTTTTTTTTTGGCTTCAAGTCCCAGAAAGGAGAACGGAAGACAAGCAGACGGCAGATGTTGATTTGCATGTTAAAGCATACAGATGTAGAGAAAACAGGAAACATACCATGAAAACTTAGCTCTGCACTCGTGTGATAGAACTGATCCAAAAGGAAGAATGAAAAATAATGCACTTTGAGGTGTATTGTGGCTCCCTGTATTGCTTCTTAAAGCGAGCTGCAGTAGAGCGCCCAGGTGGACCTGAGCACTGCTTTGCTGTCTGAAACAAGTAGATACAGACCTGAAGAATTTGTCTTGCATCCCTTGTGGAGTGCATAGAGAGGTAAGTGGACCTGCAGTAAGGAAAGCAGTGAGGCAAGTATGTTTACTGATGAAAATTTGGCAGAAAATTACTCCCCAATTTTGATTAGCTCCAGACCTCTAAAATTTAAATGCAGAACATCTTCCTTTTCCCTGATCTTGTATGGTAATGTAGTGACTCTACAGCTAATCAAAACTTTTGACTCTTCTTTCTATATACGGTTTTCAGAAACTTGTTTCTTTAACATTTACTCCCTGTCTCCATGCAGAAGGGATAATAACCTCAGTGCTGTGAATTTTGAGGACACAGTATTTTTAGAATCATGAGACTTTGGAAATTCAGAACCCTGTCACTTTTCAAAAACTGTTGAAGCATTTTTGTCACCTCATGACTAGATAAAAAGGTCATTTTTTTATGCTTAGTAGCAAATTATACCTCTTTCAGAGCAATGTTATCTAACGGATAATTCAGTCCTGAAGAGAGAAGTTACAGATCTACTGGGCAAGCCCTTACATATTAGATAATTTCCTTTTTATCTTACAGCACCATTGCTATTTTTATTGTAAAAATGTCTTTTTCAAGTACAACAGGGACATAATTTGTTGCTTTCTATATGCAATGGCTGTCTTTCCTGTTACAGGCAGAAAGAGAAGTCTCAGCAATGTTGCTTCTATTATTGATGTATTTAAGGCACATGGGCTTTGGAAAATCAGACAGTACAATATAATAAGTTGAATAAGGTAATTGTTACCAGGACTGAAGTGGAAGATCTTATGTCTCCTGCTGCTATTGACCAGTGGCTGATTCTGGCTGCTTGCTTTTGCCAGACGGAAGGAAGGCTGGCAGGCTGTGGCAAGGAAGATATTAATGATATTTAATTCTATGCAACTTAGTAATCTAAAGAACAAGTCAGTGCATGAAGAAGGCTCCAAAATTGCTTCTCATTCCCAATATTTTCAAATATTCCAAATATTCTTCTGAACCTGACAAGAATTCAGAGAGCTCAGTTGTGCAGTCCAAATCAGAATACTCCTGATGTTTTCTGTGGGTCTGCCTGAGATCTGCAGTAACTGAAAGAAGGGAGCTAATATACATGTCTTCAACTTCCTCACCTAAAGGAGCAGGATGCATATTTGCTTTTGCTTTGTTGTCTTCTGTCCTCAATGCCTCTATTTCATATCATGCACTTATACTATAGTGTATGGAAGCTAGGACTCAGTTTTCTCAGTCCACCCTGCAAACTTTATCAGTATTTTAGTGAGGCCTCTTTTTATTGACAGCCTTCAGGCAAAAGGCAAGGGGACTCCAAGCATTTCAAAATTCAGTCACTCACTCACTGATTTTTCCTAACGCACTCAAATAAACGTGTCTCCCCTGCTAGAAATAGCCTATGGTCTCCCCTTTGCCTGATATGTGAAAGAAAAAAGAGTCAGTGAGCCACAGCCTACCACTACTCTACCCCCATGACACTAGTGATGGGCTGTGGGTGTGGGACTCTGTCTTCAGTAATCCTGTCACATTTGTTTTAAGTTGAGCAAGGAGTTGCAAACTACGCTCCAGCTGTCACCGAGTGTGTGTGTTTCCTCATGAAGATAACACTGTAAAGATGCATCCCTTTTCCTCCTCACCACCTTCCCAACAGAAATAGTGTCTCTCTTTTATCGTTGTGTGCCTGGAGTATAAAATTACTCTCTATCCATACAGATGGGAAGGAAGCAGATACTGGTTTATTGCGCAGTGTTTTGGTTGTTCTACTGCTATCTCATCCTTCTTTTGTATCTTCAAAGCTCTAGAGAGTAGGAGTAAGTTATTAGCTTCATGTTTAGATGGAGCTCGCACACTAAAACCCTGCTCTGTGATTGCCAGCTCTGCATGCATACTGCAGCAACATGAATCTAATGAAAATACAGCTGTGGAGAGCTATTTGGCTGTGAACGGGCATGTGAGCAATCCAGACAACTGCTTGACAACTGTGGGGTAGTGACCCACAGGCACTGAGGCCTCGCCTGGGGGTTACTAAAGTTCATGTACGTGCGGAAGCCTTGAGAAAGTTAGCATGGAAAGCTACTGAGAGAGATGTGCAGGAGGGAACTGATAACTGTAACCTTGAAACATATGCTGTAATAGTTAACCAATCATTAAACTGTTGCTAGCACTCGGCTAAGTGAAGTTAACTAATCAAGTGTTATCGAATGTTCTACTGTTCTGAAACTTTCCTATAAAAGGCACGATTGAGCACAATAAATTGTTCAGCGTTGATCACATTGATCAGTATTACGTTGTTCCTTATCCCCCACAACATACAGCCAACAGTGGCTAGCCCCTGCTCATGACTTCCTACCCAGACAATCAGCTTCAGAGCTGTATTTTATTTCTTCATAGGCTTTTTCCTGAGCTACTTCGGGATTTTTAGTGTAACTAATCTTGTCTGTGTTCTTACCACAGAAGTAAAGAAAAATTGGGTGTAGCAACCCAATAAAGAAGTGAACCGGAGATAACATTTTAGTTTTTGATCTATGTATAAGAAACAATGAAAGAAACCCAAACACACCCAAAATCCAAGATACCTTTCTTCCTACATGCATTTGGTACTTCCATCTACCTCTCTGGCTGCCTGCCACCTCTCAGGGTAAAGATCCCATTTCTGGTTGCGTACAGCTTTGGTAGACAGATGATTTGGGCTTAAGTTTTCCATGCTGTGTTTCTGACTTAGCCTGTCTTTGGAAAAATTGAGTAAAAATGGTTCAGCTGTTTCTGAGAAAAGGATTAGAGCAAATTGTATTGTTTTAGCGATGTTAAAAAAAAAAAAAAGGCAGAAACCAAACAAATGAAAGTACACACAAAAATTGAAATCGAAAAAACCAAACCAAAACAAAAAAAACCAAACAAACTGAAAAACAAAGAAATTCTTGCAAAGTGTTGAGAAGTGCTAGCTCTGCAATGTTTTGGCAGAGGGACTTGAAATTTGGCAATTGGGTTGCCTTGGTGACAGGAATGTGCTATTTCATCTCTATGAAAAACTGCCTAAATTTGGCCAAGTTATAAGCCTTTGAAAAATCTTATTCACATGCTCCGTAGAGGCTTATGAAAGTTTGGCAGCTAGTTCTCCAAAGACTCCATCTGTGTTGAACGTGCACACTGCTGGACCAACAGAGCAGGGTTTTACCCACAGTCACTGCTTCCGCAGGCACTGGGTCATAGTGTTGCTGCCATGTGGGAGTAAGAAAGGCAGTAGAGAAGGATTTGCTGAATAAAGAGGTTAGAAACAGCGCTCGAAAGGTGGAGGATGGGAGAGAGAAGTCTGATAGAGGCATGGCATGAGGTGACAGGGAGTGGTAGGATGCAGGATGTGGAGGTGAATCCTACAAATTCTGGCTTTGAGCCCAGTAGTCCCCCTGGTCTCAGAATGTTGCAGAATAGCTATAAATAGATGAGTGGCATGAAAAGTAAATTGATAGTTCTGTCTTCACAGCAGCATTATGAATAATGTAGAGTAAATAAGGCATGTGCCACAGTGAATGAAGAGGATAGTGCTGGAGTACTGAATAGCTGTCATTCAGTAAGGGCAGTCCATCCTGTGAACAGAATGAGGCTGAAGTCCTGTGGAAAAATAGCAATGTGGTAGTTTAATCGAAGACTGTATCATTATACATGAGCACAAGGGGGCAGAATTAAGACTGTGAAACTTCAATCAAAGTGCTAACTTTGGAGGTTTGACTTCACATCCTTAAAAACCTGGGGTTTGTAGGTAGTATAACTTGAGAGAAAAGTGCAATCAAGCAGTGGTTTCTTCCCATCGTGCAACAGCAAATAACCGGCCAGCGAGAAAATCTGAATGCAGAAAAATGCAAAGAGATGTTTTTATGAAGTTGTTTTTATTTTTTTTTCTTTAAACTTAAAAAAAAAAAAAAAAGAAGTATCTCTGAAGCTCAACAGCATGTTCTGAATGCTGCTGCTTTGTGGATGTTTGGAAAGGAGAAGGTGGCTCCCACCCCTGTGGACTCTTCACACCAAAATGCCATACTGAAAATGCATTGAGGAAAGCAGGCTTCAGCCCAAGCACCTTTGCTATACAACTGCAGTAGTATAACTTGAGGAAGAAGGCAGTCTTTTAAAAATGCACATCCAAGCCACTGAATTTTTAAATACATCCTTAGGAAACTTGTAAAACATGGATTAGACTCAGATATGTAAACATATCACTGAGGATGGCCAGAATTGCTGATTGCTTTTTGGTTGGTTGGTTTTAAGTGACAGAGAAAGAACTTGGTAGACTATAGCAAGAGCATAGACCCACTTTGAAATAAAAAGAATTAGGACACTGTCTAGTGACCTCTTTTTGGGTCATAAAATATGCATAGAAAAGGCAAAAAAGTAAATATGTAAGAAAATATTTATGTCAGTGTTGCTCTTGCCAGCTTCTGACTCAACAGCAAGACAAGCATATTTCCTGAAGTCAAGGATTTCTTTCCAGTAACTTAGTGTTTTGAATTAGTTTATCACTGAAAGAGTGTCATTAACATTCACTTTGAGCAAAAAAGCAGTTTTTATAGTGTCTATGGTTCTCAGATTTGTCCCTTCATGCCAAACACTATTTGTCACAATGAATGCTTGCTCCACTGACTGTTTGTTCCTGGTAAACACAAGCAAATTCTTTCTGGCAAAACCATATGGCTTGAACAAACAAACTGCAGTTATATAACCCCCCAAAAAGGCCTTTTGAAAACCCACCAGGCCCCAAATTGACCCTGTTCTTTTTGACGGAAGAAATGAAAAATGAGAATATTGGAGTTTTCCCTTTAGAAGTTCCTTGGACATCACAGAAGTGGCTGCGCTGCCATCTTCCTGGCACTCATTTCAGACTTAGATCAGCTCTGTGCTCATCTGAAGTTAACCCATTTTTCTCCCTCTTACCCGCGCTCCAAAAGGGACATAAAAAGTCAGCTCAAGCAGAAATGAAACGATGTGGAGATTGAATGCTCCTCTGGCAGGTTAAGAATAGTCAAACCTTCAAGGAAAATTAAAAAAACAAAGCAAAACACAGAAAAAGCACAAACCAACCCAAATGAAAAAAACCCAACCAAACCAAGAAGAGAAACACAAGACAAAGAGGAAAGCTAATCAGGGTGACCATGCAGGATTGTTCTACAATCATCCCTGCTGTTTGACTCTGTTTGTGTGTACTGTTCGACAGCTGAGCATTGTGCATTTTGTTCACCAGAGTTCAATCCTGGGAATACAGCAAAAAAGGTCAGACTCTGAAGTGAGTAAAAGAGTAAAACCATAACTTAGTGCAAAAAGGAGTTAAGCATGTTGTTTTCATAGATTTATAACTGAATTTTTTCTGCTGGTGGTACCCATGAGTGCTCTGTAGAATCCTGGCAGAACGCTCAGATGTGTGAATGCAGACCAGGCATAATATATCCAAAGGACTCTGCTCTCCATTGCATTGACTGAAAATGTGAATTGACCTCTGTGAGGTCAGTAGAGCGAGATTCAGCCTCTCTTTTGAATTTGTAACTTTGAACTCTTTTGAAAAGTCATTTGTCAAGTGGATAGATTTGTCTCACAGATGTCTCTACTATGAAACTGTCCTGCGGGGCTGTCCTGAGCGCTGTGATGGGTCCGCTGCTTGCAGACATGCTGCCCATTGTCACCTTTGCTGCTGGAAAAATGGTCCTTTTTTTCAAATGATTTTACCCATTCCATTAGTGAATAGGAAGTATAAAGGAAGAATAAAATTGGGCAGTATTCCTGCATGCATGCTCCCCAGTATCTCCTCAACACTTCTCTTTGGGAAACTCAAAATAGCCAATAGGATGTCCAGCTGCACATGATCTAATGCTATGCAATATTCTTAGAAGTATCACCCCCTCATGCTTAAAATTCAAATCCAACACTGTGTTCAAGGAGAGATTCAATATTTAACAATAGTATTCTCAAATAATAGTGTAATAGCATTCTCCAGCAGAACAGGGAAGTTCCTGAAATGGTGTCGTTAGTGGTGCCTTAACAAAGGAGTGGTGTGAAGCCTTTGAGGATTTGATTGTCAAGTGACATTTTAGGAAATAATCTACCCCCTCCTAGTAATGTTAATAACCTTAGAGAAGAGTCTGGCTCTGCTTACTTCTCCCAGTCAGACAAGATGAACTGGCGCATGACACTTTCTACCCATTAAAATGTTTCCATATTTGGTCAGTAAAATATGAGTATTCTTTGTGTTACAGCTGAGTAACCACATCTATCATCAAGTGAAAATAAATAGAAAATACCTAAAAGGAAATGTTCTTGTGTGCATGTGTTATCTGCTACTACTTAACCACAATGCTGGCATGAGGAAGGGTCTGTATTTTTTATTCCTCCTCAGGCATTTGTGCGCACATTTGATCATAGGCTCTAAAACAAGATCTCTCTGGCAGTAGAGATAATCCTACAGTCTTTACAGAGATTTGGACCTGAGTAATTCCACTCCTATATCTTGTTTTATGGCATCACATTGCAGGGATAAAAAAGGTGTTTGGTGAGTTTACAGGGCAAGGATAATGTCAATGTTTGAAAGGAATCTGAGGTCATGGTTTAAGCTTTTTTGCTTCACATTGATGAAATACTTTTTGAGACTGCTGTTCTTGTGCACAATATGTACAACAAATTTGCATAGATCATTTGAATAGATTATAAGATTTGAAGGATTGAAAGCATTAATAATGATTGTCCTGTGGAAACAAATTTACTTTTGTCAGTGCAAAGCAATGAATATTCATTCAAAATAGACATTTAATTTTTCTCACCTTGCCCAGCAGTCCCTCAACACTATAGGGATGTTTATAGAAAATAAGGTGTTCAGCAACAGTGATCAATCCATTGTTCTTACAATGTCTCAGGCTATAATAAATATTATTTGTTTTTAATGTGCCTAATCTGTACACTTCTGACAAGAAGTACACTGGTTTGTTGTTTTTTTCTCATACTTTCATCTGTTTCTTTAAAATGTTTGCCTTGGCTTTCTAGTTTGTACACATACCCACTACATATGCAGGAAGACAAAAAATATCTGTTATCATATAGTTTCTATTTCCTGAAGCAATTGGATTGGATTATTTTCAAGACTTACACCAGAAACTAATAATAACATTGATATAAGCAGTTGAAATTTGAGGCTAGGTTCAATTTCCTGGCTATTTCCCAAGATTATTGCATCTCTTAGGTGCAGTCAAAGGGATTAATTTGACAGATAAACTCAAGAACGCTGTTGCATATTACAAAGATTCGGAACACAATTAATTTGGAAATAATTCCTGAACATTAATGAAATCTTTTCTATTAATGGAATAAGGGAGTTAAGTTGATGGCACCAGAGAGTATGATCTTGCTGGTGCTAATCAAGTTATATCCCTTGTTAGCATAGTTACAATGAGGGTACAAAAGCCAGATGAGGGATTGCAGTAGATGTGTGGAGAAGGTCTTTGTGGATTCACTAGTCCTACTGAACTATTGAGAGCTTGTTTTGTCATGCCATAGATTTCATAGGCGAAAGAAAGCTACTTTCTAAATATAATTAGAATATAAATAAATTAAATCGAACTTTGTTAGTGCTTTCTATTTGATTATATTTCTCTCTAACAAAAACTAAATTAAGATCACTTTTTAAGGATGTTGCAATTTCTCTAACCTTTGGATGAAAACATCTTTTTTTACTTCCCTACAATACAATCTACTCTTTTATTAATTAGCAATACATAGTACCCTGATATTTGACATACCTCCTTGATAGTTTTTGTAGCGCTTTAACAGGAAAATGTTGAATGATGTGCCAACATGAAGACTCCATTTCTTCTCAAGCTTGCATTCATGTGTATACACCATACACATGTATACAACATACACATTAACACAAGCCTTACAGCAGGCTTTCCAAGTCACCTTAGATCTACTTAAGTCATTAGGAAATTAGTTTCATGAACCATTGCTCACAACTGCCTCCACTGTACCTAAAATATGAAAAAACAAAGACCATATATTTTTACCACTGTCAGAGGTGAAAGTCCAGAGTTTGGTCCATTAAACTGTCTAACATTCAGTTATCACTCAGCTTTCAATTTTAAATGAACAGCCTTGGGAAAATGCTTATTCCTTTGGGAAGTAATAAGAGAAAGATCTTTTTATTATTATTTTTTCAGAAAAAAAAGGCAATGTGGGATAAATGCAGGAAAAAAACAGGTAAAGATAAAGCTATTGAAAGCCTCAGAAAGATAAGTTTTGCTAACTTTACATGAATAGGTACAGTTACCTTTGTGTACAGCCGGGTGTGTTGGTATTTCTTTATACTGATGCATAGTTAAAGTCCATCTCTGTTAAAAGACCAAAGAATGCAAAGAATCTAAAGTCAGAGTGGAGGTACAAGCATTGACTTCAATGAGGCTGCAGGGAATTAATTTGTTTTACTAGGATTACTCACATGAATGATCTGAAAAGAAGTAATTAATTACTTGCCCAGAGATTTTTAGCTTACCTGGATGGCTCTAAAAAAATGGAACTTGCCCCTGATATTTCCAGTCCTAGGTCAACATGCTTGGTGAATTTCTTGCCTAATGAAGTTCCAGCACACAGTACAGTGCCATAAGATATAAAGAGTAAAAAAAAAGTAATTTTTCACATCAAACGTATCTGGAACGTTTTGTTTCTCTGAATGGTGTCATCTGTGTTTTAAACCAAGGACAGCTGAACTGACTGTAGCTAGGGAGATAGGAGATATTTGGAAGTCATTCTTTATTGCAGGCCCATAACTTCCATAGCTCCTCAGTGAAAGGTTCTGAAGGGGATCTTCACTGCAAAGCTACCTTTGTCTGAAATCACCTGGAAAGTGGCATCCCAAGTACTACATGGCTGCAATACTGGCACATGCACGCAGCCTGGAAAGCTATTTCTGTACCTGTACTTTTCTGATGCTTTTCTGCTGTCTTCTGCTGCCCAGAGAGGTTGTAGATGCCCCATCCAGGGAAACATTCAAGGTAGGTGGGTTGGGCCCCTGAACCACCTGATCTAGTTGAAGATGACCCTGCTTATTGAAGGGGGTTTGGATTAGATGATTTAACAGTTCTTTCCATCCCAAACCATTCTATGATTCTATGAAAGATAATTTTCTGTGAGAGCTCTTGAATAGACTGTCATTGACTCAACTTTTAACACTTTTAACAGGAACTAGTTAGTCTTAATTTGTTTGGCTGTGAAGTTATCCAAGGATTTGGATAATTGTTATCCCAAGGGCGCAGTAACCTTAAAAACACGTTTTCTGTTTCATGCCATATAACATCAAATTAGGGAAAACCTCAACTGTACTGCCTCAAACAACTTCACTTCTCCACTGATGAAGAAGTTTGTTATCCTTTCGTACAAACTCTTTGGTCTAGCAGCCCTGTCGTGACAGTGATGAGCCCCTTATATCTAACTGTATGGTGCGGTTTTATACTGTTGAGTGTACTGGAAAGTCAAAGTCTTCGTACTAGATCCTGCATATTGGGATGCTGAGCTCAACTGAGGATGCAGAGAGCCTATATAATGTAAGTTGCTGCCAGATAATTAGGTCAGCGGCTGCCCTGGGAAAGCACAATGAGTGAATGTCATCAACATCACATATTTGCACCATATAAAAGAGCATACTGTGTGTGCTGCACTGTTGCATGTGTTACCATTAAAATGTTACTGAAGCAGGAAGACCTCAGTCCTTCTGTCTCACTATGTTACAATTTCACACCACTACAGCTCCAGAGTGGCACGAGAATGGCAGCTCTCAGCTTTTTTATTGTATTACGCAGAGAACAACATCTGAAATCACGCTTCCACTCCATTACGTAAGTGCTAAATAGCAGACTGTAGCTATTACTTTGGCATTCTGAAGAAACAGGGGTTCCAGTCCGCTAAAAGTAGAAGCATTTTGGATGGCAAAGGTTCACTTGCCCGTTGGTGTTTTTTCTTGCTGGCTTTAAGGTTTTTCTGGGTGGACAAAGAGGTGGATTGCAGTTTAGGGCTCAAACACAATACATGAAAATTACCTGGGAGCAGAGCAACAACTGGTGCAATTGCCCTGGGCCCTGAGGTATCTGAAGGTGGCCGCAGCTCAGCCTCTAGCTCAGCCCCAGCTACTTGGACTGAAAAATCCTCTGCAAGCACCTTGTAGACCCATGGCTCTTTGCTAACTTGTTCTCTATTCTGCCATACACTGTCATTCCTAAGACAAATCAGACTGAAGGTAAATGTTGTTCCCTTCTTCCTCATCCTGTTATTAATAAATGTGTCAAAAATGCTGCTTTATGGAAAAATCACTACTGTATGCAAAAGTCATTTCTGTCTTGGTATTACTCTTTATGCTTCTTCACCATAAATTCTAAATTTTGCATGTGATACGGAGTTACTTTCAGGTATGCAATGTCTCTGTAACGTGACAAATTAACTTGCTTTTCTGTGGTGCTGCACCAATCAGCCCTTTTACTGTTTCACTGTAGATTTAAAACAGGGTTTTTTTAGGGGTGAAGAGCCCTTGCTGAGAGAGGCAAAAAATAGTAAAACCCATAAGTTTTGACAATTTTATCATCCCTGTTCTTCTGCAGAACAAATCAATTTTCTATTGGGAACATCAAACCTTTCCAAATTAACTAAAGCTCTTGTTTTTAACGTTAACATATCCCCAAGTATCTTTTTAATAGTTTCAGTTCCATTGCAAGGTTGCTCAGCGAGTTAGGCAAAAATATCAGCCCAATCAGAACCATAATACTAAACAATAGGAAAAATATATTTTTTTGCCTGTAGTTTTTGGTATGTTTGTGCCTCAAAGACCTTATGTAAGCTTAATATATGGAAGCATACGGAAGGCCCTGTTGCTTTAAAGAGGAATATTCAGAGAATTGCAAGTAAGTGTGAACATAGTTAGAGGCCTACAACCCAAAGCTTAATTGGAGAGACAGAAAACTTCTTTAGTGTTTAGAAAGTGTAGTTCTAGCACTCTCAAGGCGAAATCCAACTTTACTCATGCATAGGTGGTCTTGGACTCAACAGCTTGCCCCCCCCCCCCCCCCGCTTGAAAAGATCGACCCAAACAAACAAAAAACAAACAAACAAAAAACCTCTGCCTCTTCTCTTGCTGGAGCTTATCCCAGTGCTGGTAAGAAAGGAAATTTCTTAGCAACTTAAGTGGCCTTTAGAGCTACTCTGATACTCTTAATGATTGAACTAATTTTCCATACTACAGCTGCATATGTGCCATGTGACACCTCACAAGGGGCCCTTAACCAATTGCATCCTCTGTTTACAGATGGCATGTAGAGAAAATAAACATATTTCTGTGCCTGTTAAGAGAAGGAAGTTGTTCTGCTGAGAGGAAAGCCCTCCAAGGACTTCTTTTGTGTGCTGAAAACACCTCTCACGAAATAAAAATTATAGTGATAACCTACTGTTATAAACACCTCACCTTAATTAGCCATGATTTGTTTCCATGGTGAAAAGTTGTTTTCCACATGCTCTGACTTTGCACGTGAGAAGTGTCAATCTCAGATGTGCTTTTGTTCTCCTTGTTAGTGCAGAACAGCTGTTGATACTTGGCAGTTACTTGCTGGGGAAAGGTCAGTGCAGATGACACTGCCACCTGAAGCTGGCTGAGTTGCCTGGAAGCTATCAGATTGCCTTTTGCCAGGCTGAGTGTGGGAAATAACGTATGTCAGAATAGTGACTGTCTTTGTAGGAAGCAGGACAGAAAACAGGGCTAAATTCACTAGACAGCTTGTTTGCAAATATTTGGGGCGACCTCATAATGCATAATGATGTAGACTTGAAGTGAGCTTGCTACTGAAGGAAGACAGTGCTTGATCCTTTTGCTGAAATGCCTGACACTGGAAATGATACACGCATGTTGACTCATAAAAATGTTTTTCAATGCTACATTATGTCAGGATCATATAGCAGAAGTTTTTGTCAGACTGGTATGAGTCCACCAAACTCATTCTGGCTGCTTCAAAATCTAGATGTGAATCCTGGTCAGTCAATCAATTGCAGAAACAAAACTTCAAAGAAGTCTTTACTGAGTGTTTACATTACATTTGACTTTGTTATTGAGTCTAATGTTATCATGGAAAAGATGAAAACAGAAGAGATGTGACAGAGATAAAAATTGTTTGCGTTGCTGGGAGGGAGGGAAAGTTGCATTTAGATTACTTCTGAGGGATCAGGGACATTTCTGTAGATTTTGTCACTGTGAAAACTGACAGATATTTCTATTTTGAGGATGACACTAAAGGTGAAAAGCCGAGAGCTGTTATCAGGAAAGGAAGAGCTCACACAACCTCTTCATAAACTGAATCATCAGAAAATTGTGCTGTGCGTCTCACTGCATAATAATGAAGCTTTTAACAATGTTCATTTGAGCTCTACTTATAACTGTTCTCAGGTCAAGTGGGAGTTTATCACCCTACCTTTGCCTAACTTGGTGTAATTGTTAACCATAAAAGGGATTCCTTGCTGCATTTACTCCATTTGGGACTAAGCCTCATCCTCTCATCTTTCTTTCTGCACAGAAGTCTACGTAATCTTCACATCTTGTTGCTCTGTGACCTTAATTAACCCATGACAGTGTGGATAACTAAAGATTTTGCATGGAAAAATGAACTATTTTCTCTTACACTCTTCACTGAGTAGATGATGCCTGCTCCTTGACAAAGTGGGTGGAAATGACAAGAACCAAGGAAGTTCCTTGACCTGTGTTGTCCCTCATAGGCAAAATATAGTGGCCGTCTTTGAGAGGTGTAGGATATGACCTCAGCTCAAGGGGCAAACAAAAGGCAGCTCAAAAGAAGCAGGGAAGATGCAGATGCTGCACCATATTCCCTGCTTTCAAGTTTATGGTTGGTGAGCTCTGCTGAAGCGTCCCAAAGACAACATACAGCATATGTGACCTTACCAGACTGCAGTTCACCCTGGGGCAAAGTAAGTCATTGCTAAGTAAAGTTGTCAGCTTGTGCCTAATTGGTCTCCACGTATCTTGGAAATGTACTGCCTCCTGCACTAAATAGCATGATGCTGCTTCAGAGCAGCATGTTCCTGGATGTTAAATTCTGCTGAATAGTTTTCACCCAGAGTTGTCCCCATTTCAATGAGATAAACCTTTCCTCATCATTTGGATATTAACTCTGTCCCAAAGACTATTGCAAATACTTTTTAGAATTCAAAATATTGAGCTAAATTAGAAAGAAACCTCCAGCACTTCATTACATCAAAACATGTTATTAGTAACTTTTTCTCTAACATTATACAGAAGTGCCTGCTGTATAAAGTTGAAAAATTAAATCGTTTTTCTAGCACTGTACTTGAAGCAAGTCCTGCAGCACAGTCTTTCTTTCAGATCACTAGCATTTAAGAAGTTCTATAAACCCAAGAGAACTTATAAAATGACATGTAATTAGGAAAGAATAGGTCTCCCAACCAGCTGATTACTCCAATTCATTTTTTTATTAAAAAGATGCAATCTTTTGGTTCTCTAGTGTGTCTGTCTTTCGAAGCTCAAATAACAAAACTCACATAATAGGCAGACACATTCGTACATCTCTGGTGATTTGTGAATGGCTACATATCTATCCGAACTGCTTTGTTCCAATTTCGACAGACATCAATGGGGAACAAGATTAAACTAATCAAGTACATAGACACCTGTTTTGTGAGGACAATATACAGCTTTTTAGACCTTGTAAAGAGGTATGTACTTCATACCTCTCATTCAGAGCTTATCTGACGGAAGAGGTAGCTTGCAACATAATGTAATTTTTCTTGCAAGGAATAGACAGTGGGAAACTATTTCAGCAGGGTGATTCTTTTGTGAAAAGGTTTACTAGGGCTCTTCATGGTTTGTTACAATAGAGTTTTTTTGTTGCTTTTTTTGGGGGGGAGTTTTTTTGTTTGGTTGTTTTTTTTTTTTTTTTTTTTTTTTTTTTTTTTTTTGTTTTTTGTTTTTGTTTTTGTTTTTTTTTTTTTTTTTACTATGACAGGGTCCATATGATAGATGAAACCTGAATATCTGCCTTTTCCTAGCTACATGAGACAGGCTTATTTCTGCTATAGGTGACACCACTCAGGTCCCAGATGTTACTGACCTGAGTGGTTGCACCCACAGAGGTGTGGTGCTCCAGGCACAAGGCACCTTTCTCCATATGACTATGTACCACCAGGTGTGTGCAAGCAGATACTATAATGGACTCTACATATCCACTGACTTCAAAGAGATTTACTCGTGCTCAGAGGTTTCCTTGTAGGACTATGCCCCATGATGTGAGTATATTTCATCTACATCCTTCTTGTTCACACCTGAGGTACTTAAAAAACCTCTAGATTTATGCTATAGAAAGTCGAAAATAGCGTTAGGATAAGGAACTACTGCCATACCTCTTGCTTGCTCTCTGGGTACAACTGGCTTATTCTTGGAAAAAATGACTGGCTACTGCAAGGCAGCTCTGGCTTAGTTTCTGCGCATAGCCTAGGAAAGTTGATAATTCTGCCTTAATATTTTTCTCCACAGACTCTTGGTCAATGTAGTGGCGACATATGGCCTAAGCCCACCCAAATAAATGGAAAAAAGAAAAGTGTGATGCTAAGCACTGCGTATTGTATCTTCTTTGCATGAAAGAAATGTGTGTGTACTTTAATTTAAATAGGACTTTTCAGAGATTTTCCATGTGATTCCTGACAGTAAGATTGCATAATTTTGCATAGTTTCTCAAGTTTTTAAATGCCATTGAATCTAACCAGTTCCATCTATGTCCATAAGCAACCTTCCTCCTCCAAGGTTTTTTTTTTTTTTCAGTGGTTTTTTTAACTTATTGTGAGCATATTCAGTCTGTTTGATTGTGCCACTTCCTCTTCTTTAAACATAACTCCAACAAGACTACTGGCTGAATAATATAATAAGCACTGCATTTGTTTGGTTGCCAGTCACCCACTCTTAAACTTTATTTCTCTTTGTAACACCCCCCTCTCCCCTCACAGAACACCACCACCAACACCACCCCACCACAAATTTATCATGACCTGTGTGTAGGAACTAACTTGTTTGTAGTCTACATGGGCTGTGGATTTTGCTCTGTGTTTCTCCTCAGCCTACTGTGATATGCAGCAGCACGCATTATCATAACATCTCTGACAACCTGAACATTATTGAGTTGACTCAAAGTCTGTTACCAGCTCAGTTTTCTTATGTTTATAACTTGCTGGATCATACAAAATAAATATACTATCCTGGAATGATGCCATATTTTCTCTAAACTTATTAACTGAAGCCTAGTTTCACGCAAAGAAGGGGTAGGTGATGGAGCTGGTGTGGAGGCATAAGTGCATCTTGCAGTGGCTGGAAGGTCTGAATGATTTAGCCTGTAGTACATGGAGGTTTTTATTTTCCTTTTTTTTTTTTTTTTTTGAGAAAAAACAGTTCAATTTGGAAGATAGGATTTTGTAAAGGATGGTAGATTCTTTGGGGAGAAATTATATGGTGAAACAGGAAGGCTGGAGTGTAGGAGTTGGGTGAATGGAGTTAGGAATGATTTCCAATCAGACCATATAAAATTAATTTCAGTGGCTTCACTACTTTTTTTGGAAGATAAGGCTTAATTAAAGGTTCAAGCTTTTTTAATGTTAGATTATGTGATAGCACTCTTCGTGTATATATTTTAAGGTGGTATTAGTACTGGAGGCAGATCTATCATTAAACAGCTTAGCAAATTAGTATTGACTTATCGAGAATATCTGTGTGTGTCTGCATACACGTATTTTGCTAGCTCTCTGTCCAAAAACTTCAGAATTCTTTTTATACTGAGACCATCCTGAAAATATCAGCAGTCTGGTCTGCTAAGGTATTCGTGTAAGAAATTGTGTTCCAACAAAATGTAAAGGATAGTGGACTTCGTTGCCCACTTCATTTTCTGTTTCATTGGAACAACTGCACTTCAACAGAGAAACCTGCAATGGTGTAATAGCCACATATTTTTCCCATCCAGTAGGAAACGTTCTCTGACCAAGTTCTGTTGTCCCCTGCATCTTCAGGCACCTTTTTTCTTCTTTTGTCAGTCAAATCCCAAAGGAAAAAATCAATGGTTCTGAAAAGCAGGTACTATCGTGGCCATTAAAACACATAGAGAACTATAGGCAGACTATCAATTCCCAAAATGTTGCAGTAGTCTTTGAATGTGAGGTGTGTTTTACCTTGAATATGACTTTGTTTTTCTTCTGCTGCCTTAGGCTTTCCTCAGAAAATAATTGTTTTATGCTCCACCTGAATTAGCTGTTCTCACAAGGATGTAAAATATATTTGCCAAAATTCAGTTACAGCGCAATATTTTGTCTCATTTGATTGTGGAAATGTGGGTTTTATTAAATTCTTTTCTATGATCCCACTTTTTCTTTAAGGCGATGGTAAGTACTCATTTCACTATTTAACAAGGGTAATCTAGAGAATTACCACTGCATGAAGTATAGGGAAACTTTTGAGAATGGAATGTTTTTAGTTGATAAATGTCATGCACACTGATATGTTCAAAGGAAGAGTCTGTTTGATTGCGCAAGAAATAGACTACAGGGGAAAAGCTCTTCAAATATAAGTACCTCTCTGATCTTAGAAGTAGGAGCCATATCTGCCTTTATGCGTGCCCATTCAATAGCTTCTTTATTCTGCCTACCAAGGGCTTGTGAAAGACTATTTTTCCATTTGAGTCCTGGAATTGCTCCAGATTTAAACGACTCAAGCTGAAAATACTGCAGAATGTGACCAGAAAAAGACTGTATTGCTGTAAACTGACATTTTAAGGCTTACCTGTTCAGACTGATCAGCTGCTTTCCATTGCTGAGAAAAATCCAGTTGTTGACTGGAGAGGCTAAGAGGAAAACAAAAGGGGGAAAGACCCTCCAACTTTAGAAAAAAATAGATTGAGAAGAGAGGCGGAAGAAATTAAAGAAATAAGCTATGGAGAATGTATGTTGTGCATCTTGAACATTCAAACAGTCTTCAGGGGGGCTGTTACTCATTCAAGTGAGGACTGGGGTCTGGAGCTTGCTACATTCCCAGAAGAGCTTCTCCATCAGGAGAGCTGCTGAGATACGGGAAGGTGAAAGGAGACACAGGCTAGCAGGGCCTCCAAAGTAACCTCAGCAACTGTCTGTGAGCCTCTCCATTTCTTTTCTTTTACAAGTAACCAGCGTTTTTGAACCCTGTGCAGTATAATTCACATCTTTCTCTAGCTGCTGGAATGACAGCTGATTATTTCATAATAAGGAATATATTTTTGGGCAACAAGTTTGACGCGAATGAGCCTGCAACTTTTTATCAGGATCTCATCCTTGCCTGAGAAGAAACTCAATTACTATTGCAACATGTGTGAAAACCAAGGACTCTTCTGCCTTCCAAATCACCAATGCTGAGGCCAGGCCAGGTGTCAGCAGCTTTATCTCCTCCACTCTGAACCAAAACTGGTAAGTTCATGAAAGCCCTTCAGCTCCATGAAAATACAGTGTATTTGACAGTGAGAGATCTTGTGAGGATGAGCTTACCCTGCAGGTAGGACAGAAAAAAATCTTATCTGGAGCAACAACCACTGTCCTCTTGCCCATAGCACAGTCCAAGCAGAGATTATGTGCTCCCAGGAGAACTCAGAACTTTTCCGCTTCTGTACGAAGACCTTCATTTTAAGGTAAAAATTAGTCCTTGCTGATGGTTCCTCTGCTCGTTGGTATGAGAGAAATAGAGGTCACTTGCTATTTCAAAAATAAAGTATTATTTTTCCTCCTTCAAGTGTGTTACTTCTATGAAGAAAACCAAAGCTCCTTGTTAAAATTACAACAGCAGTGCTCTTTAATGTGCCAATTTATCATAATTACTGGTAGTATATGGGATTTCTTTTTAGCAACACATCACTGAAACAACAAAGGCAAGGTACTGATTCTTAGGACTTAACTTGCATACCTTGCAAAAAAAAAAATAGTAATAGAAGTAAATAATGAAAGCAGACCCACATCTTGATTTTAAAAAATCATTCTTATTTAAAAACAAGCGCATGTTTGTTTATTTAAAGGTGTTTTCATGGAAAACCAGTGATTTTTTACATCATGCTCTCTTTCATTGTACTGTCGCTGGTTATGCATGATTTTAAAAATTAGTTGCACATTTTAGCTTGAAATGATTTTAGCAGTCTAGTGCTACTAATAGTATTAAGCAGAGGAGTCTCCGTTCCCCTTTGCTGAAAGTAGAAAATAGACAGAAAATCCAACAAACAAAAAATGTTTTCTGTCAGGTTGGCGGGATGAATTGGACCAATGAAAACATCAGAATAAGTACAAAGGAGTGGATGCGACAATCTGCCAAAGGATAGAAAAGAGAGAAAGGGGGTCTGCTTTTCTTCTTGTTTTATATTGTGATTTTTTGGTCGCCAAAATATCTTTCTACATGGCCACAGATTTACAACAGTCAAAGTGGAAGTGCACACCTTGTGTACACTAATAGCATGATAATTGCCTAAACCAGATCTGTGTGGGTGTATTAACACTTCCAACTGTGAGTGAGGGCTTGCCTACTGCAACATATGAATGTGTGAACATTGGACAGATATAAAAGTTCCCCAAAAGTCTATTATGCAGTCTTCTTGCCCTCCGCCCCAGTGATCCTACTCATTAACCCTAATAGCGTGCTTCTGAGGTAGGGGCTAAGAATTACAAATGTATGAAGTTTTACTTCAAGTTTTGTGGTCCTTGCTCTTCTTTCCACTGTCTCAACTGTCTGTGAATTTTATCCTTCAAAAGAAAAGACAAAAGCACTGTCAATGAGAAGCTTGGAGAAAGCTTTAATCAAGGAACCAAATGAAAATTACCTGGAATTTATGCTTTTATGGATTTTTTTACTGAGGTCTTTTAGTACTTTTTTTGTTAATAGGTGGTGATATGAATAAATGTTTTCTGGGCAAAGGCTGCAACACATAATAGAGATGTACATTCCTATGCTTAACAACCAGACCTCCAACATAGCGTGTGATTGCCATGATGAAGGTTTAATTTCAGAAGAGCTGTGAGAGGGTTAGTGGTCACTTGCACACCTGAGATGACATGATCAGTATGGGATTGCCATTTGACACGGTTACATGGAACTTTGTCTGATTTGACTTCTTTTCATAGCTTAGAATCATAGAATCGTAGAATAGTTTGGATTGGAAAGGACCTTAAGATCGTCTAGTTCCAACCCCCATGCCATAGGCAGGGACACCTCACAGCAAACCATGCCACCCAAGGCTATGTCCAACCCAGCCTTGAACACTGCAAGGGATGGAGCATTCACAACTTCCCTGGGCAACCCATTCCAGGGCCCCACCACCCCCACAGTAAAGAATTTCTTCCTCATATCCAATCTAAACTTCCCCTGTTAAAGTTTGAACCCGTTACCTTTGTCCTATCACTACAGTCCCTAATGCAGAGTCCCTCCCCAGCATCCCTGTAGTCCCCCTTCAGATATTGGAAGGCTGCTATGAGGTCTCCACGCAGCCTTCTCTTCTGCAGGCTCAACAGCCCCAACTTTCTCAGCCTATCTTCATACGGGAGGTGCTCCAGTCCCCTGATCGTCCTCGTAGCCCTCCTCTGCACTTGTTCCAACAGTTCCATGTCTTTTTGATGTTGAGGACACCAGAACTGCACACAATACTCCAGGTGAGGTCCCACAAGAGTAGAGGGGCAGGATCACCTCCCTCGAACTGCTGGTCACACTCCTTTTGATGCAGCCCAGGATACAGTTGGCTTTCTGGGCTGCAAGCGCACACTGCCGGCTCATGTTCATTATTTCATCGACCCACACCCCCAAGTCCTTCTGCGCAGGGCTGCTCTGAATCTCTTCCCTGCCCACCCTGTCTGTGTGCCTGGGATTGCTCCGACCCAGGTGGAGGACCTCGCACTTGGCATGGTTAAACTTCATCAGATTGGCATCAGCCCACCTCACAAGCGTGTCAAGGTCCGTCTGGATGGCATTCCTTCCCTCCAATGTATCAACCGAACCACACAGCTTGGTGTCATTGGCAAACTTGCTGAGGGCACACTCAATCACGCTGTCCACGTCACCGACAAAGATGTTGAACAAGACTGGTCCCAACACCGATCCCTGAGGGATACCACTTGTTACTGGTCTCCAGCTGGACATTGAGCCATTGAGCACAACTCTTTGCATGCGGCCATCCAGCCAGTTCTTTATCCACCGAGTGGTCCACCTATCAAATTGATGTCTCTTCAACTTAAAGAGAAGGATGTCATGTGAGACAGTGTCAAATGCTTTGCACAAGTCCAGGTAGATGACATCAACTGCTCTGCCCCTGTCCATCAGCTCTGTAGCCCCATCATAGAAGGCCACCAGATTGGTCAGGCAGGACTTCCCCTTAGTGAAGCCATGCTGGCTGTCACCAACCACCTTGTTGGTTTTCATGTGCCTTAGCGTGCCTTCCAGGAGAATCTGCTCCAAGATTTTGCCAGGCACAGACTTCTGACTTAAATGTCTTTCAGTGCCACTTTTTATTCTCTCCTCCAGCTTAGCTGGTATAATCAGCTATTCTTAGCAGTGGCAGTGGATTTCTTCAGTGTTTCAACACACAGTTTTGCACTGGAATAGTCCATAGAACACCTGCCTGATATGTGGCCACCAGTGATTTCAACATGTTCTTGTATTTGGCCACTAATATGGCAGTGCTTGATAGTCTGTGCAGAAAGCCTGCATAGAATCATAGAATAGTTAGGGTTGGAAAGGACCTCAAGATCATCGAGTTCCACCCCCCCTGCCATGGGCAGGGACACCTCCCACTAAACCATGCCATCCAAGGCTATGTCCAACCCCAGCTTGAACGCCGCCAGGGATGAAGCATCCACAACCTCCCTAGGCAACCCATTCCAGGGCCTCACCACCCTCACAGTAAAGAATTTCTTCCTCATATCCAATCTAAACTTCCCCTGTTTAAGTTTAAACCCATTACCCCTTGTCCTCCCACCACAGTCCCTCATGAAGAGTCCTTCCCCAGCATCCCTATAGGCCCCCTTCAGATACTGGAAGGCTGCTATGAGGTCTCCACACAACCTTCTCTTCTCCAGGCTGAACAGCCCCAACTTTCTCAACCTATCTTCATTCGGGAGGTGCTCCAGTCCCCTGATCATCCTTGTGGCCCTCCTCTGCACTTGCTCCAACAGTTCCATGTCCTTTTTATGTTGAGGACACCAGAACTGCACACAATACTCCAAATGAGGTCTCACGAGAGCAGAGTAAAGGGGCAGGATCACCTCCCTCGACCTGCTGGTCACACTCCTTTTGATGCAGCCCAGGATACGGTTGGCTTTCTGGGCTGCAACCGCACACTGCCATGATGTCTTTGAATAAGAAATATGTATTATTTGAAGAAAGAAAGGAGGAAGTAGAGTGTGTTCTTAATTTTTTCAGAGATTGGTGCCTGACACAGAATTGCGAGATCCAGTTGTAACAAAATCTGTCACGTTACATATTTCCTATTTTGGCTCATATTCTGTAGCAAAAAGAAAATATGAAGCAGAAACAAAATCTTTGTCTGAGCTGTGCAGAACTTGCAGTGAATTGACAGTTGGACGATAGTCAGTCCATTTGAAGAAATAATTGAGTATTTTTAGTATGTCTGGCTTCTTGTATTGTGGGATCACTATCTTTTCTTTATGGAAAAAATATTAATGGAGTATTCTATCCTTAATGTTTCAGAGAGTGTAAGTGGTAAGACTACACTTTCTCTATTTGCTGGAAACTACTTGTGCACTACAAATGGGAATGAAATGCCCTTTCTATTTCATGGAGATTGCTTGCTCTTCTAACTTCAAATTCGCTGCTTTTTTCTGTAAGCAACATGACAGTAATTGATTGATGTAATTATCAGCACATTAATGGTAGTTCTAAAAGGCGTTAGACGACTTGGCAACAAATTAACTTTTATGTGGGAAGTGGTTCCTATTATTCTAACTTTAGATATTCAATTCTGTTTCTAATAAGCATTTTGTAACTAGTCAAGGAGAAGCTGTGCAATACCATTCTCTCCACCTTTTGTTAGGTGCACTGCAAAACCAACGAAGTAACATTTCTGAAAATAGATAGGTCTGGATATTTACAAGAGGTCTCAGTAGTCATGATACATAGCTTTATATGTTATGAATCAGCAGCTGGGAGCTGTTTTTCTGTTAAAAGATAACTAAAGCAGTGGCTGAGAAATTGTCTTGATATCACAGAGAAATCTGTGAAATCTCTGGTACCAGACAGCATTGTCCTTTTGTAGTCGATGCAGATATTCTTTGGTGAAACATAGGTCAGTTTAAAGACTTAGATAGTAAGAGCTCATGAAACAACACCAGCTGTGCTGTTAGCTTTTACGCCTAAACTGTATCAATAGCAATAGCACTTCAATGAGAACAAACAGGGTTTTGTTAATGCAGACTGTTGATTTTAGAGAAGAAAACCAAACACTAAGGATGCACTTAATTAGCAGTGTGTGCATCAGTCTGACTAGAACTTGGGACTGCACAGCATAAGCATTTTGTATCCTGATTGCTTTATTCTTGTAAATACAGGGAGAAGTAAAACAAGATTTCTGCAACCTGCATTAGCTCATACTCAACTTGAAAGGGCTGCCAGAGAGGGGAAAATGCACATTTCTCATTTCAAAAATCTTAATGTTTCTGTTCATCCTAATCAGTTTAAAGTATTCATTGTGTCAGAATATGTAACATATGTTTCATTGCAAGCACAGATTAAGTAGATTTGTCAGGAGACAGATTATCAAGTTTTTCTGTCAAGAATTAGTGCTTATTCCAGACTCTCAATTTCATTACAATTATACATGCACTTCTTCAAAATGCAAATGAACCGCATTTTTTCTGCTTCAAGTTTTAAAATTACCTAGGACGCATTCTGCTTCTTGCTTTCTGAGCATCATTTGCTGCCTTCTTTGTTCAGCAGTGCAGTGGGGTATTAAGTGGCCAGTTGGGGTGAGTGGTTGGGGTGAGTGGGATATCTTCTTGCTCATGTGGTAAGGATTTAGAGCAAGATCCAAACTCTAGTCAGGGAAAGCCAGAGTAAAGTTGTTTGCTCTGGAGGGATGAAATGTTTGAGGTGGGTGCTGGTGTAGTCTGACAGCAGCTGCTCAACTGACCCTTTTCCTCCTTGCAAATAGGATGAGCTGGTATAGATTTTCCCAACTGAGTTGCTTCTGTCTTTCCTCAAACTTGAGACTAATTATTATTCTTCCCTTAAGACATGTAGTGTGTCTATGTAGCCTACTTACATTTTACTGCAGCAAGACACTGACAGTCAAAGAATGAGCTAGATCTTGGAAACTTGGCTGTGAGCTCTATCATTCCTACTTGCATAAACTCAGAATAAAGGGTTCCTGCTTAAAAGATTCTGCTCTTACCTTGGCCTGACCTAGCAGAGCAAGGAGGCTCAACTACCTTCCCAAATCAGGATTGGTACCTGTAACAATAATGCTCTTGATGCTTAGGGATTACCTGAGCCAAGTGCTTTCTAAGTTGAATGTTATTTTTCATTTGGCAGAGACTTCAGTGGTGAGCCCAGGATGCTTAGACTTACATCACTTTCAGACAATGCTGAATTCTGCTATACACACGTACATATTGAGAATGTAGCCCCAGGCAGCAGCATTTTGTGCTGACAGCTCTCATATGATGTACCAGTACCTCTGGACTTGAGCAAATCTCTGAAGGTAGAATGCTAGCTCTGCACATCCTGAATCACACGGGAATGGCTTGGTCTAAAATGAGGGTAAGGGTACTGGGGGGGGGGATGGGGTGCAGGTGCAGAAGACTCTCATTTCTTCTAAGACAGTTGCACATTAAATAGAATCATAGAATCATATAATAGTTAGGTTTGGAAAGGACCTTAAGATCATCGAGTTCCAGCCCCCATGCCATGGGCAGGGACACCTCCCACTAAACCATGCCATCCAAGGCTATGTTCAAACCCGCCTTGAACACTGCAGGGATGGAGCATTCACAACTTCCCTGGGCAACCCATTCCAGTGCCTCACCAACCTTACAAGGAAAGAATTTCTTCCTCATATCCAATCTAAACTTCCCCTGTTTAAGTTTGAACCCATTACCCCTTGTCCTATCACTACAGTCCCTAATGCAGAGTCCCTCCCCAGCATCTCAATAGGCCCCCTTCAGATATTGGAAGGCTGCTATGAGGTCTCCACGCAGCCTTCTCTTCTGCAGGCTCAACAGCCCCAATTTTCTCAGCCTGTCTTCATATGGGAGGTGCTCCAGTCCCCTCATCATCCTCGTGGCCCTCCTCTGCACTTGTTCCAACAGTTCCATGTCTTTTTATGTAGAGAACACCAGAACTGCACACAATACTCCAAGTGAGGTCTCTCGAGAGCAGAGTAGAGGGACAGGATCACCTCCCTCGACCTGCTGGTCACGCGTCTTTTTGATGCAGCCCAGAATACGGTTGGCCTTCTGGGCTGCAAGCACACACTGCCGGCTCATGTTCATTATTTCATCGACCAACACCCCCAAGTCCTTCTGCGCAGGGCTGCTCTCAATCTCTTCCCTGCCCACCCTGTCTGTGTGCCTGGCATTGCTCCCACCCAGGTGGAGGACCTTGCGCTTGGCATGGTTAAACTTCATCAGGTTGGCATCAGCCCACCTCACAAGCGTGTCTAGGTCCCTCTGGATGGCATTCCTTCCCTCCAATGTATCAACCGAACCACACAGCTTGGTGTCATCGGCAAACTTGCTGAGGGCACACTCAATCACGCTGTCCACGTCACCGACAAAGATGTTCGACAAGACTGGTCCCAACACCGATCCCTGAGGGATACCACTCGTTACTGGTCTCCAGCTGGACATTGAGCCATTGAGCACAACTCTTTGCATGCGGCCATCCAGCCAGTTCTTTATCCACCGAGTGGTCCACCTATCAAATTGATGTCTCTCCAACTTAGAGAGAAGGATGTCATGTGGGACAGTGTCAAATGCTTTGCACAAGTCCAGGTAGATGACATCAACTGCTCTGCCCCTGTCCATCAGCTCTGTAGCCCCATCATAGAAGGCCACCAGATTGGTCAGGCAGGACTTCCCCTTAGTGAAGCCATGCTGGCTGTCACCAACCACCTTGTTGGTTTTCATGTGCCTTAGCGTGCCTTCCAGGAGAATCTGCTCCAAGATTTTGCCAGGCACAGAGTTGAGGCTGACTGGTTGTCTTATACTAGTGCATAATTCTATTAGCAGTAATATTCTGGATATAAATTCAACCTGGTTAGATAAAAATCCTCTCTTTCATTTGGTGCAGGGAGCACTACCAGAGCAGAGGCTTGAGAAATAAAAAGTTTAAAGTGCTCTACCTCTCCCATCACTATCTCTGTAGGCAGTGGAAACTACCTGCACTCAGGTTTTGGCTAAGTCAATCTATAGTGTTTTTATGACCCCATCGTAATCATGAACGCTAAAACTATCGGTGAGAACCATGAGAAATGGAAGGTCTTGCAGTAAACAAGAGAGAAATAAAGAAGTTCATGACAAGGACATGTTTCTTTAGTTGTCTGGGACAAGCTACTTGACTTAGGGTTTAGTTTTTGGTGTTGGTGTTTTTGGCTTGGGTTGGGCTGTGTTTTTTGTTGTTACTTGTGTGTGTGTTTGTTGGGGGTTTTTGTTTGTGTGTGTGTGTGTTTGTTTGTTTATTTAACATACATAGTCTGAGGTGTTTAAGCCTTTAGGAATCCCTAAAGATGCAAGAAAAGAAGAGAGAAAATAAAATCCCCAAATTTTCTTCATTGTCAGATAAAAATCTGGCCTTGTCATCTCCTGATTACAAGCTGCAAATAAGTGGGCTGTAACACAGGTGTCATCTTCTTTGTAAATTGTGTAATTTGAGGCTTCCTTTCCCTCTATCACATCAAACCAGGCATGCAATTCATTCTTTTGTTTGGACAGTTGGTCTTCTAATTAAGAAGCAGGTGACTATTTCTGCACCAAATGGTTCTCCTTTTGTATATCTTCCTACTCTCTGTGAGTCTAATACATATTGAAATGGGATATGTCTCTGCCCAGCCAGCAGGACAAATAATACTGGAACAGAGAGAACAGTAAAGGGAAACAGAAAAGTTATCAAAGAAGCTCATCCTTAATGCCTGGAAGACACAGAGGGATACAGCAAACCACATTGCATCTCCACGGTTGAACTGCTGTTTGCTACAGTTCATATAACTTCTGGCATAGGTCTTACTGGACTTTGCAGGGATGGGTGCACATTACATATGTGTATAAACCCAAAAACAAACAAAAAAACGGTAACAAGAATTCAAGAGTAATGAATTCCAACCTGGCTGGAAGGCAGCAGGCATGCTTTTCCCCTATTAGTCAATCCACAGGTGTGAAGTGTATAGGTATTCTGTCTAGAAATATGGTATATGACAAAGAGATAATCAGATCTCTGGAAATATCTAATGCAACATGACGAGAATAAACATCTGTAAAATGCCTTTGTTTTTTTTATCCAAAATTCACGAATCTTCTTATAATTGTCAGATTGCTTAGTGTCAAATTACATGAGATATTCTTGTTTTAGAGAGGAAAATTTTGAGATCTGGAGATACTATCTGACTTGTTGAAGAGCAACAGCTGTAGTCTGGGCAGTAAAAACCACTTCCTCTACCTACCTTTCCTCTAGAGTAATGTGTTCAAGCTAGTATTAATGATTTGGGATGAACTGCATTGCGTCTTCTTCCAGGAAATGTATATTCACTAGGGAAAGAAGGAAATACACAGTAACAGCTTACATGCATGTGTGCTGATGTTCTTCTCTACAGACATTCTTCTCTCCTCTCAGTTCAGATATATAAGAATATTCATTGTGATCTGGTTATAAATCGGCACAGATTGGTATTAAAGAATTATGCCAGGAGGAAAATTGCCTTTCATACTCAATGCCATTAATTAAAGCCACTCTCTAGTTTGTTCTTTTCCTTTGTTTATTTGTCATTGTCTTCTGCTCCACCATTTGTTTTACATCAATGTGTTTAACATGATGATGCTGTTTTCTGAGCAGCGGAAGGGTGTAGTCTGGGCTGAAATGCTGGTTCCAGGATTACTGAGAGTTCGTAGTGTACGTCTTTACAAAACAATATGAGTAAGAACAAAGACCATTACAAAACTTGCAAATAAATTGCCCATCCCTCCACAGGCCTCCCTCCCCCACCCTCCCCCCTCCCCGCCTGTTCAAAAGACAACATTGAAAGCCCGAATTGAATTTGAAAGGGAGGAGAAGGAGGGGGAATATAGTGTTTAGTACAGATACTGTGGCATGGATGGCCTGTAAGATTCATCATTCTATGGGAGTACTTGCATAATGGGGTGTCTTAATGGCAAACGAAGATCCTGAACTTTGTGCTGGTTTAAGTGAAACTCAGCATTATTCGAGACTCTTCTTTTGTGACTTAAATTTTCGTTTCTCCTTTGAGTAATATTAAGAGACCAGAATGCTCACAGAAAAAATAGGACAGCTGAAGTATAAACTACTGGAGATGTTTTTTTTTAACTGTTTTACAAATACAAGTAAGGTTTGTATGAGCTGTAGTATCACTTCTCCAGCTGTATCTAACAAAACAGGTAACATTTTAAGAACAAAATCCTTCCATTTGATGTCTTATATAAATATATATTGCTAGGATGAATCTTATGCACAACTTCATGAAATGGAGATCCAAAATGAGATTTTTTTTTTTAGAAATCTGTTTAACGTTATGTGAAGAGGAAGATAAATATAATTATAAAATGACAGAAACAGACTATGAAAAATGCAGCAACTTTAATAAAAATTGAAAGAGAGGAGAAAGTTCTGGCATGAATTTCTGATGTACTGTGAACACTGAGGTTTCCATCTGCTCTAAGCTTACTGATCCCTGACTTGTGAGCCCTGGGACAGGAAGGCACCAAGTGTTGCTTATTGCAGGAGCATTTGATGGTTGCCAGATCATCAGGTTGTATTGCACAGAGATAGATTAAGCAGCCCTCTAAGTGAAGTTTCAAGGGGTGTTTTCAAATGCTCCACTTGGTCTTTTTAGTGATTTGTATAGAGCAGGAAATATGACAACAAAAGCTGAAGTTATGTGATAGTGAATGTGAAACTCCCTGTAACCAAATGGAAGTTAGGCAACTGTTAAATGCCAAGGAAGATAACATCTACTTTTGAAAGCTTCAAAAGCTGTTTGTTTGTTTATGTGTTTTTAATGGTGGTCTGTATCCATGTCTCTCTGCAACATTTCCTGCTCTACCAGTGCCCTTATAATGGACTCCTGGTTTTCTCCATCTCACTGGACTCAGTTCCACACTGAAAAAGCAGATGGAAGGCTTTCATCTCTCACATTCATCTTATAGCTCAAATGTGTATTGGGATGGTAAAAGTCAAACTCACAGCAGCAGCAAAAGGCAGTTCTGCTTGGCCACAAGCTGTAAATACTGCTCTAATTTAACAGTGTATAGCATCAATCAGAATTAGGAATGAGGAGGTACTCCTTATTAGTAGAGTGAAACTACGTTAGATGGATTACAAAGAGAGTTAAAAATAGAAGAAAGAAGAAAACCACAGGAATAGGATTAAGAAGTTGAAAGGGAAAGCACAGAAACGTGATAACTTTGCAAAGAGAGGAGATTCAGAGAGAACTTAGTCTTGCTAGGTCTAAGTTAAACTACAAGAAAAAAACATCAAACCTTTGATAAACAACTGAGATCAGGCTCATGTGTCTCCCGTAGTATTTGGAGTGGTCTCCTGCGGTGGTACGAATACATACATACATTTGTGGAGCCTGTTTTATTGGCTGCACATTGAACACAGGTTCCTGTTAAATGTCCTCTTTGAGAGGGCTAAATAGCCCTCTCAAATGGGGAATAAGTTACTGTAGTTCTTCAAAAGGTGTTGCACAAGCAATTCATGCCACTTTAACCATTTACTCATGTGATCATAATTTTTTTAATCCTTTAAAACAAGTGATCTGGGAAAACCTGAAGTTATGATAAACATCCGAAACTGCTAATGGTGTTTCATAGGTCTGGTTAACTGGTTGACTGGTAGTCTTTGTTACTTGCTCATTTGTTGTTTAAAAAAGGTGTGTTCTTCACCTTTTCTTAAGAAAACTAGTTGTAGAGGTCTGTGATTTCTGACCTTGTGAAAATAACTGCAAAAGAGGGAACTGTAATGCTGCTGCTGTCATGCAGCAGCTGGAGAGAAGGATCTTGGGGTGCCTGTGTTCAGGTCAGAGGAGCACAGCTTCTCCAGACTTATAAACAGCATGTTAAGGTCACAGTGACAGCAGGGAGGCACAGAAAATGCTGCTTTTCAGACCATCCTTGCCCATCACTAGGGAAATCATGACAATCCCTCATTTTGTCAAAAAGACAAAAAAACACCATTTCTTTCTTGGTTATTTCCTACGCAATAACTGTAATTGAGATTATGGACCTGTGTATTTTGTTCATACTTGTAAGAAGCAGGACTGAAATGGATGGTGTGTGAGTCTTCCAGTGCACAGTCTTCCAGTCTTCTCTCCAGCTGTCTCTTAATGCAAATGGCATGAGCTTATGACTAGAGCTCTCTGGATGGCTTGCTTGTGTTTAAGAAACTGCTTCAAACAGATTGACAGTTTGGAGAAGTCCCCGTGTTCCGTTTGGAAATATTACAATCGTGTTGTTTCATAAATAAAAACATTCATTTTCAATTGTCTGTAAGTTATTTGGGGGCAGGAAGAAATAACATTGAGTAATTGCAACTTTCATTGAGAAAAAGAGCAGAAGAAAGTAAGTCTTATAGTGCTGAAAACCAGATAAGTTTATAATAAAAGTATAATTGGCAATTCTTAAATTTGATTGCAGGAACCATGTTACCTTATTACAACAGCAAGCATTGTTTCATTTTGATATGCTACTTTGGGAGATACTTGCCAATATAAGAAATGAACAGGTCTAAGAAAATGGAAAACAGTGTTATGCCTTTACTTAGTGATTGCCTTTGTACTGTGTTTCCTCTAGAATTAGATTTTTCTACTAAAATGAGTGTTCAGCCATTTCCAAACACACTTTTAATCAGGTATTTGTTGTGCAGATTTTGCCTGGTTTTCTTGTTAGCCAGGTCTGCAGACTTTCCTTTGTTATACATGTCATCTGAATCCCTTCATCAACGGGTTTTCAATAGTGTCATAGAATGTAGCTGAAAATTCCAGATGAAACAATAAACTAGCCCTGAGTCCCTGTGAGCTTGGACAACAGCTTTCCTGCAAATCCATCAAGAGCAAATGAATTTCAGGGATAAAGAGCAAAGAAAACGTAGTGGGTGGTACCACAGTAATCATGCCTTGACCAGGTTTCCTGAATACAAAAAAGTCTCTTCAAGGAGAAGTTAATGATCCTTCTGTACTGACCTCCACAGACAAACAGCTGTTTGCTTGCCTACTGATCAAACTAGCCTGTCCCTTGATTTACATTTTCAGGGGGATCTTGGTTCTGGGCACCAGCTGTTACTGTCATCAACTACCTCTGTGGTGTACTTCCTGGAAAGCCAAATGAATACAATTTGGTTTCCAGATAGCCACTACAGCTGAATATTGAACCCTGGACTGCAATTTTTTTCCTTCAATCCGCTGGCTTTGGGTTTTTTCGACATAGTGTGGTATGTAGCAAAATGCTGTGTAATTCTGTAGGTGATTTGCAATACTTCGAGAAGTTATCTATTTGCTTATTGAACATGACTATGTCCATTGCCTCTGCGAAACTAATACAGATTTCAGGCAGATTGGTCCACTGACCACCGAATTTCAGCCCTCCTAGAGGGCAATACAGCAAGGGTGGAGGGAGGGAAGGGCTGAGGTGGGTGGCAAGGGTCACTGCAGCGCTGGCCACTGCAACCTTTTACTCAGGGTTTGAGGTAGAGTTGACTTTCTTTTCTGCTAGAAGTCCGTGCTGGGCTCTAGGCAGATCCAGGGACAGAGTGCCACCTACTGAAACACCACTGCTGAAGAGAGTTCTGCAGAGATTTGTAAGACTGGTGGAGGTCAAGTTAGGTGGTAGCTGGGTGAATTCAAAGAGACCCAGACCTCCTCAGGTCTATTTGAGGCTTTTTAAGGTCTTTCAATCTGCCTACTCTCTTTTCTCAGTATATTACTACTATTGCTGGTGTGCAAAGGGCTGGTAACTGACATGTATTTGAGGGAGCCATGCTATATAGTCCAGCTATGAAAAAGATGACATCAGAATGGGCTAATTGATCTGGAAAGGGCATTGGGAACAAATGACACTCTCAGAAGACAGTGGCCAGCTCACACAGCAGACCAGCATTGATTTTTTTGCACTGATTAAAAATTCATCACGAAGTTTTGTGCAGGTGCAGCTGAAAATCCTGCCTTGCTGTTGTTGGGCCATGCCATTTGGGCTGCAGTATGATGAACTCTTACACTAAGCTAGGCAGGGCAGGTAGGTTGAAGCACATGATGGCCTTCGTGGTGTGGCAGGGCAGGGACATCACAGATCAAGAAAGATACAGCTTGCAGCAAGAACTGGCGCTAAATGTGAGGATAGGCAAACAGCACTAAATTCAATAATTGTTCACTGGAAAAGGAGGTAGCTTGTGAAATTCATAAGTTACGCAGAATTATCCCTAGGAAGTCAGAATTTGATGTGATCTGGTCAGACCCCTTAATAATTTGAAAGGAAAATAGTAAGATTAATCTTATTCCAAATAATCCATGAATTGTTTCACTAAAGGTTTGCTGTGTTTTCATATCACTGTCCCATTTTCTTAGTTTCATTTGTAACAGTCACCATTTTATTTATCATATAAACTTCAATATATTTAATTTTATTACTGGAGTAGAGAGACTGAAATTGTCAGAAATGGAGTTTGCTAGGCATAACAAAACAAAATAACTAAAGCCAGTAAAAGTTTTCCAAAGAAGATACCATCTGTCACTTTTAAAGAGGACTAGCCTGCTTTTCTGTCTCCCTTATAAGTGAATATAAACACATTCTGCTGTATTTTACCTGCAAATATCTAATATAGTTACACCTATATTATGCTTTCTTATCTTTTTGATCGAATTTTCATTAATGATCAGAGAATCACAAAACGGTTTGGGTTGGAAGGGACCTTCAAATAATTTAGCTCCAACCCCCCTGCCATGGGCGGGGACACTTTCCACTGGACCAGGTCGCTCAAAACCATGTCCAACCTGGCCTTGAACACTACCAAGGATGGGGCACTCCCAACTTCTCTGGGCAACGTGTGCCAGTGTCTCACCGTCTTCATAGTGACGAATTTTTTCCTAATATCTAAATCTCCCCTCTTTCAGCTTAAGGTCATTCCCCCTTGTCCTATCACTACATTCCTTTATAAAAAGTCCCTATTCGGATTTCTTCTAGGCACCTCTTAGGTACTGGAAGATTATATAAGGTTTCTTCTCCAGTCTGAACAAGCCCAATTCTCTCAACCTTCACTCAACTCATTCTCCTTACAGGAGAGGTGCGCCAGCCCTCTGACCCATGGCCCTTCTCTGGACTCACTCAAGCAGGTTCCCATCCCTCATGTGTTGATGATCCCAGAGCTGAGCACAGTACTGCAGGTGGGATCTTGCCAGAGCAGAAGAAAGAGGGAGAATCACTCTCAACCTGCTGGTCACATTCCTTTTGATGTAGCCCAGTATATGGCTGGCTTTCTGGGCTGCAAGTTCACACTGCTGGCTCATGTTGAGCTTAATAATTGTACCTCATCTATGTTTGCTATTGCCTTTCAGATAACAACTAGAAGATTATTTTGATGACTTGTTTTCATTATACTTGGTGCTCTGCATTGAATCAAGAAAGAGTATATTTATTCATGTCATGGTTTAACCACAATCAGCAACTAAGTACCACGTTGATGCTTACTGACTCCCCTGTCTCAGTGGGACAGGGAGGAAAACAGGAAAAAAGTTAGAACCCATGAGTTAAGAACAATTTAATAATTGAAATAAAAGTAAAATATAATACTAGTAGCAGTAGTAATAATAATAATTGTAATGAAGGAGTAAAGAGAAAGAAGAATAAAACCCAATTAAGGTAAGTGATATACAGTATAATTTCTCACCACGTACTGATGCCTTATCCTGTCCCCAAGCAGCGATCATCCCCTCCCATCCAACTTCCCTGGTTTATACACTGCGCATGATGTGCTGTTCTGTGAAATACAACTTTGGCTAGTCCAGGTCAGGTGTCCTGGCTCTACTCCCTCACAGCTTCTTGTGTCCCTACTCGCTGGCAGAGCATGGAGAGTCCCTGACTTGAAGTAAGCACTACTTAGCAATGACTAAAATAATGTTGTGTTACCAACATTATTCCCATACTAAATCGAAACCACAAAGCTGTACCAGCTACTAGGAAGAAAATTAACTCTGTCCCAGCTGAAACCAGGAGAATTCCAAATGTAAGATAATGAAAAAAGTCGATAAAGGAAGAGAGAAGAGCAAGACATATGGCACAGAAAATACGTGCTACAGAATACATAACTAAATGGAGCGTTATGAGACCATTTTAAGTAACAGAGGGCTCAAACCAGAGAATGGAAATCCTAGTTAAAACATTAATCCTTTAAATAACTTCGTTTATGATTGACAAAACTATCTCAGGCATCAGCATGCCATGCATTTACTGCACTGACAAGTAGTGATTAACATTTTGGAAACACATCAGTGCAGTAGTGCTATATAGCAGACTTTGTTATACAACATGAAGGACATGGGCCTTTAAAAGCAATAGCAAGTAGTGCACACACACACACAGCTTCCAAGCTGAGGTTCCGTATAAATTAGAAAAAGCTCAGTCCTGGATCATCTGATGCCTCTTGAAGTCTTGCAGGACTTTCACCATCAACGATACTGAGAGTCAAACTAGGCTGCCTGGGAAGTTGTGGCACTACAAGAAATTTGCCTCTAATCTTTCTGCTGTCTATTTCTATAAGAGAAGATTCTATGAGAAACACCCTGCTAAATACATAGAGTCAAGGCTATGTCTTTAGCAAGACAGATCAAACCACTTTTAGATAAACTACCCTACAAGCTTAAGCTTTTAAATAATTTGCAAACTAATCTCTGTTTCTTCAGCAGCTCTCATTAATCATCAGCATTTGATAAAGGAGTTGATTTTTATAGCTCATTTACTGTTGATTTTGACTACTCTTCTCTCTGCTTTCCAAAGACTGTTTGCTCACAGGTGCTTGGAAACATAGTGCTCAGCTTCATGCCTGCCCCTTGGTTGGATATCCGACACTTCCCTCACAGGATACAAGAATACTAAATGCAAATGATAAAGATGAAACTATGATTATGAAATCACACGCATCCAGAGTCTGTTTGGAGGTGCCTCTTTTGCTTTACTATTTATAAGAAGTCCCAAAGTTTAAGAATGGCGAGTCATAGGTTCTGCTTTGTCCCCTTATTAGCTGTGTTTAATAGGCTTCTCATAATGGTGACTCAGTGTTACATCAGTCATTGCTGACCTTTAATCCAGATACTCAGTATGCAGATAGAGAAGTATCTCCTGAGAAGGCCAAATGGCAGGCTACTGCTGTATCAGGGCACATTTTCCTTATCTGCTATGTCATAGAATCATAGAATAATAGAATAGTTAGGGCTGGAAAGGACCTTAAGATCATCCAGTTCCAGCCCCCCCTGCCATAGGCAGGGACACCTCACACTAAACCGTGCCACCCAAGTCTCTATCCAACCCAGCCTTGAACACTGTCAGCAATGGAGCATTCACAACTTCCCTGGGCAACCCATTCCAGTGCCTCACCACCCTTACAGGAAAGAATTTCTTCCTCATATCCAATCTAAACTTCCCCTGTTTAAGTTTGAACCCGTTTCCCCTTGTCCTCTCACTACAGTCCCTAATGCAGAGTCCCTCCCCAGCATCCCTATAGGCCCCCTTCAGATATTGGAAGGCTGCTATGTGGTCTCCATGTCATTTAATAAAGAATCTGTACAGTGATAAGGAGCTAGGTTCACAAGTGCAACTCTTGCCTACCAACTAACTGAGATGAATTGACAGGTGGGATGGGCTTTCCAACATTACCACACACAGAATTGTTTTTCTGTGAATCTCTGTGGTCATCATACTATCACAGTTTATTCCACAGGATTATAGGAAGTCTTAATTCAGCCAGGGGAGGGACGAATAAGATGTACATAGGTTAACTAATACATTTGTTTTTCCTTAAAAGATATCATTTTAGTTGTTTAGTTAGTTAAAATTATTTAGTTTTGGAATTATATTTGTATTAACAAGCTAATGAGGGAGTTTGCTCATCTGTCTAAGCTCCTGAGGAGGCTTAGGGGGAGAGAAGGTCTCCAGAAGATTGCAGCCCCAAGTTAGGATGGGATGATGCTCTCCTGCTGGCTTCAGTGTCCTCTTTTAAAGGTTTTATTTAGTGGACATTGTACTGTTTATGAAAAACATTCTCTGAACAGCCAGCACCTGCATGCACTGGGCTCTCTCCAGCTTTCTCTTATGGTCTCCAGAGGCACTATCAGCCCAAGTGCAGTAGCTATGCTCTCTCTTCTATGAATTTGGGAAGGGAGGAAGGCTCATTCTAGCATTGTTTCCCCTCTTCACACCAACATTTCTTTCCAGAACTGCAATCAAGTTAAAATAAGCTGATTTAAACCAAAGCAAGGCAAGAACTGTGTGAGTTTGTTTTGCTTTTTATACTGTATAAGATAAAACCTCAAATAAAAATGTCTGCTTTTTACAGACACTGAATTTCAATAGCCAGATGCTCTTGGAAAAAGAGAAAAGCCAATAAATTGATTGTCCAGTTGCTATGCTACCAATAACTAGCAAGATTTTTGGCTCAGATCCTGTAAGTTTTCACAAACCCAGTAAGTGGTTAGTTGCGCTCATCTAGTTGAATAAGAAATGAACATGGTGATTTATATGACCAACTGGAACTTGTTAACACTAACTGAATATTTTGAAGTCAAGTGTTTAAAATTCATATCAGATTGAACTGATTTCAAATCTTGAAAATAATTTTTTTGTGAAGCCAAATTTGCACAAGTAAAAAGCAAAAAGGTGGGCCTTGAAACTTGGCTTAATTTATAAAGTATATTTGTAGGATACAGGCATTGAATTCTACTTTCAATGAGGTCACAAATCTCTAGGAGTAGAAATACCATGGAAAAGGTAGTGGGACAAAGTTTGTTGACAATATGCCTTCCAGTTTTCTGATAGAATCATAGAATCATAGAATAGTAAGGGCTGGAAAGGACCTCAAGATCATCGAGTTCCAACCCCCCTGCCATGGGCAGGGACACCTCCCACTAAACCATGCCATCCAAGCCTATGTCCAACCCCACCTTGAACGCCGCCAGGGATGAAGCATTCACAACCTCCCTGGGCAACCCATTCCAGGGCCCCACCACCCTCACAGTAAAGAATTTCTTCCTCAGATCCAATCTAAACCTCCCCTGTTTAAGTTTAAACCCATTACCTTGTCCTCTCACCACAGTCCCTCATGAAGAGTCCCTCCCCAGCATCCCTATAGGCCCCTTTCAGGTATTGGAAGGCTGCTATGAGGTCTCCACGCAGCCTTCTCTTCTCCAGGCTGAACAGCCCCAATTTTCTCAGCCTATCTTCATACGAGAGGTGCTCCAGTCCCCTGATCATCCTCGTGGCCCTCCTCTGGACTTGTTCTAACACTTCCATGTCCTTTTTATGTTGAGGACACCAGAACTGCACACAATACTCCAAGTGAGGTCTCACGAGAGCAGAGTAAAGGGGCAGGAGCACCTCCCTCGACCTGCTGGTCACACTCCTTTTGATGCAGCCCAGAATACGGTTGGCCTTCTGGGCTGCAAGCGCACACTGCCGCCTCATGTTCATTTTTTCATCAACCCACACCCCCAAGTCCTTCTCCGCAGGGCTGCTCTCAATCTCCTCCCCGCCCAATCTGTAGCTGTGCCTGGCATTGCTCCGACCCAGGTGGAGGACTTTGCACTTGGCATGGTTAAACTTCATCAGGTTGGCATCAGCCCACCTCACAAGCGTGTCAAGGTCCCTCTGGATGGCATTCCTTCCCTCCAATGTATCAACCGAACCACACAGCTTGGTGTCATTGGCAAACTTGCTGAGGGCGCACTCAATCCCACTGTCCATGTCACCCACAAAGATGTTGAACAAGACCGGTCCAAACACCGATCCCTGGGGGACACCACTCGTTACTGGTCTCCAGCTGGACACTGAGCCACTGAGCACTACTCTTTGCGTGCGGCCATCCAGCCAGTTCTTTATCCACCGAGTGGTCCACCTATCAAATTGATGTCTCTCCAACTTAGAGAGAAGGATGTCATGGGAGACAGTGTCAAAGGCTTTACACAAGTCCAGGTAGATGACATCAACCGCTCTGCCCCTGTCCATCAGTTCCGTAGCCCCTTCATAGAAGGTCACCAGATTGGTCAGGCAGGATTTCCCCTTAGTGAAGCCATGCTGGCTGTCACCAAGCACCTTGTTGGTTTTCATGTGCCTTAGCATGCCTTCCAGGATAATCTGCTCCAAGATTTTGCCAGGCACAGAGGTGAGACTGACTGGTCTGTAATGCATTCAAAGCCCAAATTCTGTTGTCTCATTGTTTTGTGCATTTACATCCTGAACACTTATATGGGAAACCACCTATTTTGCCAGGCTTTAATAAGCCAACCCTGTTCTCTCTAGCTTTGATCATATTTACAAATCAGTAGCCCAGGTGTCTAGCAACCAAGAGCAGTGTTTGAGCTTATGCGTGTAGTAACTTTTTTTATATTGATATCTGTGGGTTTCTCTCTGGTCTTTCTCCTGTGGGTGTTGTGACAGTGATTAATCTGAGCTTTTATTCACACCAGTGTTGTACATGCCTCCCATGCAACCAATGTGACAGAGCTGTGACATCTGCCTCTGAAGGCAGACGTGGCAGGGTCCCTGCCCTCATGCAGCCCTGCAGAGCTAGAGCTCGGGGCTGCTGCATATTGTCTGGCTCCATGCTTCCTCCTAGGAGGTGGCAGAGATGCCCCAGCCTCTCGGAACTGGGAGGGGAGATATCAGCGCCCAAAGTCTCACTATCTCTCCATCTTCTGCCTGTATGCCACCATGGTACTATCCAGAAGAATTGCTGCAATGAGGCTTTGATCCCTTTAAACAGACATCTGGGAGTGGCTTCTGGCCCTTCTTCTCAAATGAGCCCATAGATAGTCTATAGATAGTTTGGAGTTAAGGTAGTCTAAGTATTTCAATGAATCTTAATTTATGTTTTCTGTACCTCAAGTTAGAAAGATGTCAAGCTAGTCTGTAGTATCAAGCTTTTTTTCCTCACTGATAAGAACCTTTCAAGGGCCATTTAATACCAGATGTTGCTTTGTTGGTTTGTTTTTTGGTTGTTTTTTTTTTTACTTTTTCTTTATACTGCATTTGAACAAGGTGTTACTGTAACTCTGACTCACTGGGGAGGAAGAGGAAATTGGCATTTTCTGTGTTCCGTGTCCTGTCTCCGAGGTGTTGGTGGAAGTGTTGTGTTAGCACACTTGACAGTAATGATGTGCATAAAGGTACTAACTGTTCAAACAGCTGTAACTGCCAGTTTAATGTTTCCCTGGTCATTGGGGTTTCTCTAATCATAAGAATCAAATTTAAGCCTAAAAATAAAAATTAGTAACCCTGTCCCCCACCCTGTAAAAAAACCCAACCCAAACCAAACCAGCAAAACCCTGATCACATTGAAAAACTCTTGTCATGTCTGTAGATAATAATGTTGTGTCAAGCAGAAATGGTAGTTTTTAACAAACAAGTAGGAGCATCCAAGTCAAGGGGTGACTTTTCTGCTGTCCTTCCTCAGACCAATACCAGGCAAAGCCAGCTGAAATTAGGCAGTGATAGTTTCTGGGGAAATACGGCGTGAATCTGTTCCAAATGTGTAACATGATTGAACCACCAGCCAGAGACTGCTGTGCTTGCAGTGCGTTATATATATTGCTCATAGGGCACCGAAGTTATTTCACTAGAAACTCTGAATTCTTTAGTATTTAGGCTGCATGGGAGGAGTAGCCTCCGGATGTGCATTGACAGAATTCTCTCATGCTTCTCCACAGCATCAGAAAGATTCCCTATGGTGAACTCGAGTCAGACTGTGATTTGCTTTCTCTTCCCTTCAAAACATTTAAAATCTTTTTATGCAGAGTTAAATATTTCATTATTTCCTGTGGATAAAAATAAAAGTTTGCTCTGAGAATGAAAATGAGTAACTTCTCTCCAAGACAGTGCTGCCAGCTTCAGAAATGAATGGCTCTGATATCTTCAGAGACCAGACTTTTGTATTTGTTTGCAGAAGAATGGAAAGTACATTTTTAATAAAGCTCCTGTGATGAAAAAGTGGCTCAAAAATAACAAGCTAAAGCTTGTTTCTGTGCTGTCAGATCAAAGTCTGCCAAGTAATTTGCCTATATAAACAGTGTAAGAGCAAAAGGCCTATTGTAAAGCTGGTCTTATTTTTAGAGGTAGATTTCATTATTTGCTCTCACTTCCTTTCCCACCAAGTGCTTGCTTTCACTGCAAAACAAGGCCACAATGGCGGATGCATACCATCTGATTATGTAAGAGCTCCAGACAAGACACAATTTCCCAAATCTGATTCTCCAGAATAGGGAGGATACATGTTCATGTGCTGAAATTTGATTTGCAAAGGCTTCAGCATTGTCCTTCTCTTACAGTACCCCAACATAGTCGCATTGTTATGAAACATAGAAACCCACAGCTGGATTCTGCCCTTATGCTGAACTCTGTATGTCCCTACTGATGTAATGGGATTTATTTGTGTGGGAGTTTGGGCACGGTAGGAGCTTTGGTACTGAAAGCAATCTATAGTCCTGTACATGTATTTCTCCAGGAACTCACTCCTCCATCACGATACCAAAGCAGATGTACACTGCTGGCACTGGAATGAGGAAAATGCCTTCTCTACTCGGTCATTGAAAGATGCAACTTGGTTTTTCACAGCTGAGAAAAAGTAAACAGGGCTTCTGCTTGAGCTTTCGTTTGACAGGGTTAAGCTGGCAGCCTTCCTCTATCTCCACAGCATGAGTGTACTCACCCAGCTCCTCCTACTATTGGAGTTGGATGTCCTGCCTACAGTCCATGTCCAGACATTTCTGAGACTGTAGGAGTTGCCTGTGAGGTCCCCAAGGAAAAGACATGCTAGTTAATTTCCAACCTTTCAACCTCCTTTCATTATTGTATTTTCCAGGATTTGGTCACTCTTCCTTTTTTAGAAAGATCACTAACTGACTTCCAAGAACTTGATCCCATTCAACACCTATGGATGGGATCTGGCTTTATTGAAAGGAGTCATGATATCAAGACATGAAGCAATAACTCCTGCTCCATCTGCTTTCCTTGCATTAGCAAGGAAATTAAGGAATAGCAAGGATTTCTCATAAGAATGGCCATTGCCATGCTTTTCACCCACTCCCTCTCTCATCTCTCTCCGGCTGTTGCAACGTTTCTAGTTCATCCTGCTACATACTCCCCCATAACACACTTCTGTTTTCAGAATACACCAGACCCTGATGTTTTGCGTGTTATGGGAAGAAGCATTTTAAATAAATTCACCACGTCCAATTCAGAAAATTCAGAGATCACCTTAATCTAATGAAACATGACAGAACACAACATTTTGTGTCTTCCTTTGTTGAAAAGTTCACTACTATTCCAGCGTAAACATGTCATAGAATCACAGAGTCCTAGAATAGTTAGGGTTGGAAAGGACCTTAAGATCATCTAGTTCCAACCCCCGTGCCATGGGCAGGGACACCTCACACTAAACCACACCATCCAAGGCTCTGTCCAACCTGGCCTTGAACACTGCCAGCGATAGTGCATTCACAACTTCCCTGGGCAGCCCATTCCAGTGCCTCACCACCCTTACAGGAAAGAATTTCTTCCTCATATCCAATCTAAACTTCCCCTGTTTAAGTTTGAACCCATTACCCCTTGTCCTCTCACTACAGTCCCTAATGAAGAGTCCCTCCCCAGCATCCCTATAGGCCCCCTTCAGTTACTGGAAGGCTGCTATGAGGTCTCCATGCAGCCTTCTCTTCTCCAGACTGAACAGCCCCATGTCTATCATATGCAATAACAAACAGCATTAAGAATAATTTTCTAGTTCTGTGGACAGTGTTGTTTTACAAGATTCTTGTGAATACTTTTTTAGTTGAAATCATTCTTTCTATATAGTAAACTTCCTGCATTACTTTTGCAAATCTAGTAATTCCTGTATCAAAATCAAGGTAAGAGGTAAAGTAGTTTAATCTGCGTATACCTGAGGTGCAGTCTATATCAAAATACACTAAATTACTGGATTTCACACCAAGTAAACCAGGTCAATTCACCTATGAAGGCTTTCTGGAAAAATCATAGGCTGTTATTCTAATTGTATCAGCAGATTCAGAACATTAAATTACAATAATGACAAAAAAAAATCCCATAGGTTGTTCTTTTCATTAAAAAAAAATCTATTCTGTTTTTTAATAAATAATTTTGGTCCATGGCATCTTTAGTGTTTCGTTCTTCATTTGTTTTACTTAAAGTTGGTCTTTCTTTTGGCTTCCATCACGTGTCCTTCAATTCAAACACGATCTTTCTGAACAGTATTTAGAAACCTTTCCCTTCTGCTCAATAAATAGTTTTGAGAGAGACTTCTACTGAGATATTCCAAGTCCTCCTAGGCGGTGCTTAGGTGACATAGTTACACTTCTGTTGAAGCATTAGTTGACAAGCAAATGCAAAGGCTTGAAAGGGGTGAGAACCAAAGGATGATTTCCTCAGACGTGTGTCTCCTCAGGGCTGTTGCGTTTATTCCTTAAAAACAACCTACCAGACTTCGTTGAAATAAGCTTAGTGTCGTTAATGGTTTCTCTGTAACAAATATTTTCTTTGTGTAGTAAAATATCAAATATCTTTAGAAAGCTAACTATTCTGTCTTGTAAGTTAAAATCTGTCTTCAGAAATGCTAAATGAGATCTTTCTGAAACACTCTGGAAAATCACTAATAATACTAGAAGTGATAAACTTTCATTGCAATTGATTTTTCATTCTCTCAATTACTTTTCACCCATGAAAATTGCAAACCCACTGGTTGAATTATAGTTTATTTTCTATGCGTATGCTTTGTTAAATATATTTGCGAATTCTACGTAGAGGAAGGAAATCTCTCCTTATGATGGAATTGTGCCATGAAGTTATGCTATTCCTGGATAAATGTTGTCCCTTACCTTTGGAGAGTTCTGCTATGAGATAATTTTACTTGGGTACATCCTGAGGGAGCAGAAAAACCTTTCTGGTGGTTAGAGTTATACAGGGGAAAAGACAATGTATTTGAAAAACTTGCTGATATGAGAAAATGTCTACTAAGCCATTTGCAATGGCCAAGCATTGCAATGGCAAGCAGCTCAGATACAAAGAGAAATCTCAGTGGTTTTCATTGAAATTTTCCCTTCCGTTTTCCTCTTAATAGCAATGCCTGGCCCTGTGTTAGTATTGTAAGTAGCCCACCTTTCAGTACTTCTCTGGGGAAGCCATTATCTATTAAAGCAGATTAGGAGAAGAAGGAATTAGGGTACTGCTCTGTGAGGCAGACAGGGTCAGGGAGTTGCAAGGTTATGTGGCTAGCACCTAATTGCCTTCACAGTATTGCTTTGCACACTTAGTCTAACACACTTTGGTCATGATAACAACCTGATGAAGGTAATTTTACTGACACTGAAGTCCAAGCAGGGAACTTCTGAAAAGGGTTCTCCCACTGGAGCTGGCCTGCAGCAATGTTCAGCACTTTCCACCTGCCATTTCCAGAGCATGGCCCACAGAAATTCTTTAGGTTCAAGCTTGCAAGAGGAAGAATACCTCTGCTGACCTGCCTGGGAATGGGATGTAGTCCTCTGTCAGTTGATTACACCCTGTGGGGACTTTCACATGCTGATCCCTTCAGAGAACTCTCTTCTATAAATGCCATCCTCAATCAGCCTACTGGATTTGGGGGTACCTTTTAGAATTAGAGGACAGAAGTTCCTGAAACATGATGGAACCATCAGTATTGCCACAGCAATAGCTAAGTCTCTTACTTTTTTTTTCTTGTGGTTAGGGAGAAAGAAAGAGGAAAACGTGGATGAAGTTATTCTGGAAAAAAGAAACTTCCTGTTTATGCTGGTGGATTTTGCTGGAACAGTTATTCAGAGATGACTAAGTGAAATCTTCTATTTTGGTGCTCAATTTCTACTTAAATAGCCTTCCAAGACAGCATGAAATTCAGACAGCATGAAAGTTTCTGTATTGACTGATTTTGAAAGACTTCATCCATTAACAGTCTTTCTGTAACACCACAATTAATATCACATCAGCGTTAAGCCTCACCATGAGAACAGTCTGCCTGGCATCAAGCAATGAACATAAGATTGAAGAGAGCACAGGCATATGTCTCCTTTAAGAGTGTTCTGGTTTTTTGGAATTTCAGACACCACTGACTCAGCGTGAGCCTCTGCCACCAATGGGAACTATCCCTGTATTTGTCACCAGCAACAATGTACCTAACGAGAATTCCTGCTCCTGACAAGTGCAAGAAAAACCAAGAAAAAACATTACAGTAGTTTTGGAATAGCAATTTTAAATATTTAATGTTACCCCTGGAGCCCTTGCGGGTTAAGAGCAGGAGATACAGTACATTGTAGCAGAGGTGAAAAAATCATTATTTCCAAATGTCTGGTAGCGACTTTAAAAAGTGATTATGGATGAAGACTTTTCTCCATGCACCATATGTGATTGTAATAATCCAAATTGCCTGTGACTTATGATTATATTTGGCAACAATCACCACTGTAGTATGAAATTAACACCACACACTGTAGCTGTGGCATTTATTGAACACAAGGGAGCCGATTATAGCTCCATAAACTTGAAGACAACCTCTGCTATTACTTAATCAGCATCAGTACCTATGCATAAATTAGAACAGCATTTATAATCACTTCCCTGGTTAAAGGTCTAACAGAGTCTTTACTGTGCCACCTGTAATTTAAACATAACCTCAGACTTGGAGAGATATGTCAGTGGAAACAAGTTTGGCTTGCAACTTGGCAGAGTGCATTTCAGATTTTTTTTTTGCTGTTATTAATATTGTTTTAGTCTACCTTCCTTTGAGTCTTCTCTAATACGAGCTTTTATACAAAATAAATCTGCACAGAATTCTAAATTTGCATTTTGTTGCTTTCACGCTCTTCTTTCTCGCTCTTATTCCCACTTGAGAAAGAAAGCCTTTTTTCACGTACTAGTGCAATAGTTTCTGTGTTCAAACACAGAATTCTCTAACACTATCAGAAGGGAACATTTTCTGTATTTGCTTCTTTTGAGAAAGCTTTTCACAAAGCAACTGTTTTTTCATTGTGAATTGGTGAATTGCAGATATGAACCTGATTTAGTTCAAATCCTCGGCCATTTGCAACATGAAGTCAGCTAGCAAACAAATTCAGGCTAAAGTGGCTTAGCTGGGTTTTGCCCGAGAACTGCTTCATTTAAGGTCTGCGGAGCATGGAATGGGAGAGCGCTGCTATCCCTCTTTAAGATGGAGGCAAAAGATGCTGTGGGATGAACTAGAGGCAAAAAATGGCCTGAGAGGAAGGCTAAGAACAGAAAAAGTAAATGGAATTGTTTCCAAGGTGTTTGCTATACATAACTTCCTATTGTTTTTGCAATCTTTTTTTTTTTTTTTTTAATTCTACTGGAAGGATAAGATCTTTCATTCTCTGATCGACACCCTTGGTGTATTTTTAGACTCTGAAAAAGACTTGTATCTTCAAAGATAGCTCTATGATAAACGTGCCCACATTTTACACGTGCTATGTATTGAAAAAATACTTCTATTGGCCTGGTCCATGTCAATCATGAATACTTTTTGATTTTTCTTTTGATTTTTAATGACAAATAAAGAAGTACTGTATTAATGAGTTTGGAGTTTCTGCTTGTTTTAAACAAATTTTCCTGGTTCTCCTACCAGTGGAGACAATTCAGCATTTCTGCTTTGTCATCAGAGCAAAAGTTTACAAATGAAAGGTTTAATTTTTAATTCCCTTAACATTAGTTGAAATTATTTTTTGGTCATAACTTCCAGGTGTCTTTTTATTGATTGAGAAATGAGACCATAATCCTCAGTCTGCTCCTTAGGAGTCTCTCTTCCCTGAACGCAGAGAAAATATGAAATTTATTATCATGATTGCAGAAGTCTTATTGAAAAATATACAGGAAGCATTAGGAATTAAACATCAACAAGCAGTGGGGGAATAATTGGCTAAATGTAGCTCAGGAGAGCTGCTTAGCCAAATGAATTTATAATATACAGGAAAATGTGTTCTTATCTTCTGCATGCACTTTTTCTTTAAAATTGTGCATCTTCAAAAGTGTGGTTTACATGAAAATTGTATGGTTTACAGGAAAAAGAGAAGCAAAGTACTATTGCTTTTCTCCACTCATTGTTTCTTGCCAATAATTCAAAAATCTGGGCCCATGCATGGCAGTCAGTGATTCATACTAATAGACAAGGTCAACCTGTGGTTACGTGAGCTCTTTAAGCATATCAGGCAGAGGCCTTGCTCTCCTCCCAAAACCACAGAGATTGCACCTGTTCTCATGAGACATTCATCAGCGTTGTCCCATTTCCTGTGTGGATGGAGTTTGTGGGACTGACTTAGTGGCATTCTTCTGTGAAAGCAAGGAGGTAATGTGGTTTTGAAAGGTATGTTGCCTTCTAAATTTGGCTGGAAGCTGAATTTGTTCCAGAAGAAATAACTAAGCAAGTAGGAAAACAAAGCAAAACACCAAAAAATAGACAAATCTTTTCTCCACCAGTCTGTTTCACCGTGACTGAATATGAGGCCTTAATCAATCTCTTCAGATAAAACTTCAAGAAAAGCACTGAATACTATTTGGAACACTACGTTGTTTCATCACAACTTGGTTCTGGTTTTCATTTTAATCCAATAACAGTGGTGACTCTGAATTACTAAGAGTGTATGTAATTTACATAGTCCTTCAAAGTGTTTCTCTCCAATTTCAAACTATAGCCTAAAGCTTGATTTTATTCATCTAGCTTCTCTCCTGATTATCTTAATATCAGGACTTCTATTTTAAAACATGCCTGGATAGTTATAACTGAAGTCCAGATGACACTTTTCAAAATAAGCGAAGGACCAGCAATTTTATCTTTCCTACTGAGAATATAAAACGCCCATTGACTTTTTTCTCATTTCAATTACTTTCCATTTTTTGGTTGATCAATGACACCATCAGAAAGTTACTGTGGCAGAGTTTTTTACACCTTGTCTAGGTCAAGAAAGCATACTAATCTGACAATAATCGTGTTTCAACTGTTGAGCACATGACCAGTGCAGGCCAGGACTTTGCAATCAGACTAAATAGAGATGAATCGGGCTAAGCATCACCACTAGTTAACCTTCTAAAAATCATCTGTGCCGTAAGCCATGCAGTACTTCAACAGCTTACAAAGTGAATAATGGATGATAAAGGGTATAGGAAAGGTGTCCAAGAGCAACAGTTTTACACAAGACAATCACAGTAACTGTGCATACCATTGCATATTCAGTACCTGCCTTTCAGGTGGAAGATGGCTCTGGAAACCCTGTCCCAGATATTAGTCCTCTTCTGAAAATAAAATGCCAGGTTCTTGAAAAAGAGGGTGACTACCTGGAAAGAACTCGTCTGGGAAGCCACAGGCATTTCCCCTCTGTTATAAACCAGGAATGTATCTTAAAGAGTATTTTATTCCCTGGGTATGAGTGGTGACCTCTGGTCACACGAAAGGAAGAACCCAGTAGTCAGAAGATAAGATCCCATTCATTGCTGGGGCTGCTACTGCTAGAATAATACTCTCATCAGTTTTTGGAGACCCATATTATAAATCTTTGGTGCTTAAAAGCAAATATTGAATCTTTTTAAATAAACGGCAAACAGATTAATTAAACTATTGGTGGTATCTTCTTTCCATCTCTTTTCTTCACCTCTGGTTTTCTAAGCAGAGGTTATCTTCACCAACTCCACTGATCCCACACAATACCCTCTGATTTTACTGTATGCTAAGGGGAAGAAAAATTCTTTATCAAAACAAAAGAAGCAAGAGTATATGCTTTCCTTCTGCTCTTCCTACTGATAAATACTTTCTGCAACTGTAAATACAGACTGGATTGGGATCTTGGTAGACTGATTTCTAAATTGCCAGGTAGTTGAAAATCTGGTCTGCAAGTCTGTGGAGAACACACATCCCCAATAAATATTTTAGGAAGGAGTGAGAGCAGAAAGAACACTTTGTATGTTTAAGATAGAATTATGAAACTAGTCTGCTTGTTTGAGTGCACAAGTTAACATACCTGTAACTCAGGTATCTGCTTTGCTTTTCCTGTTTGGGTTTCTTATGCCAGCAACTATTTCATGTGGTCTACATACTTGCCAAGGCCAAGAGCTGCCTTTTTCCTTCTGTACTCACGTGAAGCGCCAAGTGCTCATGTGGGTGCTCTAGAACAGTAACAACAAATAAGAATAAGAATCTTGTTCCTTCTTTCACATTGGGATTGACAAGACAGAAACTGTTGAAGGTTTCCTTGAAAATATACTGTATTTAGGAACCAGGAAATAACATCTGTGATTTAAACTTCTTTTATTCAAGTGGTATTTTATGATGTGTGCTCCTTCTTTCCAGTTTTATTTTACTGGTACAGGAAATAATGTCATTATACATACCCAAGAGAGAGATGAGGGAGGACCACAGTAAGCAATAGACTGCCAAATAAATCAGTTTCAATCTGTCTTTCGCATATATCTGCAATGTTTTATTCTGCCCATGTTTCTGCCATTCATCTACTGGTGATGAAAACTCCCACTGGCGTAATGCAAGATGTCCACAGGTATTACAAATATCCCTTCATAGATCTCTGTTGAGGCATATAGTATGGGGTCAACTTAAAGTCAGTCCTAATTAGTTAATGCAAACAAATACATTATTTGCACAGAGAGTGACAGTCTGTCTTGTAGTTAAAGAAAGATTTGCAAAGATCTTAACACCAGAAATAACATATAAAACAAAATAATAACTTTATTTGTCATGGAGAACTGTTTGCTATAGCCAAGAAATATGTCTTATTTCAGTGAATTGCGAAAGCAACATGAGGGCAAGGGATGTACAGAAAGTGTACTTAAGATTTCTTATGTGAAACGTCTCATGAAAATGAAGCCTGGTGGACATCCCATGCCAGCCTTGTGGACAATATAAACAAGGAACAACAGTTTTAACAGTTTTAACTAAATTCTATGCTTTAAGGGGGAAATTAAAGTGCTTCCTTTCAGATATTGTATGGTTTTTAGTGAAGTCCTGTCTTTTGCTCTAATCAGATGCAGCTTACCTGTAAATGGCACTTCTAAAATGGGAGAAAAAAGTATTTTTCTCAACTGCTAGTAAGGAGAAAAAGGTCAATACTATTGAGGGCGTGCAGGCTGGAGGACCCTGACATTGCAGGAGAGAACAACTTCTTCACAAAATGCAGTTATGAAGACTGATATCTCTGGTAAACTGAGGCGAGGCACTGGCCAAAGGTTAAATAAAGATGTTAAGTTCACAGACAGCAACAAAAGGTACTGAAGTTTGGGGAAGGAGAGCTTTATTAACTAAAAATAATGATTTTCTTTATATTCAAGCTGATATCTGCTTTCATTAATTTAAAATGTTTGTAAAGATGTCTTTATGCATTATGTGGTCTGTTGTTTTATTGATTGTTCTGATTCTCTTCTCATCTCCATCAGATCCTTGCTAATATAATTCCACTGTTAAAAAAAAAAGAATTGGATTCTGGAATAAACCTGCTTTTGTTTACTCTACTGGAAGTATGGAATCAAACACTGATTTGTATGGGTTTATTCTGTGTTTCCCTAAAAGCATACTCTGTCACTGGTGTTGCTTACACTACTGGAAGTATGCTTTCAGTCTACAGATTTGCGCTGTTGAGAAAAAACAACATAATAGAGATTTAGAATGAGTAGATATACTAGAAGAAATGATAGTGGAGTTTTTTTTCAGTGCAGAAATTATGCAGCTAAATTTCAGCAGTATGGACATCATATATTAACTATTAGCAACAATCAGGATCTTCACCTATCATCCAAGAAATTTGCCTCTCAGGTAGAAATGCTCTGATGGCAAATGCAGGTACATGTATGTACTCACCTTTGACTAAAATCTCTCTTTAGATATTTAGATATTTAATAATCTAATAATAATGATAACTTGCATAATAGTTGGGGTTTTGGTTTGTTTGTTGCTTGTTTTTGGTTTGTTTTTTTTTTTTTTTTTTTTTTTTCTTTCCATCTACAGTCATGGGAACATTATTTGAGTAAGTTAGACTGTTGCTTTGAGCTTTCCAGGAAGACTTGGTCTTTCAGCTCAAAGTGTTAACAGTTCTTTTCAGGCAGTTGCTTATGACAGCAATACACAAACAGTTTCAAAATAGAAATGCTGGCAAAAATCCCATCTGTGGAAGAGAGGCTTATAATACATGTTGTGAAACACTGAATATGTTTCCTTTGCAGCGACAGGGAATTTAAACGTTCACTGCCTTGCCTGGGGTGATTCTGTTTCAAAGTCATTTCACTACAGCCCTGTTAGTTGTCTTCATGTGTGTTTCTATCTGTTAGGAAAATATGTTACCTAGCCTGGTTCCTTGCTGCACACAACAGGATTCTAAAATCATCTATTTCTCTTCACTTCCAGCCATGAAGAAAGTTGCTTCATTTTTCAACTGTGATGCATACTGAATTTTAATGAAAACAAAATTACTTTCTATTTTGCCATTCATACAGTGAAAAAATTAGTAACAGACTATGCTTTTTTTTCCTCCATACAGTTAATTTGCAAATATATAAAAAATCCATACTTCAAAACCACAATTACATTGTTTATTTTTTGATAGCATGGTACTATTTTTTTTTTTTTAAATCTAATTAGATGACAATTTACAGTATTTCTCAGGCAATGGGGCCAAAGCAATGACAATGCAAGAATCAGTCTTGATGCAAAGTTTTCAGTGTGAATCAGAGAGTCAAAGTTATATTCTTGCTTTCTTCAGCATACTTTCTTGGCACTAGCTGGTTCCCAAGTTCATCATCTGAAGTGGCTTAGTCTACTGGAAAAAACGCTGAAAAAAGAAAAACAAATCTATATATTCCTTTCCCTATAGATGGATTGGTGAATAACACATAACTTCAGTTTGCAGTAAAATCAGATTTCTGGTACTTCTGATTTCTCCCTTCAGAAATACTTCATGTATTCATCTCAAGTCTGGACAAGAAAGAGAAAGGGATGTTTTCATGTAGAGTCAGCTCTGTACAGTTTGCCTTTCTTCCCCTCTCCTAGAAGCATACAATATTGTCGTGGTTTAAGTCTATAAACCCATACAGTCGCTCTCTCACTCACTTCCCCCTCTTTCTTCCCTCTGCTCCTGGAGGGATGGGAAGGAGAATCGAAAGAATGCAACTCCCACAGGTTGAGATAAGAACAGTTTAGTAACTAAGGTATAACACAAACCACTACTGCTACCACCAATAATAATAATGACAGGAGAAAATACAAGGAAAGAATACAATTGTCTCACCATCCAATGTCAAGCCCGACTACGCAGTGCACCCCACCAGTAACAATAATGACAAGGCAAATACAGCGAAAGAATACAATAGCTCACCACCCAGCTCGACCAAGCTGTGCACTCCCACCGGTGCACCCCCCACCGGTGCACCCCCCACAGTGCACCCTCCCCACCCTTCCGGGTCTCTGCTCTCCGTTTCCACATCCTGGACATGACGTGCTGTGGTATGGAATAACCTCTCTGGTTAGTCTGGGTCAGGTGCCCTGTCTCTGCTTCCCCCCGGCTTCCCCTCCTCCCTGGCAGAGCATGAAACTCAGAAAGTCCTTGGCCAGCCTAAACATCACCAAGCAGTAACTGAAAACACTGGTGTTATCAGCGCTACTCCCAGGCCCAAAATCAAAAACACAGCGTTGCACCAGCTACCAAGAAGGAGAAAAATGACTGCTACTGCTGAACCCATGACAAATATGGAAAAAAATGTTGAGTTCTGGGAAGTATAAACTGGTGAGATTCTTTTCGAGCTTTTCTGGAGACTTAAGTTGTATGGTGGATGACTGCTGATACCAAGATTTGCAAATGCAGGTGGGTTTTTCTCTTCCTTGTGAAGAAATACTTGACAGTCCTTCAGAAAAGCCTCCTTCCTCCTTAGGGATAAGAAAGCAGATACACCTTCTTTTAAAAGTATTACTAATGTAGACTCTTCAAAATTGCTCTTTCCTTAGCCTCCGTTATTGAATGACCACCTGAAGATAGCTTATTTGGCTTTATTATAAAAATGCGTGTATTTGATGTTTATTTAAAAATCAGTCTTCTTTCAAGTCTCTCAAGCAGGCTTCCCATACACAGAGGTGTTATGACAGCCATCATCTTTGCAGTGAAAATATGAGTATTAGGTCCTCCTTCACAATAAATTCAGACTTGAGTTTTACTCGTGCAAATCCCAGTGAAGTCCATGGATGCTAGTAGAGTGTGATGTCAGCAGAAAGAGCAAAATATCTTCCTAAAGGACCATCTTCTTGGAAGTGTCTGTATTTGGTAATTCTTCGTTACATACTGGGAAGATTTACTGGAGGCAGCTTTTCTAGAACAGTACAAATATTATTGAACTTCCAAGTGTACTCTATACCCATCACCTCTCTTTTTCCTTTCTTCCTCCAAAGACTTAACATTTGACATCGAAAGGTACCACCAATGTGAGGAAAAATTATAAAAAAATATAATAATAATTGCTTATTGTCCAGATGCCTCTGGACATCTGCCCAGATGTGCATGAGAAAAGCGCATCTAGCAGCCAGTGCTTACAAATCAATTCATAGAATTGGTGGTTTGTCACAATATATATCTTGCATGCTATTTGATCTGTGAAAAGGAGACAATTGCAATTGAAATCCTTTCCTCACAGAAAATCATTCTTTTAAAGTGACCCCTGAGTTTCAACACTGAATTGATTTGGTGGTTACTGTCAAAATATTTCTTTCAAATTCAGACTTACTAAGCATTAGGTGTCAAATTCATCCCTCATTAACTAAAGTGAAATAAATAGGATTGTAAAGGAGTTTTACAATATATTGCTGATGGCCCATCTGTGAGGGTGAAAAGCATGGGTGAAAAGCATAGCAACATGATCTGCATGGAAAAGCTCCCAATACCTCCCATTCAAATTTAGGCAAGTTCTGTCATCTTTGACTGCAGTATTCATTGTTTGGATAGTCTCATCAATAATGTGCATACCAGGTGTCTACAGTTTTCTTATATCACAAGTGTTTGGCCTGTAGCAAAGTACCTAATGAAATGTAAGCTAGAAATCTAGAACATATTTGCAATAAAGACAGAAGAAAATTTGCAGAACAATTGGTTGTTTTTCTTTCCAATTACTGAATATGTAAACATAGTGAGTGATAAACTAAATGAATTTGAAGAAGTTCTTTGTTCCGTAGTTTGCTATATGATTTTGATGGCTGATATTTGAGCTTCCTAGTGTTTGAGTATGCTGGAGCATGTTCTGTAATGCTGATGATATCGTAGAAACACTCTCCTGCATTTCAGCTTGAACCTTTGTTAGGAGGTGGAAGGAGCAAATGAAGCCATCATAGAGGTTAATGAAGTGCAGATAAACAAAGTTTGAACAAAACTTCTCTGCTTATAAGCAAAGAAGAACTGATTTTTGGGTTAGGCTCATTTCAGAAATCACATTCATGTTGGCTACTTCTCATACTGAACTTCAACAATCATTTTCTCCCCTATTCTTTTCTGTTTTCCTGGAAAAACTTCACCTACAAGTTTCCTTTTCCCCTTCAAAATCCTCTGAGGAAAAAGTTTTCAGCCAGAGCTGGTCTTTTAGGCTTTCTCTTGACAAGGCTTGCACGAGTGCAAGCTCAAGTGAATAGCAATAAGCATGCGGAATACGTATATGAAAATCTTTCTTCACTAGCTAGCACACATCTTGGTCTACGACTAATATCCCACTCCTCAAGAAAGGTACCAGATGTGCTACGCTGCTATGAATGCAGTGCACTACTGCTGACTTCTCTGTTGTGTGGGAAATAAACTTTACAAGTTTGGCTAGAAAACACCTTACAAAGTAAATGCACTGAGCTATGTTTCTATCCAGGAATGCTATCTGATCAAACTGGAAAGTATTCTTGAAAGCTGTTCACCCAGAGAAAGTATACCATAAGAAAGAGTCATGTCTAACACGTAGACCTAACCCAGGTTTCCATAAGGTAGACAATCTGTAAATCTACCTCTTTGTATTGTCTTTGCCTTGTACATTTGAGCTAGTTCAATTCTGGGCAATTTCTGCAATTCCCACATAAAAAAATGTTCTCCAGAAAGCTCAGAGTACACAGAATGAGGGCAATATCTGAGATTCATCTTCCACATATATTAAAAGGATTATGTGACAGTCTGAAAATATGTAACTATAGTACAACAATTCTGTAATGAAAAATAGTTAAAGATAGCAGTCCTGACGGTTTTGCTTATTGCCAGTGTAAAATTTTCACATTGTGGGGTTGGATCTTCTCCCATATCTACAAGACTACTGTGTTGCTTGGTGACTAGATCTGGTATATATATTGCTCCTTTTCTCTGTTTGGTGGATGGCTCCAAAAGCTTCTTTCCAACTCTTTTCCAGAGGCTAGAGCTTTTAAAAGTGTTCTTGCTTTGATTTTGTTTGATCTCTTCCTTTGCTAAAACATAAAGTGACTTTGTTGGAACTGTGACTAGTCTTGACTCCCGTTGCCTTGCATTAGGCATGGCAGCTAAGGAGCTAGTTGGGATGCGTGATGTACTGCAATCACCTTTCAAGGCATAGTAGGCTTTGTTCTGTTGCCTGAAGCTGCTTTGCTCATGTTGCTGTGTAGTTTTGCTCTGCATCCTCAACTGTGTAACAAAATGTGTACCCCTACACACATGTAGGGCAGACACAGTTATGGTCTTTTCTGTCTGCTGTTGCAAGTGATGTTTCTTGCTTGCATCAAACAAGTGGTTGGGGTGTCACTGGCTCATTTTTCGTGATAAGAAGAATTTTGCAAGCCATTAAACTAGAATTTCTTGTGAAAATTAAAAATGCCAAGGCATGAATATGTCTAGTAAATTCTTTCATTTCAGACAGTTAAGCACCCCTGGTTTGTATCTTTAATAGAATCATAAAATCATAGAATAGTTAGGGCTGGAAAGGACCTTAAGATCATCAAGTTCCAAACCCCCTGCCATGGGCAGGAACACCTCACACTAAACCATGCCATCAAAGGCTCTGTCCAACCTGGCCTTGAACACCACCAGCGATCGAGCATTCACAATTTCCCTGGGCAACCCATTCCTGTGCCTCACCACCTTTACAGTAAAGAATTTCCTCCTTATGTCTAATCTAAACTTCCCCTGTATAAGTTTGAACCCGTTACCCCTTGTCCTCTCACTACAGTCCCTTATGAGGAGTCCCTCCCCAGCATCCTTATAGGCACACCCCCTAAGAACTATAAGAGGCTCAGTTGCTGATGTGTTTGATTTGAGCCTTTTGAACATTAATATCTGTATGGATTAAGGCCTTGAACGCTTAATAATCATGTATAGAAATCTGATCAGTTTACCTATGTGCTTGTTGTGGTTTTCGGTATCTATAAATATTTTGTCAGCTAACTCATACTACTCTATTCATGGCATTTACTTTTCCTTCAGTCATTCAGGTTTTTTCAAACTTTTTTCACATAGGATGCAGTTGTCCTCTCCCAACTCTCAGAACTTGTGAAGGTTCAACAATTCTTGGACAGTCTTGTGTGCGAGCTTTGAAATACCTGTCTCTACTTTGGTCAGTAGCTCTTTCAGTTGATTGTATCCCTTTTATCTTCTGAGTCCTCAGCAACAAGTTGGATTTGTGCTATATGCAACTCTCTCTCACCTGAGTCATATTCAAGGCATTATACCAAAAGACCTTATGAAGGCACTCCAGTTTTGACGGTATTTTGCTGTTGAATTGTACATCAAGGGTGCTGAATGGACTTGCTATGGAGAACTTGTGATCTTGCTCCATATGAATGACTGTTTGGGAAGACAGGCCTGTACAGTCAATAGTTACTGCTATTGCTATTTAACTTAGATTTGGAGTGTATTTCCAGATCACACCAGTTGATTTATTTTTGCTTTTTGGTTATGTTGGAAGATAATTCCAACATTAAGTTGGAAAGTGGTTCATTTGCTTTTCCAAATATTCCCACAGCTATGTTGTGGGGTGGAACATATTCTCCAATGTGGGCAGTTTGTCAATAAGGGGATTGCCATGCACAGTCTACTGATACTGTATCAGCAAATATGGGGTTTTTTTCAGTGACATGGTAGTCCATTCAAAATACCAACAGATGTTTACTTAATCTGCAAAATTTCTTCTAATGCATTTCACTTGCATTGGGATTTTTAACAAGACTGATAATCCTGAATTAAATTTTTCTTGCACTAGCTTTACAAGTGTAAGTCTAAATCCAAATGTTCATGATATACCTTGTGTCAAGTCTTGTTACAGTCCTCTGGGGACAGATTGCATTCCTGAACTGTTAGCTGTTATTAAGTTCTGAGGTAGGATTAGTCTTTTGATATAAGTTAAGTTGCACATTTCTTGTTTTTAAAATCTTTTTGTATCCTTTCTGGACCTATTAGAGAAACAATTTCCTCTTAATTCTACTCTTTCTTCAGTGAGCAAAAGTTATATCAGGTCATCTCCTCTAAATTTTCATTTTACCACAGATTACACATTTCTTCTTAATTTTCTGCATCGGGGTGGGTGAAAAAACATGCTTCTACAAAACTGGTTTGTGCCATCTCACATATTCTTCCTTGTTTGGGTCCCACATGGTACAAGTCTAGCACTGGGCAGGCTACTATGCCTGGTACTTGGCCATGTATGTCTTCCCTGTTGGTGGCAGGTGACCTGTTCCTGTGTTTCTTGTTGGCTGCATAAATATGTTGCTGATTATACTAGGATTATATTAGGTTATACTGCTGTTTGTTTCATTATGTACATGTCAGCATGAGTGCTGGTGCATATCAGGTACTTACTGCATATTTCTGTGCCCTAAGTTTTTGAGTGTGAAATTCTCTTTCCTTCTGAAACTCTCTTCTTTTCTACTTTTTTCTCAAGAACCTGTTGAAGTCATGCAAAGTGATACACGCTAAAGGAAGTTACTGCATATTTTATTTTTACATACAGCTTATGTCTGGGTGCATCCATTTTTGGATTCTACCATAAGACACTTCACCTGTAGTGTTAACATAGAATCATAGAATCATTCGAGTTGGAAAGGACCTTAAGATCATTAAGTTCCAACCGCGCTGCCAAGGGCAGGAACACTGCACACTAAACCATGTCACCCAAGGCTCTGTCCAACCTGGCCTTGAACACTGCCATGGATGGAACATTCACAACTTCCCTCGGCAACCCATTCCAGTGCCTCACCACCCTTACAGTAAAGAATTTCTTCCTCATATCCACTCTAAACTTCCCCTGGTTTAGTTTGAACCCGTTTCCCCTTGTCCTGTTGTTACAGTCCCTCATGAAGAGTCCCTCCCCAGAATCCTTGTAGGCCCCTTTCAGATACTGCTGTGAGGTCTGCACACAGTCTTTTCTTCTTCAGGCTGAACAGCCCCAGCTTTCTCAGCCTGTCTTCTTACGGGAAATGATCCAGCCCTCTGATCAACCTAATGGCCCTCCTCCGGACTTGCTGCAACAGCTCCATGTCCTTCTTTTCTTGAGGACACTAAAACTGCACGCATTGATCCAAGTGAGGTCTCATGAGAGCAGAGTAGAGAGGCAGGATCACCTCCCTCGTCCTGCTGGTCATGCTTCTTTTGACACAACCTGGGATACGGTCGGCTTCTGGGCTGCAAGTGCACACTGCCGGCTCATGTTCAGTTTCTCATTAACCAACACCTCCAAGTCCTTCTCTGCAGGGCTGCTCTGAATCTCTTCTCTGCCTTCTCACTTTATCCTGTTTCCTTGTCAATGGGAGATGCTGGTGCTTTACGCTTTTCCATGTCAAAAAATGCTAGCAGTGCATGAATGATGGGAGCTTCTGGAAAAAAAGTGATTCTTGGTCATTAGAAACTTCTGTGGCAATCTGCCTGAGTAGTACAGCTTAGTGATTCATACCCATATTACCCTTAGACTGAAAGCTACCTCATATTACAGAGCCAGACTTCAGTTTAATAGTCTTAGAATCATAGAATATCTCAAGTTGGAAGGGACCCATAAGGACCACGAATCTGACTCCCTGTTCCTTTCAGAACTACCTGAAACTAAAGCATAAGAACTAGCTAGGAGCATTGTCCAGATGCTCCTAGAATTCTGACAGGCTTGGTATCACAACTACTTCCCTGGGGAGGCTGTTTCAGTGGCAAACCACCTTCTCAGTGAAGAACCTTTCCCTAATGTCCAACCTGAACATGCTTGAGACTCCATCTAATTTGCTCTGTTCAGCATGACTGACTGTACCTTCTGTTCAGCACCTTCCCCAGTGCTTCCTGTACTGCTGGGATATTTTTATTTGGACTCCTCTAAATCATTAGAACTTATGTTCTGCAAAAATGCTCATGTTTAGCAGTAGCATAAAAGAATGGAAAAAGCTGCTTGAGGTAGAGCAGCATCTGAATGACCTGAGGGCAGCTCAAACTTACAGGGTAGGTTTAAAAAAACCTGTGAACTATTCTGCTCCCATCCAGACATCTGTGAGGAAAATAGAGGAATTAAGGTTGGACAATGCCATAGCTGAGCAATTGATTTCTTATCAGACCTGTATATAAAAGCAAATTGAATCTATTGTTTCAATGTGACCTGTCCCTTGAGATAGCTGTTGCATGGTTCCCTTTGCTTTGGTTTCATGACTGGTGTGTCTCTGTGCAGCAGTGATATACCCAGTGTGTGTGTAACACTGCTCTCCAAACAAGCTGGCTACCGAACCTGAAGGCAAAGTGCTGTGACCCACCAAACACTGACTTCAGACAACCTGGACCCTTTCCTGTTGGATGCATTAAATATTAATCTTGAATTAAACCTTCTGTTTTCACCTGCAAGCTGTCTATGCATTTTAAATGAAGTCCTGGAAACTAAATGGGTTGTAACATTGTCTAAGCAAAATTCACCAGTTGGCAAAACACAAGTTGAGCAAAATGAACTTTTCGTCTCCTTATATTGTATGATCTTTCTCCTGTCATTTTGCTGCAAGACGTTGTACCACGGTGAGAGTAATAATATGAATATATATTTTTTCTATTTGTTTTCCACATGAGTATTACTTCATACTGCCTATGTCGTAAGCAATAAGAGATTGAAGTTGATAATGAGAACTAAAAAATTAATAGATTTTTTTATTATTCTCAATCTGCAGCTATGGAAACTGAAAGAACAAATCTAAGAGATAATGGAAAAAATCTGAAATTTCACCAGCTTATTAAGTGATAGTACAGAAATAATATCTGGAAAGAACCTCAGCCACTGTGCTCTGCCTGAAACAGTTAGCCTGTGTGTAATTCTATAATAAACAGCTCATGTAGCATTTAAATTTCCAATATACAGTGATGTTTTGGGGAGTTTGCTGGAAGCTTAAGTAAGTAGAGCACATGATACTACATGTAGGCAATCTGAACACCAAACACCACTTTTCAGCTTTTTTATATTACATAAGAGTCAGCTCTTGAAATTCTGAAGTGGTTGTAATTCTTGACTAAGGAAAATGAAATTCATCTAAATTTTTCCAAGGTCATAAAATGACGCTCAGGGTTTTGCTTCTAACCCGTAGTTTCACCACTGAGACACTACACTTGTGATCTCGTATCAACTTTCTCAGAATCTGGCAAATATGTAGGTAGCTGTTAACCCACCATTTACAAGTTCTGCTTTACTAATTTCTGTTTATTTGTCCAATTACTTAGACTCAGATGGAGGTTCCCAAAAGAATTAGAAGTTCCTGTGGTATCACTCTGTAACTTCCCAGTTTGCAGACCAACTGCCTTCTCACTTAATATGGAGGGAATTGTTCCTACAGCTTGTTTACTTCTTCAGAAACCCTCTATAATACACCAGTCTTGTTTTACAATTTCATGAATGGCTCAGGAGGATTTGCATTAGCACATATTGCATCCTTAGAGCTAGCAAGGCATGTTTCCAGCTAATATGCGTTGCAGAACACTGTCTCACATGACATCCTTCTCTCTAAGTTGGAGAGACATCAATTTGATAGGTGGACCACTCGGTGGATAAAGAACTGGCTGGATGGCAGCACGCAAAGAGTAGTGCTCGATGGCTCAGTGTCCAGCTGGAGACCAGTAACGAGTGGTGTCCCCCAGGGATCGGTGTTGGGACCGGTCTTGTTCAACATCTTTGTGGGTGACATGGACAGTGGGATTGAGTGCGCCCTCAGCAAGTTTGCCAATGACACTAAGCTGTGTGGTTCGGTTGATGCATGGGAGGGAAGGAATGCCATCCAGAGGGACCTTGACACGCTTGTGAGGTGGGCTGATGCCAACCTGATGAAGTTTAACCATGCTAAATGCAAAGTCCTCCACCTGGGTCGGAGCAATGCCAGGCACAGCTACAGATTGGGCGGGGAGGAGATTGAGAGCAGCCCTGCGCAGAAGGACTTGGGGGTGTGGGTTGATGAAAAAATGAACATGAGGCAGCAGTGTGTGCTTGCAGCCCAGAAGGCCAACCGTATCCTGGGCTGCATCAAAAGGAGTGTGACCAGCAGGTCGAGGGAGGTGCTCCTGCCCCTTTACTCTGCTCTCGTGAGACCTCACTTGGAGTATTGTGTGCAGTTCTGGTGTCCTCAACATAAAAAGGACATGGAACTGTTAGAACAAGTGCAGAGGAGGGCCACGAGGATGATCAGGGGACTGGAGCACCTCTCATATGAAGATAGGCTGAGAAAATTGGGGCTGTTCAGCCTGCAGAAGAGAAGGCTGCGTGGAGACCTCATAGCAGCCTTCCAATACCTGAAGGGGGCCTATAGGGATGCTGGGGAGGGACTCTTCATGAGGGACTGTGGTGAGAGGACAAGGGGTAATGGGTTTAAACTTAAACAGGGGAGGTTTAGATTGGATCTGAGGAAGAAATTCTTTACTGTGAGGGTGGTGGAGCCCTGGAATGGGTTGCCCAGGGAGGTTGTGAATGCTTCATCCCTGGCAGCGTTCAAGGTGGGGTTGGACATAGCCTTGGATGGCATGGTTTAGTGGGAGGTGTCCCTGCCCATGGCAGGGGGGTTGGAACTCGATGATCTTGAGGTCCTTTCCAACCCTTACTATTCTATGATTCTATGATTCTACATGTGCTGGCAACCTGCTGACAGTTTTTCAATGGAAACTTAGTTCATGAAAGTCTGTCCTGGGTTCAGCAGTAGCAGTCATTTTTCTCCTTCTCGGTAGCTGGTGCAGTGCTGTGGTTTTGATTTTGGGCCTGGGAACCGTGCTGATAACACCAGTGTTTTCAGTTACTGCTTGGTAGTGTTTAGGCTGGCCAAGGACTTTGTGAGTCTCATGCTCTGCTAGGGAGGAGGGGAAGCCAGGGGGAAGGAGAGACAGGACACCTGACCCAGACTGACCAAAGAGGTTACTCCATACCACAGCACATCATGTCCAGGATGTAAAGACGGAGAGCAGAGACCTGGAAGGGTGGTGGGGGTGCACTGGGGGGGGTGCACTGGGGGGGGTGCACTGCGTGGTCGGGCTTGATATTGGATGGTGAGGAATTGTATTCTTTTCCCTTGTATTTTCTCTTGTTATTATTGTTATTGGTGGTAGCAGTAGTGGTTTGTGTTATACCTCAGTTACTAAACTGTTCTTACCTCAACCTGTGGGAGTTGCATTCTTTCGATTCTCCTTCCCATCCCTCCAGGAGTGGAGGGAAGAAAGAGTGGGGAGTCAGTGAGAGAGCGACTGCATGAGTTATAGAGACTTAAACCGCGACAAAGTCCTAGCTATATTTCTTTCACATGGGTCAGCCAGAGTCTGGTCTTTTCAGTGCTTACTTAGAGAGCAAGAACATTAGCCACCAAATTCAACCAGCAAGGTGTCACAGCTCCAAAGTTTCTCCTAGTCTCATGGCTATCTGAGGCCCGTGGAAATGATAGCATGAATAAACAAAGCAGTTCGGCAATAACACACATGGTCTTTGCCTGACTTCTGCTTGCCCCCTGTTGTCTTTCTGTCAAAAGCTATCTGCTACATCTACAGATCAGAGATCAGGCAGAGCTGCAAGCTGCTTTCTTTCATCATCTTTGCATTGGGGTGATCTTCACCCCAGCTGGCCAAAAATTCCTTACATGTGTGTCTAAATACCCTGAACCCATCTGCTTTTTGCATGGGTGCATGTTACACATCCTTGCAATTTGGGGATGTCTGTTGCAGAATGTTTCATAGATACATCACGAATGACTTCCGCTGAAGTCTTCCTAGGCCTACCTTGGTTTGTAAGTGCAGCAATTGCTCATAAATTTAAAGACTAAAAAGCAAGCTGCAGAATTACATGAGAGAATGATGGTATGATATCTTTTAATGCATACACAATGTTTTGGAAACATAGGTTTAATGTATTTTTACAGACTTCACATCAGAATTGAGCTACCTTTGAATGCTTCTAAGTCCTTCCTCCACTCTTGGGGGGCAGGGCATGCAATTGTGTATGCTCTACATAGAAATCATTCTGATATGTACAATCTCCATAAACAAACAATTAAATAGATGTTCAGCTAGCAAAATATTTAGGTGCTTGATATCAGTAAGTGACTCGTCACAGGATTTCAAATAAGTAGTAACTTACCATTGACAGAAATTGCAAAAGATGCTTAATTTGAAGTAGATTAGTGCATATAGATATATGTGCATGTACACGTGTGTATATATACCCATATGCATGTATAATTATGTGTATAAACTCATATAAATATATGTATTTAAGTATGCACAGTCTTTTTAATAATTACTGATATTTAATAATTACATGATCTCAGCACAGGTTGGATTTCACTTTTGTTCACTCTCTTGTGATAACTGTGCCTGAGACCTAAGTCTCCTACAGGCTAACACTTAAAATAGTGTTTCTGTCTTTGACAGAGGCAGTGGGAGCTCTGGCTGACCATGCTGTCCAGCCTTGTGGCCCTGGTGACTGAAGATGGAATCTGTCCCAGTGTTTCTGGCCCATAAAGAAAGCTTCTGAGCTGCAAATCTCAATGGAAAGCTTACATTATGAAGAAATATAGCATCAACTTTAATTTGATAAATGTGGCTGGGTCTTTTTGTTTCAGTTGAAACACTGATCTATATTAAAAAAATATATATATTAATACATATTATATGTATATATATATTTTTTACTCCAGAGTATAGATTTCAGTTTGTTTCCTAGCTGGAGAGGACACAAATATTTTGGACTTTGTGGCATGAAAATTCTTGCATCTGCTTATTAGCTACAAAGGAATTCACACATTTATTTAAAGTGACCACAGAAACATCGAGCTTAGATTGATGCTCAGTCTTTAGCCTTTAATTTTAAGCCCATTTTAAAAGCACTGTGCAATGTTTAGATAAATCAACTGCTTCAGTTCAGATGTGACAGTATTTTTCTGAAGTCTTTTCCTCCACACTTATTTGTATTTTTTCTTGTTTTTTTTTGTTTTCATTCTGTGAAAAATATGCCAAAAAATCTCTAAAAGTAATAATTACTCCAAAAGTAACAATTACTGATAACTCTAGCTAGATATGTTTTTCTAATGCATATACATAAGCCTTTACTTCTATTAAGCAGAATTGCACTTAAATATGCAAGTAAAAGTAATAATTACTTTAAAAGTAATAAAAGTAATAATTACTTTAAAAGTAATAAAAGTAATAATTACTTTAAAAGTAATAAAAGTAATAATTACTCTAAAAGTAATAATTACTGATAACTCTAGCTAGTTATGTTTTCCTAATGCATACACATAAGCCTTTACTTCTGTTAAGCAGAATTGCACTTAAATATGCCTCAAGTTTTTCATACCCTTCATAGCATGCCCACATGCTGATGGATTATAATGAGAATATAATTTTGTTGATCCCTAGGTTTTTTTCCAAACTAAAGAAGTAATTTTGAATTCTCAGTCTTGTGCTCCTACCTGAATAAGTACCAGTTAGAAAAGACAGCCATTTCCAAACAATGTCTTCTGACAACCGTATTCTGGGCTTCATCAAAAGGAGTGTGACCAGCAGGTCGAGGGAGGTGATCCTGCCCCTCTACTCTGCTCTCGTGAGACCTCACTTGGACATAGCCTTGGATGGCATGGTTTAGTGGGAGGTGTCCCTGCCCATGGCGGGGGGGTTGGAACTCGATGATCTTGAGGTCCTTTCCAGCCCTTACTATTCTGTGATTCTGTGATTCTGTGACAACAAATACTCCAGAAGATTACAAAAGGGTTGGTGGTTAGTATATCTAACCATATTTAATGAGCAGGTCTTTTCTAGGTTTATATAAAAAAAGTAATAGTAGGTGAACAGAATTTTATTTTCATTTAATATCTGGCAAAGGTACTGTGATCTGATTGGAACATTCAGGTACTTTGGGCACCTAGATAGTGCTCAGTGACAAAAGGATCAGTGTACTATGCTTTTTCCTTCTTCATTTTTCAAAATCTTTACAGTAATAAACAGCAGTGTCAGTAATGAACAGCAATATCCTGCAAATCTTGTGCAGCCAGAACTCCTATTGATTCGAGAACAGGGCTATAAACTCAAACTTACAGGCTATTGATTGAACTGGATCAGAATTTATGTGATGTAGTTGTCAGAGATCAATGTTTCAAAATGTTTTTAGACTCCTATACATTTTAATTATGCCCTCTGGCTTTGGATGCCTAACACTGGAGCTTCCCTTATAGTGGTTCTTCTCCACACCTGTTCATAGACAGCTCCAGCTGACTGTACTGCATACAGTTATGGTGTCCTCCTTGAAATAGAGCCTCAGCTTTGCTACTATTTAATTTCTAGCTTTTTTCCTTGATTTCTTGAGAGGGGGAGGGAGGAAGGAGGAACATCCACTATGTAAATTACAGGTGTGTGCAGTAGCATTCCTTTAACTCTTTACAAGCTGAAACTAAATTCACAAAAGTTTTGAGCACTTAAGAGGCCCACTCAACGGAGTAAATGGCACTTGAGTCAGCTTGATAAATGGTAAGGCTAAGACTTGAAGAAGATTGGAAAACTGGTAAAGGAGGGGTTGTTTTTACCGTTATGAAGTTTCCAGTATCTGAAAGGGGCCTATAGGGATGCTGGGGAGGGACTCCTCATTAGGGACTGTAGTGATAGGACATGGGGTAACGGGCTCAAACTTAAACAGGGGAAGTTTAGATTGGATGTGAGGAAGAAATTCTTTCCTGTAAGGGTGATGAAGCACTGGAATGGGTTACCCAGGGAAGCTGTGAATGCACTATCGCTGGCGGTGTTCAAGGCCAGGTCGGACAGAGCCTTGGGTTGCATGGTTTAGTGGGAGGTGTGGGGAGTTGGAACTTGATGATCTTAAGGTCCTTTCCAACCCTAACTATTCTATGATTCTATGATTCTCCATCTTGAGAGCAAAGGCAGCCTGCAGCTACCATGCAAAAAGGGCCTGAAGGATAGGTACTCCATGTGGAGGTCAGTGGAGTTACAGCTAAACCCTTCCCCCTGTGATATAGATGGAAATGCAGCTGAAGGTGGGCCTAGGAAGCCAGTGCTTGCAGATGCAAACTTTTACTACCTGTGTAAACAGGTTATGATTCTCCATTTCTGTGACATGAGGATATACTGTTACTGCTCCCAGTATAAGGATATAAGCAACACAGGAAGCAGAGCTAAGGTATCTACCACAGCTGTATTTGCAAGCTTTACTTTATTACAGGAATAGTGAGGTTACTTTTGGCGTTTTCTGCTCCACATGTCTCTTTCTGTAAGTAGCATCATTGGAAATATAAGTGCTCTGATAAAGTCAGCAAATACAGACTTGTGATGATTAAACCATTTGGCTTGAGAAGAAGCCTTCTGATTGTGGCCTTCCAGCTGCTGTCAACAGCACTGAACTCAGAAGTCTGGGGGTACTTGCTCTGCTGAGGAGACATTCTGTGACATAAGTACTTTCTGGGTATCTATACCAGTCATTAGTAAATTTCTGCTGCTGATAAAACAGAGATAAAAGACAGATGTTAAAGGATAGTGCCTTCTTGGCCTGTGCAAAAAGCAAAGCAGATTTCTTTGGTTTACGAAAACAAGGAGAGTGCATTGTTCTTCTTGTAGCAGGTAGAGTGCTCACTCTTGTTTTAATCTAATTTTCAGGTTTGCACAGATTTCCTAGCAATCTCCGAAGAAACTAACTCAACCAATAGCAATGTTATAATTACATTATAAGAGTGTTTGTGGAGTAATGCACCTGCTTCTCAGCAGCTTTAGACTGCAGAACTGCCTGCATGTGCTACTTGCTGCCAGTGTTAATTCTCCTAATTCCCTCCTGGCAGTGTTACACTATATGCCATCATGGATCTGTGATGCTGACGCCATGACTGAGATGTAACTGCTAAAACTTATAAGAAGCCCTTGTGGATAACCGGTGAGCTGCAACCTCCAACTCTGCAATGTGTGATTTGCCAGCACCTATGAAAAATTGGGAGAACAAAATACTTAAAATTACTTTAAAGTAATCAGAATAGCTGATTATTACCACAGAGGCTACCGAAGTGTAGCTGTGCAAAATATGCATTTGACCTAGCATTTTTCCTCCACTCACTCAAATGTTAATTCTCTTGACTATTTATTATTGTAAGACCAGAGTGGAATCTACTATGATTTTTCTGAGCACTGTCAAGAAGATAAGAAAAGCTCAACACTGTTGATCTGCTTAAAATTATCAGAGTCCATTTTGTTTCTAGTATTTTCCCTCACTCTTTCTTCATCTTGTGTAACAATGCAATGCAAAGATATATTTGTTTATTTATTTACATGTATTGAACTCTCCATTTAAAGTGCATGGAGATATTCCAGGAAGTAGTTTGATAATGGTCATATTTATCAACAAAATTTCCATCAAACATGGAAGAGTTAAGTACCCAGTCTGTTTCTTTAATCAACAATCCATAGCCCATTATTTCCTAGAGAACATTCCAGCTTCCATTATTTTGTTTTACCTTATCATCAAATGTATAGATAAAGAGTGAGTTTATTACTCTTTACAGCATAAGATGAAGCAAAAAAAAGAAAAATTACTAAAAATGTGCTGAAGATTATGTTTTGTGATTTTATAGAAGGCTAGATAAAAACTAGATGAAATCTGAGGAAGAAATAAAGGATCTCCTAGACCCATATAAACTCCTACCTGATAATGAAACAGGCAGGCAAGCTATATTTTTCAGAGAATGGCTTGAATTTTTGTAAGAGGATTTTACAAATGACCTATATTTTTGGTAGATGTGGCAATTCCTATTCTCCACCTACGTGATCAAGACATCCTCAAATTTCTTCCTTCCTCTAGGGATGAGGTGTCACTGGTCTTCCTCCACCCCTGGTGAACTTTGTTCATAGACCTTTCAAATTTTCAGAGACAAGATTTCTGTTTTAGTATCTGTAGTTCCTGAGGGAGGTACCAGGTCTGATTATCCTTGCTAGTTAGCAAGGAAAGTGGAAGCAGAAAGCTTCTCCAGCAGGGTAGATCCAGCTTGAGGTTACCTAGCACTGCATCAAAAATGTGCTGTTGTTTGACTTTTTGTAATTCTACCATTGTGTGTCATTGCTACTCTTGGTTTGGACCTTACGTAGCTGACACCACCTTGGGCACATATGTAAAGGTTTAACTTAGTTCTGAGCATTAATACACTTATGCAGTGAATCCCTCACCTGCTTTTAGTTACAGTGTGAGGTTTGGATCATAAGAAGTTTTAACACACACCAGTGAAACCAGAAATACTAATAAAATTGATAACAAGTGAAGGCTTAGTAAAGTGAACATGTGATAACACAAAGTAAGCAAACATCCTGTTTAAGACAACCACACACACAACAGCAGCTATTTGAGTGGGGTTAACATAAGAGATGCCTATGATGTCTCTCCATATCATGTGTCTCCATGTTCCATACATCCAGTCTTGAACCCCATCTTCAGTGCTCCTCTACTGCTGAAGACCACATTGGGCAGCCCACTGTTTCTAAAACACTTCCTTGTGGAGTAATGGCAAAGCCCATGGGCACAGGATGAATGCTAATGGGAAATGGAGCACTTAAGTAAGCCCACTTTGGTGCTCCCAACCTTCTGTTATTCTGTTGGCTTGTATCTCTAAAAAACTCCAGGCTTTTGTTGCATGTGAAAAGGGAAGGACGTCTGTGTCTTACTGAGTTTTTTATAAAATTCTCTTTCAGCTATTCAGTGGTGGAGTTGCAATTATTGTTTCTGGATTTATTTAAATAAAATGGGAGCATTTGAATTGCCTGTGGCTGTGAGCTCACAGTCTGAGAGAAAGCAAGCTGCAGCAAACAATAAGAAATGCAGCTAACAATATTTATTACTTTCAGTCCAATATAAGCCCTATTTAACCCTGTAACAAGTGGCCATTAGTGGCTATCATAAAATAACCTGATAGGACTCCTAATTTGACTCTCCTATCTCTTGTGGAAATGTGAACATGCTACAGGACCCATAGCTAGTAAATTAGGTTTTCTTTGGATTTCCCAACCTCTCACCATCTATACTGCTGCTCCTGAAAGTGCAAGGTAACCAAAATCCTGGAAAACAGCAAACCCAAATCTGGGCTCTTCCTTACCTTGACAGAGAAGAGAACCCATATTTCATGATTAAGATGCTGTTGGTCAAGCAGCAACTATAATTTTTTTTCTTGTCAATTAAGGTTTCAGCTCAACAGATTCCTAAATCAGGAGTGGGAAATCAGTGAAGTGCAGGGACATCAGTGTAGAGCTCACACAGGCATTTGGATTTGACACTGGCTGGGGTAGCTTGCTTGCATGGCAGAGGTGGAGCAAGTCTTGTGCAAGACGTATCTCTCATCATTGCCAGGTTAGTCAAGTTGATAGCATCAAAATGTCTGCAGCCTAGCATTAAACTCCACAACTCAGCCAATTGACTGTGTGCTTGAGTGCTGACAGAAATCTGCATTAGCTTAAGAGAGAGGCAATGGTGACAAAGGCTAGGAGGTCCGCCAGTAGAACAAACATAATAAGGAAGGCAACATAGACAAGCCGTCTGTAAGATCTTAACATGCCAAACCCACAAGATGATAAAGGTTACCTCCAAGATGAGCTGCCTTACTGAACTACTGATTTAGCTTTTCAAACCTGCATTGCTTTCAAGAGTTAAAGAGAAAGAAGAAGCACCTGTAAAACACTAGCAACAGCTCTCGGCTTAACTCTTGGGTTCAGGAATGCTCTCCTTTTCTGTGATTTTCTGTTAATCATCTTGTGAGTCAGTTTTGCTTCAAGCTCACCTGTGAATGCTTTCCCTGCCCTAAACTTCTTCCTGCATTAGCAGTTCTGCCATGTTAGCAGCATGACCCTCTGCAACCATTCAATGATCTGTGCACAATCTCAGATGCTGTATGAAACTGCTATTCATCTTCATCAACATCGAGAATTTCTAAGAACACAGTCATTTTTCATCTGCTACAGCACTTTCTCCTTGTTTACTTTCTTCTTGCCTATGTGAGAGCTCTGTGTAAGGAGATGCAACAACGCATGAGCGATATACCTCATGTACAAAGGTAGACAAGCTTGTATCCATACAGTTGCTGTTGCTGTCCTAGGGAAGGTGAGAGTGGTGTGTTGCTCCTGTGTGCTGGGATAAAAATACAGCAGGATGATACTCCTCAGAATGCTATTTCCCAGGTCAGTAACTGACCCCATTGGTGAAAGATTAGGCATAGGCATCTCCTCCCCAAACCTTCTCTGCAGCGCAACTGCAGGTAACACTGGTTCGTGTTACCTAAAGAACACAATCTTGGCACTAAATTTGCAATTGAAAATGCAGTTACATACTTCCTTATGTCTCCATTCTACTCTGCCAGGTGGTCTGGGTAGACATAGCATTAATGACTACAGACTGGCCTTCTGTAGAAGCATAAGAGTCTTTACTGAGTAAGTTGTCACCCGTGAACCTCGCAAAATCCCTTGAGGGATTGCCATTGATGCTTTCTTACTCTGCAGTCCCTCAGCAGTCTATTTAGAACAGCCTACTCCTTAGCAACTGACTACCCTGTGGTTTGGGTGCTTGCAGTAAGAGCTGATACTGTTCATGGTGGACCGGTGGTGTTTGATCAAAGGAATTCTAGAAGGAAAATAGTCCCCGTAGGAGTGCCAAACCCCTGACTCAATCCCCAAGTAGGCATCAGCAAGTTTCAGAATTTTGTTCCACTTACTGAAATACTCAAGTGTAAAATCAGTTTAAAGGCTATATGTATTATTTATTCTGCCTGGAAATTGGAACAAGATCCCTAAACTAACAGCAGGACTAATCCTAATGTGAGACTGCATGACTGAAAAGTGGCCAAACATGTCTGCAATATGGAATATACACTCTTTCCTTCAACTAAATCTATGCTTTGGAATTTATGTTAAAACCAAAGCAGAATTTGTCTCAGTTTTTTCCAGCCATGCTTTTTTTGGAAAACAAACATGTCAGGCAAGCTTGCTTATTTTATCATAGAATCATAGAATAGTTAGGGTTGGAAAGGACCTCAGGATCATTGAGTTCCAACCCCCCTGCCATGGGCAGGGACACCTCCCACTAAACCATGCCATCCATGTATTTAAAACCATGGAAAATTATATATCCCCACTTCAATTAATTCACTGTCATCATGATAAAATAGATCAGAATAAAGACTGGTTTGCATCCTGTGCTTTCATGGTTTCTTCAGCTTTTGTGGGAATTTTTTAACGACTCATTGTATCTGTTTCCTAGCTTTTTCCACAAGTCCAATGTAGAAAATTAGAGGCAATACAGACAAATCTTAGTGGTTCTTACCTACTGGGATAGAGTGCGCACTTTTAAAAACAATTTAGTACAACCCAGAATAAAATTTGGGTCAGTCCTGTATCCCATCAGGGCTGACAGTTCCTCTAAGAGAAGATAAAGGGGCCGTTACCTCACTGTTAGGCTCTGTCCTATACACAAGTGGGTCAGACACAAAAAATTAATTTCTTTCCAGTTCCAAATGTGTAATGTCATCTTGTGCCATGGCATCTTATTCAATGCCTGCTGCTTATGACAAAAAGATTAACATTCTGAAAGAATTTCTGTAATAACTTTTTGGTCATAGAAATGAGTTCTAGGAACAATTATTTGGAGTGAACTAGATTTCCAATTCTGTATGCAATGGATGCGAATAAAAAGAATCATAGAATAGTTAGGGTTGGAAAGGACCTTAAGATCATCTAGTTCCAACCCCGCTGCCATGGGCAGGGACACCTCCCACTAAACCATGCCACCCAAGGCTCTGTCCAACCCAGCCTTGAACACCACCAGCGATGGAGCATTCACATCTTCCCTGGGCAACCCATTCCAGTGCCTCACCACCCTTACAGTAAAGAATTTCCTCCTCATATCCAATCTAAACTTCCCCTGTTTAAGTTCGAACCCGTCACCGCTTCTCCTATCACTACAGTCCCTCATGAAGAGTACCTCCCCAGCATCCCTATAGGCCCCCTTCAGGTATTGGAAGGCTGCTATGAGGTCTCCACGCAGCCTTCTCTTCTCCAGGCTGAACAGCCCCACCTTTCTCATCCTATCTTCATACAGGAGGTACTCCAGTCCCCTCATCATCCTCATGGCCCTCCTCTGCACTTGTTCCAACAGTTCCATGTCCTTTTTATGTAGAGAACACCAGAACTGCACACAGTACTCCAAGTGAGGTCTCTCGAGAGCAGAATAGAGGGACAGGATCACCTCCCTCAACCTGCTGGTCACACTCCTTTTGATGCAGCCCAGGATACGGTTGGCTTTCTGGACTGCAAGCGCACACTGCTGCCTCATGTACATTTTCTCATCGACCAACACCCCCAAGTCCTTCTGTGCAGGGCTGCTCTGAGTTTCTTCCCTGCCCAACCTCTAGCTGTGCCTGGGATTGCTCCCACCCAGATGTAGGACCTTGCGCTTGGCATGGTTAAACTTCATCAGGTTGGCATCAGCCCACCTCACAAGCGTGTCAAGGTCCCTCTGGATGGCATTCCTTCCCTCCAATGTATCAACTGAATCACACAGCTTGGTGTCATTGGCACACTTGGGGAGGGCACACTCAATCCCACTGTCCACGTCACGACAAAGATGTTGAACAAGACCGGCCCCAACACCGATTCCTGAGGAACACCACTCGTTACTGGTCTCCAGCTGGACATTGAGCCACTGAGCACTCACTACTCTTTGCGTGCGGCCATCCAGCCAGTTCTTTATCCACCGAGTGGTCCACTTATCAAATTGATGTCTCTCCAACTTAGAGAGAAGAATGTCATGGGAGACAGTGTCAAAGGCTTTACACAAGTCCAGGTAGATGGGGAAGGTATGCAAGTACATAAGTTTTATAAACATTAATATAAGGATTGTTTAGGCTTAGATATCTCCAGGGCTTGCTTTTGCACTCCAAAAAGAAGGCACTTTCTCACTCTTACTGTCAATGAAACAGCATGAATGGTCACACACCACCTTTGCATAGATTATGACTACTTAAACTTTTCAGTGCTGCTTGTGCAGTCACAAATGCACATTAAATTAGATTGATTTAATTCTTGAAAGACAGAAGGATAGTCTTCAGGGGTGATGCATCCATATTACAAGTAATTTATATGCAGCCTGCATTCTTCCAGTGAATTGCTGCCACAAGCTGTAGCTAAGCAGAATTTGGGTGTCCTCAACTGAAGCAGACTGGGCTTTGGTTTCCTTTATTTGAAGATTATTGATATTTTCTTCTACTCTCTGCTGCTGCTAGAAATGTGATCTTTCATTTTAATGATGACATAGTGTATTTCCAGAGGGAAAACTTGCTAATACATTTGACTTTAGCCCAAAGCTAAATGGTTCCAAGCAGAAGGGTATTTGCGCGGTTTCAATTTTAGACAAATCAGCATTTCATTTTTTACATGCTGGAGTTTTCAAGCAGTTTACTGATGAAAAGAACACTCTGTGCACTGAACCATTCAATCCATTTTAGTTAGATGTATATTTTCATTTGTATCAAAAAGGACCTGTAAAATCCAAGAGAAGCCTTATATTCTTTTCTTAACACAAATTACTACCATGCATTTGCCACTTAAAAGCAAAACCAGTGGATAGAGATTGTACATTCATTCCTTTCCTACAAAGTGGTTATTTCTTCAATATAGATATTGAAAGAAAAGCAAATGTCTGCAAATAGATTTTTTAATGGATTAGAAAAATAAGGTGATTTCCAATGAAAACTTCAAAACTGAGAGTACTATTACTGATTCCAGGATTGGTCAGTCAACAGCACACAGTTGCACAGCTTAAATTTTCAATAGGATCTGAGTTCCCTGCTGATACTATTACGCATTGAGAGAGGAAAATGATGGAGATTATTTTTGCCTTCTAAGTTTTTTAGTTGGATGAGGGAAGCAAGAGAATGAAAGGTGATATTCTATTTGACCAAGTTGATTTATCAATGCTGATGATATTTTTAAAAAAATAAATCTGTGTTTGTGGGTTTTTTCAGTAAAATTTTATACTCTCTAGAAAGCTTTTTTATTAACTTCTTTGGCAGCATTCAAGACGAGGCTGGACAGAGCCTCGGGCAACCTGGTCTAGTGGAAGGTGTCCCTGCCAGTGGCAGGGGGGTTGGAAGTAGATGAACTTAAGTTCCTTCCCAACCCTAACCAATCTATGATTCTACGTTTATATGATATGTCTGAAGCGCTTATGTCATTCTTCTTCTGCAATTTTCTCCCACACATTTCAGTCTCCTTCAGAGTGAACAAAAAAGACGCTCCTTCATCATCCTCTATTCACCTCAATGGCACAGAGAAGACATAGGATCAAGTGACTCTTTTACTCCAGTTTGTCTCCTTTAGTCATTGTCCATTTGTTCACTGCTTCATTGTCATCTGAGGATATTTTTACACCCAGAGCTTCACAATCGGTCATGAAAATTTTCTTGCACAGCCTTTCAGGATTCTGAGCATAATCAGAACATGGCATTAACATTAATAAAACTTCTTGGTGATTATTCTCCCAATGGAAGTACCATTGTGTCTGACATGGGGTATCTGAAGTTTCAATCTAATATTAGAAGATAAAGTTTAATGGTTCCAGTCCAGTGATTAATTAATCACTGTTGGTTAGGAACCAGCAATAGTGACCTAGTACATCTTCAGTAGGCAAATAAAGGACAATCGCAAATGGTGAGAAGCATCAGGTGTACTTAATTTGCCAAAGCTGAGAGAAATTAAGTGAAGTTGATTTGAAGGACAAATTAAAATGTAATAGTGCAAGTGAGAGTTATTCTTTAAGAGAACATTAGAGAAACAGATGGCATAAATTGCACACCCTATATAAAAGCCCATGCAAGGTCAATGACAAATAAAAAGAAGAAATTAGGGGAAGAAGTAGCATGTAAGTTGATAAGGGCTACTAGTAATTGACCATAAACTGAAAATCACTATGAAATTAATAAGAAACTGAAGGCATATTTTGGATGAACAACCACAGTTGACATGAATAAACAAAACTAATGTACCCATATACACACCTCAGAATTCCCTTTTTTTCCCTTAAGGAATGTAATTTTTCCTAAGAATGCCAATTGTTTCTATCTAGCCAAGGGGTTATGCACTAAGAAACTCACCAATAAGAAAAGACTGAAGTCAGATTAAAACATATGGGTGATGTCTTCCTAAGAATCATTACAACATGAGGGTGAATAACCACAGAACAAACAGTTAAGAAAAGCAAACAATTCTTCATCCTTTTATTTTTTCAAATCAAGATATGTCTGAGGCATGAAGAGAGAGATGACGCTCAAGAGATAAATCTGAAGCAAATACTGTTAGGGTAGATGTTCATGAACAACTGGTCCGCATATGAAAAAGTGTGAGAAATAAGCAAAGTGCACAAATAGGGAGAAACTTCAGGAAGCACAGGAAAATTGTCTTTCATGAAAGACGCCAAGAATTCTACTCTTCACCTCTGGTGTTATTTGACTATAAAGGACTTTCGTGTTTGTTCCTTTTTTCGCTCATTATTCACACGCATGGGAAAGCTATGATTTTTCCTTTTGTTAGGGCATGGACATCACATGCCCAGCAGAGTTGGTTGAAAAGAAGAAATAGATTAGTTTGCTGGTTGCAGAAGGAGAGTACTTTTACACAACCCTTGGGATTATATACTGGTTTGGCCACCAGCTGGCCAATGATTCAGACAACCACAAATAGTTGTGCCTTACTCCATTAGGCCTGATGATAGTTTGCAATTCATTTGCAACAGGCAGAAAATGTACCACTTCCACCAGTTGTATATAAACATAGAATCTAAGAATCATAGCATGGTTTGGTTTAGAAGGGCCCTTACAGACCATTTAGTTCCAATCCTGCTGCCATGGGAAGGGACACCCTCCGCTAGACCAGGTTGCTCAGAGCCCAGCCCAACCTGGCCTTGGACACTTTCAGGAATGGGGCATCCACAACTTCTCTGGACAACATGTTCTAGTGCCTCACCACTCTCATAGTGAAGAATTCTTCATAATGCCTAATCTAAATCTGTCCTCTCTCAATTTAAAACTGCTCCCCCTCATCCTGTCACTACATGTCCTTGTAAAAGTCCCTCTCCAGATTTCTTGCACACCCCTTTTAGGCACTGGAAGGCTGCTCTAAGGTCTCCTCTGAGCCTTCTCTTCTCCAGGCTGAACAGCCCAACTCTCTCAAGCTGTCCTCACAGGAGAGGTGCTTCAGTCCCCTGATCATCTTCATGGCCCTCCTCTGGAATCACTCAAGCAGGTCCACATCCTTCTTGTGTTGATAATCCCAAAACTGAATGCAGGCCTAGGTGGAGTCTCACAAGAGCAGAATAGGGGGGAGAAACACCTCCCTTGACCTGCTGGTGATGCTCCTTTTGATGCAGCCCAGCATATGGTTGGCTTTCTGGGCTGTGAGTGCACTCTGAAGCCAGCTCATGTTGAGTTTCTCATCAGCCAACACCCCCAAGTCATTCTCCACAGGGCTGCTCTCAATCCACTCTCTGTCCAGCCCGTATTTGTGGTTGTGATTGCCCTGACCCAGGTGCAGGACCTTGCACTTGGCCTGTGGAACTTCATGACGTTGGCATTGGCCCACCTCTCCAGCCTGCCAAGATCCCTCTGGATGACATCCCTTCCCTCCAGTGTGTTGACTGCACCACACCTCTTGTTGTTGCCAGCAAATATGCTGAGGGGACACTCAATCCCACTGTCCATGTCACGGATAAAGATGTTGAATAGCGCTGGTCCCTGAGGGGTACCACTTGCCACTGATCTCCACTTGGAAATTGAGACATTGACCACAACTCTTTGAGTGTGACCATCCAGCCAATTTCTTATCCACCGGGTGGTCCATCCATCACATTCATGCATCTCCAATTTAGAGACAAAGATGTTGCGTGGGACAGTGCCTAATGCCTTGCACAAGTCCATGTTGGTTATGTCAGTTGCTCTTCTCTAATCCATCTATGCCATGGCCCAGTTGTAGAAGACCACCAAATTGGTCAGGCATGACTTGCCCTTAGTGAAGCCATGTTGGCTGTCACCAATCACCCTTTTATTTTCCATGTGCCTTAGTATAGTTTCCAGGAACAGCTGCTCCATGATCTTGTTGGGCAAGAGAGGTAAGACTGTCTGGCCTGAAGTTCTCCAGGTCTTCCTTTTTTACCTTTTTAAAAATGGGGCTATTTTTCCCCTTTTCCAGTCAACAGGAACTTCACTGGACTGCCGTGACTTGTAAAATATGATAAATAATGGCTTGACAACTTCATCTACCAGTTCCCTCAGGAGCTGCGGATGCATCTCATTAGGTCCCATAGACTTGTGCACCTTCAGGCTCCTTATATGATCTTGAACCTGATCTTCTCCTACAGTGCGTGGTCTTCATTCTCCCAGTCCCTGCTCTTGCCTTCTGTGATATGGGCAGTGTGGCTGAGGCTCTTGCTGGGGAAGACAGAGGCAAAAAGTCATCGGGTACCTCAGCTTTCTTCATGTCCTGGGTGACCAGGTCTTCTGTTTGCTTCCAGAGGGGGTCCACATTCCTTTGATCTTTTTTAGTGTAGTAAAATTGCTCCATTACTTTTGGACTGTAGTTGAGTCCACAGGCACCTATGTTTCCATGGGTATGCCTTTTTTACTGAAAGCAAAGAGTGGCAGCTCCTTGTGGAGGCTGGTCCTTTCCTGAAGAAGGATTTGCTGTCTTTTTTCTCCCTTCTCTTCTCCCACCTTTCCCAAATAGTCACAAGCAAACCAAATACTATTTTCCCCAGCTCTGTGTCCTTCCATGTTCCAGGTTGCCTAACTTCAATTTCACCTGCAGCTCTGCCTATGTTGCCTATGACCTTTCCCAGCACTATGACATGGTTGGGATCAACCCTGGCAAGGAAGCAAAAATAATGATATATTTAATAATTTTCTGAGTCATACAATCATAGAATAGTTAAGGTTGGAAAGGACCTTAAGATCATCTAGTTCCAATATAAATTATTTTAAACATTCACTTTTTAAAAAGAATGGACTCAGTGTGTCATAACATTCAAGAGTGTGTTGAAGGAGCAAGGAAAATGTTTGTACTTGTCTACATGCATGTTCATTGCATGCTCTGCCTTCTGTTCTGAACCTTTTATGAAAAGTCAGAGTCCTGTTGTAAAGTCTGTTTCTGTTCCTGAGAATCTATATAGCAAAAATAAAGCTCAGAACATATTTTCTTTATCAAATGCTGAGGATTTTGTTTCCATTCAAGCAACTCCTTGTGGTTTATATGTTTAAAATTAAAAAATTTTTGTTGCATTAGTATTTCTCTTGAGATCATCTCTAAATCTGATCCTTCATCCCTGGATTTTTCTCTTGTCTCTGACTCCTACAACAATCTGACAAAATCTACGTTGTAAATTACAGCTTTGAACAGCAGTATCACATGCAATGATGCAAAACACAAAAAAAGCCATTGTTGTCATCAGTTCAACACTGTTTACACTTAAACATCAGATTGCAGAAGCTGATGAAACTACCTTAGAAAACCAGAGCGTTTTGATAGTTTACAGTGTTGGGGAAACAAAATAAATTTCTTATGATCCCATCTGGAGTTTCTTGGAAGTTAACCCAAGCTGGTTTGGTACTTTTTTCTTTCAAATTCCATTTAATGAACAAAAGGAAAAAAAAAATCACTTCAGGTTGTTTACATCCTTCATTTTTCTGTCTTTCCCCTCTTTCTTCCCCTTTTTTTCATTATGTTCTGGGTTAAGGTTTCAGATTTATTTGGCAGTGTATTTGGTGTAAAGAATCAGCATCTATTAAATCTCTAAAAGGACCATCTGTATAACAGCAAATGTGAGTCAGTAGGTCCTAGCAGCTGCTATATGTATGCAAACCTCCTGCCTCTCTCCATTTATTTTTTACACTGTCTCTTTTACTTTCAAAATATGCTACGTTCCCTTAGATCAGTTACTATTTTTTGTCTGATAGGAATATCTCAGAAATATTTAATTCTCAGAAATGCTTGGTCTTCTTTAGTTACATAAAGGTACTAATTTTTCCTTTGTGCCCACTTAGAGCATGATGTATCTTTAATGGTGTTTCACCGTATCAGAAATCTTACTGTTATTTTGGTTTGCTTACATGCTGCATTGAAATATGTGCACCATAGTATATAGCAGGAAATGAATAGCACCTCACAGCAGTTCATGTGATCCCACTTGTCTATGAGTGGTTCTGGGACAAGATATTTGTATTCAACAGCAAAAATGTAAAAATAGCTGGATCACCACCCTCCCCCCATATCCCCAGTGAAAACCTGTCAGAAATTATTGACATTCCACCCGGGTTTTTTTCCCATTCATCCCTCACTGGTGGCTGTGGAAATTAGCTTTCCACACTGCTGTCTCATGATTATAATTCTCTAAATTTAGGATGTCAAGGTACCCAGAAGAGGTGGTGGAGCCCATCTGGCTCACCATGCAGATGGCCAGAGGATACTGAAAAAGCATTGCTCTGCTCTGTGTCCAAAGCTGAACTTCTCACACTGTTCTATTTTTGAACCTTATTGAAGTTCACAAACTTTGACGTTGCAAAGTCCACCTACCATCCAGCTATCAGTAGTGTTTCTCAGGGTCTGGTGCTATTTAACCTCTTCAATATTAACCTGGACAATGGGACAGAGCGCACTCTTGGTATGCTTGCAGGTGATAGCAAACTGGAGGGAAAAGGTGTTATAGTGGAGAGCAGGACTGCTAACCAGATAAAATTTAGCATTCTGCAGAACTGGGTTGACATTAACTTCTTGAAGATTATTAAAGGCAAGTCTTGAGTCTGGCTGGAATACTCCCATTCAGCAGTGCAGGGCACAAACTAATTAGAAAGAGGTTTGCAGAAAAGGACTTAAGATGTCCTGGTAGTCAAGCTGAACACAATTCAGAGTGTGTCCTGACAGGTTTTAGAAGACAAATGTCTACTAAATAAGTAAAAGGAAATTATTTTTTTTTCCTCCTTCACACTTGTGAGATTGCGCCTGGAGCAATGGCTCATCAGAGACCTTATCTTTAAGGAACATTTTTACTTCCATGGGTCATACTCATACTTGAAGCTGCTTGTATCTATTTTTAGAAAAAGAAAAAAAAAATATCTCTTCAGTTCCTGAAGTACAGAAGGTTATTACTCTCAGTAGAAAGAGGAAAAGCACTGGCATGGAAATATATACCTAATCCTTTATTCTTTATGTACATTTGCAAATACATAGTTATAGTGTGGTATGAAAAGGTTGCATTAGTATTAAAGGGTTTATGCTTTCTGGTCTGCAAAGACAAATTTTATGTCAACGCCTATTAACAAATTATATTTTAAACAGCTTGCTAACTTTTTCTTTCCAACTCAACAGCCCTCTAATCTGCTCACATCATCAATGTAACTTTATCATGACATTTTAGCAATAAAGCATCTGCAAAGTCGTAGTATCTTGGTATTTAGCCTTAAGAAATTACCGTTTTGGGGGAGTGAAAAGAAACTGAACTGTTTACAGTTCACATCCTGGTCTCCCCCTTGTATCTTTTAACTTGAAGCACCTGCTCACTGAACAAGCACATGGAATATTTCACTTACAGATTTATAAGCTCCATGAGGGACTCTTCTCTCTTTGATCCAGGTTGTTTTTCTTTTGCCAGACAGATGTACAGTGAAGAGCCAACTGTAGGAGTGAAACGCTTTAGAATCCAAACAGTGCCTCTATTATATTGCAGATGAGCAATATGTAAATGTCCGTGGTGTTAGGTAATGAACAGCTGAGGTAGTGAGCAAAGCTAAGTGCACAAATGGCAAGGCTGCAGAAAGTTGTTTGTTTCACCTAGGCTGCTTAAAAACTGGGTTATGTTCAGATTGAAGCCATGTCTATGATTTATCAAAACATTTAGAGTTGCATAGTATAATTGCAATCCCATCTTTTTGGTTTTTAATATTTGCTTGAGTGGTATCTCCACAGTAAGATGCTGAGACGTAAACCAACTATTCTCTCAGTCCTAAGCTCTTCTCAGTTGTCAGGAATTCGAGACCATGGGTAATTTCAGAAGGCAATTTCCATGATTTGCTGTTGTTTGGTTGCTGTCTTGGGTATTACAGTAAAATTCCCGTAGGGGCACTTAACGCAAACAGAAATGTTGTGAGCACCATAGAATAAGAATGTTTCACAGGGGTGAGGCAAATGAGAGGTTGTTAATTTGGCTTTTGTAAAGAACAAGGCACAGGGGATTCTTTCTGATTTTCTGGAGCAAACTCCAATATCACTGGACAGAGCTCTGGCCCTTGCACTAACCTCTGTAACAGCAGTAAATTAACAATATATTATGGATGTAAATTAGCCAGAAGAGATCAAGGAAGAATTGAGGTTCTCAACAGCATGAGATGCTATGAAAGACTTGATATGGCTATTCAAGCAATTAGTCACCATTCATTATGAATAAGGGGTTTGCACAAGGTAGTTTACAAGCTGAATGTGGATTAGGGTACCCCCTTTTGAAGGACTTAGAGATCACCTCAATTTACTAAATCCTGAAAGAGTTCCAGAGAAAATGCACCAAATGCATTTGATTTCACTCTGCTCAGTGGTTCCCATCAGATGAGTTATTCCCAGAGACACTGTTTTCTCCAGATTCAACTCAACCATCTGGCTCACCAGTTAATTTTTACTATATTTTGTATTTTCTGAGGTGACTCTCGAGAGGGGATGCCTGCAGTGCCTGATCCGGGGGAGGCTCGGCGTCCAGGAGCTTCACCTCGGAGCAGCAACAGGCACAGAGGGAGCCTCAAGTCCTCGACACGACTTCCCCAGGAGCCTGCAGCTCAGCGGGCGCGAGCAGTTGACTCACAGGGGACTGCGCCAGGAGGAGCGGTATCACCCTGACTGGTTAAAAACCTGCCCCAGCGAGCGCGAGCGACCAGGGCGGGTTCGAGGCAGTTTGCGCAGGCAGGCGAGCAGGATGGTGAGCGGGTTGGTGGGCACTTGCCATGTGACCAGGGCTTGGTCTGGGAGCAATGCTCTGGCTTCCCCAGCCAGTGTAGCCACCCAGACACAGCCGATGGGAAGGGAGGCTCCAGCACAGAGCTTGGGGTGTAGAGAGCACCTGCACTGCTCTCCTGGGAGGAGGGTACACAATGGGCAGGGCTGCACTCGATGCTCCCTGGTGGAGGTCCTCCTGCAGCAGGTGGCTGAGCTGCAGGAAGCTGTTACCAGGCTGAAAGGTGTCAGGGTAGCTGAGGGGAAGCAGCACTGCTTGCTCCAGGACCAGACTGTGCAGGGGCCTTGAGCGTCTTCTGTAGCTCATGCAGGAAAGGAGGCTGCTAACCCAGGAAGCTGGGAAACAGTAACAGAAAAAAACAACAAAAAAAGGAGGAAGAGGACAATTAAAAGCAAGGGGCTTCCTCCTACATCTGTTGTCTCCACCCAGAACTGCTTTGCTGTCCTGCAGGGGGCTGATGAGGAGCCACACTCTCACCAGGAACAACCGCCTGATGCACTGATAAAGAAGGTCACTACTGGTGCTGCCAGGAAAAAGCGGCGGGCCGTAGTAGTAGGGGACTCTGCACTGAAAGGCACAGAGGCAGCCATCTGTCAGCCTGACCCAGGCTCAAGGGAGGTGTGTTGCTACCAGGGGCTCGGATCAGGGATGTTGCCGAGAAGCTGCGTGCTCTAGTTGGTCCCACCGACTATTACACACTTCTAGTGATCCATGTGGGTGCTACTGATATAGATAGCAGTAGTCCGGAGAACATAAAGAATGACTACAGAGCTCTGGGAGAGGTGGTTAGGGGCTCTGGAGCTCAGATTGTCTTTTCGTCAATTCTCCAGGATACAGGACAGGACCTTAAAAAGGCTAGGAGGATTGGCCACGTTAATACATGGCTAGAAGGGTTGTGTCATAGTCAGGAGTCTGGGTACCTTGAACATGGGACTCAATTTAGTAGGCGAGGTCTACTGGGGGATGGTGGAGCTGGTCTGACAAAGGAAGGGAAGAGTGGATTTGGTAGGAGGCTTGCTAGACTGGTCAAGGATGCTTTAAACTAGATGTGTTGGGGGAGGCGGGCATCATTCCATCCCAACACACCCAGTCAGTTGCCAGAACCTATAGTAAACGTTCATAGCAATGTAGAGATATTCCAGCTGCTCCAGCCAATGAGCTGCCTTCAATTGGAGCTTGATTCAAATGCCTCTATACAAATGCCCGTGGTATGGGGAACAAACAAGAGGAATTAGAGATGTGTGCACATCTATGGGGGTATGATATCATAGGCATCACAGAAACATGGTGGGATGGCTCCTATGACTGGTGTGTTGGAATGGAAGGTTAAAGGCTCTTTAGGAAAGACAGGCCCGGTAGGCTGGGAGGGGGAGTTGCTATTTATGTTAGGGATAGTCTGGAGAGTATGGAACTCTGTCTGGGGACAGGTGAGCAGTCAACAGGGAGTTTGTGGGTCAGGGTTAAAGGGAGAACAGCGATGGGTGACATTATTGTGGGGATCTGTTACAGACCGTCCGACCAAGAGGACTCGGTGGATGAAGCGCTCTACAAACAGATAGGAACAGCCTCATGTTCTCAGGCCCTTGTTCTCATGGGAGACTTCAACCACCCTGATATCTGTTGGAGGGAGGGTACAGCCCAGCACAAGCAATCCAGGAGGTTCCTCGATTGTGTGGAAGACAACTTCCTTCTGCAAGTAATAGAGGAGCTGACAAGGAGAGGTGCCATGCCTGACCTCGTCCTCACCAACAGGGAAGGGCTGGTTGGGAATGTGACGCTCCAGGGCAGCCTTGATTGCAGCGATCATGAGATGGTCGAATTCGAGATCCTCAAAACAGTGAGAAGAGCATGCAGCAAGCTCACTGCTCTGGACTTCAAGAGAGCAGATTTTGGCCTCTTCAGGAACCTGCTCAGTAAGATTCCATGGGATATAGCCCTAGAGGGCAGGGGAGCCCAAGGCTGTTAGTTGATATTCAAGGATCACCTGCTGCAAGCTCAGGAGCAATACATTCCTACAAGAAGTGCGTGCTGCAGGAGGGCCAGGAGATCTTCTTGGATGGATAACGAGCTGTTGAGCAAAATTCGAAGGAAAAAAGGGGCTTCTAAAAGGTGGAAACAAGGACAGGATGCCTGGGAATAATACAGAGATGTTGGCTGGGAAGCTAGGGACCAGGTTAGGAAAGCTAAGGCCCACTTAGAATTAAATTTGGCAAGGGGTCTGAAAGATAACAGGAAGGGATTCTATAGGTACATTGCAAATAAAAGACAGGCTAGGGACAATGTGGGCCCTCTCCAGAAGCTATCGGGAGAACTGGCTACCCTGGATTTGGAGAAGGCTGAGGTTCTTAATGACTCCTTTGTCTCAGTGTTCACAGGAAAATGCTCTGGCCACACCACCCAAGTCTTGGAAGGCAGACGCGGGGACGGTGAGAATGAAGACCCTGGGCTCACTGTAGGAGAGGATGTGGTTCGAGATCATCTTAGGAACTTGAACGTACACAAGTCCATGGGACCGGATGAAATCCATCCTGAAGGATGCTGGCAAATGAAGTTGCTAAGCCACTGTCCATCATATTTGAAAAATCATGGCAGTCAGGTGAAGTTCCCGATGACTGGAAAAAGGGAAATATAACCCCCGTTTTTAAGAAGGGGAAAATGGATGAGCCGGGGAACTACAGAGCAGTCAGCCTCACCTCTGTGCCTGGCAAAATCTTGGAGCGGATTCTCCTTGAAGGCACGTTGAGGCACATGAAAAACAAGAAGGTGCTTGGTGGCAGCCAGCATGGCTTTACTAAGGAGAAATCCTGCTTGACCAATTTGTTGGCCTTCTACGAAGGGGCTACGGAACTGATGGACAAGGGTAGAGCAGTTGATGTCATCTACCTGGACTTGTGCAAAGCGTTTGATACTGTCTCACATGACATCCTTCTCTCTAAGTTGGAGAGACATCAATTTGATAGGTGGACCACTCGGTGGATAAAGAACTGGCTGGATGGCCGCACGCAAAGAGTAGTGCTCAATGGCTCAATATCCAGTTGGAGACCAGTAACGAGTGGTGTTGGGACCGGTCTTGTTCAACATCTTTGTGGGTGACATGGACAGTGGGATTGAGTGTGCCCTCCCCAAGTGTGCCAATGACACCAAGCTGTGTGGTTTGGGTGATACACTGGAGGGAAGGAATGCCATCCAGAGGGACCTTGACACGCTTGTGAGGTGGGCTGATGCCAACCTGATGAAGTTTAACCATGCCAAGTGCAAGGTCCTACATCTGGGTGGGAGCAATCCCAGGCACAGCTACAGGTTGGGCAGAGAAGAGATTCAGAGCAGCCCTGCGCAGAAGGACTTGGGGGTGTTGGTCGATGAGAAAATGTACATGAGGCAGCAGTGTGTGCTTGCAGCCCAGAAAGCCAACCGTATCCTGGGCTGCATCAAAAGGAGCGTGACCAGCAGGTTGACGGAGGTGCTCCTGTCCCTCTGCTCTGCTCTCGTGGGACCTCACTTGGAGTATTGTGTGCAGTTCTGGTGTCCTCAACATAAAAAGGACATGGAACTGTTGGAACAAGTACAGAGGAGGGCCATGAGGATGATGAGGGGACTGGAGTACCTCCCATATGAAGATAGGCTGAGAAAGTTGGGGCTGTTTAGCCTGGAGAAGGGAAGGCTGCATGGAGACCACATAGCAGCCTTCCAATACCTGAAGGGGGCCTATAGGGATGCTGGGGAGGTACTCTTCATGAGGGACTGTAGTGATAGGAGAAGGGGTGACGGGTTCGAACTTAAACAGGGGAAGTTTAGATTGGATATGAGGAGGAAATTCTTTCCTGTAAAGGTGGTGAGGCCCTGGAATGGGTTGCCCAGGGAAGTTGTGAATGCTCCATTGCTGACAGTGTTCAAAGCTGGGTTGGACAGAGCCTTGGGTGGCATGGTTTAGTGGGAGATGTCGCTGTCCCTAGCAGGGGGGTTAGAACTAGATGATCTTGAGGTCCTTTCCAACCCTAACTCTTCAACGATTCTACGATTCTATATAGTACTATATAAAGTGCATACACTACTATGTGAGTACTTCATCTCTTAGTGGCCTGACTGCAACCATTGCATCTGATTTAGTCCATTCTTTGGTTTGATTGTTTCTAAAGTTTGTTGCTTGTGTACCCAGTTACCACTGTTTTGTGTACTTTCTAGGGATTTTTTTGGTAAAAAAAGCCCATCCAAAAATTAAGCTAATGGGATTTTGTGTTTTACAATCTTAAATTTCTTTCTTCTAATATTTTTTTCTGGTGCTGTTTTCTTGTTCTGTCGACGTATATAGATAGGATCATGCTTACAGTTAGTGCTGTGTACTAATGGCTAGTAATTCATGGGATGAGCACTCCAAATAACACATGGCATTTCTGCTGAACTGCCCTAGGAGATGTTTATCTCCACTCTTGATGCATTTTCATACATGCTCATCATTTTTTATAATACGTAGGGTATCATCAAAATAGTAGAACAACTTAAATCAACTTCATGTTTCTCAAATATTGTTTGAGAAAGCATGACTCAGAAATGTACATTAATAAGAATGAAAAATAATATCATATTCAACTATGGTTTCTTTCTTTGGGGAAAATGTTTTTCCTCTGTTAATCATGGCCTCTTGATTAATGTACTATATTTCTTCTTACAAGCTGGTTTATTCCCTATGAATTAAAGTCAGCCTTCATTTAGGGTATTAAAAAAGAATTTAATAACTGCATGGGGAGGTGAAGGCTCCCTCTGAGAGCAGTCTTCTTCATTTAAGCTCTTTCACAAATGTTGAATGGCTCCCCTCCTGGGCCACTCACTTTTTACAATTCTGATGTACCAGGGTGTGTGCATGTCTGTGCAGAGGTAAACTCCATAATTCAGTCTTCAGAGAATGTTTCTGCAGGGGAATGGAGAAGTGCTCCACCCCACAGGCAATGTCCAGATGGTGGTACTCATTAAGCAGTGTCACATGAAACCGTTCATAAAATATCACAAGCCTAACACTTTATCCCTGCCCTGTCTACATGTTCATCCTTGCCTGTGAACTGGAATAAGTAATTAAAGGTTAATGGGGATATAGGCCAAATACTTTCCAAGCTAACTGTAATTAAGGAAGCAACTCAGTCTTGGGCATCCTTGGGACTAATTTGCAGTAGAGGTTGTAATGGAATCAGGTCAACAGGAGGGCAGGTGCTGTAATAGAGACAGCCTTCTCGTACCCTGGCAAGATCAATTCAGTCTACAATGACTTCTTATTGCAAAGATAAATTTTGAATAACGTGTGGACTGATACGTAACTGTTCTCCTGCCTTGCACTGGGTAAAGTAACAAACAGAAGTATTAGCCTACTTCTCCTAACAGCAGACCCTCTAAGGAAATAAAATTCCTCATTCTAGAAGCAAAGTAAAGGAAGTGTGACTTTCTGCTTCGCTTTTGATCATAAGGTTAAATGTGGCCATACTCGGGCAAAGCAGCTGATGAGTTTATTACTTTGTGAGTCATTTATTTCTTCAGGAAGGAGGATTGCTTAAAGATTTCACTTGGCCATTAATTGACTTCAAGATTGGTGCATATTCAAACAATGGGAAAATGTTAATGTCCAAAGATGTCAGGAGTGGGGTGTCAGTAACAATGTTCATTTAAGACTAATGGAAACCAAAATTATTTTTTTTTTTCTGGATAAATGGAGCAGGAAAAATCTGCCTTTTTCATTTCAAACTTTCTTCCAGAGATAACGTTGCAAGTGACTTTGTGTGCTTTGCTATGTTCAGTTTTGAATTTGTGTGTCATATTTTACTGTTTCAGGCACGCTGACATATCCTTCCTAAGGTCAAATGTCACTAGCCACTTTCAGAAGGACCATATAAGTTTAGGTTTTTAGTTGTGTGTAATGTCTGTATGGCAAGTTCAGAGAAACAGGTTGAAAAGCCTTGCATTTCTAAAACTCTGTGAAACAATTGAACCTTTTTTGGGGAAAAAGAAAAAAATATTCTTGTAAAGATAAGAGGATTCACTGTCGTGTATTGTGTCAGGAGTCACAGTTACAAACATGTTAAGTTCCTCACCCTGGTAGCTTGATACAATTTTAAGTCTCCAAGGTTTCCCCTTTCTGCTTTTTTTCTGATTTTTTATTAGGAAGGAGCAAGAATCATTTAAATATAGCAATATTGGTAAAGAATCATAAGGAGGAAGGTATATTAAAGTAATATAGGCTGTTACTTGGATTGGTGATCAGAAATGTTTATGCCGTTTGGATCTTTATGAACTTTGTGCTGCCTTGGCCTTCAGATTTCTTCTAGTCTATTTTTATCCAAGAGATCATGAGTTACATATCTTAAATAAGACATCCTAGAAGATCTCAGCTGTCGTTATATCAGTAAGTTAAGAACAGTTACAAGACTTGCACAGTACTGAGATGATTTAAAAGCTGTAGCTTATAATATAAGCCATTAATAACTCTCAGTAGCTATTGGTACACACAGACTGATAAAGTAAAATGATTGCTAGACTATCTTCAAGTTTTAAACATGGCTGGTTCTCTGATACCAGTTATTCAGGATGTAACTGACCAGGTATTTGATCTGAGAAAGTGGCTCTGTCACCTTGATCTTAGCAGGCTGTGGTACAGTTTATTTCTTTGTCATTTAGTCTCAAGAAAACATGTACAGTAGATTTACAGCACATTTTGTGTCTGCGCTGTCCCAAGCTGCTAAGACGTGAGCCTTTGCTGCAGCAAAGCCTTTACTGGGGCATGGCAGAAGAGAAAGCACAAGAGTCTTGTTCTCTTGTCCTCTGGCAGTGACTGGAGCGTAAATGCAAGAGCACGGGTGCTTCTGCCACCTTTCTCCCCCATTTTCTTGAAGTGTGACTTCCAGACAGATTGTTCCTCAGTAGCCAATCTGTAAAATGGGAATAAATTATTCTTACGGGACATTCATAATTATAAAGATGTCATTCAAGTGTGTAACTATTTAATTCAAAAGCAGCTTTGTTCAGGTGTTTATGGCTCTTAGTAGTAAAAGTCATGGAGGTACAAAAGAGAAAATGATTTGTCTTCTGAGTGATGAAGCTGCAATTCTCTTAGCTTTCATAACCTGCATAAAAGAGTTTGTTACAGAACTTGCTGTTATTTTCATAAGAGTATAATGATCTATCTTCACACAAGATACACATCCTGCTTAATGGAGGAGTAAGACTTTGCAGTACATTCATGCGTTAGTTTTACATGTTTATACATTGAATAATAAGGATGTTCACAGCATCACAAAAGGTCAGTAAAGCTAGGCTATATTTTTCAGATATTTGCAAAGTTGATGTTTAGCAATATTATGGGTACTAACACATGAAATTTCCACCTAACAGTGGAACTACCTGTGTGGTGAAGCATAAAATCAACAGATGTGACTGACATCTGAGGGTTAACAGAGTATTTGTAAGGCTGTCTTTGAGAAAAGGTTATTTCCATAGGATGAGGTGATTGAAAGCTTTTATTCATCTTGAATTTGCCTTTCTGAAGAGGCTGTATGATAACAATTGTTAAAGTTTTCCTTTGCTGGCATGATTGCTTGAAGCTCCTCCTAATGCCCAACATGTAATTGATCAGTAGAAAGACCTCATATTTCCATTTATAATGTTCATAATGAATGTTTAGAAAGACAAACTTAACTAAGGAACAAGAGATAAGGTGATATAAGAGTCATCAGTGTGAAACCTTGTCAGTGTTCATGCAGGTCTCAAAATCTAGACTGTATAAGTATATATATACAAATACACATATATATACATATGTACATACATGTATACACACATAGATATATCTAATAGGTAGATATGAAGACAGTATTGAATGCAAACCTTTTTTACCTCTTCCTTAAAGCCCAGAACTGTATAGAAGAAATAGAGCAGGTAGCATGTAAAATGTACAGAAGAGGTCATCCTTATAAAGGACCATGACAATGAGTTTTGTGTAAGACCAGTATATATATTATTATCTAAAAAGACCTTTCAAATAGTTGGCTTTTAGTGTCTATTTTAAATGTTCAATGGGGTGCGAAGAACACTGAACCAGGCAGGACGGGCTGAACCATTAAGGTATTTTTCTCTGGAAGAAAGAATCTAAGACACTAGCTACTGTAGAACTTGCTGTGCGTTGTTCCATGAAAACATGCTAGAAATAACTGAAAGCTGAGAAGCCCTTTTTCTGCAGTACTTCACAAATGTCTGATGAAAGTATGGCTGCACATATGCGGTTCTTGACCTCTAGCAGCTCTTAGCTGTATGTGGGAAGGTGGTCATTTGTAAGCCATTTGATCTACGGTTAGAGGACCTTCATATGGAGGCAGGAAGGTTGCTCTATCAGTGATGTTCAGCAATGAAAGGGTGTTTGATTACTGCGACCGTGGGGGAAGCAAGCGGACGAACCAATATGGTTGATAAAGCAAGCTTCTATTTTATTAGCAAAAATCATCGCTTTATATATGTTTTACTCTAATTGTAATACACGTCGTATACATTGATTGGATACACGTTGCAACGTGCTATAACATGATTGGTTACCATACAACACAATCTTGCCAAGTCCTTCCCAGTGGTGGTCTGCTTATCAGTCTTCTCTTCATTCTTCTACCTGATACCATCTTCCTAGGTACTTTCCCCAAGGCTCAGGGAGAAACTGTCCTTGTCCATTATTGGTTCTCTAGATCATTATTACCATGGTTACATCTTCTGATAATGGTTTCTTGATGTACCACAGCAACAAGCTAGAACAGATGTTATCACACTCACACAGGCGATTGTTCGCAGAGCTCCACCAGTGACCCGTTACCTTGTGCTGTTAACCATTCTCCAACAATTCCCCCTTTTTCTTTTTGTGCTAAGAGCACATTATTCATGGCCTTCATGGCCATAGTCTTCACACAAGATATAATACACCCAATAATCAATAATCCTATTATAAGCACAATTAAAATAATAAATCCTTGCTTGACTAACTCTCTTAACCATCCTGATAGACCCCATCCATTTAATAACGTGTCTAGTGGACTTTGCCATTCTTGCAATTTTTTCATATTATCATTCAACTGTCTGATCTTGTCATGAATGGACTGGGATTTATCAGTAAGGTTAAAACAACACATTCCATCAAATTCTTCACAGCCATGACCATGAGCAAGCAATAAAAAATCAATAGCGGCGCGATTTTGCAAGGTAGCTTTTCTTATACTATCAGCTTCTGTAGCAAGATCATACAAAATTTTAGAAGTTATATTGATTTGTTTTCCTGCCCAACAAGTTAGGGCTTTAATCACTAAAGCATTGTGTATTGAGCTAAGAGATGGCAAAAATATAGCAGATGCAACTGTTGCTGCAGTGTCCCATAAGGTTACTGTATCAGAGCAATTATCATCCAAAACTTGCAATGCTCTTTTTGATTGATGTTGCTCTTGATTCAACTGAGAAAGTTGCAACAGTTGATGTTTCTTTGGTGTTATCAATGTTAATTTTCCTATATAACATGGTCCACCAAATGGCTTACAAGGGATACCGGGCCAAGCTCTATCCCCACATATTAAAAAATAGCCTGGGGGTAGTGCTTTAGCTCTGGGTTCTGGATATTTAATTTCTTGCATTGGACAATAAGATTGGTTATTATATTTTACATTTAAAGGCGATACACTAGTTTCAACTGGTCCTTTTCCATTGGATGTAGGACTAAACTTAACACATCCTTCTGCTGGTTCTGAACTCAACAAACTTAATTCTTGTGGAGGTAAGATTACCTTTGTTGAGTTTCTGATTAATAAAGCATTCAAAGTAGACATAAAACTCCAAGAGGTAAGGTTAGCGGCTTGTCTAATAACCGTAGCATTCAAAGGGATTGACAACTTTACCCATTTATCAGTGAAATCAGAAAGATTAACAATAGGGCTTCCTATCAAACAGGTTTTAAATGGATTACCAACTTGATGCAAAGATAAACAAAAGTCGTCTACCCCCGCTTCGTGAGCCCACTTTGTCCAGACATTCCCCATATTATGACCATCAATCAGTTCCTTGGGGAGATGTTGACTCAAAGTTGTCTGTAGAGTGAGTGCCGTCAGGAGCAGGAGCAGGTTTGGTCCGTTTCGATGGTATCCATTAGGGACCTGTAGGTGTAAGTACACACATATATCCTCGCCCTAAATATTTAACTTCTGCTGGGCCTTTCCAAATACCCGTGGCTGGATCTTTATATTGTACAAAAAAGGGTACTTCTCGTGATTGTTGAACCTTTTCTGGTGCAATTATTAGGCCTTTGTTTGACAATGTAGTTGTCAGATGTTGTTCTTGCTGACTTGTGAAGGCAGATTCTTGTGCCAACAAAATATCATCCATATAGTGATATATAATTGTGTGAGGCCATTGTTGGCGAATTGGTAATAAGGCATTGTCCACAAAGAGTTGACACAGTGTTGGACTATTTTTCATGCCTTGTGGTAAAACTGTCCATTCAAAGCGTTGTGCAGGAGCATCTCGATTGATTGCAGGTAGGGTAAAGGCAAAACGTTGAGTATCTTTAGGGTGTAACTTAATAGTGAAAAAACAATCTTTCAAGTCAATTATCAGTAAATGCCAGTCTTGTGGTAACATTGCCGGGTTGGGAAGTCCAGGTTGAAGCGCTCCCATTGTTTGCATTTGAGCATTTACAGCTCTTAAATCATGTAGTAAGCGAAACTTTCCTGATTTCTTTTTGATGACAAAAATTAGAGTATTCCATGGACTTGTAGATGGTTGTACATGTCCTTGTTGTAACTGTTCCATGACTAAAAAATGAGCTTGTTCTAGACTTTCCTTTTTCAACGGCCACTGCTCGATCCACACGGGATCTTGAACAGTCCATGTGAGTTGGATCGGGAAAGTCCATTCTGCAGTGACCGTAATTAAAAAGGTTTATCTGTTAAAATCAAGCCCAAACAGTTCAAAACGTCTCGACCAATAAGCATATTTACATTTGCAGGTAGTGACATTACTGTGACATGGGTGAACACGGTTTGTTGATCTAACACAATCTGAACTCTGTTTAGACTGCGTTGGACTGAGGCCGTGCCACCAACGCCTTCCACACCTCTCATCATAGCTCGCAATGGCCAGTGAGATGGCCACTGTGTGCTAGAGAGAATGGTGATGTCTGCTCCAGTGTCTAACAGAGCCAGCAGTTGCAATTGTTCACCTTCATGTATAATTGTCACAGAAACAATTGGTCGTTGATTCATTGACATAGTTAACAAAGCTATGTCTCCTGTGGATCCAAATCCAAAATTACCCCGAAAAGGAGTAGTTTCTGCAGTCATAGATGCTGTTAGTTGTGACAAGGGTATTAATTGAGCAATTTTGCTTCCCTTTTTCACAACCATTGGTGGAAAATGCGTTTGAACTATTATTTGTATTTCCCCGGTATAGTCACTATCAATCAGTCCTGGTAATACAAATAGTCCTTTTATGCTAGCCGAAGAACGTCCTAATAATAGAGTTCCTTGAGGTTGGTTGTTAATAATAAGTGGACCCTTGACACCGGTAGGAATTTTTCGAGGATGATTATCGGTTAAAACAATTTCTACTGCGGTTGCCAAGTCCAAACTGAGGCACCCTCTGGTCGCTGGGTGCAGGTCGCTGGCTGGTTGCATGGTATTTCCCCTGTCTTCATCAACTTGAGATTTTGGTTTAACATCATCTAGTTTTTCCTGTGCTACAGCAGCTATACGTTTTTCTTCCTTATATTTCTTTAAACAGTTAATAACTTCCTTCCAAGTTTTCATTAACTTTTTCGCAGATTTATCATCGTCTATTACCATGTCCCACAGGCAATCACCGTACGCTCTCCATTCAGTGATTTCAAACAATAGGTCTGACTGTTTAAAAAATTCCTTTGATATTCCTAGGTCGATTAGACCCAGTAATTCCTTTGAACTAATATCCTTAGGACATACCCCCCGCTTTTCTAAAAAGCATTATAACAATAATGCTACCTCTTTCTCCATTGCGCGCGACTTATTGATTGCAGCCTTCTCACTTGGGTAGCAACAGTATCGGCGTGGCGAGCCTCCTTTATTTTGTTTCGGCCTTATCCTTATTATCTTTTGGCCTTATCCTTATTATCTTCTTCTCTTGGGCTCAGGCACGGACGGCACATATCCAGCATGTGCAGTCTTTTGCCCCCCGACCGCTGCTGTCGGTGCCTTTCCGATCCCACGGTCCGGTGGAAACAGGGATTGGGGGTCCCTGTTCGGGCGCCACTTGCGACCGTGGGGGAAGCAAGCGGACGAACCAATATGGTTGATAAAGCAAGCTTCTATTTTATTAGCAAAAATCATCGCTTTATATATGTTTTACTCTGATTGTAATACACATCGTATACATTGATTGGATACACGTTGCAACGTGCTATAACATGATTGGTTACCATACAACACAATCTTGCCAAGTCCTTCCCAGTGGTGGTCTGCTTATCAGTCTTCTCTTCATTCTTCTACCTGATACCATCTTCCTAGGTACTTTCCCCAAGGCTCAGGGAGAAACTGTCCTTGTCCATTATTGGTTCTCTAGATCATTATTACCATGGTTACATCTTCTGATAATGGTTTCTTGATGTACCACAGCAACAAGCTAGAACAGATGTTATCACACTCACACAGGCGATTGTTCGCAGAGCTCCACCAGTGACCCGTTACCTTGTGCTGTTAACCATTCTCCAACAGATTACCTGCATGTTTCTGGAGTAGATTGTTGTTACAATCAGAGCAAAAAGCTATTTTGTTTTGCTCACTTATAGGGAAGCTAAAGAATAGAAGTAATTATTTGCTAAAGCTATAAAGCAGTATGGTACAATCAGGTGCACTACAGCAAAAGAGGATAATTGCTGGAAAATCCAGGAGCCATCTGAATTCTCTAACTGCTGCTTCAAGAAGAGCAAGTGAGACGCTGAAAGACACCACAGTCAGAGTAAGGTTTTTTGGAGAAAAGACTTTCATATAGCAGGGCATATTGCAAACCTATAGTTGAGGGAGAATTAAGTTGCGTCAACCCAATTTAACAGGGCGGAAGTATAATTCAAACTGAGTGCTGAAGGGAAGGAAGTAATTGTAGCTAGGCACAACCAGCCTAGGATGGCAATTGCATCTGAATTGATTAAAATCATTATTTGTTCATAGCCAAAGGAGCGGTTGAAGATCTAAATCTGAGCTTCACTTTGAAAAAACACAACCTCCCCCACAAACCCAGTATTTCATTATTTGTGCCTTTGATTTGAGAAAACACTTTGGCTCACAAAAAAACAGCTTCAGTGAGGCTGAATAACCTGTTTTTTGTGAAACCTACTCCCCCATTCTGTTTCAAAGTGATTACAGAGTAACTCTGCTCTGTGATGACACGTTGCCGCTAACAGTGAGGTAGAGAAACAGAGCTAGGAAGTGGAATGGCTTTGGTAAGGAAATTAAGTTTAGTCTGAACAACTGGTCTACACAAAGCGGAAAAGAGAAGCAGCACTCCTTCTCAGGAGAAATGAAGTCTCAGAAGGTAATTCTCTAATAAATGAGATAAGGGAACTGGAGGACAGCACTGATTAAATTAAAGGTTTGAAATAAGAAATTAACAGTAAAGCAACCTGTCCAGAGAGAAAACTTCTGCCAGTTACAATGTGTTGTGTAGGGGATTACTCAAGCTGCCTCAAGAAGGAACAGGGAGTTAGTGATCCTACAGTAGTATTTGAATACCCAGATGAACTGCATTATTATTCAGGGAAATCACTAGAGAAGAAAGATGGCACGATCTAATTTAACAGAAGTGGCCTATATTTACCATTTAATCGCAAAGTAGTGTACTACAGCATTAGCTAATTTAGATTGCTAGAAGTTTAAAATGCAGCGATTTCCAAAAACTTTCAAGGGGAGTGGAAAGCAGATGTGTGATTTGAAGTCACTGGGTGAAAGGACATCCTGAGAGACTCTCCTTAGAGCTTCCGAAAATAAAAGATACACTTGACCTTCAAACTATCAGCAGACTCAAATTCTAAAAAAAAATGGGTTGAAAATCAGTTTGAACAATAACCAGGATGGTGAAACTTTGATTACTTTTCTTCTGGACAGTCTAGATGAATAGAAGACCTTCAGTATTAGTCAATATTTAATGTAGATTTACTTCATACATAGAGTGTGCTTTTTTTCTTTAACTTTGGGACTTTTTTTCTTATGCTATATACATTTCTTTTTGTTGGCCTGGAAAAGTGAAGAATCTTGTTAAGTTTGCTAGACATAGCGGATTAAACTTGTGTGTTGTTAAAAATAGGTAACAGCAACTGCTGACAAGAAATAGCATCATGTACTTTCTGACTTTTATCAAATAGACTTCTGAGTCCCATTCAGTAAATCTTCGTGTTACTTTTGGACAGCCATTTCCGATATTATTTCTGCAGATTGCAACCTGATATTTCAAATGTCTTAATAAATAATTTCTCTACTTGCTGAAACAACTAGCTGTTTCAGAAAAGGAGAAGTAAAATAGTAGCCCCACTGGATTATGGGTTTGATATTTTGAAACACAATGTTGATGTCATTGCAGAAAACCTATCTTTCATTGAAAAGGCAGAAGGAAGAGAGCTTTACAAAAGCACCTTTCTGCTTTTCAGGTAGTCTGAAGTTTGTTCAGCTGAGTCATGAAAACGAAAAAGAAAGCCCAAAGACTCCAGTAGGGGCAAATCTCCAGTATGCCAAATAAGTGCAATATGAGAGATGATGTAGAGACTTTTTCATTAAACTAACGAGCTACTCAGAATCATTAAGACTAAAAGTTGCTATTTCTCATGTTATGTTGATGTAGTATTGAATCAGGGGGTTATTAGGTCGTTCTATTTTCTTTTTCTTTTTTTCCCCTTGGTTTGTATCATTTTTGCTAATTTAAACCATGAAGGTATAGAATGATACAGCTCATTTGGAATAAATAGGAATATTCTACCACTTGTTACAAATGCCACTGGAAATACTGCAGAGTAGCATTGTAATTTCATGGTTTATGATACACCCAGGAGAATTGACACCTTGAAATTAGCAGTTGCTTTCTCGCTCTTTATAATTATTTACAAGCACCAAGCATGTTTTTTTTTGCCTTAGGAATCTTATCATGCCCCTCTTTCTTCACCAGCTGCAGCCATGATTCCTTCTCATTCTGTGTGCTTGGGATTTTTTAGAGGTAAGTTGGCTGACACCAACTAGTTAGTACAGCCCTGGGCAAGTCATTCCAGGTGTGATGATAGGTGTGGTCACACCTGCATAACTCCAGTCCTTTGGCCAAGCTGAGACCCTTGTTCACAATTCAACTGCTGACAGAATTTCTTTCTTTCCCAGTGAAAGATGGATGACAGTTTTCAGAAGTGGCTGTGTGATATACTCTAATTTAAAGGAAAGTGAGGGAGGATTAAAGATGTATAATAAAAAGAGGAAACAGCATTTTAAGTCTTGCTCAATATATGCTCTCTTGTAGTGTCTTTTCTTAACAGCAGTTGCTGCTGCAGCTGTACTAGGATCCCATGGCTTGACCTAGCAGCTCCTCCCAGCTTCCGAGGTGCAGCTAGCAATTAGGATAATTCAGTATAACAAAAACTATGCAGAAAAATAATTATTGAGAAAGAGAAAGATTTGTGGGTGTGTTTTTTTGGTTTGGTGTTTTTTTTTTTTTTTTTTTTACTGGACAATAGCATAGCTTGGGAAAGACAGAATGAGAGTTCTATTTTCTGTTATGTCTTAAGCAGGAATTAATTTGTTTCTGGAACTGAGTATTGGACTGGATAATTTGTTTAGCTAATGAGGTATTGCTGCATGATGTCATAGCATACTTAGTATTGCGGGCTGTGTTCCTGGAGTACAGGCTTTGGGTAAAATGAAAAGACTAAAAGCTCATACTCAGATATTCAGCAATTAGGGAAATCATCACATCAAGGCCATGTTGAAATAACTTACCTCAACAACATGAAAAAATGTGTTGGCAGTTCTTATTTTTCTCTAAAACTTGTTTCATTACAGTATTGGCCACCCGATTCCACCCAGACAGGTAAATAAGCAAAAAATAATAAAAGTGTCTTCCAGTATTTTAGAACATTGGGACCTTTCTTCATACTTCCCCGGGGTCTAGTTTCTACATGTGTGGTTTTAAACAAATGGCTACATAAAACCAGAAAAGTGCAAAAAGCTGAAGTTCTTCCACTGATGAAACTCAGAAATGAGAAAAACCAACATCTTATTCTTCTTAGCTCTCTGTCTCCTGAACATAGTCAGTTCAGCTGCTCTTTCTGACTTCCCAAGATTTCTTTCATGTTGTGCTCAGGAAAAGGAAGAAAGTTAATCCTTACTCCTTCCTGACTTCTGAGTCTAAGTAAATAGTGAAAGAAAGAGCTTTCACAGCTACCAGTTAAAAAGATGTTGTCACGGTATGTTAGACTTTTTAATCATTATGAAATTGAAAAATCTTTTTATAACACTGCTGCTTTTAATAACTTCCCTTATGATCATACCACTTAAAAATTACCCTAACTAAAGTCCTCCCCTTCTGAAATGCACAGAATCAGAGGAGTTGTTCTACAGCTGCCCAGTTAGGAGCACAATTCTGCTGGCATAGGCTGTCTTTTATAATAGGTGGGCGGAAAGCATTTTTCTCATGCTTTTCACAATATTGAAATTCTTCACTTAAGCTATTGTAGTATCTCACTGATCACAGCTGAGTTCATAGAATCATAGAATAGAATCATAGAATAGTAAGGGTTGGAAAGGACCTCAAGATCATCAAGTTCCAACCCCCCTGCCATGGGCAGGGACACCTCCCACTAAACCATGCCATCCAAGGCTATGTCCAACCCCACCTTGAACGCCGCCAGGGATGAAGCATTCACAACCTCCCTGGGCAACCCATTCCAGGGCCCCACCACCCTCACAGTAAAGAATTTCTTCCTCAGATCCAATCTAAACTTCCCCTGTTTAAGTTTAAACCCATTACCCCTTGTCCTCTCACCACAGTCCCTAATGAAGAGTCCCTCCCCAGCATCCCTATAGGCCCCCTTCAGGTATTGGAAGGCTGCTATGAGGTCTCCACGCAGCCTTCTCTTCTGCAGGCTGAACAGCCCCAATTTTCTCAGCCTATCTTCATACGAGAGGTGCTCCAGTCCCCTCATCATCCTCGTGGCTCTCCTCTGCACTTGTTCTAACAGTTCCATGTCCTTTTTATGTTGAGGACACCAGAACTGCACACAGTACTCCAAGTGAGGTCTCACGAGAGCAGAGGAGAGGGGCAGGATCACCTCCCTCGACCTGCTGGTCACACTCCTTTTGATGCAGCCCAGGATACGGTTGGCCTTCTGGGCTGCAAGCGCACACTGCTGTTTGACTTAGAGAAGAAAGTGGATTTAATGAAATTTAGTTGTGCTCATAGTTTTCCAGATCAAAGATTTCTGATGACGCACATTATAAAAATGCCACTGCATCATGAACTACACAAGCTATGCAACCTGAAATCAAACAAGAAGTTTGTCACGAGCTTGATCTGTATATGTACTACGTCATCTGAGCCATAAATACCAAGGGTGTTCTGATTTTTCTTGGAAATTCCTCTTTAGTGTTTTGCTTGTACATTCCTCATTCTTCTTTTTGAATGATTCTATTTTTTGAACATGTGGCACATGGAAAGTCTAATGAAGGTTTCAAAAGGATGCACAATCAATTGTTTCTACTCCAAGCACATCCATTACCACACATTAGGACACAGGACCTCAGAAAGCCCTGCTAGACTGACAAGATTACTGGATGGGCTCAGTTATAACACTATTAGCAAAAGAAATGAAGTTGCATCTAGAGTCTTAAAAGAAATTAAGAGCCTTCTGTGCAAGCCCCTACACCAGCACTGATGCCAATCAGCATTGGTTTCTGTTGACATCAGGATTTTGTCTCTGTTAATACAGAAAGAATAAGACACTCTCAAGGTCACATAGCAGCTCAATAGCCAAAATTTAGCTGTAATCTGGATCTTCTGAATATCTGCTTTACTGCCTTATTTGTTGTGCCATATTGCTTTCCCTGTTCTAATCTGCTAATTCCAGAATTCCCAAAAGGCAAATAAAAAAAAGGCTATTTCTGTCTCTTTTTGCGTAGCAGCTGCCCTTTTTCAATGTCTGCAAGTCTTCAGTGAACGCCTGTTCATCTCAGCTGCAGTCAAAGGGCTAGAGGAAAGATGGAGTTGCCTCCCCCATATGAGAAAAATGTTTTGTTTTACCTTAACCTGCATTATGTTACCCCAACATAATAATTCCAAACTCCTCTTACTCCAGCAGTAAACCCAGTTGACTCATGTGGAGCATACAGGAGCAGATCAGAACATGCCATCTACAGCTGTAAGAGCCAAGTACATATTGACGACACAGACCTCTGATGTACACCCTCATATAATCGCACATCACATAATCCATGTAACAATTGGCCTGCTAATGAAAGAGAGAGAACGCAGCCTCATAAAAAATGAATTAAATTTGAATATCAAGCAAGCAAGCAATGATACAAAGTGAGAGTAAACATTACCCAGGATACAATTACTTCAGCATGTGATTTCTCAGTTGTCTGTTATCAGTATGTTTTCTCAGTTATCATAAGTAGTGTTTGTAGCATCACCTATTATTAAGATTGCCTAACATATGCCATTGTAAGACCTAGGTTTCAATCGCTTCTAACTTTGCCAAAATATAACAGTAGCCTGAAGTTTCATGCTGGATGTGTCTTGTCTAATTTTTAAAAATGTTAAACAAATACTTTCAGCTGTGTCCAATGTCAAGAACAGAATGAAATGTAGGGTTTTTTGAGGGGTGGTGGGAATAAAAAAGGAAAGGGCAGATGAGGAGAACTAATAGAGCTTGTCTGCAATTATCGCTTATGTTTCCTCATTTCAGTTGAGTTCAGGTATTTCTGCAGATGACTGTATTAAGCCTGTAGATATGCCTTCAATGTCATGAATACAGTTTAATTGTCTTCTGCAGACTGAGGGATTGACAGAAGAGATGAAAGTCTGAAACAAGACAAAAATGAAAATAAAATTATTTTAATATCTTCAAAGAGCAGCTTAACCTGTTGTAGCATTTCAGGTACTAGTGAGTGATTTGTGCTAGACTTGAAATATAGCTATTTAATTTCTGTGACCTTTTTCACACAGTGAAGAATGAGAAGCCTGTTCAGAAAATGCACTATACACTTGTAACTAAGTAATCTGACAACGCAAAGTATTGAAACAGATGCTATGAAAGGTAATGTAATAAGGATGGCCAAATCCTGAGCTCTTCCAAAGGCCTTACTTGAGATTTTTGTTCTTCTGCAACAATTCTAATTTCATACAGGCTTTAAAGGCTTAAAGACCCTTTACAGGTCTTTTACATGCAGAGATGTATCAGAAAGCAGAGTCAGCCTCTTACAGCACTTAGATATTCTTGCCTTTTAAATAGCTAGAAATTACTTCTCTCTCAGGTTCCAGGGTCATTCTTTAGAAAGAAGTACACTGATCCTGCTGTGAAGCCACAGCAACCTTCAGATGTCTTAGCCATTGGTTCCTTACTCATGCTAAGGGTGAAATTGCTCCTTCTGCTATTCAGTTGTTGGTGAGTCAATGCAAAGTTTTTTCCCAATATTTTGTCTCCAGTGAGTATTGTTTTAATCATTCCTAAAAAAAAAAAAAATAAAAAAATAAAAAAAACCAAACAGAACATTTTTTTTTCTCTGATTCCTGATGCTCTTAGCATTATTTGGATACACTGTAATCCGCTTACCTTCTGGAAAGCGTATTGTATAGAAAGGAATTAGGAATCCAATCTCATTCAGAGATATTCAAAAATTTACTTTTTCACAACTGTAGGATATTAAAAAATGTGCTGGTTTGTTTTTTTGCTTTTTTTTTTTTTTTGGTTTTTTTTTTGGTGGGGTTTTTCTAAGTACAAGAAGATTAATTGGTATCAACAGAGAAGAAGATGCTGAGGAATGTATTTTTGTTTAAAGCACTGATGGCAGCAAACCAGGAGACCAGAAAGGCAGATTTGGACAGTGGTGCAATGGAACCATAACCTGCTAACATCACATACCCCTTTAGAAGCAACTAACTTTACTCTGTCTGATAAGACATGTCTAGTGTCTCCAGCCTGGGCTACATGTCCCCAGACTGTTCTACTGGGGCAGCAAAAACACTTTCTAGTTTGTAGAACAAAGGCCACATTGTGTGAGCAAGTATTTTTCCTTTCACTCATTTTTCACTTTTCTTTTCTTTGTAAGCGTAAATGTAACTTCATATTTCAGACTGGAGAAGTGATAGTTGGGTCTTGAAAACCCAAATTCTATTCATTGATGGCATGAGCAACCTGCTTCTTTTTCTCAGTGTTGTCCTTCCTTTCTCCCTATTTGTTCTTGTCATCTCTTCAGAAAGTTAGAACTGATTTTCATTTATGTACCTACACATTTCCTGTTATTATGGGACCTTGATTTTTAGATCCTGTTCTGGTATTCTTTATTCTTAATTTCTGTATTTGCTAAAGGGTGATATCACCAGTTCAGAAGGTTATAATTTAACATGAAATAATTAATAATAAAACCTGGCAAGCAGAAAAATCCTGATTTTATTTCTCTTTGAAGTTGGACTGCATGAGGAACTAGGGTAGGAATGTGAAATTACATTACTATCAGAAGCAGTATTTCACTAATGCTGAAAGAAGCAGACTAGACATTACACTGTCTAAATTTGCAACATTAACTTTACCATTCTATTCAGAAATAGAATTCACAAGTTGACTGTTATTGATCTAAAAAAATAAGGCAAAAGATTCCTTAGTGTTGCAGTCAGGAAAGAGTATGGGGAACCTCTGTGTCGTGTTCACAGTTTTTTACCCACCTGATGAAGTTTAACCATGCCAAGTGCAAGGTCCTTCACCTGGGTCGGAGCAATCCCAGGCACAGCTATAGGCTGGGCAGGGAAGAAACTCAGAGCAGCCCTGCGCAGAAGGACTTCGGGGTGTTGGTCGATGAGAAAATGAACATGAGCCGGCAGTGTGTGCTTGCAGCCCAGAAAGCCAACCGTATCCTGGGCTGCATCAAAAGGAGCGTGACCAGCAGGTTGAGGGAGCTGATCCTGCCCCTCTACTCTGCTCTCGTGAGACCTCACTTGGAGTATTGTGTGCAGTTCTGGTGTCCTCAACATAAAAAGGATATGGAACTGCTAGAACAAGTGCAGAGGAGGGCCATGAGGATGATGAGGGGACTGGAGCACCTCTCATATGAAGATAGGCTGAGAAAATTGGAGCTGTTCAGCCTGAAGAAAAGAAGGCTGCGTGGAGACCACATAGCAGCCTTCCAATACCTGAAGGGGGCCTATAGGGATGCTGGGGAGGGACTCTTCATGAGGGACTGTAGTGAGAGGACAAGGGGTAATGGGTTTAAACTTAAACAGGGGAAGTTTAGATTGGATATGAGGAAGAAATTCTTTCCTGTAAGGATGGTGAGGCCCTGGAATGGGTTGCCCAGGGAAGTTGTGAATGCTTCATCCCTGGCGGCATTCAAGGTGGGTTGGACATAGCCTTGGATGGCATGGTTTAGTGGGAGGTGTCCCTGCCCATGGCAGGGGGGTTGGAATTTGATGATCTTAAGGTCCTTTCCAACCCTAACTATTCTATGATTCTATGATTCTATGATTCTAAAACAGATATGGAACAAGGAAGACAAATGTAGTGTTAAAACTGTCCAAAACAGAAAGTAAAGCCAAGGTTAGGAAATGAGAACAACTTTTGTCTGCTTAGGTCAAGCATTATTTTATGATTCAGTAAAATAAAAAGGAAAACACAGTCCTTTTTTGACTGCAAGAATTGTTACACACAGTAATGAGCTAATACCGGCTATGGTTATGCAGGGACAATAGGCAAACAAGCCAGAATCATTGTAGTGTGGCCAGTAGCTTTTCCACAGCCTTAGAAATCAGAATTCGTTAGCAACTGTTTCCTGGATCTCACTGAAGATTTTAGGGAGACTTTTTTTGTAATATATTACAAACTCTCAGATTTTTAACATTGTTCTGTCAACTGAAGATTATATATTTTACAACAGGAAAAAAAAAATCTGACAATACAAGGAAGCTTTAACAGAAAAGTGAAGAAAACAAGCAGCTTTTTTTTTAGGTCCAGAGCTTTTTCATGTTTTTATCAATGATCTGTATGCAGAAATCAAATGCACAGTAAGTTTGCTGGTGATACTAAACTAGAGGAGCTGAGGACTTCCTTGAGGGTAGAGAGGCTTTAAAGAGAGATCTGCATAGGCTGGATAGCTAGGCAATCACTAGCTGTATGAAATTTAACAAGTGCAAGATTCTGCACTCTGATGCACTTCTGCACTCTCTAATAGAGAGCGACTGCAGAACTTTGCACCTGGAATGGGGTAATCCTGGTTATACATAAAAATTGTGCAATGAGAGACTTGACAGCAGCCCTGCGGGAAGAAATCTGGGAATCTCAGTTGATAGCAAGCTGAATATTAGCCAGCAGTGTGCCCTGGCAGCCAGAAGAGCCAACTGTATCCTGGGCTGATTTAAGTTGTGTCAGGGGAAGATCAGACTGAACATTAGGAAAAGGTTTCTCATTGAGGGGGTGTTTGGTCAATGATACAGGATCTCCAGCGAAATGGTCACAGCACCAAGCCTATCAGAGTTCAAGAAATGTCAGGATGACCCTCTTAGTAACACGCTTTAGTTTTAGGTAGTCCTGTGAAGAGCACGGAGTTGGACTCAATGACCTTTATGGGTTCCTTCCAGCGTGAGATATTCTATGATATTTCATGTAATATGGTATGAGCATTCCTGTGAGAGAAAAATAATTCATAGGATGTGACAGCTGACAGTAATGCCAAAGTTTCCCAAACTGCTGAACAGCTCCATATTCAACAATTCGTAAAGCTGTAGTCCTACATTTAGGTATGTTGCCATGCAGAAAGACCAGGAAACTCATATTGCAAGTCCAGGAGGAATTCTTCCCCAGAATCACTCTTAGAGCCTGCAGATTCAAGCATGGCTTTGAGAAGCTGAGATTATTCTGAGCCTATGAAGAGGAATGGTTCTGTCTCACCTCCAGTCCATTCTGCTAAGAATGGAGATCTTTTCATCCCATGCCCTTATCTCAGTGATAATCAGCCTCAAATACCTTCAGTAATACACTAGGAGAACCTATTTCAGATCCACATAAAATGTGCTATTATGATCCAGAATGGAGAGCATCCCAGCGAGAGTTAACTTGATTTAGTAAATGGGTTTTGAGAGAAAACAGGCTAACGATAATTAAGGAAGCATTGTGCAAGGAACTAATTAATACTGGGCAATGAAATGGAATCCCTTGTCCATCTTCAGCCCCTTGGTATGCCATGCAGGGCCCTATTCCCTGCTAATCATAGTAACATATAAGTGCCTTCCAGTACTGTAGTGAGCAACACTTTAGCAACATCTTAGTATTTTAATTTCTCTCCCTGAGGACAAATGTGTTGTGAAATGGTTCTCATCTTGAGTTTCCTTCTGGGTAACATGATAGATATGTTAAGAAAACAAGGTCTAAGAAAAGAACTGTTCATGTAAGCTATCTCCTTCCTCCTCCCTCACTTCCAGAAATCAGTTATCTAGATGTCACTTAGAACATAAAAAATTGAACTTTGCCATCTCAAATCCCCCAGTTAGCTGCCACCCAATCGTTTAGTTACCTCTGGCTTCTCAGGCAAGTTTCTAGGTGACACTTTCTGGAGATCTTTCTCACGAACCCAGACAACTCCTTCTAACTATACAGTTGGATATTGAGACCGGTGAAATAATGTCCTACATGTTTGACTATTTATGGGACAATAATTATTTAATAGGAAAGAGAGGTTGAAGGAGAGAGACTGAGATTCAATCTGCTCATTGTTAATGATTTCTCACCAGTCCAAATTGGAGGTAAGAGAAAGAGTTAAGAGACTCAAATCCTCTAACATAAGATGAGAGGAAATTGCAACCTGTGTCTTGTGTTTCATATTATGCTAAATAACAGGATGATTTTTGAGAAGCACTGACCTATGCTTCAAGATTAGCTAAGGTTCAGAGCTGCACAACTTGGCTGAGGGAGGTGTGTCCCAGCTATCACAATTGTTAGCATTTCAGGGAGGCTAATAAAATGGACTTTGAATGAGTGTCTTTCTTGCTATTAAGGGTGCTTCTGATGCAGAAACAAGAGGAAAGGATCATCTTCAAGTTACCTATTCAGACAGGAAATGAAATGTGTGTTTTCTGAAAAGGGTAGAAGGAATTAATAATAAAACCACAATAAGGTCTAGTTAATAACTTTCCAGTCTGCCTTCTCTTCAAGGTCTGAGATAGTGTCCTGTTCTTTAACATGCGATATTTGCAGCTTAACATTTCAGAGCTTTCTGGGTACTTACATCCTATCCTACTTCAATAAAAACAGAGACACCGAAGCCATTGCTGGCAAGACTCAGATGATTTAGTGCTGGCAAAAGCTGACCAATTCTTGGAAAATGCTGTACTACCTAGACTCCAGCAGAAATCAAGGAGATACAGCTTTGCTAGAACGCCCCTTGATTTTTCCGACACTATCATTGCCAGTTGTGGTTTCTTGGTTTCATAAGCCTTAATGTGGTAAGTTTTGTGAGCTTGGTTTTGTTTTGTTTTGTTAAACCTCTGTGCAAACAAATGAGAGCTCAATATAGATTGTGGCAGCATTCCCAGAAGACATAAGGCACTATATAAAATACTGTGTAGCAGGATGGCTTTGTTAATCATTTTTCACCATAAGTGCAGTGATTTGGTTCAGTTACAAAAGTGTTATGCAGCTAGAGAGAGAATGAAGACTTCCGTTTGTTGAAATGTGCTTCTGTGGAAGACAACCATATTCAAAAGCTAGATTTTTTTTTGTTTTTTATTTGTTTCCCTGTCTGCTTTTCCTGAAGGATGTTAAGCCTGTAACCCCCAGCCCCATGCCACACTTGGCACTGCATGTTCTTTGCAAAGCTGCAAGGCAGGCAACCCTAACACAGAGAGACCATTATGTTCCTTTAAAACATGTATGGAAAATTCCTTTGTATTTTCCAAAAAAAAAAAAAAACACCACAATACCAGAACTGTATCTTTCATTTAAAATCAAACATACGCAAAAGATCAGATCAGCCTGCTCTCTCCCAATCCTGCCTTGTAAACAGTATTCACTGTTACGTGTGAAGGATGACAAATTTAAGTAGGGCTTGAAGAAAGACAACTCAGCTGATAGCAAGCAGACAAAGCCAATTGCCTTGATTATGGATACATAAAGAAGCAAGGAAAAAGAAGAGAGAGAGAAAAAGTGGAAGAGGAGGATGCATGTTAATTGATGTACAGTAAGAGCTGCATTTCAGTTTCTGCTCCCCATGACTACTTTGCAGGAAATACATCCCAGGTAGACATGAATCTTGCTTGAGTCTACTGGAAACAATTATTCTCCTATGAGACCCAGCCCTTAGCCCCTCCAGTTTTCTAACATAAAAAGACATCTTTGGAAAAATGACTGCAGCAGACTAAATTCCTAGATGAGGCAGCTCTTGAGAAACTACTGAATGAAACCTTTTAAAAAGGAATTTTTGATGCTTGGCTCTTCAGATGCCAGATTGAGACATGCACCCACTGCCAATCCCACTGGAGTGGATGATGTTCCTCTCTCAGGCAGTGGTGCTGAGCACCTGGCAGAAATCGGCATTTTTCGGAACCACCACATTGCTTGCTCTCTAGCTATTTAATCTCTATACCAATGTGGCTTCACTGACATCAGCAAAATTTCAGTGACGTAGAAACAGTGCAACAGAGTGGGAAATTGAGCATGAGCCTCTGAATGCATTCCTAGCTTTCTCTCTCTCTCTGTCCTTCTTTACATTCAAATACTAATATGAATTGTTTCTGGTAATTATGTCCTTTTCGCCCTGTACTTAATTAAAATTTTTAGTAACTTTTTTTTGTTACTGTTCCAATTTAACTGAAGCATATAAACAATTGTTACACTTTGCTGGGCTGCGTTTGTGACAGATGGAGTGAAAACTCGATTTCAGTTATAGCAGATTAACTTGGGAAAAAAAGTAGCTACATTAACATGGTTATATGGAACTTTTTCAGTAGGGATATTGCTGGTTATAGGTGAAGTTCTGGACAAGGCTGGGATGCAGGAGTTACACCCAATTCACAGATTAACTGCTGCAGTTTACAACCAGCAAGCAAATCACTGACTTGATTTATGCTCCAAATGGTAGTCTCATTGGTGTAGACCCAAGACATGGGTTTACAAGGAGTATGTTGTGGTTTAAACCCCTCACGCAGTCGCTCTCTCACTCCCCCCTCCTTCTTCTCCCCAGCTCCCGAGGGGATGGGGAGGAGAATCAAAAGAATGCAACTCCCACAGATTGAGATAAGAACAGTTCAGTAACTAAGGTATAACCACCACTGCTACCACCAATAACAACGACAAGGGAAATACAAGGAAAGAATGCAATTGCTCACCACCCAGCCCAACCAAGCAGTGCACCCCCCCCCCACCCTTCTGGGTCTCTGCACTCCATTTTTACCTCCTGGACATGACGTGCTGTGGTATGGAATACCTCTTTGGTCAGTTCGGGTCAGGTGTCCCCTCTCTGCTTCCTCCTGGCTTCCCCTCCTCCCTGGCAGAGCATGAGGCTCAGAAAGTCCTCGGTCAGACCAAAACATTACCAAGCAGTGACTGAAAACTTCGGTGTTATCAGCGCTGTTCCCAGGCCCAAAGTCAAAAACACAGAGCTGCACCAGCTACTACGAAGGAGAAAAATGACTGCTACTGCTGAGCCCAGGACAGAGTACCAAGTGACCTTGGCATTCTTATTGCTACAGTGTCCAGTCCTGTACTTTTACATATCTTGTGGTGTAGTTATATAACATTATATTTCCTCTGTTTTACAATCAGGAATTCACTCGCCTCTAGCCTGCATGACGTCACTATTGGTGATTTGCAAAATTCCACAGAAATATTGCATTAGCCTATGTGCAGACATGCTTCAAAGAATGTCAGCACCATAAATTGTCGGTTAGCTGCTTAGGAGTAGTGCACAGAAATGCAAGTACAGCAATTACATTTTTCTTTACATTTACTTCAAATTTAAACAGTAGTTATGATAAACTCTTCCATAAGTCATTCTAGGATATGTACAGGTCATGTGCCAGAATAAAAACAAGTTACTTTCAGAACACTTTGAATGAATAGCCTTTTGTCTTCTCAGCTTGACCAGCTCAGTGACTTGGTTGCCAGGAAACTAAGTATACATTCTTCAAGTTCACTCACATAGAAGTGCCTTCTTCTAGGCAGTGCAAAGGAGATGAGGGGGAGAGCATGGGTAGTTGGAAAGGTACAGCACCAAAGGGGAACACGCCAGACTGCTTCCTTTTAGTGGCATGCAACAGACTCAACTGAGCCTCAGTTCCTCACCTGTCATATAAGATAAAACTTTGTCGGGCAGGCTTGTGCCGTTAGGAGGCATGTATGTATCTTGAAGGTTATGGAAAGCCCTGAGTGTATGAATAATGCTGGCAAGAGATGAATGGTAGATTTGTCAAAGTGTGGGTACCTTCAGTTAATCGTACTACGTGTACATGTACTACAATAATACATGTGAACATCCTACAAAAAAAAAGATGTTTATGCTCAGCTTTTGACCTGCAGGTGAAGAAACTGCGATGTTTACCAGCTGCAACTATGATGCAGGGATCTGCTTTATACGTTGCATCCACTTAAGCAAGAAGAAAAACACGATTCCGTAGAGGAATCTTCAGAATTATGAGCAGTTCAGTAAAGCACCCCCAGGACTACATTTTCTCTGCATCGCATGGAGAGGTTGGCACATAACTCCTGTACTCCATAAAGACTTCAGTCTGCAGGTCTGTATTGACTAATAAAAAAACAAATAAAATGGCATGAACAAGTTAATGATGTTCCAGAATTTCCCCTCTACAACCGATTCTGAACCCACTGAGTCAAAAGGAACAACTTAAAACTGTCACAAACACCTGACAAACTATGGTAAAATGGTGAGCATTTTCAAATTCAAAGTTACTGTTTCAATCTGGATTTGCAATTAGGTGAGACCCTGTCATGGGTTCAGCAGTAGCAGTCATTTTTTCTCCTTCTTGGTAGCTGGTGCAGCACTGAGTTTTTGATTTTGAGCCTGAGAACAGCGCTGATAACACCAATGTTTTCAGTTACTGCTTGATGATGTTTAGGCTGGCCAAGAACTTTGTGAGTCTCATGCTCTGCTAGGGAGGAGGGGAAGCCGGGAGGAAGGAGAGACAGGACACCTGACCCAGACTGACCAAAGAGGTTATTCCATACCACAGCATGTCATGTCCAGGAGGTAGAAACGGAGAGCAGAGACCCAGAAGGGTGGTGAGGGTGCACGGTGGTGGGGGTGCACGGTGGGGGTTGCACAGCTTGGTCGGGTTGGTTTGATGGTGAGCTATTGTATTCTTTCCTTGTGTTTGCCGTGTCATTATTGTTAGTAGTAGTAGTGGTAGCAGCAGTGGTTTGTGTTATACCTTAGTTACTAAACTGTTCTTATCTCAACCTGTGGGAGTTGCATTCTTTCGATTCTCCTTCCCATCCCTCCAGGAGCAGAGGGAAGAAAAAAGTGGAAGTGAGTGAGTGAGCAAAACTGTGCATGGCTGAGAAGCTTAAACCACTACAGACCCACCACAGATGGGAGATTTAGACTGTAAGGAGGAAGGCAGTCATGTTCATTGCAGTGTGGGGACAAGAGAGGGGCACAAAACCAGAAACTGAGCTTACATTGCAGAGGAAGGAATTTCCCTGTGGAGAAAACATTACTTCAGTTATAACTGGCAGTTTAAAAGAGCCGCTGTACACTGAACCATCCTTATTTTGGCATGATTTCCCTTGCCTTTCTGAAGGTATAGTCACTGTATAAGAAGAATTGTTATGCAGAACATCATTAATTTTCTTTCTTTGCTGCCTTCACATCTTATCCACAGAATGTTCAGGAGATTGCTATGTGCTTGTAGTTTATCTAATAAAGCTTTACCTTTACTCCTCGACAATGTGCTTCTGTAGCCAACTGAAATTGCTTGTTACCTTCTCAGAAGCAAGCATAAATTATGAGCAAGCTTTTGTGATCATACGTTTTTACAAGAGAAAAAAAAAAAAAAAGAGGAAGAATATTTTAATTTTCAGAAGCTGTTCTGAAAAAGTTTCTAGTATTATGGTTCAAATTCTACTTTCCAAACTCCATCCTGCTTCAGTTAAAAAAAAGCATATATTAAATATTTTTTCTGTAGGTTTTGAGACTTTTTCATAGTAGTAAAGAGAAAATTTATTTATAATTTTATTTATTTTATAAGAACTATCTGTTTGAAGGGAAAAAAATCTCAGGGAAAAATAAGTGCACCAGCTCTGTATGTGAAATTTGAACCTATCTTTTTTAAAAGCAGATGTTGAGACCTGGATAGAATGGATGTTCAGGCAAAGTAACCAGCTGACAGTCTGCATATGGTAGAGCCCAGATATGGTTGGTAATGGGCTAATGACTCACCAGCTGTGAGTAACTAATAAGTCAGAAGCAGCTGGTAAAAACAGGTTTCAGAGAGGGCCGGGTTTGAGATTAGTGTATGGTTTTATTTTCTACATGAATAAAAAAAAAATCCTTACTTCAGTTGTGAACTGCAAAATAGAATAACACGATGATCAGGAGTTGTTTATGGGTCAAAATTTGCGGTTTAATTCCTTTTTTCCTTTCTCTGATATAAAACTAATGAAACCAATGTGTCAATCTCAAACAGCATAGTCTGAATATCTTCTCCCTCTATGTGTAAACCTCTGTGTGTAAAGACATAGGCAGGTACAGGACTGATTTCACAAAAAACCATGATATGTCAGGATTTGCTGTGATATATTCCTCTTGTGGCACTTCCATTCAGTCCAGGCAGATTTCTTGCGCTCTTCATTCATATTTCTCTTTTCCTCAGCATAAAGTACTAGAGTATTGCATTGCAGTCCACAAAAAATCTGCTCATATTAATTCTATGCCTCTTATAGAAAAAGTTACGATGTACTCTACCGCTGTTATTGCTGCCTTTATTTATATTATACTGCCCATAGTTACTACTGAATGTTGTGGCTGTTTACAAGCTGATGTGCATCTTGATCGTATATAGAATCATAGAATCATAAAATAGTTAGGGTTGGAAAGGACCTTAAGATCATCTAGTTCCAACTCCCCTGCCATGGGCAGGGACACCTCCCACTAAACCATGCCATCCAAGGATATGTCCAACCCCACCTTGAACGCCTCCAGGGATGAAGCATTCACAACTTCCCTGGGCAACAGAGTTTATGTTCTTAGCTTCTGCGCAAATACGCTGTCCATACCCCTGCTGAGATAAAGGCTTGTCTTGATGTCACAGATAACTAACTGTATAGACAAAGGGATAAAATTAAGACAAATTAGTTGAAAATGGAGAATTAGACAAAATGGAAAACATAACACAGGTGGTTAGAAGCACCTGAAATCTGATGTAGTGCCATGACTACTAAGTCAGCAAGCAACTTTTTATGAATGAGAAATCTTGATCATATATGACTATTAGTTTTTCACCATGGCTTGAGCTTAATCGGTGAGCACATCTGCAGTGTACACAGAGTTAACACAAGGGGTGCAAGACGGATGGAAAGGAAGTCATAAATCCTCACTGCAGATTGCTTTATTCTTTGGCCTGGGGCCAGAGAGGAGCATTTTCTCAGAATGCTAATACATTCCAGGTCATTTAAGGATGCTGTAGATGACAGTGATGTGTTCGCCGAGACACATGGATTAGATGTCCTAATAAGACTCTTTGATGTCTAGATTCACTAAACTAACAGAATCTCTAATAATAACCTAACAGGGTTTAAAAATACCCGCTGATAATTGAGTTTGGAAGAAGCTTTAGCAGGTCTTGGGACTGGTTGTGACCTGGGCTAGTCCAGGGCTGCAGCACCAAAGACGTGTGCCTGGTTATTTTCAGCTGTTCTTCATGCTCAGTAAGAGAGGTGAAAGAGGGCAAAGGCTTTGCTGTGCAAGATGCTGTGAACATGCTGCAAGGCTAAATGCCACTTGTGTTTGTTTGAACTTAGAGAGCTTCAGGAGGCACAAAAAAGCAAAGAAATAACCTAGCTCGTGCTACTCAGGCTCCTTATAGGACAGTATTCAGTGTGCAATGTCCAGATTCTCATACAACCTAAAACACAATTCTGAGAAGGAAAATAGGACAGTTACTTCAGCATTGTCATTTCTCTCTCTCCGTCTCTCTCTCTCCGGTGGTAATCTTCTAAACTGATACCAAAGACCTCCCAGCTAATAATTATATGTTTTCCACTTAGTACTGTTTAACCATGATAACTTGCAGCAGGATAGCAAGAGTATTTCTACCTGTACCAAAGGAATTGTACCACAAAGAGTCTTCTTTTACAGAGAAAAACTGCCTTTATCACCAGGGTTAGTATACATTACATACTTTTAAAGTCTTTGTGGTTTTGTGGATTAGACAGCAAGGTGAAAATTGATCCACAGCGCCAGATTGTGGGAGACTCAGGTGTAAATTGTACTGATCACCAGTTCCACCTTGTGTCAAGAGCGTATATGAACCACTCCCCGGATGAGCTTAAAAATAAAGGAAAAGAAGTACAAAATTATTATATTCCCTTCTCAGCCTAAGCCATGAAATTAAGAAATTACATAAAACCCATTTGCTGTATTAATAGATATGTTAAAACACAGGGAACCTATGTACACGTTTTGTAATAGATGTGTTTCCTAATAAAGTCAAAAAGAAGAAGCTTACATCTGCAGGGGTTGAGGTCAGGGGATTTCTTTGCAGGGGTGCTGCTCCCTGGTGTGTAATTAAAACCTTAGAAGAAATCTACCTAAACAAACAATAGATCTGTTATGACAAGAGCTGCCAGATGGTGCTTGCTCATACAGGTTTACGAGTTGTTTTTTGTTTTTTAGCATATAAATGAAATTCCTTTGAAGTAAATTTCTGTTGCTGTCAGTGGATTTATGCAGGAAAAAACAGATAGCAGGAGACTTTGATTTCTGCTTTATCCTCCTTGTATTTATGCAGTTGGAGGGAAGATAGCTACCTTATATGTCAGTGGAGAGTTTCTGGAATTGAGGGGGGAGAAGGGATTACTCCGATAATGTTCAACCACCCCTCCTCTCAGACCACTCCACATCATCTGCTTCTCTCTTCTTCCCAGGAAGCCCTGCAGGTCTTCTGACATCAAGCTCTGCTTGGGAAAGAGACCTGTTGAGGTCACCTCATGATATGTTTTGTGCTCAAAAAAGGGCCTTTTTCAAAAAAAGGAAATGTGATGTGAAAAAAAACAACCTAGGAAGATCTTGAATTCCCACGTGAGACCTATCTGTTTTCTCACTGAAGAGCCTGATGGACTCTTGGGAAGAAAAGCATTTCAAGGGGGATAGTAGGCTGGAGCAGGCTGTCAGCGTCCTTGGTGATGGATGCCAGATCAAGATGGTGGGGTTGCCGGTGTGTGGTGCCACAGCCCCAACAGCCCCCTGGGAACCAGCTTGCTGGAGAACCTCTATTCCTGTTCCAAGCAGAGATTTTAGATGTGGAAATTGTAGTACTCTGCCCCCCTCCCCCATCCTCCCTCCAAATTTTCTTGTCTCAAGAGTTCTTATTTTCTCTCCTCATCTTCTGAAAATATCATCATTAATCAGAACAGAAATGCTGCATTTTTATTAGCTCTCCTCAGGAAAGGTGATGTGCCTCATGCTTTCAATAAACAGATCAGTCTGTTCCTGCTCTGCAGATGAAGAAGATAAACTACAAATAAAGTGTCTTCTTTGAGCTCACATTGAATTTAATGGCAAAACTAGGATTAGTTTCTCAGTCTCTCAACTTTTCCTCTGTAGCTGCTGCTCCAGGGAAAATACCCTGGTTTTATTGCAGAGATCATATAATCAGAAACTGTGTCAAAGTTTAATTTTTTAATTTCCTGAATCAGGAAGATTAGCTTAGTTCTGCGGTGCTATATCCTGGTTCGTCTCAAACCTTCTCTTTACAGAAAAAGTCAAAAGTGCATGCTGCATGTTTAGGTTGTTTCAAGCAGTTTGAGGTATCCAGATCTGCAGGGAAGCAAGGGCTAGAGATGTAACTGGGCTGCACTGCGCTGGTTGCTAACCCGCTGATAAATAACATCCTTGAAGCTTGCCATTTGTACTGAACCCAGAACTGTCACTGCTCATAACTGAACTATTGTATGAACACAGTTGTGGCAAAATATTTGGGACAGTTGTTTGATGTGATGGTGAAGTATATGGCAATCATGTGGTATCACCTCATTAAACTACTGTTCTGAGATCAGCTCCATCTGTCTGTCACAAAAGTGTTTCCTATCACAAGCACTTCATTTTTAAGCTGTGTTTTTCTGATGCTGCTGTACAGATTCAACCTCAGAATTAATTTAAAAGTTAACCCATATAAGGTCAATGTGCAAAACTCTTCTTCAGTGACTTGTCATCTGCTGTGTATGCAAAAATGACAGGTAATTTTAGGAAGTACGAAAAAGGAGTTCATCCATTTCATGGCCTCATGGTTTGTTCTTATCTTATCAGGGCCTCAGACAAGGTGTCCAGTTGGTCATGAATCTCAAAGAAGGAGGATGGCTGCTTCCTGCTGCCTTCTGGGTGAGACTAGGTCACCAGATGCTGGTACACTCAGATGACAGCCCCATGTGTATCCCTTTTTAAACTGCGCTGTTTCATCACAATAATAAAAAAGTTACTACTATGGTTATATGGATAAAAATGATAGAAATAAAAATAGAAATTGTCTATTTCCTCCATAGGAATGGATGAAAAGCACTTGAGAAAATAAGAATGGAACAAAAAAGTGAAAGAACACAGAATGTAAAACTATTAAGAACAACAAGAGATAAACAACAGAGGTAATTAGAGGCAGGCTAGCAAGCTTCTGCTCCCTTGATAGGGAAACAAACAATTCCGACCAACATCTCCCACAGGAATTGTCACTATACACTGCTTATCTCTAGTTTCACATACTGTTTCTTCTTGTACTATCTGCAATGTGACTGAAATGTAACTGATAACTGGACACAGGTATCGTGCAAGGTTCAAAAGTTGCAGATAGATTTTGCAGGGAATTCAAGTCAACGAGATGGAGAGATTATCCTGTAGACTGGGAGGTGTGGAGCAGGGGCTCTCCAGAAATGCTGCTGTGCTCTGCATCTGCATCCCTCTGTGAGTCACTCAGTACGCAACAGGGCTTTCCAGGTTTGGGCAGAAGCAAGTTCACAGCAGCACAGAGATGCATTAGCAGTGGCATGTATCAGAACAGTGTGAGTTTCATGATCTCTGGGAGGGAGGTGGCACTGAGATGGCTTTACAGCATGGACTCAGCAGAGCAATGAGAAGAGCATTGGGGTCCTGTATCAGACAGGCCAGCTGTGAAGCAGAAGGGGACTGGTACAAAGGGAGCCAGAGACCCTGATGGGACTGCGGGTAGGGATCTGAGGCAGCGGGGCTTGCTGCACCTCTAAACACTATCTCAAGTCAATTGTAATTGCTGGTCTTTAGCTACGACTCCGAAGAGCAAAGAACAAGGAAAATACAGTCAACACAGAGCAACAGTCATGGCTGTAGTGGCTCAGTTTGGAGGAGAGAAGGGTAAGATACAAATGTTTCAGTACTCCCAGGGATCCTGACGGCTTGTGAGTGGAGAGTCCCAGCGGTAAGTGATGTGAGCTCGATTATGCAGGGCTAGAAAAAGCAGTCAGGTCTGAAATAGCCTTAATAGTTTCAGAGCAGGACCCTTTGGTGGAGTGAGCCCAGCCTTTCTTGTGTCCATTGGCAGCAGCCAGTGTGTTACATGGAGCTAAGTCAACATAAAGGAAATGTTCTAACTTCACTTCTTCAATGTATTACACTGACAAATTTTCACTTGCTGTCTAAGAGTCTATTCAAGATACATGGAAGTCAACTCAAGACAGGTGCATGGATGTGCCTGTCTACGATGGCCACATGTCTGTTTGCTGATCGTGGTACTTACAATGCTGAAAATATGCCATGATATTCATGAAATGAAGAAAGATGAGGCCATGCCCTGTCTGAAACTGACATGCTACTTCACTGGTTGTTGGGGTTTTTTATTGGTTTATCATTGTCCTGCAGTTTGTTTGCTGTAATTCCACTAATTTATTTGAACTGTCTCCACACTATTACTTTGATACTAACCTGCAAGAGTTTCCTCCTTTGAATCTGCCCTGTGTCTGCCTCTGTCACGATACCTCTTGACAGACAATAAACGACACTTAGACTTCTCCTAGCAGGGTCCAGAAAAAGTCTCAGGAAGTTTGTGATCCTTTCAAACCCAAATTTATGTTCTCATCCACAGGAAAACCCATCAGAACACGTTTACATATCCTGCTTTAAAGGCAAGTTACTGCTACTTGTTTCTAAGCCTCTTCTGCCTGGGTCTATAAGCCCTTCGGTCCAAAGATCATGCCCAGGATTATTAGAGTTGCAGGACAGGTAATACCCTGATCCCAGGCTATGGTCCTTGTGCACCATAAAAAAGCACAAAATCTAGTTATTATAGTGGGAAGGGTGTTGGATATAAAGGTTTCTGTATTGTTGGGTTTTCAAGAGTTTGACAGGAGCTTTCCTGAAAGCATGCAGGTCTCTGCTCTGAAAGGGATGAGGCATACTTTTTGTGCCAGCAATAGGGTACAACTTTCCAAAGCTGGTTTTCAGCACTGTGCAAAGAGGATCCATGGCTGAAAAACCGCATCTGCTTTTCCTGCAGAGGCAGGCTGAAGTAAGTAATGTGATGGCACGGAATAGCAATTTCTTAAAAAACACTGTTGTTTTCATAAGCTAGTAATTTTTATACTTTTAAAACTTTCATGATGAAACCACATTGTTCTAGCACAACTGAATTTAACACATTATTGGGGCCACTGGAGTGCTTAGATGGGGTGCTCTTACATGCTGGCTTTGCTACTGCGCTTGCCTGCAGGGAACAAAAGGGAAGCATTTTTCCCTTCTCTAATGATTTGAGAGGTGAGCTTGTTAATTGTTTAAGTGACACTGACTTAAAAAAATTACATAAAGGGAATCCTTTCTGCTCAGCTGTTGCTCACTTTTACCATCAAATTTTGCTTAAACTGAGTACTTGGTAGGATGCCTTTTCTACTGCTGTTATAATACTGTTCTTTCAGCATCTGTGGCTCCTTTTAGCTCAGGGGCACAGAGTCAATGAGAATCTATTTCCCCTGGCACAAAATTATTGAATGTCAGCGTGTTAAATCTTACTGCAATCAAATAATAAGATGTATAATTAAGAATTCATGGCATTGTTGAAGTGTCCCCAGTTCTTTGATCAAAAGGTCTAATTTAATTTGAAAACATGTGGCCATGCTGATGTCTGGGCCAATCAGTCTAGAACTGAGCTATGTGTGTGGGCCAGATGCAGAATTTGGCTGCTCTTTCCACTGAAGTCACAACTCTCCTTCTAAAATTCTTGAAGTGCTGGAAGTGGGGGCAGAGGGTGTTGTGTTTGTTTTAAACTGAAGGCAGCAGCCAGCTTCCCTTTGATCATGGGTCTTGGTCAGCCTTTGCCTTCTTTATCTGGTAGGATCAGATGATCTTTGAAGAGAAAATTCTCCTCCCCCAAAGCAATGAAATTTCCAAAATTAAATGAGCGGAATTAAAGTCTTTAATGCTCATCCCTCTGATGTGAGTGGTCAGCATTTCAGAGGCTCTGTCCAGCTTCATGTCCTCCAGGATGCGTTGAGAGCATGGGACAGCAACTAGAGGAAGCTCCTGCGCACATCGACAAGCTGCCCTGCCCTGCTGTGGTGCCAGTCCCACAGCCTCATGCCTCCCACGCCAATCCGCAGGGCAGGGATAGGAGAGGTGGAGCTGTCTTGTGTCCTGTTAACTTACACATCTGCTTAGTTTGGCTTCCAAGCCACAAGAGTTAACTGTAGTGCCCTGTCCAGACAATGGTTTGTGTATTGGCAGGTGGTACGAGACCTTTTGAGGGCAGCTAGTGTTCAGTGTCTGACTTCACTGCAACAGTTACTAATGCAGATAAAAAGCACTTCTCTGGAGCATCCTGATCCCACCAATTTTGAGAAAGCCAGAAGTGGACTACCTTCACATGCCAATAACTGTGTTTATATATATGCACCAATAATCATGGCTGTGTCTCAACTCCACTGCCTGCTAAGACCCATCTTGCTCCTGGATGTCCCTTCTCACTTCAGCTCTGTTTCTCCTTCAGGGAGGAAGAGAGATTTGTTATAAAGAAACTCATGTGGAGGTAAAAATGCAGAGTTCTTGTCTCTGGCTTATATTTAATAATAGTAAAATTGAGTGGTGGCTGTTCTGATATGAAATATCAGAATACCAGCTTGAAATGTGCTTTATTAAATAGCTTGTGTGTGGGCAGAATATATGTAACTTTCAGTGTTTTTTTATAATTCTCTTTTTATTAAATTTTTCAAGTACAACAGGATGCGTTATGATGTTATCATTTTCAAATAATGATAGCCTGTTTCCCTTGGGCATTAGTGGTTTATAAAACTCTTGAGCTAAGACTTGTTACATTTTCTTAATTAAGGCCCTGTCCCATATTCTTTGACATTCTCACCTTGTACTACCTTTAGTGGGAGTTTCAGATATACAGACAATCTCATATGGAGCCCATAATAACAGTGAAAACATTGAGCTAACTCTTTTCTTAACCAGAGCTGTATACACCACTGAAACAAAGCCTGCAAGATGCAGTTAACTTAGGTGTAGACCATACATTTAATGAGTATACAAAAAGATTGTTCACTTAAAGGCAAACCAATAAACAAACAAGAAGAATAAAAATATTTCATGAGTAGTTCAACAGCCTTGCAAAGCTTCTATCACAAATGCCACTCAATTCAACTACTGCTCTAGAATCAATCTCAGAGCTTATGTCATGGATATGTGACAAAGAGATTTTTGTTCTTGACTCCAACCTTTCCAATGGCTACTTAAATCACTCCTGAAACTGAATCATGGTGTACCTTCTGCATATAGTGCTCTGTATCTTTTAACTTAGAAGTGGATTTAAATCTTAGCGCTTTCAGTTAAGACCTTAGTCCTGTTGATGTAAAAACCTCAATATGCACTGAGCTTCATCCACTCTGCAAGGTTTGGACCTACAGCAATAGCTATAGACAGGCAAACCAGGACACATTGGATGAACCCATGGAGTGCAACACCAAGAACTCCAGCCTTGCACAACCCCTGCCAGGAACAGAACAAAGCAACTACTTAATGTTTTTGTGCTTTCTGTCAAGCAATTGCTGGGCTTAGAAGACTATATCTTACCTATGTAAGCACTGAGTTTTCTCCTCTTTAGCCATTCCTTAATTATTTGGTTTCTCTGAGACGGATTTAGCAGGAGGTTTTATTCTTTTTCAGCTCATTTGGAAAAAGCTCTCACTGTTGACTTTGTTCAGAGGAATCATAGAATCATAGAATCATAGAATAGTAAGGGTTGGAAAGGACCTCAAGATCATCGAGTTCCAACCCCCCTGCCATGGGCAGGGACACCTCCCACTAAACCATGCCATCCAAGGCTATGTCCAACCCCACCTTGAATGCCGCCAGGGATGGAGCATTCACAACTTCCCTGGGCAACCCATTCCAGGTCCCCACCACCCTCACAGTAAAGAATTTCTTCCTCAGATCCAATCTAAACCTCCCCTGTTTAAGTTTAAACCCATTACCCCTTGTCCTCTCACCACAGTCCCTCATGAAGAGTCCCTCCCCAGCATCCCTATAGGCCCCCTTCAGGTATTGGAAGGCTGCTATGAGGTCTCCACGCAGCCTTCTCTTCTCCAGGCTGAACAGCCCCAATTTTCTCAGCCTATCTTCATACGAGAGGTGCTCCAGTCCCCTGATCATCCTCGTGGCTCTCCTCTGCACTTGTTCTAACAGTTCCATGTCCTTTTTATGTTGAGGACACCAGAACTGCACACAATACTCCAAGTGAGGTCTCACGAGAGCAGAGTAAAGTGGCAGGATCACCTCCCTCGACCTGCTGGTCACACTCCTTTTGATGCAGCCCAGAATACGGTTGGTTTTCTGGGCTGCAAGCGCACACTGCCGCCTCATGTTCATTTTTTCATCGACCCACACCCCCAAGTCCTTCTGCGCAGGGCTGCTCTGAATCTCATCTCTGCCCAACCTGTAGCTGTGCCTGGCATTGCTCTCACTCAGGTGTAGAACCTTGCACTTGGCATGGTTAAACTTCATCAGGTTGGCATCAGCCCACCTCACAAGCGTGTCAAGGTCCCTCTGGATGGCATTCCTTCCCTCCAACGTATCAACCAAACCACACAGCTTGGTGTCATCGGCAAACTTGCTGAGGGCGCACTCAATCCCACTCTCCATGTCACCCACAAAGATGTTGAACAAGACCGGTCCCAACACTGATCCCTGTGGGACACCACTCGTTACTGGTCTTCAGCTGGACACTGAGCCAGTGAGCACTACTCTTTGCGTGCGGCCATCCAGCCAGTTCTTTATCCACCGAGTGGTCCACCTATCAAATTGATGTCTCTAACTTAGAGAGAAGGATGTCATGGGAGACAGTGTCAAAGGCTTTACACAAGTCCGGGTAGATCCTTCTCTCTAAGTTGGAGAGACATCAATTTGATAGGTGGACCACTCGGTGGATAAAGAACTGGCTGGATGGCCGCACGCAAAGAGTAGTGCTCAATGGCTCATGTCCAGCTGGAGACCAGTAACGAGTGGTGTCCCACAGGGATCGGTGTTGGGACCGGTCTTGTTCAACATCTTTGTGGGTGACATGGAGAGTGGGATTGAGTGCGCCCTCAGCAAGTTTGCCGATGACACTAAGCTGTGTGGTTCTGTTGATAAGCTGGAGGGAAGAAATGCCATCCAGAGGGACCTTGACACGCTTGTGAGGTGGGCTGATGCCAACCTGATGAAGTTTAACCATGCCAAGTGCAAGGTCCTCCACCTGGGTGGGAGCAATCCCAGGCACAGCTACAGGTTGGGCAGGGAAGAGATTCAGAGCAGTTCTGAGGAGAAGGACTTTGGTGTGTTGGTCGATGAGAAAATGAACATGAGCTGGCAGTGTGCGCTTGCAGTCCAGAAAGCCAACCGTATCCTGGGCTGCATCAAAAGGAGTGTGACCAGCAGGTCGAGGGAGGTGATCCTGCCCCTCTACTCTGCTCTCGTGAGACCTCACTTGGAGTATTGTGTGCAGTTCTGGTGTGCTCAACATAAAAAGGACATGGAAGTGTTAGAACAAGTCCAGATCAGGGGACTGGAGCACCTCCCGTATGAAGACAGGCTGAGAAAATTGGGGCTGTTCAGCCTGGAGAAGAGAAAGCTGCGTGGAGACCTCATAGCAGCCTTCCAATACCTGAAGGGGGCCTACAGGGATGCTGGGGAGGGACTCTTCATGAGGGACTGTAGTGAGAGGACAAGGGGTAATGGGTTTAAACTTAAACAGGGGAGGTTTAGATTGGATCTGAGGAAGAAATTCTTTCCTGTAAGGGTGGTGAGGCCCTGGAATGGGTTGCCCAGGGAAGTTGTGAATGCTTCATCCCTAGCGGCGTTCAAGGTGGGGTTGGACATAGCCTTGGATGGCATGGTTTAGTGGGAGGTGTCCCTGCCCATGGCAGGGGGGTTGGAACTCGATGATCTTAAGGTCCTTTCCAGCCCTAACTATTCTATGATTCTATGATTCTATGATTCTATGTCATGCGAGACAGTGTCAAAGGCTTTACATAAGTTCAGGTAGATGACATCAACTGCTCTGCCCCTCTCCATAAGTTCCATGGCCCCTTCATAGAATGCCACCAGATTGGTCTGGCAGGATTCCCCTTAGTGAAGCCATGCTGGCTGTCACCAACCACCTTGTTGGTTTTCATGTGCCTCAGCATGCCTTCCAGGAGAATCCGCTCCAAGATTTTGCCAGGCACAGAGGTGAGACTGACTGGTCTGTAATTCCCCGACTCATCCATTTTCCCCTTCTTGAAAATGGGGGTTATATTTCCCTTTTTCCAGTCATCAGGAACTTCACCTGACTGCCATGATTTTTCAAATATGATGGACAGTGGCTTAGCAACTTCATTTGCCAGCTCCTTCAGGACCCGCGGATGGATTTTGTCAGGTCCCATGGACTTGTATACATTCAGGTTCCTAAGGTGGTCTTGAACGAGATCCTCTCCTACAGTGGGCCCAGGGTCTTCATTCTCACAGTCCCTGCATCTGCCTTCCAAGACTTGGGTGGTGTGGTCAGAGCATTTGCCGGTGAAGACTGAGGCAAAGAAGTCATTAAGAACCTCAGCTTTCTCTAAGTCCAGGGTAGCCAGTTCTCCCGATAGCTTCTGGAGAGGACCCACGTTGTCCCTAACCTGCCTTTTATTTGCAATGTACCTATAAAATCCCTTGCTGTTATCCTTAACATCCCTAGCCAAGTTTAATTCTAAGTGGGCCTTAGCTTTCCTAACCTGGTCCCTAGCTTCCCAGGCAACATCCCTGTATTCTCCCCAGGCCGCCTGACCTTGCTTCCACCTTTTATAAGCCTCTATTCAGATAACAAGATGCAAACACTTGCAGACTTCTCTCTCTGCTTGTAAGAAGTCCATGGCCTATTCCTCTTCCCAGAAATTGCACACAGAGAAACCAGGCCACACAAAGTGAAATTATTTTTACATGTTCCAAATTATTTCAAAGATATCCTCATGTTTTCCTCAAAATGATAATATGAGGATTTAATTCTTAATAATGTAGCTTTTCTAAAGCTGAAAGTGTTTTTGGCTAGAGAAATGTTATTCTTTGTGTTATTTTTAGCTAATTCTGTAGGAGACTTGTATGTCATGTTGCTCCTTTCAAAGACCTATGCTTGATCTACAGGACAGTTCAAAAGGCTTGGATACATGAAGCTATTTGTTGTAGCTCACAACATTCATTCTGCGGTTGCTTATCTTGTGAATTTGAGGAATTTTGCTTTCACAAATGTCAGTACATCAAATTCTCAGCAGAAAAAAGCCCACCATGAATTGTAGTTCAGCAGTCACCATTATTTCAGAAAGTTATCACCACCTTATCATCTACCATGTTGCTTGGAAAGCAAGTAAAAGACTTCCATTCTAACAGCACATGTGTAAGAATATTGAAAAAATCGGCTGAAAATTCTTCCTGAGATAGTAAGATGAAAACCAAAATTAAACAAAAACCAGTGTGGCCTCATTAAATAGAGACCGATGGAGGGTTTCCTGTCTGCAAACGGGAACCCCTCTCTGATGGATGCAGTTGCCTGCACTGTGCCAGCCAGAGAGGATGCTCTGACAGTCCTGGGTTCTCCTGAAGAGTGGTGGTGTTGAACAGTATGCATTGGTGGTGAAGTACTAAAGACACAGGCTTCTCTGGAAGGCAGGAGGTGCTGGATTTAAACCTTTGTACAAACTGATGTCCTGCTTATTCCAGCAAAACTTGTCTTGCCAGAATTTTTCTTGTTGCACTGAGTACAGTGTAGCACATGGAGGGAAAGCTCTGTCTTCTTTCTAACAAAGCCAACCAGTCTGCCTGGGCTGGATGGAGATGGTGTTTCTCTGGGTAGCAGTTTCAAAAGCCCAGGAGCTCTGCATCAGCATTTCTCCCTTACTCATTTTGTTGTTGAATACAGCCCTTCACTTGCAGCCCCTCTCATTACCTCCTCTAGCCACAGCCATGAAGATTATTCTTCACTGAACTGTCCTGAGCAGTAGAGGAGGGATGAAGGAGGATGAAGATTCCATTTGGATGAGAGCAAAGCCTAACAAGGCACACTGGGGAGATCAGCAGCATAGTGTGGTGCTGGGAGTGGTTCTTGTAGCTTTGCCTGTGACCAGTGAATATGTCTGTGCACCGGAGTATGAGAGATATCAAGAGTGACTGAGACATCTTGGTGTTTGAGGAATCCACTGTAGAGCTGGGGAGTGATCCAAAGTGAGTTCCAAACCCAAGGGTATCCTGTTGTGCTTGTCCTGAAGACCTGAGCTTTCATCTCCAAAGGCATTCCTAAAACTGTCCCAAAAGGAAAGCTTTTAATTTCCAGTTAAATAGAACATCTGTTTCAACACAAAATACATTTCTCCTTTTTCTTTCTGTTTGTTCCAGCAAAATAACGTCCACATTATTGTTGAGTTTTCCATAGTTTTTTCCTTAGCTTTCTGCTTCAGCTTTTGAATAAAATTGGTAGTTTATTCACACACCCCTAGGCAAATGCATAAGCTTTCCTGTGCCATACAGTTCCTTGTGGAGAGGAGAATATTTTTTTGTTTATTATTCCACTTATTTTTTATTTAACAGACCAATAATGGTACTCAAGATGCATTTTTACAACCAAATGACGCACCACAATTCTAAAAGATAGCCTGTAATGGTAGGATAAATGCAATACTGCTCAGTCCCAGGATTTCATTGCTGATGGTCTGAAATAAGCAATTGCTTCAGAGCAATAGGGAAAGACAGAAGTTCAAGCAGAGGACATGACTCAAGCAATAATAAAAAAAAAAAGCTGCAAAAATGAACCAATATCTCCACTGATTTCACATGGCTCACGGGGAGCATGCTAACGAGGCTGCTGGCATTCCAAAGTTTGGACACCACTCTTTTTAAATAAAATAAGCTAGCGGTATATCTCCCAAAATCAGAACAGTCTCAGATACGTGACAAGCATCCCTCATAATGCATAGCTATTGATTTAGTAAGAAAAAGCTGTAATTCAACCCAGAAGCATAACTAGCAAATATCATCAACTGTAGGAGCACATTTCAGGGGGCTACCACAACTAAATTGCAAGAAACATTCGTGAGAGTGCTTTTCAGTTGAGAGCAAAGATTATTATTATTACTATATTGGCATTTGCAAGGAGTTCAGGCAGCAAGGATAGATTATTACAAGGGGAGATAAAATAGACAATGGCTTGAAAAGTGCAGCGATGACACATCTGGCTTATAAGGAGTGAATCAAAATTTGGGACAGTGGCAGAAAAAAAAGGTACTACTAGCATTTTCTCTGCAATTAAAGCTTTCATTTTTCCTTTATCATTTTCAGATTCTCTGTCAGATTCTCTTGTCGTTTATGAGCAGGTAAATCTGGGCAAACTTCTACAAAGTCCCTTAATGGCAGGCATTCCTGCAGCTTTGTTGCTGAAGTTAGAATTTCATTAGTGGTGCAGAGTAGGGGACACTGACAGAGAATGCATACTGTGAAAGTAATCTGATTCCCCTGTGCTATTGCAGACTTTAATTTGATCATGGGTCAATGGATGCAAAAAGTTAAGGGAGCTGTAGCCATGGGTCACAGACTGTCAGTACTCCATGTACCATAAAGTTTAAAAGGAAGAGACTATCGAATATATTATTGGCTAGTGAAATATTAAGAGACCCTCTATCTCTGACCCAAGAGCTCATCCTTTCTCTCAAGCTGACCATGAGCTGCAGCTCCAATTGTATGTGCCAACGTGACAGAAGGATTTGAAGTAGGTGGAATACTCTCCATTTTTTTTGGAGTAGTGTTTTCCAGCTAAATACAAATACTGATTGAATTCATCCTTCTATTTGCTAGAACTGCAGCTTTCTTCTAAGTTTTCCTTTTCTCTTTTTTTTTTTTTTTTTTTTTTTTTCCTAGTATTAGGCATATTTTCTTTTTCTTTTTTTCTTTCTGGTATTAGGACATCATGTTCATATGCGTGGATTTCTATGCTTAGTCATATAACCATGTTGTGCAAGTCTTATTGACTACCATGTAGTTCGATTTAGAGATACAGCCGTAGCTCCTGGAGGCAGCATAACTAATTATTCAGAAACTCCCTTAAGACTTTATTACCTCTGTCTTTTGGCATGACCTCATTCTGGGTGCAAAGATAAAGTCCAAGCTGCTGCTCGCTGGCTGCAGGACTGGCTTGTAGGGGTCATGTCTGTGATGCTCACTGGGACGTAAATGTGTTCACTAGGGAAGACATCCAATAAAACCTTCAACATCAAAATGCAGCAGCAAGTCAAGCACAAAAAAAAAGGCTAAGGATTGTAAAAACAGATTGCTGTGAAGGTACTTATCTAAGTAAATTATACTGACAGAAGAGCCATGTGCCAAAATCTCTGGCACCATTTTCAAATTTGACCTCCTGAAATTTTATTTAGAGCAATACTAAAGATATGTAGCTGATGTTGGCAGTTTTCCCTTGCTGCTTTTCATGTGTTCTGGGGTGCACACACACTCATGCACATACACACAACCCACTGAATCAATGCACAGACATATTCTATAGTTCCTTATTCATTCCTGCAGAATAGTTAGTGAACTTGACAGTTCAGTATTTACAATACTACAATATTTTACTCTTCTGAAAAATGTCATGTACTTTGAAATTACTTGGTTTTTTGCAGTTGTCAGTCTGAGTTGGCTCACCAGATGTCTTGCACAAAAAGCAAGTCTCTTGTGTTAACTGAGTCACATGAATGAGTGAAACAGATGCACATCTCACGATATTTCTGCTCAGTGATTGAGACACAGCCACATCCTACTACTGAAATTGTACATAGATCCATCAGAAGCAGACTCCTCATCAGGTGTTAAACTCTAGCATTTGTCTATGTTTAAACGAATGGGTCTATTTTAAAGTGACACATCATTAGAAATAAAAAGAAAATTGTTCCTGTTCTTAGTGCCAAATTTTCAATTACCAGATTACATACATTTTCTGATTCATTCATGATAGCATTAAAAGATCATTTGGTTGGTGTATGTGCACAACATACAAACCCCTGGATTTTGTTCTGCTCTTATTTTTAAGGAGGGCTGAAAGCAGACGCAAAGATGAAATACAGCAAGCCTGTCTCTGACATACTTTGCCAATTTTCATGCCAGGATTTAGCGTACAAATCACCTTGTAGCAATGCTCTACCATCAGCTTCATGCTGTGCAGCCCTTTTCACATCAGTAGTGTTGCATGGTATAAACTGAGGAACAATTAAGAAACTCTGGGGAAGAAATGTTCTCCATGTGATCAGATATGACACTTTTGGTCCAGATATTTAAAGATTATTGTATGTAAATTTTCCCTAGGTGCATGAAAATTATACTGTTTCTAAATATAATGGATGATTAATTTGCCTACACTTGTAGAAGCCCTTTTGCTTCAGAACATATCATAAACTCTTCTCAATTGTCTAACAGAGTAAACTGACATTTTAAACTGGTCTTTTTGTCATAGGAAGTTGTGCTGGGTTCAGCACGCATCTCAACCCAATGTCGTGGCTTAAACCGTGACAGAAGTTTATCTGTACATGTCTCACTACTGACTTCAAGAGGATTCTCTGATCTGAGTGCAAACCAAGGAGGTCTGGACAACCAAAGCATTGAATCTCTCACCCCTGGGTTGCCTTCTCAACCCCAGGCTGTCAGAACAGCAATGGAAAATCATTTCTGCTTTGAGCTTCACACAAAGATTAATACAAACCTCTTAATTCTGACACACTGCCCCATGGGCAGGTGGAGTGGTGGGTAGTTTGCACAGTGATGCAAGCAAATGGAGGAGAAAGTTCCACTGCTGCTGCTCAGTGCTGAGACTCAAAATTGCATTTGCTGTGCCTGTCCTTTGGCAATCCTGGATGGAAGGTTTCTTTTTTCCTTTGAGGCATTTTCAAGTGATTCTTACCCTTCTGTCCACCACTACACAGCTGGATCATATACATTCTTGCGCAACCAGGCAGTGACTTGGGCACTCCTGATCTAAAAATAACCAAGGGGAATCACCTATGACATGAATTATAATGGTCAAACAGCATCTCAGTAATTGAAGGGCTTTACCAAACCAGTTGCAGTGAGATTAAGAGCTTCCTGCTGCCAGCAGTATTAGGCAGGTACCTTGATGCTGCAGTTATGAGTCTACTTTATGCAACTTTAAACTGCCCCAGGAAGCTAGGTTATTATCACAGTGTGTGAGCCAGGATGGCTCTGAGTTAAATGGCTGAATACAAAAGCATCTAAGCAATGCAAATCCAACTGCTTTATTGAGCTAGTACTTTATAAGTGTGTCAACATTTCCACATTCTACAGAATGATGTTAAGGTGAATGGAGGATGTTTTTGGCTATCTCAGATCCATGGAGGAAGGAGCTGGAGGAAATAGTTCAGAGGGAAAGAGATAAGAAAGTTTTAACTGGAATGTTTTGAAGATCTGCCTCTAAGCAGCATTCCAGTGCCCTCCTTGCACCAGGCCTTCACTGACTCTTTGCATACATATTAGTTCCACTCAATGTAAAACCATCTCCTACCTTCTTGGGGCCATATCAAACCCCTGTTGGAATGGCGGGAATGCTGCACATCTTCCTGTAGGAATAGCACAAATGCGTCACCGAGGGGCTCTTTTTTGCATCAACAAAATTATCTTGGATTGCAGAAGCAAATCCTAACAGTTTTGAGCTTTTTTTTAAACGTGGCAGATTAGGGTGGGATTTCTTTTCACAAGCATTCCTGCTGAAGTTCAGACTTTCCACATCAGGCATGCCCTGAATATTACTACCAGAACATAAACATGTTGTCTTATTAAACAGAAAGCATTTTTTTCTGTCAAATTATACCCAGTGGTTTTACCAACCCTACCTAATGCAATCTGACTACCTGGCAGGGTCAAAAAGTCAAGGGATCCTTCTTTTGTTGCATAAACCAGAACTCTGTTATATGCTAGAAACGCTCAAAAGTGCTTGGACTTCACTGTTCTTATTTCATGCAACTGAAGATGAGTGGGAAGAAAGCTCCTGTAGGTGTGATTCCCTGCCCCTGGCAGGATGGTTGAAACTATGTAATCTTTAAGGTCCCTTCTGACCCAAACCATTCTATGATTCTATGAAACTCTATTGACCTTTGGACAGTTGAGGCTGCTGATCCCATTCCATAACATCAGTTCAGCTACTGAGACCTATTTCAGAATCAGAACCAGAACTGGAGGTCATCAACATCTTAAAGTCCTGTAGAAATGAAGGTGAAAATTATTTACATTGCTTTTACTGACTTTTTATTACAGAAACAGATGTTGGAGTTTTACTGGATGAAATAATCGGCCACAGAGCTAGTAAGTCATCAGCCCTGCTTTCCCCACCAAGTGCCACAACTGTAAAACAAAATGTGCATTGCAGAAATTACAAGTTTTATTAGCTATGCCAAAACCAGCATCTAGAGAATAAGCGTACAGATTGGAAGAGATGGAAAAATAATCATAATAGCTTTGCACAATGTTGCTTACACACTGCATTTTGTAAATCCACTGTGTCTCCAGCAAAACACTGAAAGTGTTTCTCCTTTGGGAGGGAAAATTTGAAAGGAAAGTAAGGGTGAAATTTTGTAATGGAATAACTGAGGTGGCACAGTGCTTAACAATACTTGCTACCCTCAAAACACTACAAATCTTCACTCTCAGAAGGTGTTACTTGAGTATTCCCCACAGTATTCCAGAAACTGAAAAGCAGAAACATGAAAGAGATTCTGAGGGTGAGCTAGGGAAATTTTGGTAGAAATCAGGATTTGCCAGCTCTTTTGCTTACTCTTGGATTACATAAGTATTCACATGAGAAATTCTTACTTGCAAGGTGCAAACAAAACAACTACAGTCCATCAGTTCAAACTGAATGGAATTTTTTTTCCAGCCTTGTGGAAAACTTACCCAGCTTTCATGTATTTGACAGCAAGGGAGAGTGAAGGTACCTACTGGTACAGTAGGAGAGCAGTGAATGAAGGACAAAGTACAACTGAGAAAGAGAAGGGCTTAGTGAATGGAATTGTAGCTGCCTTCTTTGGAGAAGTTGATGGTAATTAAAAAAACATTTTACTTACAAGATGTGTGGCTCGTAAATGTTGAAAATAATAAATAAGTCAAAAATAAGGTCAGAGTAAATTTTCTAATGTGACTATAGACCCGATGTCTTACTGACAATTAAGGGGATTTTAAGTCATAAATGCTTAAAGATCCAGGGTGGGGTGACTTTTGATGTAAAATAGGGGGAGCTGAATATCCCAAATTCCTCTGGAAGTTCAGTTCTAAACCATTCTGAAAATTTCACCCACAGTCTGTGTAGGCCTGCAACTAGCAGTTCAGATAAAGTTGCAATGTATACATAGCTTGTACAATGCAAATGGGAATGAACAGGAGGATGTAACTTACCCCTAACGATTGTCTTGGAGGAAATGAGCTGCTTTTTACAGAGGGCACTGAGCCAGAAGAAATTGCTTGGTAATTAAAGGTCATGGGTCCTCTTTAGAAAGAAGAGAGGTCAAACTCTTTCCCAGTTATTGTTCTGCTAATTTCCTGGTCATGCAAGAAACTGTGTTTGTTGAGAAAAAGTGGTTTGTGTGCAGGTGTACAGTACAGCTCAGAACCACATTTCTTCCCCTGTGGGCATGAGCTGTGAAAGCTTCCATGCTTGGGTAAGAAAAATATGCACATACTGCCTTTGGGACTTCACCGCCCAGGCTGAATAGCATCTTCCAAATCATCCCTTACAAAAGCTCCTCAAATGAAATCTCAAGATCTTCAGCTATGGTCTTACAGTTAAAACCCTGGCCCTAGTGTGCTGAAAGCACTTGCTGCATGTGTGAGCAGAGCTGCTTCTGGAACTGGCAGGCTGCACCTGCCAGAGCTGAGGCTGAATGGCAGCACATGGGTACCCAGCAGGTTACAGCAGCAAACAGCTAAATCAATGCTCGTCTCAGAAGTTAGATGCTGGGTTAGAAGTTCAAGTTGCTGATGATTTTTTTGGATTTAACCAGCAAACACAGTATGTCCCTGACAGAGCAGAAATAAAGCTTAACATCAGGAAGTAGCATTTTTGCTTCTTTGCAGAAGACACGAGTTTAGTGCACTTCTGACATCTATGTCTGCTTGGCTGTCCCTGATGCATTATCAGCGGAAGTGAGATGGAGAGGAAAGAAAGTGCTCCTGCTGAAGTTAACCTGCCTTTAAGTGACCAACAAAGGACCTCTAATAAAGGACCCTAAAGAGCAGTGTTACACATTTTAGTGTTTCCCTCACTGCTATTCCTCCACTGTGGGCCACAACGCAACACAGCCTGTGCTCAGTCAGGCTCACCATGGGATGGGAGTATCATAAGGCATTGGTCTTGCTACCTGACCAACAGAAATATGCTTCATCTGTTGTCACTAATAGATGTGGCATTTCCCATAGAAACATAACATGAGGAAACCTTTAGGGAGAAGGACAAACATAGTTTTGCTTAACATCATAGAAGTAATCCACCTCACATGCAGATTTCCCAGACAGGAACATACTTTATGGCTAGAGTGAACACGAAGAGGACTGACAGGCTGGGTTTTTTGCTGAAATAAATGGTTGTTGCACAATGGGCACAGCTCTTGCAACTGATGAGATGCTATATAGACAGCAAGCGGCTATACTGTATAAAGATAATAAATGAAGGGGTTGGGTTTTTCTACTTATACTTTATCTGAAGCTTGGATTATTTGAGGGAAATATGTAGCTCTTTTACTCAACAATTTCAGAGGTACCTGTACAGTGTTTTGTGTGACTTATTTGTCTGTGCGCTAATGCATGCTTCAGTTAGTCACAAACATAATGTTAAAGTTGTCTGTAAAAGATCTTTTAATGTACCACACTGTCAGCTATTTAATGCACTTTGTACTAGGTCTCAATCCACCTATCCCCCCAAAGAAACTTTGAGTAAACTTTCCAGCAAACCCCATAAGGGGTGAAAGGGTCACGGCAAGGTGGTATATGCAGGTGAGGTCTTTGCTCTGGAGTTCCTTAAAACATACAGGGAGAGAAGGTGGCTGTCAAACCTGAGTGGGAAACAGGGCTAACTTGCAAAGAGCTGTGTAATAGAACTTACACGCATTAGTAGCAATTTGCAGTAATGCATCAAAGCTCAGAAAAATCTATTAATTAAGTGATTTGCCTCCTTTATTTGCTTTTCTCAGTATTATACAAAAAACTTGTGAGTATTCACCTGTTACCATTTGGCAGCTGGAAGCCCAGACATGTTAACATGAAGGTAGATCCACGTGCAATGATGTGATTTTCACACAATCTGATGTGGGATGAAGACATAACCTTATAAACAAAATGCACAGTGCACCATGGCTTATGTAGCTTACATGGCCACATTGAAAGTAGTGGGAAATATCCCCTGAGGTGATACTACAAAGTCCTATCTTGCTTCCTGAATTGCATCTTCTGAAGGTGGTTGTTACAGTTATGAAAACATAAGTGTGAAGAGCAGTTGATGTCATCTGTCTGGACTTATGTAAAGCCTTCGACACTGTCTCACATGACATCCTTGTTTCTAAGTTGGAGAGACATCAATTTGATAGGTGGACCACTCGGTGGATAAAGAACTGGCTGGATGGCCGCGCGCAAAGAGTAGTGAGTGCTCAGTGGCTCAATGTCCAGCTGGAGACCAGTAACGAGTGGTGCCCCTCAGGGATCAGTGTTGGGACCGGTCTTGTTCAACATCTTTGCCGGTGACATGGACAGCGTGATTGAGTGCGCCCTGAGCAAGTTTGCTGATGACACCAAGCTGTGTGGTTTGGTTGAAACGTTGGAGGGAAGAAATACCATCCAGAGGGACCTTGACACGCTTGTGAGGTGGGCTGATGCCAACCTGATGAAGTTTAACCATGCCAAGTGCAAGGTCTTCCACCTGGGTGGGAGCAATCCCAGGCACAGCTACAGGTTGGGCAGAGAAGAGATTCAGAGCAGCCCTGCGCAGAAGGACTTGGGGGTGTGGGTTGATGAAAAAATGAACATGAGCCGGCAGTGTGCGCTTGCAGCCCAGAAGGCCAACCGTATCCTGGGCTGCATCAAAAGGAACGTGACCAGCAGGTCGAGGGAGGTGATCCTGCCCCTCTACTCTGCTCTTGTGAGACCTCACTTGGAGTATTGTGTGCAGTTCTGGTGTCCTCAACATAAAATCCAGAGGAGGGGCACGAGGACGATCAGGGGACTGGAGCACCTGCCGTGTGAAGATAGGCTGAGGAGGTTGGGGTTGTTCAGCCTGGAGAAGAGAAGGCTGCGTGGAGACCTCATAGCAGCCTTCCAATACCTGAAGGGGGCCTACAGGGATGCTGGGGAGGGACTCTTCATGAGGGACTGTAGTGATAGGACAAGGGATAATGGGTTCAGACTTAAACAGGGGAAGTTTAGATTGGATATGAGGAAGAAATTCTTTACTGTAAAGGTGGTGGGGCCCTGGAATGGGTTGCCCAGGGAAGTTGTGAATGCTTCATCCCTGGCGGCGTTCAAGGTGGGGTTGGACATAGCCTTGGATGGCATGGTTTAGTGAGAGGTGTCCCTGCCCATGGCAGGGGGGTTGGAACTCGATGATCTTAAGGTCCTTTCCAACCCTAAGTACTCTATGATTCTATGATTGCTGAAATTGAAGCCTTCGGAAATAAAAATTTGCCCTAGTAACACTGTACAGCTATGAGCACAGCCTGAAAACAGTACAGCTGAAAACAACCTTAGGACCACCCTGGAAACCAGTTTTGTACCTATCATGCTACCATCTTGAGTGTGTGGCCTCAGTAACAGCTAAGTTGCACCCACTGAAGAGGGGGAGGGTAGTGCATACCCTGGCATACCTGGCAAACCTTGTGCTGTGAGGGTGTACTCTTGGTCACAGCAGGTGGATGGTTGGTGAGGGAAAGGAAGGAGCAGAGAGGTCTGAGTCCATGGTGGTTGCAATTTCTCTTACACAGTGTAAGGTCTGATAAACCACTTATGTGGTACCATCAGTAAGTCCATTGGTGATGCTATAGTGAAGCTTGTGTAATAAAATGGAGAAACTGATCTCTGTTTCTCTACATACCACAGAATAACACTCCTATGTTTATCTTGTAGAAGATTGTATAACACTATGCTGCATTTAGAGATCATTATTCTAAATTGAGAACTAAATTTTAGTTATATAGAAATTTTATTCTTGGACAGAATTGTGGATGCTTACTGTAGTATTTACAGGTGGTGATGGGACATGGGTGTAGAACTAGCCAGTGACTTTTAACAATCTGTTTTCAGAAGAAAGTCAATATAACCAGACGTTTTCATGACAATGCTGCTTAGGTTCAGAGTTGTCCTAAAAAGATTTTCTGGAATTGGGATGGAACCTGTGACCAGCAGGAAACAAAGATCTAAGATCAGGTCTTCCCATATCCCCGGGGAATAAGTTACCTACCTTGTGTGAGGAGCACTCTTCTGAAAAGTCTTTTTGCTGGTACAGCCGGGCAAAACGAATGTCAAAGACATTTCCTGCTTTTCATTGTTTTTAGGTGAATTTCTCACCTAGAGTCTGAAAGCACTTAGTGGTCATTTTGTACTGATGCTTGGCTATTATTTTTGCTATGAATATTTGATTCGAACCTTATCATGAAGAAACGTTGCAGTTAGTAATGAATATTTATTGAATGCACACAGTAAAACCTAACCTGACAAGTCTTTAAGAGAAGGCTGACCTTGTGATGGAAATAGTATGATTAATGGCTTGGTCCTCACATTTTTTTATTTAAGGACTCTGTTGTCCTTTGATTTAAACGTTGATACAGCACAATCATGTCATTAAAAGGAAAGTGCATTTACTAGCCTGTGGTTGGAGAGGAAGGAACTATTCATAGTTTTTTAACTTTTCTCACCTGTATTCAAAGCTCATTTGCAAAGGCTTTGACAGGCTCTGTGGTGTGCATGCCCTGCAAAGACAGAGCTCCTTTGCCTCTAATAATCTGCAGATTAAAGGGATCGCATTGGGCCAGCTATGACCTTTTGTCTTTCTAGCATTTTGTCCAAGCAACCGGAAAGGGAAAATAGCTGTAAAACAACATGGCCATCTACTGACAGAAAACTGCATTGCTTCTAAAACGTGTGCGGCTGGAAGGAAGGGAGCGTAAATTTCAGTACTTGGTTAATATGAGTTCTCTAAGGATGCCGTACTCTACAGGGTGGAATTCCAAAACAGCCAACAGTATCTAATGAACAGCAGGTGTAAACAATGGATCATCAGATTACTAGTTAGAGCGTGTCCACCTACTAAAAAAATACTGGTAGAATTACAGCAGCATAAATCCTCCTGTGGATAATCTGTTGATATGCATGCACATGCATAAGTTTCACTGCTCTAACTTCACGCAGGTAATTGTACCAATAAGTCCCCAGTGGAAACATGGCCCTAGAGGTAAGCACGTTGCTGCAGGAGCTCAGATGCTTAAGGAACTCCAAAGTTTCTTCTTCCCCTTGGAAGTGAACAAAGACTGTAGAAATCTTTGTTACTCATCATGCAACATAAAACTTCAATGAGTCTTCTAAATGGTGTACCACCGATACTCTGCAAGAAATAAGACCTCTATCCAAACCTAGAGCATCTCCAGTTTACCTTTTACTAAAAACAACTGAGAAATAGGTTTGATATTTAGGCACTGCCTTGGTAGAAACAATATTGGAAACACCTAAGTAAACGGATTGTGAAAGATAAAGCCATGCCAGTGTTTAAGGGGTTACCTATCAGGTTTGTTTGTGACTTATCCTTCCTGGCCCTCTGAGCCCCTTCAGCACTGCTGTGATACAAATGTCAGCAAAGTAATTATCTTGGGGACTTTTGAACCAATTCACCTCTGACAGCTTTGTGAATGCAGTTTTCACTTACTAGACTGTGTAGAAACCAATTAATGGTTCTTCTGTGAGCTGCTCAGCAAAATAATTCTTGCACATAAGGATCAAGTTCGATATTGGCTGTGGCTGTTTCAGACACAGTGAACTACCATCACAGGGGAGATTATACCAGCCAGACCAGGGGTTTAGAGATTAACATTTTCTGCCATTAAGGAAATGGAGGCAGCTATCTAGAAGGAACTCACCTCTTCGCTCCATATTCAACATGAATGTCAAAATTATCGGAAGAGAAGGTGAGATCAGTGAAATAGGCAGAATTTAAATGCCAAACAAAAAGTAGAAACAGCAACATTTGACAGATGTGAGAATGAGCTGCTACAGATTGAAGCAGAGGCACAGATCTTCCAATGAGTGCTAAAATGCTGCCCTAAGACTAGAAAAAGAAAGTTTAGCTCTCCCCCTGTGGAGTGAGATGATGAGCTGGGTTTGGTATTGTGTATGACCTTTGAACTGATACGTGAGTGCTTACGTGGGTATATGTGCCCTTGTAATCTGTGTGTATATATACATGTAAACACTGTGAATATGATGATGCAGATAACTTCTGATGTATTAATATGCAGAAAGAGTCTCCTTCCCTGCGATATCTGCTACTGATATGTTCAGACAAGTCCTTCAAGATATTCCAATTAATTTAGACACATAACTTATTTTAGGGAAAATGTGAACATGAATGACATATGAACATATATATGTGCTCAGAGAAAAGGTACTGGTAGTTAAGTCACCCTCTGTGATTAAATGGATGAGGAACGAACAGGTGGAAAGGTTCACAAGCTTTTGATTTTGATTTCTGGCAACCCAATATTGACAGGAAAAAAGGTAAATATCACAGAACTTGCATTAAAATTGAGATAGCTGGCAATGTAGTAAAGTGTGTCATCTTTAAATCTGCTTTCCTATGCTTTGACCCGCAATTTTTAGAGACCATTATCTCCTATCTGCAAATTTCACTCTTTTAAAGAAGTGTGCTATATTATTAAGGGGGGGGGGGGTGGTGGTGGTGGGGGAATGATAGGAATTAGGAAGAAAAAAACAGGAAAAAATATGAGGTATAGGATCACTATGTAATAAAGGAGTTGTTAACAAAAATAAACCCCTATCCTAAAATACAGTGATTCACAACAAACCAGAATATAGCTTCAAATCCCCTCCTAGGTTTTGTTTGTTTATTACTTTGTTATTTTGCTTTGGGCTGGAATGGCTTTGTGAGGAAATTAAGTTCCACTGTAGCTTGTAAATCCCTGACCTTTGATCATTATCAGGTGAGAATCTTATCAATTACCATAAACATAATCACACTGCTTTTAATATTATGCAGAAAATCACACATGGCAGAACCTGTGCTTCTTACCTACTTCCATAAATGTGTCATGTGACAGCATATTTTATTTTCTTTTTTCTTTTTCTTTTTTGTCTGTGAAGATGAAGAATACTTACAGATTTTCTTCCTTTCTTTTTCTTTTTTTTTTTTTTTTTTTTTTTCCGAGAGGAGCTAAGAACGCTCAGTGTTTCTCCTGAAAAGAAAAATAAAAATTATTCCCCTTTCCTATTTCTCCCAGAAGAAATGACTGCTGATTCCCCACCTTGACGTTTTAGTCATATTAATATTTTAATCTTCTGAAATGATTGGGGTATTTTACTTGAAATAGAAACTTTGGTTACGATTCGATTCACAGAAAAAAGTCCTGTTGGTGTGATCACATCCTCTGACACAATTTCATTGGTCTCCCTGCTGTGTCGTAGGGAGGGAATTGAAACACTTAATCAAATTACACCTCATAATTTTTCCAGATTTCTCCTTCCAGTCCCACATGATCCCCCTGTTACATCTAGGCACTGCCTTCAACTTAACCAGCTTTTCTCTTATCTTGAACTTCAGCCAGGTTTCTGACCCAGGATCTGCTTTTGTAGTCATTTATTTATTAAAAATAATGATCTGAGGGCACACAAGAAAGAAATCTGTCCTTTATAAGTGATCTAGGTGTTGGATAAACATTGGATTCAGTTCATGGTTAGCTATCAGTCACTTACTTTTCCAAGGTTTTCCATTCTGCATTGCTGGTTTCTGGTGGTAAACTCTGGTCCAGGTAGCTTTGACAGGCCTTATACAGTGCTGTTTTGTAGTTTACGGTTTAAGGCAAATTGCTGCCACACAGCTTGTAAGTAATGTTTTAAATCTGGTTTTGGAAATATTAAAAAAATCTTAAATTAATTGACTGAACTGTCCTGATTAAAATGGAAGAATTTCCCCTGAAGTTATAAAAACAGGGCTTTACCTGCATCTGGCTGAGGCAAAACCTCTGCAAGAAACTTTTGCATGAGCAGTACCATATACTCTACTGCCCTTTTGTTAAGCCTCCAGAAATTTCGGATGTACAACAAAAGTATGAATCAGTTGTTTCAGAACAGTTAAGAATAAAATGCTCCCACAAAAGTAAAGATGCTAAATCTCTCAGTACTCACACTGCCTGGGCAACTGTCTGGTTTCGAGCAAGGATAAACTGATGCTCAGCCCATGGAGATATGAAAGATTTGAGGGCACCATCAACAGGGATTTAAGTGTCAGCTTGTTATGACAGTTTGCTTGTGTAGAGGTAGCAGCTGGCACGACATTTCTCAAAAATGGACTTCTGTAATATTGGAGTAAAGTTTGTGGCTTTCTTTTTCAGGAGAGAAAAGACTTTTTCTAAAGTCTTATAGGTGAACTTTTGTCACCTTTGAAAAATATCTTTGAATTGAAAGTTTTCTGTCTCAATAGTGTGAAATTAAACTGCTGAATATGAAGTGTGTTACACAGGTGTTACAGTCCCAACAAATTGCCAGAACTCTGAACCCTTAGGTACTGTTTAAATTCCCAGGTTGCAAAGATGCAGAAACTAATGTTTAATCTATCCAACAAGCTATAATGATGGACTCTGGAAAATTCTTGATTAGTCTTTCTTACCTAAGGAACTTTACAAATGCTCGTAATAAAACCAATAAAAGTAATATTGCCATTTACTCCTGGCTAATAAGCAGTTTAAAACTCTCTACTCCAAATACTGGCCTCCAAGGGCTGGCTCTTGGTTATCCCATTTAAAGTTCATGGTTGGACACTCCGGAGCAAGAAGCTGTGATGCAGGAGGGGATCAAATCTGTGTTAAAGACTTCCAAGGAATAATGGTGAATACCTCAGATCTGTCAGCCTATGTTTTAATGAAACAGAAAATGCATTATGGATATATGGATGGATGGATATATCAGTGGATAATTCTGGCTATATATTAGGGAAGGACTGATAGAAAAGAATTCGTACAGTGATAAACTCAGATTTTGGAGGCCAACATAGATGTGTCAATTGTAATGCTTTTAACATTAAACCTAACACGCTCTATTATAACACTTCATAATAAGTAAGATTATTTTTAAGCACAAAAAAAATAATTAGACTTCTGGTTTGAAAGACAGTGTGGTCATGATAGTATTTTTTTCAGGAAAACATAGTTCTAACCCATTGGATTTCCTTCCTGCCATGGCACAGAAACTTCAAACTCACAGCACCATACTTTGGATCAGTAATGTTTCTACACTTTGGATCACTAATATTTCTGCATTTGAAGCACCTAAGTGAATATCAATATAGTAAGCATCCACAAGGGGAGAGGCACTTTGTGATGTATGGTACAATTAGTACTTACAGATTGGAATATATCTTATTACAGAAAGGAAATTACCTGCCAGTTCCATAACTTGATATTTCCCAAAATTTAGGATACTAGATTTTTTTCGTATAAATGAATATCACCAGTTTAACTGAGCACTAAACTATTTTCTCTCCCCCCAAGACTGATGTTAGACTCACTATATTTTAAGTCAACTTTACCATAAAATAAGGCTATCTCTCACTAATTTGATTTATATTTTCAATATTGTATTTTACAAAATAAGTACGCTCATTGCTCTCATTACCTTGTCAGATAAGCTGTTCCAATAAAATTGTGGTTTATACATGTGCAATAAATGTACAATCAGTCTGTGCTATATGTTAGAGCACACGGTGTTCCAGCTTTTAAAGAGGATGATTATATCCTACAGAAACAGAGGTACTATTCAGTAGATTTTTTTTAATTGTCTGTAGCGAAAATGAAATCGGGTACGATTTTGTTATCAGTTATGAGAACTATTTAATTTTACTTTGAGGCTAAATCTGATGTGCTAAGTTCATTTAAAGACAACTGTGCAAAATATATTTGAAACAGCAGATCAAAAACTTTGGTCCCTTGTCCTGGATTCAGCAGCAGCAGTCATGTTTTTCTCCTTTTTAGTAGCTGGGGGAGTGCTGTGCTTTTGACTTTCAGCCTGGGAACAGCATTGATAACACCGATGTTTTCAGTTACTGCTCAGTAATGTTTACTCTGACCAAGGACTTTCTGAGTCTCACGCTCTGCCAGGGAGGAGGGGAAGCCAGATGGAAGCAGAGACAGGACACCTAATCCAAACTGACCAAAGAGGTATTCCATACCACAGCACGTCACGCCCACTATATAAACTGGGGGCAGTTACCCAGAAGTATTGGATCACTGCTTGGGTCAGGCTGGGTATCAGTCAGAGGGTGGTGAGCGGTTGTATTCTCTTCCCTTGTTATTTCCCTTATCATTATTATTATTGGTGGTAGCAGCAGTGGTTTGTGTTATACCTTACTTACTGGGCTGTTCTTATCTGAACCCGTGGGAGTTACATACTTTCGATTCTCATCCTGATCCCTAAGGGAGTGGGGGGGAGGAAGGGGGGTGGGAAGTGAATGGCTGCGTGGTTCTGGGTTGCCAGCAGGGCTTAAACCACCACATCCTTCCTGCACTTCTCTGTGGTTTTGGCAGTGGAAAATATCCTATTTTTCCTAAAATGACCGCTAATCACCTACAAGAACCACTGGTCCTATGCTTGATCAATTACTCAGCGTCAGACTGCACCTTCTGAGGTAGGCCACATTCTTCCTAATCTCCAAAATTATGTATGTATTCCCAAATAACTGGGGTTTACAATTTACCTGAAATTTTAGATCTGTTTCGTACCCAACCACTCAAAACACCCTCCATGTTTGTTTTACCTGGCTTTTGAGTAAAATTGCATGTATGGGGCTGTGTAAACTGAAAGAATGTTTGTATATTAGAGTGAACTGGTCCAAATCACACAGCGGAAAGGCAAAAATTATGGAAAAACAAGGAACAGAATATTAGCATCAAGATCTTGGTGCTTTTTTATGGTGTTGCTATATTTAAGTAGAAGTTCTAAACAGAGATGAAGTGAACTCCTAATCTGCATGTAAGCATCAGATAATTCAATAAAATAGGGGATTTGTTTATACAACATGAATCAGGCTTGTGTATTAGTAACAGTTTTGTGGCTTTCCACAGCAAGCATAGTGCTAGTATTGCATATCATTTGGAATGCAAAGCATTTTGCAGGAGTATTTTAAAATTGTTTACAGGATTGTGTGCAGTTCTGGTGTGCTCAACATAAAAAGGACATGGAACTGTTGGAACATAAAATCCAGAGGAGGGGCACGAGGACGATCAGGGGACTGGAGCACCTGCCGTGTGAAGACAGGCTGAGGAGGTTGGGGTTGTTCAGCCTGGAGAAGAGAAGGCTGCATGGAGACCTCATAGCAGCCTTCCAATACCTGAAGGGGGCCTATAGGGATGCTGGGGAGGGACTCTTCATGAGGGACTGTAGTGATAGGACAAGGGATAATGGGTTCAGACTTACACAGGGGAAGTTTAGATTGGATATGAGGAAGAAATTCTTTCCTGTAAGGATGGTGAGGCACTGGAATGGGTTGCCCAGGGAAGTTGTGAATGCGCCATCGCTGGCGGTGTTCAAGGTCAGGTTGGACATAGCCTTGGGTGGCATGGTTTAGTGGGAGGTGTTCCTGCCGCTGGCAAGGGGGGGCTGGAACTAGATGATCTTAAAGTCCTTTCGAGCCCTAACTATTCTATGATTCTATGATTCTATGATTAAGGCTAATTAGTGGAAACCTCCTTTTAATTCCCGCAGCTAATCCAGAAGTCTGTAGAAACTGAATTTGTGTTTCACTCAGGAATGTGAATTTGTGTGATAGGTATAGAAAAGCAATTTATGGTAGAAATACTTTTATAATCCTGTTTTTCAGAAGCTGTATAAACTGGTGGGGTTTGTTCTAAGTGAGCAAACTTTGCACCATTAGTTACAATCAACTTTGCATCGTCGTTGGGTACAGTTACTATGTTCTGTGTGAAATTCCTGCCTTAGAGAGTTTGCTGCTCAGTGAAGGTGTGTTTGTGAGACAACTTGTAATGCTTAAATATTAGGGAAAGAAGAAGCTGTGAGAAGGGGAGAAATGCAAGTAGAAAGAATCTCATGCCCCATCCCTGGCAGTGTTCAAGATCAGGCTGGACAGGGCCTTGAGCAACCTGGTCTAGTGGAAGGTGTCCCTGCCCATGGCAGGGAGTTTGGAACTAGATGATCTTTAAGGTTTCTTCCAATACAAACCATTCTATGATTCTATGATTCATCTCAGTATTCTGTTGCTCTCATAATCATTTCAAAGCATGGTTCTTTGAAGTTATACTTCAGACTGTGTCTATGGAGTGATGATAAAAAGGGCTGATACAGCAGAAGAATTCCAAGCACAGTAAAATGCATCCAAATGTGACTGACTTAGCAAGTGTACCTAAAGGTGAATTGAGCCATACTTCAACTATTGCATAACAACACAACAACTGATAATTTATAGAGCTCATCTTACAGTTCATACTTGCACTTGTAGATTTGCCAGACTTATTTGCAAAGAAAAGATAAAGATGTGGTTAAGGATGATACAGTTGAGTCCTAACCAAGCACAGGTAACAAATAACGCCTATATCTTAGCATTGTAAAGGGAATTTGTTCTAGTGAGATTCCTTAAGTATTACTTGCTGCCTTCAAGAAGTGGGTTTTCCTTCTGGCTTCTACACTGAAACAAATCACAGTTGGCAAATGTCTCTGCTGCTTTCTTTCCCCAATCTTTGAACAGAGGTAATAGCACTTCCCTGAAATTCTTTCCTAGTAATAACCTTTCTGATAACTAGTGAGCAACAGCATAAGGAACAGGGATGACTAGAAATTAGTCTGTGTAAAATGTCAAATGTTCAAACAGTGCATCCTTAGATTCAAAAAACAGTGTAATAAAATTCTTGCATGACAAAGGGCAGGGAGGAGATGATAATGCACGGCTAATAGCCATAAATACTGACTTGTGGTGAAATACACTCAGATAAAGCTGATTTGAAAGCAGGAACAATCTACTGAACATGAAAAAACAGCAAGACTTTGTTTCAGTTATTGTAACAGTTATTGAGCTGTTTATTGGTTGCGGTTTGGTTTTTTGTTTGTTTTCTTATTTGTTTTCAATTATTACCTTCTACACTAATTCATGATGCTATGAAAGATATTTACTATACTTAAGTCTTTCACTGCTTTGTTCTTAAGACTCCATATGTGACTTCATATGTGACCAACAGAATGACTTTAATTTTGAAACTCAGCCTCAGCATAATTAGTATTTGCAGGTCTCCACGCTCTGTTCATGCCTGGTTTACAGAAGGGAAATATTATTTCATTTTCTGCAGTGAGATAAGAATGACATAATAGTTTCCACAGATTTTACCTTTAAATCTTAATTTTCTTTAATTTCTGAAACACTGGGCAGTTTCTTAGCACAGGGCTTGTGAAGCATTTAGACACTTCAGAGAACATTCACCTCCACCAACTTTCAACCTTACAACTGTGTTCAGGCTTTCAGAGAATTCAGTGGCGCTCACCTGTAGCTCTTCAAAGCAGTACCCTGTGCTTTGCTGTGTTTTCAAGTTTCCTAAAGGAAGATTCAGGAAAGATGGTCTAAAAAATCACAGTAGAACTGTGACTGCTTGGCAAGCATCTCACATGTCACCGCAAGTCTCCAGGGAACTGCTTTTGCATTAGGTACAGCAAAGTTGATAACAACTACTGCTGGGATTCCTTGCTGAAATAAAACCATCACTTCTGGAGTGTGTTTTCTGTTTGAATGGCAAGTTATCTCTACAGTCAGTGTCATATCCCATGCATGAGGATGGGAGCAAAGACAGTAGATAATTAAGTCCAGAGTTCTGTTCTTTCTGCATTGCCTTTAGCTAGGCTTGTACTGGTCCAGACCTGAAATGTATTTAGCTAATTTGTTTGTTTGTTTGTTTGTAATTTTTCCTTGGTAAGAAAAATGACTTCTGTATCTTTAAAAGATATAAATTGACAGGATCTTTTTGAGGTAAAGCAGCAGCCTAAAAATAAACTAAAATGATGAGTGATTTGGTAAAACATCATTTTTACTCAGGTAAGAGAGTCAAAAGCAGTGAACAGTTTCCTGGTGGCTCCACATTTGCTCTCCAGGAGATGGGGCAAGTACAGGAGGCAGACTAGGAAGAAGGAAGAACTGTGAAGCCAGGAGAAGTGTTGAAAGGACTTTTCTTTGTCCAGGCCAAGTTCCAAGATTAACCTATTTCTTTTCCAGTGTCTTCACGTCACTCCTTAGATCTTTCTGGCACTGAGGAGATACCAGCCACCTTAGAAAAGGAAAGCCATCCAATGGCCAGAGGTCTCCTGTGAGCTAGGATGGAAACTTTCTTGGCAATTTTAAACCATTGCGTCAAATTTGCACCTGAAAAACATCAAAACCTGACAGAAAAAGTACTTGCCACATCTTTGCAATAAAATGACACTACTGCACATGTTGGGCCAGCCTTTACCAAATCGTTTACAGTACCATTTAAGTAAAGTTTTCAGAAGTCTCATTCCTTGTAATCCAACTTCTTTACCTCCATTGCAAGGGTAAATAACAATGTAATTTATTGAAACAGGTAAAATTTTAAACAGAAAGCCTTGATTTCATGGAGGGTTTTTGTTTTTTTTCCCAATTCTTTGCCATTTTAGGACCACACTAAAACGCAAAAAACCCCCACCATTTTTACTGTGGGTTTTTTGCATTTGTTGAAACATGGGGGCTTTTTTCAGGCAGGTTTTTACACAAAGAGCAAGATCTAATCAAAAATTACATTGTGTACTGTGGCTTTGCAAAGAGTTTATTGCTTCTGCTTTCTCACTCATGTGACCAGAGGAATGTAAGACAGATGCTCTTTAACACAAGGGATGAATGGTTACAGTAACTTAGTGTCAAATTCAAATTGCATGCATCTTTCTTAGAGCAATTTTAAGAGGAGGCAGAAAATCTGCAACCATTAAAAATGCATGTCAGAGACCAAGAAAGAATATCCTCTCTTGCAGTATTTAAGCAGTACTGAGTGCTCTTCAAGTGTTCAGAAAATAATTCTGAAATTACTTCAAAGTGCAGCAGACAGTGTCTTTTATCTTATGGGGACTTCCAGGAGCTACATAGCTCTGAAAGGAATCTTACCATGGCTTCTATATTATTTATCTTCAAGTTATCAAGTTTTCCAAAGCACAGCAGCTGTTGCAGTAAGGCAAGAATTGATTTTTTTTCCCCTAATTTGATTCAAATTAGTTCCTCTGACTACTTGAATATTTGAAACCCTCACTGTAATGATGGGAAGTTTATGGGTTTTATTGCTACGGCATTTTTGCTGTTTAAAAATTACTACTTCTGAAATAGCATATCATAGAAAATGAAAATTATATAGATGTTTGAAATTCCAATACTGCGGCAACTAAAAAGTCATGTAGTGAAAGGCACTGCGCTGTAGATTTAAATAAAATATTGGTAAACATATTTCAAGCATCTTCACAAACAGTTCTTCCTTTTAATGACCATTGATGCTGCATAAGTAGATTGAAAAGTTAGTTATCAAAATGATGGCTACCGTCAAATAAGTCATAGATTTTTGTCTGTCTGTAACATGATGGAAGAAAAAGTTAGACCTGTCTCACCATTTTCTCTAAGGAAGCAATACCTGATAAGGGGTAAATTCTAGAAAAACTGAGGAGCGACCCCATTTAATGTCAGCAGCTCAACGAGCATAGGCATTAACTTGGGAAAAGTGCTAAAGTTGGAGTATGTCTCCTACTCCTTTATTACTGCTGGAATTTTGCACAAGTCATGCCAGAAAAAGGTAGGTCTAGGAGTCTGGTTTTCTCTTAACTGACTATTTGTAAGCTTTTTATGACCCTGTAAGGATTAATTTCCTAATACTCAGGACAGCAGTTAGCATGGGAGCCTTGGAGCACATAAGGAAACAATCTACTCAGCCTTTCCTAGGAGAGAAAACTTTGAAAATCTGTGATGCTACATTAAATGCTGGGAGGAAGAACGACTGAAACAACAACCAAAAAAGGTCACAAGCAAAGAATTAAACTCCTTCAGTGAAAAAGGAAAATTCTTTGTTTCTGAATTGAGACAGAACGGGTTCAAACTTAAACAGGGGAAGTTTAGATTGGATATGAGGAAGAAATTCTTTATTGTAAGGGTGGTGAGTCACTGGAATAGGCTGCCAAGGGAAGTTGTGAATGCTCCATCCCTTGCGGTGTTCAAGGCTGGGTTGGACAGAGCCTTGGGTGACATGGTTTAGTGGGAGGTGTCCCTGCCCATGGCAGGGGGATTGGAACTTGATGATCTTAAGGTCCTTTCCAGCCCTAACTATTCTATGATTCTATGTTAGTTAAATGATGGGGAGGGGAATGGGGAGTCAGGAGAGAAACATGCCCATCACAGTTATAATGAAAGAGGCTACTGAAGCAAAACAGACTTAAGTATACGAGAAACAGGAAGCTTCTGCAATTAATATTGTTTTTGCTGCATCTCCAACAAATGGAGGGAACAGGAAGACTCATTAGGAAAAATGGAGAGAAATTGCCATTGCTTTTCTCACTACTGAGCCACAGTGAGGGTGCATGGGGCAGGTCTCTTCCCCCAGCAGGTAAAGCTCAGACTCATCTAGGAATGGAGAGCAAAACTGAAGCTGCTGGCACAAAGTCAATAACTTCCGTATGCCAGAGCCTTGTCAAATGGACAGATTATTTGGCTATATTTCATGACAGAACATTTTGCAGCATGTTGGAGCAGTGGAAATCAGAAGCTCTAACAAAAGTTTTGTTGCACTTTAAACTGCCTGTTCTCTGTGACCGTGATCAGGGATATGCAAGGTCATACTTTCCTGCAAGTGTTAATTATAACATAGCAGCAGCCGGCTGAGCCCTCGCTTAGGAAGATGAATGTGTGGACAGCACACTTGTGGCATAAGCTCTCAGGCAGATCAGAGAATTAAGCTGAGAAAGGCTCCCTCCAGAGCACCTGATGGATGGGTCATTAACACATGTAGCTGTCAGAATAGCAGCAGCCAAAAATGCCACTGTTAACAGAGGAAAGTATACTGTAGGGTGTCATTAATCATAGAATCACAGACTAGCTCAAGTTGGAAGGGACTCATAAGCATTGGGTCCAACTCACTGCTCTTCATATCCTAACCTAGCAGCTATGATATTCCCACTTTTGTGACACACTTGGTATTCCAGAGAGCAGTTTTCCTTTTCTTTTTTATACCTCATTTAACCAAGCGTGCACTCTCTTCACACAAAGAAAACAGTTTTGGCAAGTCTTCCTTCCATAACACAGCAGTTAACAGGAGCTTGCAAGTGGGAATAGAACACGGTAAATTGAAAAATTTTAAAACAGGGTAAAAAATGCTACCCTAGCTACCTGGGTTGCCATCAATAAATGGCAAATGCTTGCTTAGTCAATTGATTGTGTATGGGTTTATCAGAAGGACAAATGCATTGACACTCTCTCTGCTGTCACTCATGGTGATTTCAAAGTTGGGTCAAAAGAGGGGCCTTTACCTTCAGCTGGCACGTGTAAACCTACAGTGTTTAGCTTACCGTGTCTTCTGACCGTAGGCAATAAAGCTCATACATAAATTCATCAGCTGAGAAATGGTATTTTCCCTATCACACTGGGCTGTTTGGGTCAAAAAACAGCTTCCCACAGCGGCTCCCAAACTGTCTGAACGGCAGTAGAACAGCCCATTTCCCCCAGTCATCTGGGCCTCTCTTTCCATCAGCTCAGGTGAAAATACTGCATATTAACACAATTTATCCATCTTGTGTGAAAAAGATATAGTAGTGTAACTATAAATTCAGTCAGCATCGTTGACTGCGGGTAAGGTGAATTGATTTTCCATTCTCTGTCCCTCAGAGCTTATTTCCTTGAAAAGAGACAAGACTGGATACAACCTGGGTAAGCAGTAAATCAAAAAGGCTTTTTTTCCTTGCTGCATAGTTGGATAAGATTCAGTGACCATTGCTCTTGCTTTTCTTTATATTTTTAATATTTTTTTAAAAAAGAATGTAGCCTAATATCACCCCAGGGATGTTGGGAATAGTAGCAAGGTTAGAAGCTCTGATATTCATTGAATAAGCTTATGTACAACAGCTTAGGTTTCGTGTTTGACCAAAACCACCTTTTTATTGCTTCTAATAGAACATAAATCCTCCTGCTTTCAAAATCTGAAATCTTTAAGGTTTCTTTTCCAGATTTCACACACACACACACATAGAGTTTTATTAAACTTTAGGCCCTTAAATTTCCAAGATGTTCAAGCAAAGGTGGTTTATAAGCAGTCGTAAAATTAAAAGAACTGAGAATGTACCAAGATATGTATCAAAACATCTTTAACTCATTTTGGAGTGAGAACAGGGTTGTCTGAGTAGACGGGCTTTGCTTCAAGCAAACAGTTGTAGTAGTAATAAATCTGAGGGTAAGCATTTAGGGTTACATAGGAGGGAGAATAAATCAACATCTGATGTGCAAAAAACCTCTAATACCTTTGCAGATCATTCAAAGACCTCATAAAACTGAATGCAGACAGGCAGAGGACCTAATTTAGGAAATGCATGGGGACATCAAGACATGTCCGCTGCCTAGGGCTGCTTCTGAGTGAAGCCTGAAGATGCATGGCTTCTCAGACACTGTGATATCTTGCTTGACTCAACTGCAACTTAAAATCCTGTCCAATGTAAGTAGTGCTTGACCATGTAAATGAAAAGCTGCACAGTAGGGAGCACCCTCAACTTTCTTGAAACTTTTCTTAGTTTTATTCCTCTTAAACTTTGCTTCTGCAGACTGGAACCCTGTCAGCCACATGCCCGTGCAGTCACATGGGATATGCAGAGTGTCAGAGGAAGTGTTTACACCTCTTTGCTGATGCATGTGTGGTGATTTTTATTTGGAGAAAGGGTACCTTGTTCTCACACATTTTGCAGTATAGAGAGCAGAAAGAGTTTGTTGATTTTATTTCTCATTTTCTCTCTGTCTATATCTTTCCATCCAAAAAACTGTTTTATTTCCACATGCTTTTTTATTCCTAGCACTTTGTTGAAGCTAGACTTCTTACTGGTTACCCAGAAAAATGTGGTATGTTGTTCTACTACAGGTGTTACAATAACAAAAATTACAAATCAAGGGCCAAGTTAAAATCCCAGTGAACCAAATCAGTTCACCGTATTCTTACACCGGGTTACAAAGCAGTTCATCACAATCTCATACCTAGGATACTTGTGAGCTTGTTTCCATGATGGTTAGTGATTGAATCATGGTAAATAAGTGTTTTTACTGGTTTAATAATTACTAGTTTTTTGAACAATCTGACTTACTCGATATGATGGGGAGCACTCCTGCTGCTATATTAATATAAATTACAGCTTATAAAATGAAATATTGCCAAAATATGCAAACCAGAATATTTCTTGGAAACAAAAAATAAAACAGCTTTGGCAAGTTCTTGTAGAGGAGATGGGGTTCATGAAAATGTGTCTAGCAGTCTGTACTTGGCAGTTTCATCAGGAGATCAGATCCACATCAGGCAGAAAGGAGAACTAACACCAGCTTTGCATACTTTATATTTAAATACACTGGGATTTTTAAAAAAGCCCAAACTAAACTTTTGCTCTTTCTCAGTTAAAGAGGAAGAGAGGAGATCTGGACCAAGGTTTTTACTCTGCTTGTCACCCACAGGCATGTTGACACTGCCCTGTTTCCTGAAACAGGAGAGGGTTTATTTAGATTATAGTCCAAAGAGAAGAAAAAGCTGAAATGTCCAGAGCTTCAGTAAGATAAAGCTTCTGTTTTCCAGTAAGTTAGCTCCAATGGAATCAATACAACATGCTTGTGCTGAGAAGACTTTGACCACTGCTGGCTGGGTGGTTGTGTTTTGCAAATGAACAGCACATAGCTTCTTCCTCCTGTCAGCTAAGGATTTGCAGGAACGTTGCTTGGTGCATGCTTGGTGGCTTGTTGCAGTGCTAGTAGGTGCAGTTTAGATGCAGTTAGTTTCAGTTTATCCATAGGTGATTCCTGGCTACTCTAAGCGCAAGATACAAGGGACAGAGGGAGAACATTAGAACTAGGAAACAAGGGAGCTGTTTTTAGCGCTGCTACCAGTGACCTCTTGTGGCTCAGATACTGCTGTGCCAGGAAAACATTTTGCTTGAGCCAGACTGGGGAATTTAGAACAACAGTCTGCATCGCAGGTGGCTCATCTGGTGCTCTACCTATATTGATCCTCCAGCATCAACATACAGTTTGTCAACCTGCAAGTACTTCAAGCCTTGAGTGAGGAAAGGGGTAAGTTACATAGGAGATGGCTTTATATTCTGCTAAAATCTTGGGTTTCCATTCTCCCTGAGGCTGTCACTTCTCAGTCACTTCCTCCTGCATGGTGGTAGGTTTTGGGAACCCTAAAATCAAACCACAGGTCTTAGCAGGCTTTCTTCATGAAGCCTGCTTATGGACAAAATTTCTGGTAAACTACAAGGTTTTGCTGAGAGAAGTATCACAAACCTCATGATTTCTTGGTCATGTACCTGGAATTTACATTCATGTGAAGTTACTGCAAGAAGCTGGCAAAGACAGCATTCCACATCATAACACATCTAGGGTAGGGAGTGTCCCAAGTGCATGAAATGCCTTCACAACAAAATTAACGATAGCACTGGCAAAAGTGACAAGTCCACCCTGCTTTGATGAGTCTGGGCTTTGAGGTCGTATCCCACTGACCTACCCTAATGAATCACTACCCAGTGAGCAGACAAGAAAATTGCAGACTGGAGGAGGAAGCAGGGAGTGCGCCAGAAGCTGTCTTGATAGAAAAGTCCTGCGAGCTACTCTCAATGCCAGATGCCCATGAACTGGCATTAAGAGTTTATTGTCTGCATTTTCTGGTCAATCCAAAGGATGGTCTCAGTGGAGTGTGAGCAGCAATAGTTCTATCTAGTGTCAGAAAGCTCTCAGTAACTTCTGGCAGACTGCGAGCAAAGTGATTGTCACAGAGCAAGGGGTCTGGGATCATATGAAAAGGTGCCAGAGATAAAAATCAAGAAAGAGGTTTTTTCCTTGAACATTGTCAGAGCAAAAAAGATGAAAAGCACAGTGTCCTGGGTTCAGTGGTAGCAGCTATTTTTCTTCTTCTTAGTAGCTGGCGAGGTGCTGTGTTTTTGACTTTCGGCCTAGGAACAGCGCTGATAATACCAACGTTTTTAGTTACTGCTCAAATGTTTAGTCTGACCAAGGACTTTCTGAGTCTCATGCCCTGCCAGGGAGGAGGGGAAGCTGGGAGGAGGCAAAGACAGGACACCTGATCCAAACTGGCCAGAGGTATTCCATACCACAGCACGTCATGCCCAGGAGGTAAAAACTGGGGGCAGGGACACGGAAGGATTAGTTCACTGCTGTGTCAGGCTGGGTATCAGTCGGAGGGTGGTGAGCGGTTGTATTCTCTTCCCTTGTTATTTCCCTTATCATTGTTATTATTGATGGTAGCAGCAGTGGTTTGTTATGCTAGTCCATAGTTACTGGACTGTTCTTATCTCAACCCATGGGAGTTACATTCTTTCGATTCTCCTCCCCATCCCTCTGGAAGCTGGGGGAAGAAAAAGAGGGGGGTGAGCTAACGACATCATGGCAGATTTATGCCTGGGCTTAAACCACGGCACACAAGATGGTTTGTTTAAACTTACTGTTCCTCTTAATTTATAAACAGAAAGCTATTATAGTACTGGCCTTCAAAATCCATATTGCTGAGACTGCTGCTCTGTTTGCTGTTAGCATGCCCGCAAAACAAGAGCGTGTGCCCCATTTCCTTTTACCCACAGGCATCACACAGAAGATGGCTTACTCCAGGGAGTACAGGGAGTACAAGCCATTTAGGTTTGTGTGCTCCTGCTTTCTGCCTGCCAAATATATGTACAGTCTAGTGGCAACCTTTGGGTGTCCCTAAGCTGGCTTTTTGCAAAAGTTGCATGGCTGTAATGCACTTCAGCTAGAGTGCTAGAGGATAGTGGACACACAACAAGCAGAATAGCTCTCCTTGTTCATGCAAGGAAGTGCCACATTCTTCGGCACCATGCATGTCTGCTGTGCCCCATACAGTGGTTTATGAACTATCATCCATGACCAGTTGTCATTGGCAATAGACAGGTATGTGTGCATTAAGCAAAGTATGTGAGTGCTTCTGCTGATCTCAGGATGTTTAGAAAAGCAGCCATTGTAGTCTTATCACTTCAGAGTATCAGTTATGTCTTCAGCATTTTGGGGCAGTTGACTTCCAGATTAGAGGCATCTAGTAGAAATTATCCTTTTAATATGCTCCTTAATAGGAGTTGAAGCTCTTAACACTGCTTCATAGACATGTTTCCTCTGTTTTTCTGTTCTGCTGCAGAGACCTTGGATCAGACCTGAAGGTGTTGGGGTGACGTCAGGTGGCACAAACAATATCTGAAATCTCTGGGCGAAACAGCACATTGCAAAAGCTGTATGTGGACCATGAAGCTGAAAAATAAGTGAAACAATTTATGTAGATATTTTATTGCTGTAACTTCCATGATGTGGTTCTATCTACTTGGAGGTTTTTCCAGGAATAGGTCCCAGGCCAGGGGTCTGGGGACTCTCATGATTGTTACAGATATGTGACTGTAAGAAAAGAAATCATCAATGTGCCAGAAGGCAGCACAGAGGTAAGCATGCAGCAGGTATCTCTGATGCCTCCCTTGCTTTCTGGCGGCAATTCTTTTACATAGTGTCACTGTCAAAAGAATCACAGAACAACAGCATGAACCCTTTAGTATTGTTTGTATCCCAAAAGACAGAGCAGTAGATCACAAACAGACAACCAACTATCTACGTTAAAGGAATTTGAACAAATTTGAAGAAATCAAGGCCATCCAAATGACCTTTTGTCATTCTCCAGTGTACGGATTAGTGCTGTAAATTAATCAGTCCCTCAGAGGAATGCTACGGAAGTTTTTGTAGGCAGGTCCCCAGGACATGGCTGTGCTGCTGCTTTATCTTGTTTTAGCATTTTTGAAGTTCTCCAGACTTCACTGAGATTTCCTCCACTTATGTACACACAATAGCTTCATGACACATTTGCTACAACTTAGTAAACTCAAAAGGACAAAACTAGATTCTTCCAGCATCACAAACTGATAGCAATAAGGCAAGGACAGCCTACAGACATTTCTCACCTTACCACAGATAATCTAGGTATGAGGTAAATTAGGTGACTCAGAGGAGAAAAGAGCCTGACAATGGGGCAAGGCAGAATAGTTACTGTCACCTTTTACAAAATGGCAAGTAACATTTATAGCAGCAGGCAAGTCGGGTCAGTGAGTTGTGATATTGACCTGTCAGACAAATGGAAAAACATCTTTAATGTACGGCTGTTAGAAGTCCTGTTAAAATAAAATATTGGAAGCTAGCATTGACTATATTCCCTGAATCGATCTCAGAAGAGAAAATATCCACCAGTGTGCATCAAGACTCAAAGAAGGATGCAACTGGTATCTGAACTTCGCTCAAATATCTTACTCCGGACATTTTTGCTGAGAGAACAAGGGCTGGTATTACCCGTCATGTTACTGATTAGAATGTGCTTTCCTAAAAGCTGCAGGACAGCTGAATCCCAAAGTACAGCAACAGATAAACCCGAAATTAATACTGCAAGTCAGTGAGCAGTCTGTGGGACACCCATCAGCGTCATCCCAAAAGGGAACAGACACATTTGGCTCAAGATTCCAGGAAGTTCCAGCCAAGTTAGAATGTGCTATCTGAAGTCCAAGGATGCATGTCCCAAAGTATCATTTCGTATTGCTGGGTTTCACAAAAGAGCTGTTGGGGGCACTGGTGCTCAAATCCAATCTGCTGCTCATGTCCAAAAGAGGCAGCATGCTTAGGTGATGGTATTCCTTGCAAGGGTCACTGGAAGGGTCATGTAAGTCATTTAGAAATTTGTATACAATTAAAAATAAAACTCTATTTTCTCAACTATTAACCTCCAAGTGTCTGCTAGCCTGCTTGAGGATGACATTCCTAGCATACCTGATGAGGGCATGGAAAAGCTGATCCGAATTTTTCCAAGAAAAAACAAGTTTTCATTCTTTTACAGGGAAAAGAGGTGATTGAGAAAAAAATAAAAAGACAAAGAAAAGCAAAGCTTAATTAAACTGCCTTTTATGCCTTACAGAAGGCTCTTAGCTGGGAACTAGCTTCAGCTTTAACAAAATAAATATTAGAGTGGAAATACACACCAGAGTAGGGCTGCAAGCTACGATAACATAGAAGAATGGGCAAAACCATACCCTTTTAAAAACTAACAGGAAAATGGATCTGCAAGAGCAATAATACATCAAAACAGAAAAAGGCCATTTTACTGTAAAATTGTCATTGGAAATGGCCTGAGGTTTTATTTTTGCATTAGTATGAAAACATTCCATTGAACTCATAAAATACAATCAGGTATAAGAATGTCACATACGAAGTATGACTAACAGATATTTGGTCTTGCAGCCTTACACACCAGCAGGTGGGATACAGACAGGTTTTTGGCATTTTTGTTTGGTTTGTTTCTTTGGGTGGGGTTGTTTTTTGGTGTTCTTTTTTTATTCCCATAAAAACACCCACTCTTTTCTCATTTCACTTGTAATCTCTTTTATGGCAGATCAGCCAAAATCTATCACAAAAACTGATTGCTTGGGTTGCCACAGGCACTCTAACACTTGTGAATGACTGTATAAAGTGAACTTGTAGTGCTGGCTTTGCAGTCCTATTATTTACTCCTTTTTTTTTTTTCCCTGCTACAAAGCAAAATGCATATTAGTGAAAACAGAATAAAATCTCATTCACATCTGCATCAAAGAAAATATTTGCCACCCCCAGTTGCTGTGTAGCAAAAGATATCTGGGATGACTGACTCATCCATTTGAATATGGCAAGGGATGATAAGAAAAAGGGGAGAGGAAGAAAATGATTTAAGGGAGAGATTACAGCCTGAGCAAAATCAGAACTTCCTGTTCTCTAACTGTATTCTTTTCATTCTTCCTTCCTAAGTACATAACTTAGAATCATAGAATCACAGATCAGTTAGGGTTGGAAAGGACCTTAAGATCACCTAGTTCCAACCCCCCTGCCATGGGCAGGGACACCTCCCACTCAGCCATGCCACCCAAGGCTCTGTTCAACCTGGCCTTGAACACTGCAAGGGATGGAGCATTCACAACTTCCCTGGGCAACCCATTCCAGTGCCTCACCACCCTAACAGTAAGGAATTTCTTCCTTATAGCCAACCTAAACTTCGCCTATGGCTTTCTTAAAAAACACTTCATCTGAATAGATCCTCATAAATTGATGAAGATTTAGTGAGTGGAGGTTTAGATCAGACATGAGGAAGAAATTCTTCACTGTGAGCGTGGTGAGACTCTGGAACAGGTTGCCCAAAAAGGTTGTGGCTGCCCCACCCCTGGCAGTGTTCAAGGCCAGGTTGGTGGGGGCTTTGAGCAACCGGCTCTAGTGGAAAGTACTCCTGCCTGTGGCAGCAGAGAACTAGATGAGCTTTAAAGTCTCTTCCAACCCAAACCATTTTATGATTCTATGAAATAATAAACTGCATCACTATTTACTGTCTCACGAGTTGTAATTACATGCACAGAATTGATCAATGGTGATTGCAAATTTTTAAATAATTGGTGTTACATACACTTCAGCATTTAACAGAGCTTTGCCAAGACAGACCTTTTTCTGACATATTAGTTAGTAGGCACATCTTGTATTATAACTGTGTTTGAGTAAGAATATAATGAGGCATTAAGTTATATGTTGTATGAAAATAGATCTGCTGGTTTTGAAAACTGGTGATCTTCACAGATAGCACCATCAGACATTCAGGCTAATGCTTTATCAGTTTCACACTGGTAGCCCTTATTGTCTATATGAACTCCATCGTATCAAACTTCTGCATGCTTACTGCAGTTGTGCTGCTTTTGCTCCCTGTGTATGGACACATTAGTTTTCTTCTATCTGTCTGGATTTTCTAGGGTTTAGGGTTATGCTCTAGCTTTAAATACTCATCCTTAACACTGTTAATAGCCTTTCATATCAAGGAACTGGAAAATTTTTCATTGTATATATTACAGCTGATATTAATGAATTTTAATATTCATATTATTATTATTATTCCTTTATCAACTCTCCTGGTTTTTCTAAATCTTGTGCTGTACTTACTGTAAGACAGCCAACATTGATATAGTTCCTTAGACTAATTCATACTGGCCATTGTCTATTGTCTTTCTTGAAAGGCCTCAGGATGAAAATACAAATACTGACCTTAAGAGAAGTATATCAGATAGGAACGCTTTCTATTGATCTGTGGTGAAGCATAGCTGTGTATTATTAGTGAAGGGGATATCTGTATGCATGGTCCTGATAGTGGGTAAGCAGAAGACTGCGTAGAGTGTATCTAAAACCTACATGGCCTGCCCTTACCACGCCTCTGATGCTTGGAAAGAAGTCAACCAAACCCTACTTTTCACTTAGTCCTATTACAATCTCTGTTTATCCACTGTAGTGCAGAATTGACCATGATAACAGTCTGCTGCATTAGGACTGTGTCAAACAGTTGCTTTTGCAACAGCCAATAAAACTAACATAACTGAAAATACAGTGTCATGTCTTGCCTGTGTCTATTCTGCCTTTAAAAGTCATCTTTCAAAGTAATGGTAGGCTATGAAATTAAACGACCTGAAAAATGCTTTTAAGGAGAGAGATACAGCATATCTTGAATCGTAGAGGTGCAGGAAATGGCTAATCACAAACCTTAGCAAGCCTTGGCTTACAGTAATTTCGGGTTCCCTGAAATTTAGATTTACACAAAAGTAATGTCATTACATTGGTGTGCAGGTTCTTAAATACCTTGTCTTCCTACCATCTATGCAAACATGCTATACTGCACTAACTCTTACCTCTTCACATCTGAGGAGACACAGGAGTTTTCACTAACCCATGGGTCAACAAAAAAATTAAATTTATAAAGTCCATGTGCTAGCTTCAGTTTTCAATTTATTTTCTTTTTCCCTTGTCTCTAACTTTCAAGGTATTTTAAACTGTTGAAGGAAATCCAGTCACTTGAGGCAAGCAGGGGGCTACAGTTTACTTCAGTCAGTCACCCAGTTTGAACGGGAAAACCAAGACTAGCGTGAGAGTATAAAATTTCATTTAAACTTTTTAAATACTAGACTGAAATACAAAGAAAAACAGTACATAGGCTGCAGGGAACTAGTGTCACTAAGAAAAGTGCAAAGACAGAGCTCAGCTAATGAACAGTAAGAGCCCTTAAAATGCCAACCTATCACTAAACTGGAGGTTCACTAAAATAGTATGAGTAAAATTGGAATTTGTAAGTGGTAAGCAAACTGCTGGAGCTGTGGCTGGTGTAGCCTGGCTTTGGGTAAAACTCAGTGGAAACGACTAGTAGTTAAATACAAGTACCACCAGACCCTTTCTACCTATTTACTCCTGTGTAATAATGGCTCTTCATTTCAAACTCATTTGACTTGAATGATCTTGTCACAGCTGCTGAAATAATCAAACATTTTCAGCACTAGTTAAAAGCAGCATATGTTAACCTGTTCATCTTCAGAGATCTTCCTACTGATGAGAAATTATTGGCAGCAGTTCAGCCTCTGCAGTGATTGATGCTTTTGAATTATTCTTGCCTGACTGGAGGGTACTCCATAGTCTTAGCAGGATAAAATCGGGAACCATTCCAATTTCTCAATCACTTTCCACTGTTATAACTCCATGTAGAAACTAGCTTTTAGGAAAGTACAGCATCTAACAGAATTGGCCATCTTCCCTGATTAGATGAAGTCGTTAAAACCAAAGTAAATGCTTGCTCTGGGCTTTAACCAACCTATGTTAAGTTTCTCTGAAGTACAATGCCTGCTGCTCAACCTGCCTCTCGCACAACTTTTTCATTAACAAAATGTTTACTGCTCTTGCTTTCAGCATAACTGCATGAAGTGTAGACACATTTTCTGTTTCTTTGTTCCTCTTCTGTTTTAAACTTACAGCTAGGCAGTAGTAAGTTGTTTTCCATGCGATTATCTAGCAAAAGAGCTTAAAACGAAATCTTACGGAAAATCATAAATTAGCTTTTGTAAAGAAGTAAAAATTGATAGACTGAGAAGGAAATGTACTACTCTTTAATGAATTTCAGATTATGTGAAATCTGCCATAACTTTATCAATATTAGGGAAATTATATGTGAAGATAAAATTAAAACTTTCAATTAAAAAAGCCTGAAGTAAATTACCAACACTCTGGAACTACTTGTATTATAGTAGCCTGCTGGACAGGAAAGACATTAAAATTGGATGTAAAATTTGAGGATTTAATTCCAGTTTTATGCTGAATATCTCTGAAGAAGGTTAAGGTATGCCTTGTAGACATGAAATTAATTGAAAGTGTGACTGCAGAAAATCTGCAAAAATATAGTATATTAAGCAACACAAATCAAGAGAACAAACGTCTGTGCTGAGCTTATAGACAGTGGTCCTCCATTTCCCATGTATAGCCACTGTTCTCCAGACATTTGCTTCAAAACATCAAATCAGAAATATGATTACAATAAACTTCTGAACGTCCAATTTGCTTCTGGTACTTTATCTGTCCAAGCCTGTTTTATGTTAAACCTCACTAAAGCATTTTAAATTAAGAGCCTCTTTGGAAAGAAGAGGAATACATATGGATTTTCATGCTAAGAAATACTAGATATTCTGAATAATACATCTCTGTAAGAAAAAGCTCCCATTTATAGATCCCAGTTCCTGAAATCCTTCAGGATTTCAGTGAAAACTCTAACTCAAAGGGTAAGTTATAGATTCTGTTCTGGCTGCATAAACTTAATGCATGTGGAAGAGCTGAGCATTCGTACCCTGCAAGATCTGTGCTACTCCACATGCACTAAAAACCCAATTCTAACTTACCATTATCTCTACAACAGGCTTCTCAGCGTCTGACCTCAGGAATTGCTCACAACCACAGGAAATGGTCCCTTCTTCTGTAGCTGAGGGGGAGAATACTGGCTGGACCACACTAATTTTTCCAGGGATGTTGCTCATGGATCTGCTGAAGAAATCTCTCTTCCAGAAGAACTCTCTGGTGTGCTATAGATCTGCCCTACTGAGCCTAAAGGAAGGCCACAGTCTGACTGGACACAAGAGGAAAAATTTTCACATTGAGAACAATCAGCCGTCGGAATAATCTCCCCAGGGAAGTGGTGGACTCCCTAACAGTGGACACTTATCAGATTTGGCTGGACATGGTGCTGGGACATCTAATCTAGGTTATGCTTTGCCGAGAAAGGTTGGCCCAGATGATCCCTGCGGTCTCTTCCAACTTGGTATTCTAGGATTATATAAATTAAGTCGTGATACAGCTGTCTAGGAGAGGCTGCAGACTGGACACATCATCTTCAGCATCAGCAGTCAGCTGGCAAATCGCAGGCATCAGGTAAATGCGTGCCTGTTTCTTTCCTGCCACAAGCAGACACTAGCACCAGCCCAAATCCTGCCCCAAAACTTGTGATGCAAAGTTACACTCTTCTGAACTGTTTTTGTACTATGGTCTTGCTTTTAGCTCCTCCACTTTTTTTATTGTGTTGCTTAAAAGAAGCCAAACCAAATAACTGTTGCCTTTTCATCTGTTTAGCAAATTAGGATATTTTTAATCAAATTAATTTGATATCAAATTGATTTCTTTTAAAGAATCCTGTTTCAAGTTCTTCAAAACCATTTCTTTTTTCTGTCTCATGCTACGACAAAAGTACAGAACTAACATTGTCCTGAAACACTTTCTGTAACTTGTTTATGCTTGCCTCAAGAAGAAGCAACAGATTAATAGTCTGTTACTTTTTACTTCGCTCTGTGTTCCATTTCAATGGCTTCGCTAGTAGCTAGCAACCACTGAAAACTAATCCTTAATTCAGAGATGTATACTGCATGACTTTGTAGCACATAACTGAAGTTATCACAATGTCAGGTGAACCTACTTTCAGCAACCTTTGGTCCTTGATATAAACCTCACATGCAAATACTGTGCTGTCCTCAGAAATTAGGATTCAGGGGGCAAGGAAGGTTTTAAGCTGCCAAGTGTGTTACAAAATGGGACATGGAGTTTAAGCATTTAACATGACCGTAACTGTTTTAAGTAGATTACATTTCAGGTGCTGGGACATACAAGAACTGAATGTAGTAAAGTGGGTTTTGTCCTTGCAAAGCAGCGTAATAACCTGAAGATTTTCTACAGGGATTAAGAATTACATTAAACACAGACCAAGAAATGTCCCATTTTCTCTTCTGGAAAACAAGGAATTAGCATTTAATTTCTGATGAAGCAAGCAGAAAATTGACTGATTTACTTTGAAAAAGCCTGAAGTAAATAATTTATATCCCCCAACAGCACAGCACTTCTAACTGAAGCACAGCTCATTTTCAATAGAAAGGCACACATGCTAATTCAACCAGAAGCACACAAAACAGAATAACCTTCAGTGTGCAGTTAGGAGACACCAGGAGTCTGATATCTTTCATTCTGCTGCTTTCTTAAAAAGCTATTTTTCTTATTGTTACAAACCTGAAGGCAGCTGTCCTTGGAAAAACTTAAATTTACCTGAGATAAATAAATTTATCCTAGATAAACTTAAATGACACAAACACTGGAGAAAAGTCGGGGATGTAAGTGGTGCTCTGGTGGTTTTCAGTCTTTTTTTTTTTTTTTTTTTTTAATCAAAACTTAACTGCTAGAGTTAGGCAAAAAGAAATTTATTGCCTGAAAGTCTCACAGTGGTTTGTATTTCAGAAGATGAGTAGATGCGTAAGGAAAAACAAAGTTGTGAAGGAAAAACAAAAGGAGTAATTTTGGTCTCAAAACAAATTACAGCACAAGCTAGCTGCCTTGCAATGTAAGCGCGCCTTCTTCAGGACACTCCAGTAAAGACTTCACAGGCAATCCGTGGGCCCAACTTGTGCTTCTGTCACCATTCTTCTCTTGCAGCACCTAGATCAGTCTGCAGAATAACACAGGGTCTTCCAGCAGCAGCTAATTTCACAGACATGAGTATAACATTACATTTTTAAATCAAATGCTCCAATTAATTTGTAGGATGTTAAACCCATAGCAGCAGAAGTCATGACATTATGTTATTTCTGAATACAGACTCTGCGTTCAAAGCTTGATAGATAAAATGGTGATTTGGGAAGAGCTCTTCTTTCCATGTCCTTTCACACTGAAGATTTTTAACTTTCATTTATGCAAGAAAAAACTTACATAACAGATACATGAACCTTCTTGCTTCTCCAGCCTCTTATTACAGGTCCTTTTTGACTTGCACTGTGAAATTGCATCAAGTTAAACAACAGCATGTAGCCCAACATGTGGCTTGACAGTGGTAAAAATCTGAGCTAGTAAAAATAGCTGGCTGATAAAGTGTAAAGCAGGACAGTATCTGTCTATTACAAGTCAGATAAAACAAATGCTCTAATGAAAGCTACAGACAACAGCTTGGTGGCTTTGGTTTTCATTTCTTCCTCTCTAGGACCTTCCAAATTCACACAAAATAAAACATCACTGTTCAGCTGACCACAGTATCTCATTGGGCTAAAACATTTTTTCTATAGTTTTAACACTTAAACAATTCAGAATTATATCCACAGGTGACTATTTGTGCAACACCTTCATCTTAAACAGTTCTGGTCAATCGAACAATGCCTTCTTTGGTAAATGCTCATTTAACAAGCCTTACCTGTACCTAGTCCTTTGCAGGATAATAAAAATACAAAAATCTGGTTCAATGTATTTTTTAAAATGAGAGTGCTTTAGTTGTCTTGTAATTTCTAAAATACTTAGTGTGATTTTCACTTATCCCCAGTCTTGTACCAGAGCTTTTCATTTATCCCCAATCTAAGAGCTGGTTTTTTTTTGTTTTTGTTTTTGTTTTTTTGTTTTTTTTTTTTGTGTGTGTGTTTTTTCTTTTTTTTTTCTTTTTTAATATCACAGAGTGCTGAGTTGGACTGAATCTGTCAAAGTTGCTAATAGGAAAGTTAGCAATAAAAATTGAAAATAAGACTGCATCTCAAACACTTGCAACATTTTCTTACCATCACAGCAAGAAAGTATCCCTTAGTATGGCATAATATTTGGCTGCAGCTATTTGAGCAATCTGAAGGTGCTGATTTTTTAACTCTACAAGGAAGCTTAAAAGTGGCTCAATTTATTTTTTAGTCCTCTTTAATTCACAGGAAGAAGCAATACATTTTTTAAGTGATTATTCAATTTCAGGTATCTTTTCTAAAGATATCTGTGCTATATTTGATATACACCTTCCCTCATTCCTTCAAACACACTTAAGCTTTGAGGTAATTTAGGGCAATATATAAGAACACTTTTAAAAAATAAAAGCAAGAGATCAGTAAAAAAAAAAAAAATTAGGCTAGATAAATAGAAAAATATTCTATCTTCCTCTCACTACAAATAGTTTCAGCATAACGCACTTTAAAAAGCAAAGCAATCACATCACTAAGTCAAAAACTAAGAGCACTTTTCAAGCAAGCCTGACTTAAGCAAGCATTTCACCTGAGTTTACATTTCAGGGATTGGGCCCATAGCAATAGAGAAGACAACGAAAGCATCCAGAGGCAGACTGTTCCATGCCATTCTACCCCTTACTTAGAGGGGTACAGGAAGGAATTGGGGTGGATTTACCAAAACAAAAAAACAAAACAAAATAAAACAAAAAAATCAAACGTTGTCCTGGCTCCATGTGAGCAAAAGATGTCACTTTGTATAGTAGCGAGATGCCTGTCAACCAGTCATTCATGCCAGGCATGAATGCCATGTCAACCAGGTATTCATGCCTGTCAATCAGTACTGACTCTGTCAGTAATTATCTTATCTGCACAAAGGAACTGGTATCCTGGGAGACTTCGAGAAATGTTAGCAACAGTGTCCTGCTATCCCAAAGGGACCTTTCAGAATAAGGAGAGTACTTCAGGGATGCAAGGCACTTGCTGGAAAGGCCTGACATGAAACCGTGAGTTTAGAGGATGGTCCTCTGCCCATTCAACAATAAGGGTATGCCACACTTCCCCTGTAAGATAATTCCAAAGGAACTATGATTAAAAATGTGGCATCTTCTTCCACACATGAAGATTATTCCTTTGGAAAGCATGATTTCACCCTCTCATGTATATGCTATATTGGAAGACTGCAATACTCTAAGTTAGACATTTTTACAATTGTAAAGATATGTTTTGGGAATGACATAGGCAATGCAAGATATAGTTCTTTAGGCTGAAAAGCTAATCGGAGTCTTCATCATCGAGGTACTCCTCCGCATTACTTAATGTTCGGACTGTACCTGGAAAGAAACAAAGCTCTCTCAATCCAGGGTAAAATCATAAAAAGCTCCACATTCGCAATACTTGCAAACCAGCATCTGAGAAAGCTGATTCCTCTATCATTTAGAGATATTAGGGCTACACAGTGGGGCTGTAGATCTGGATCTCAAAAGCAGGGCTAAGCCAATAACCACATCTACTACATATGAGATATAGTCTACCTGTGACCTTTAAGAGCCATCTTCTGGCTCCTTGGAACCAGAGCTGGAACTCTTACATTCTATTTTCTGTATATGTTACCATTACATCACAAAGGAAAAGATTGGCGAGTTGGTGGAAGAACCCCTATGGTTTTACTCTGAGTGCTCAGCTGGCTGCCATTCTCTACTTAAAACACATTTCACCTGTTCTTTCCCCTGCTTATTTTCCTCACAAACATTTTCTCCTAAATAAGTATTTCTTAGATCTACTTATGAGCTCTTGAAGGATAGTAAGGAGAAAACAGGAGTATTAACGTATATTCACCAGACGTGCAGCATTGCCTGGAGAACTACATCGACCTTTGGGGCTGCACAAAGATGAACAGTATCGGCTTTTTGTGACAGATAATTATTTGCCCACAGATTTTTAAATGTATGGGAACAGGAATATGGGTTATATATCACATGCATTATGTTATATTACTGAGAGCCAGGAACAAGAAGATCCTACTCAGTCACAGACTTGCAATAACATATTACAATAAAGTATTAAAAATATCAGATGCAGACATAACAAGACTGATATAATTCACAGAAGTGATAATTATGTTATCCTAGGCTTCTGGAAGAGGAAAAAAAAGTAAATTTAAAACTGACCTGCTCAACTGTTTTGATAAAAGAAGCTTAAGAGAATAATTTTTTGTTTTTGAATAGGAGAAGCAGCAAAGGAAGAAAGGAAAGAGAAGAAACAAATTGTAGAGTGCTGTGCTAAAGGGCCATACTCCAAGAAAGGACAAATCCCATTCTTCTGTGTAACAACTGTTCCCCCATTTAGGAATACAAGCCTTTCGCATTTCTATGACAGGATTTTAACAACTTTCATTTCTTAGAATATACTTCTGCAATCATGACATTTGAATGTGAGTGTATACAAATAAAACACAAAACTTGAAATTTAAATGGAGACAAAGTAAACTTCCTTGAGTAAAACAAAATGTTTCACAGAATGACTATGACTGAAGCCATATCTAAATAGGAACAGATCTGAAACTAGACACAGGAAGACTATTGACATAGGAACTAAATATCTGGAAAAAGAGCAATCGTTTCACTCACGGATATTGAAAATATTGAAATACAGAATCAATACATGGAGAGGAATGAAGTGAATAACTGAGAAAATACAAAACACAAGAAAAAGATACAGACCAGTGGTGTCACAGAGATTATAAAAGGCCAAATTAAGACAGAAAAACAAACAAGGAAGCTAATACTAAAACTGCGGTTAGACTGAGAACATGAGCTCTTATCAAGGCATACAAAAAAAGGCAGCGTGTGAGAGTACCAGAGACTGGTAATAGATGAACTTAAAACAGGGGAAGTTCAGATTGGATATAAGGAAGAAGTTCTTCACTGTGAGTGTGGGGAACAGGTTGCCCAAAGAAATGGTAAATACTTCATCCCTGGCAATGTTCAAGCCAGGCTGGACAGAGTCTTGAACAAGATGGTCTAGTGTGCGGCATCCCTGTCCATGGCAGGGGGCTGAAACTATACGATCTTAAGGTCTCTTTGAACCTTAACCATTCTATGAAGTAAGTAAGAATGATAAAGCAGTCAGCCATGAAACAAAATTAATTTAGAGGGAGAGAAGCAAATACACCAGACGTTACCTAGCAGCAAAAAATTAAACATTAATACAATTATTCTGGACATGAGAATAGAAAATACTCCTGTAGCAAGTACCTACAGTTGACAAAGATAAAAAGTTCTCTAAATGAATATTAACTAACATTAGAAAAAGAATATGGAAACAGAAGAAACTCTGCTCTTTGTTATCACTGCTTTCTCCAGAGTCAAAACTGATGGAAATTTTTCAGGGTTTTCGGGGAAGTCCAAGTATTACCTCTGTCAAAAAGCTGAGGAGCATTTTTGCTGCAACTGCTCTTCTTGGCCTTCTAAAGCTGTGGTCATCTATTCTACTATTTAATTCCCACCGCTAACCACCGACAGGTTAGCATTCCGTCTGTTCTCCCTAGCCCAGCGACAATACAGTTGCTAGACTGCATATCCCACTCATACAAGCTGTAACTCTGCCTGCGTTTTTAAGTAATTTCTCATTTCATGTGTAATTCACCTGCGGTTCCCACCCTAAGTTCAGCCTCCTGAATGCTACAGGTAACATTAGTTATGCAGTACTGAACAATGCAGTATTTGTTCAGCTTTTTAAAATAGGCTCTTATACCTAACTCTTTTGGACACAGACACTGTGCTATTAGGAGAAATAAACGCAAGTGGGAGGCAGTGAGACTATTTCGATAAATACCTAAAAGCATTCTTTCTTTATTTCTCTACTAAGGAGTCACTTAGAAAGACACAAAAATGAGAAACTAAAAAAAAATATGTATCAATAAGGAAATAAAAGAGGAGCATCCACTGGTCTTTGTTTGGCATAGTCTGGAAGAACGGAGAGGTGTAAGGGGGAACATAGAATCATAGAATAGTTAGGGTTGGAAAAGACCTTAAGATCATCTAGTTCCAGCCCCTCTGCCATGGGCAGGGACACCTCCCATTAAACCATGCCATCCAAGGCTATGTCCAACCCGGCCTTGAACACCACCAGCGATGGAGCACTCACAACTTCCCTGGGCAACCCATTCCAGGGCCTCACCACCCTTACAGGAAAGAATTTCTTCCTCAGATCAGATCTAAACTTCCCCTGTTTACGTTTGAACCCATTACCCCTTGTCCTCTCACTACAGTCCCTCATGAAGAGTCCCTCCCCAGCATCCCCATAGGCCCCCTTCAGATACTGGAAGGCTGCTATGAGGTCTCCATGCAGCCTTCTCTTCTCCAGGCTGAACAGCTCCAATTTTCTCATCCTTTCTTCATATGGGAGGTGCTCCAGTCCCCTGATCAACCTCGTGGCCCTCCTCTGCACTTGTTCCAACAGTTCCATGGCATTTTTATGTTGAGGACACCAGAACTGCACACAATACTCCAAGTGACGTCTCACGAGAGCAGAGTAGAAGGGCAGGAGCACCTCCCTCGACCTGCTGGTCACGTTCCTTTTGATGCAGCCCAGGATACGGTTGGCTTTCTGGGCTGCAAGCGCACACTGCCGGCTCATGTTCATTTTCTCATCGACCAACACCCCCAAGTCCTTCTGCGCAGGGCTGCTCTCAATCTCTTCCCTGCCCAACCTGTAGCTGTGCCTGGCATTGCTCCAACCCAGGTGTAGGACCTTGCACTTGGCATGGTTAAACTTCATCAGGTTGGCATCAGCCCACCTCACAAGTGTGTCAAGGTCCCTCTGGATGGCATTCCTTCCCTCCAACGTATCAACTGAACCACACAGCTTGGTGTCATCGGCAAACTTGCTGAGGACACACTCAATCACGCTGTCCACATCACCCACGAAGATGTTGAACAAGACCGGTCCCAACACCGATCCCTGGGGGACACCACTCGTTACTGGTCTCCAGCTGGACATCGAGCCATTGAGCACTACTCTTTGCGTGCGGCCATCCAGCCAGTTCTTTATCCACCGAGTGGTCCACCTATCAAATTGATGTCTCTCCAACTTAGAGAGAAGGATGTCATGTGAGACAGTGTCAAACGCTTTGTGCAACTCCAGGTAGATGACATCAGCTGCTCTACCCCTGTCCATCAGTTCCGTAGCCCATCATAGAAGACCACCAGATTGGTCTGGCAGGATTTCCCCTTAGTGAAGCCATGCTGGCTGTCACCAAGCACCTTGTTGTTTTCATATGCCTCAGCATGCCTTCCAGGAGAATCCGCTCCAAGATTTTGCCAGGCACAGAAGTGAGACTGACTGGTCTGTAGTTCCCTGGCTCATCCATTTTCCATACCACACTGTTTTAGTCTCATACCTTGTCCCTTGTGGTATGGTGCTTTTAAAGTAGTTTCCATCCTTACTTGCTTTCTGTCTCTCTACTCTGAAGAGTCTGTCTTCCATTTCCTCCCCTTCTATTATAGCTTCCACATCTTTGGAGCTCTTTGCCTCTTGCTGACACAAGATGACATTTTGTATGGAGTCAGCCACACTGTGATAAACCACAGATCTCTATTATAGCTCCACTGAACTGACATTCTCAAGAGAACCTTTCAAAACACAACTTTCAGCCCATGTAGCTCCCAAGTGGATTTTATGGCTATCAGCATACTGATATTTGGTCAAAATACTAAGAGCCCCCTATAAAGGAAAAGGACGTATCAGAATAACAAAACCAGAAATACCTGCACTCTGTTTCTTCTTAAGAAGGGAAGCACAAGTTGCATTGGTTGCCATGTCTAATGCCAGTTTCTTCTCATTGTTCTTCAGGTCTGTTCTTGCCCCTTTAGAATAGGAAGTTTTCATCATGAATAACTGTCCCAGATATTTTTGGGGCAAAGGTATTACAATATGAGTTCTTATAGCATCGGTTGAGCAGTAATGGACATGGGAATCTCATCTGTATACTGCTCTGAAGTAAAATAAAAACTATGGATGCTCTTCCATAAGCTACAGTTGGCTAGGGAACTTGCTGGCTGCTTTCCCTTTCCAGGAAGCAGATGTCATTGATGTTCTGGGGTTAAGTGCCTAACGATCTGCAAAGCAGGATGAGATTTATCTTGAGCAAGTGAGATGTCTACTCTCTGAACAGCTGCCACAATTTTCTGCAAGGCTTATGAAGTCAGGCAGGTAAGCTGGCTAGGGACTGTAGCTGGGTTACAGAAAAACACTTAAAGAAATACGGATTAATAAACATTCAGCAATCTAGTCTGCCACACAGATTGTTGAAACCTTGGTGAAGATCTTTACCCTTTGCCAGCAGCATCTCTACAATATCTGCATAACCTTTCCATGCAGCAGCATGCAAAGCTGTGTCTCCCAATTTGTTCTGTGGAGTTAGAGGGAAAAGCAACAGGATTAAAATACAGAAAAAAAACTTTCAGCTTGTACCAAGCTTGACTAACATCACACTTCTATTGCAAGGGTCAGCTGGTTTAACCTACCTGTTGATTTAACTCTAGGTTTGCCTGGGTAAACAGAACATCCACTATATCTGCATAAAACAGGGTGGGAGAGGTGAACAAAAAAATTTAGCAGAAACAAAACAGGTTTTTTTGCATTCATAGTCTAAATTCTGATCAAGATTCAAAGAAAGAGTGATCCAAACAGCTAATGAAAACCTGTAGTAGTCAGAATGCATTAAGCAAGCTTTAACTTCTCTTAAAATAAAAAACAGAATTACATTTAAAAAATCTTGGCTTTATTATTTAGTACTGCACTTTCAGCAGACTACCAGGCAAAGCAAGAAAACCAGGGAACAATCATTTCAAAATAATTCTCCAATACCTTTGTGGCCTCCGTGGCATGCCCAGTACAGAGCTGTGTTTCCAGCTTTGTCTAAGCCATTCACCCCAACTCGATTATCCAAACACTCTCTCAACCAGCTTAAGTTGCCTGAAAGACAAATTCAGATTTGATGGTTTTTTTTTCTCTTTGAAAAGTTAAGAGAATCATTAAAGGCACCCAGTTATTTCTGAAGGGTGTCAGTCCTTCTATGAACTTGTGAGGAAACAAGTGATTAGTAGCAACACTTATAACTCATAAAACAACCAGTCCAAGTCACATCAAACACCTCTTCTTCTGCTCTCAGAAGACTATTAGATCCCTATGCAGTTAAATAGATGGTACTAAACTCTTTCAATGTGTATAAATCACAAAGTGGCAATTCTACCAGGCTGCGAACCAGCTCAGCTTCTAAAAGCTGCAAAACTTACCAGATAACTTGTTCAAAATATCACACAACCAAACAGACAAGATAACTTCATTTTAAATATATTATTATTTTGACAGAAACAAACAAATCATCCTATAGCATTACGCAAATCACGCTTACCACGTTTGGCAGCTTCATGCAGTGGGTTATCAATAGACTCTGCTTGCTCTGCCACTGAAATGAAAAAAAGATAAATTCTAACTACTTCTGAAACTGAACAGATATTTGGCACCAGTATGGAAATAAAACTTTGATTTATTCCAGAAGGTGTCTCCTACTGAAGAAGGGACAACAGAAGTAACCACAATTACTAGAGTATTAGCAGTTTCCAATCTACCATGTAAAACTGCTACCCTGCCTACATTTCCTGGGAGGACTTGGAAGAATTGTGCTGTGCTGTCTGTTTGCAGGGCTTTTCAAAGTGGTTTTAGTCGAATCTGAAAAAGCATTTCTGTTCAGTTGAAACAGGTATGGAATATTTAATGTGTTGCAATGCCCAAGAAAATAATGTTTTCTGTGGCTGAATATAATCATTAAAAAGTAAAAATGGCAAGCAGTCCCATTTCTGAAGGAGGGGAGAGGAGGGATCAAAGAAGGTCTACAGAATTGCTCACAGTCTGATTTAGTTTCCTGTCCATATGCAGTCCAGTCCATATCCATAACTTAACAATCCAGTATTGATTATCTACCTCTGTAAGAGGCCACCCGACACTGTATTGGGCTTCCTGACCTCAAAGCTATTAAAGGGTTGCCACTGTCCATCCTTAGGTCGACTTAAAACAAAAGCAATGTACAGACTGAAGGAATATAGCCAAGATACTGCTAATAAGATCTTAAAAAAATTCAATACATTGTTTTAGAATACCAAGAATAGAAGCCTCAGTTTCATGTGCCATCTATAAAATCATCCTTTAGATCCAAGTGTTCTTCCCCTCAAAAATGAGAGCATCTGTTGTTGTTACCTGCATAAGCAGAAACATGAATACTTGACAAACTCAAGCTTTCTGTAGGCAATAAAAATATAACACAGCTTGTCCAGGGCTGATGTACAGTGGTGACCTATATTGCAGATGTATTCTGAAATACCCTGGTAGAGGACTCTTAAATGCCAATACTGTGATCAATTTTTGAAAATCAGTATATCAGTTATTTTTATTTAGTGATTTCCTTTGATTGTGAATGATCTTTTCAAATGGAAATATTCTAGACATCACCATAGTTGCTTGGAATTAGTCCAGTTCTCCCTTTGCAAGTTCCTTTCCACCAGTTTGTATCACTCTGCAGAGAATAAGGAAAATATTTTAGAATGGATATGCTGCATTTCAGAAGTATTCAGTCTAATGGGACCTCTGAGACTCACCATGTCTGAGATGTAGATAATATCTCCTTCTTCAAAGTACAGCTCATCCGGCTTAAAAAAGAAAAAGAAAAAAAAAGTAAACAAAATCTGAACGTGTATACTTAGGTAAAACAAACACCTCCATAAAGCAGAGTACTTTTGGTTCTCCTTTCAAAAGAACAAAAACTCAACTTCTTGAGCAATTAGACAGTCCTAATAGTCTTTCATATTGTAGTTTGAATTGCCTACAGCTCACTTTTTGGATCTGTGACCTTCCTGATAACTAAAGAAAAAGATTGATCTTTCCAACAGAGCACTGTGCAAGAAAAGCAGTGAAATATGTCTTGTGTTTGTTAGCTTCATACCCTTTCTGGCTGGTCTCAGTTCACAAAATCTTTTAGTTCTCAAATTACCTTTGTTGCCTTTGGAAGAAAAGTAAAACACCATGTAGATTGCTGATCTTAGATTACAGGTAATTTATACTGGAGAAGAAAGCATGCTGCTTTTAAAAAGAGCTGTACTTCAAAAAAGGAGAGTGATGATTAATCACCCAGATTTATTCACATTTAGAAGGATATCCAGCAAAAAGGTTTTTTCATTGAAAACGTAATACAGCAAGTCTAATAAACCATATCTAATGAAACCCCAGCAGAACTGAAAAAATGTTGTTACAGACAAGATTAAAATTACACTTCTCAAAACAGTTAAATCTAGACACACTTACCGTTCTGGGCTCAAATGTATACAGCGCCCTGAACACTTTAACCTGCCCTAAAAATGAAGCAAACAATCAGTATCATGCCTTCTAAACATAGCATACACATACAGCCCTCAAATCCAAGTAAATCCCTTAAAGCTGCTTGCTGAACAAATTTGTGCAATGCCTCTCAAAATGGTAATCATAATGAAAAGACTCAAGCCAGCAGCGCAGATTCTGAAAGAAATGGGCCAACTGACCAGCTAAACACAAACTGCTTCTTGTCAAGGAACAAGGACTTCACACTCAGCACACAGGTCAACTGAAGTTTCTGAGGCAAAGTGTAGTTTCAGTCATATTCACACAAACACACTCATATGTATTGTATAGATTTCTATTAATAATTTCAGATTTGTCAAGTGATACAGAATTAAGAATAAAGAAATATAACAATGACCAATGTCTGCAACATGTTCTCACACTTACTTGCAGTCATTACAGATTAGGAAATTATGCAGTAGCACAGAAATCACCGCATTTAAGAAAAATTACAAATGTCAATACCAAGGCATAACTACTAAGTAAAATATTTCTGTAGTCTTGTGTCTCACACTTTTTGGGGGCTAAGTGCATGTGAAACTATAACCACAAAATTAATCCATGTAAATATTTTAGATTGCCAAATCCAACCATACACTCTGTGTGTGTATGATTTTTCTAGAGATTTCTAACTCTATCCCATCCTCTTGCCAGATCTTATTTTTTAATAACACCACAAAATTTCAGTTTGGTTTTACTAGTTTCTCTCACAGCAGCCATTTCCTAGACATAAAAGGTCCAACAATTCTCAGACTCTGCCTCCGAAACTAAACACCTGTACAGTGGCAACATCCAAAAAAAAGGGTGAAACTTCTCTGTTTGTTATCCATATAGAAATGATGAACCAAGGACATACCTCCTAGATCTAAGAGCTTCAGAATGAAATGTGTGAACTGAAGCTGGGAAAAAGTAAAAACAAACAAACAAGCAAGGAAAAGACAGATGACAAAACAGGATGGGTGATGCAAGAGCACTATCCCTTCTCCTTGGCTTTCTTACATAGGTGGCAGAGAAATGCAAGATAGAACTGCAACCTGACAACTCTGGTGACTTTAACCACGACCCACCAACTTTCAAGGTTTTATGTAAGTAAAAGCAGGAAATGGACAACAACAGGAAAGAGTAAGATATATTAAAATGGGAAATGAGAAGATGGCAGAAGACAGGGAAAAGCAACAAATACAGATTTGTGTGTGTCATAGTGTTTCCTGTAATAATGTACTGCATCTGTGCCAACAGGTTTTCTAAAGCTATCACACCCTAAGGAGAGGAAAAAAAGAATGGAAACACTGACACTGATAAAAGTATTGCTGACATGTTGTTTAAACAAAAGGCAATTCATGGGGCTTTTTGGTTTGTTTTTTTTTTTTAGTTCCCCACAACTGAAACAGAGAGGTACTTCCCGAAATATCAAGCTGTGGTGTCACACACAGCACAACACATTCTAAAACATTTTACTGTGATGAAATGCAAAGTACAGATTTTCATCTACAGAACTGCAGGTCTGATTAATGTTTATTTTACAGCACTTTACATGGGAGTAAAACAGTACTCACTACTGGAACCAATCTTTTAAATATTTCTTAATAAACAGACATTAAGCCTGGTTGTGTTGCTGCATTTAAGAGTTAAGAACAACAGGACCTTGGCATGGCAGTTATTTGTGCCAAATTCTAATAAAACAAACAAACAAAAAAAAAAACAGCCTAGAAAATTTAAAATAACAAAACGTAAGGATGCAAAGGGCACATTAAACTTGAGTCCTTGGCCTGAAAACAATGTTAAATTGTATTTTACTAGGCATATGAGTATTTGTAATCACTTAAAGTACTTTTATCTACCAATGCCCATCCCTCAGCATTCAGACTTAGAGCTTGTATCGGCAGGTGTCCTTTGGAATAAGCAAGAAGTCAGACATCACCTGGTGACTTCCTGTGCTCACCTTTACCACTCTGCTATGAACCACATTGTAGGATTCATGTAGAATAGAGAACTAATACCTTAGCACTGATTTGAACTTATCAAAGTTGACTAACTGCAACTCCCCCGAAGTACTTCTAAAGGAAAAATTAAGTAGAACACAAAAGACACAAGTACCTTTCTAAGACTTCAAGGCACCAGGCAAACATTAAATGACCTTATTCTCAGCATGACTAAGGAGGGTATTATTCCTTTTAAAAACACAGGAAATAGGGCACAGCGTCTCACATTGAATCTTTTTCTAAGCCCAAGGACAAATTCAAACGTTTTTTTCCTTTCAATTCCATACTTCAGCCACAAGGTTATATTTTCCCTTCTCAGGGAATCTGCATTAAAAATCTGCAAAACAACTGATGAATAAAAAAAGCTAACTTGTCACACATACTAACAGAAATAAATATTCTTAGCATACAAACTCCGCCTGACACAATTTGACAAACCCTCCCTCAGCAACACAACAAGGTAAAGGAGTCAAACCAATGATTCTCTGTAAGCAGCAACGAAAAACAAATGTTTTTACCAGGCTGGGCTGACCTCATGCCCTTTGAATTATTTTGGATAACTTTTGCTATACACTTCTGCTTTTGTGAAGAAAGGAAACTGGCAACTCAGATTTCTGATATGACCTTCTCTCAGCTAAGTGCAGAAAAGTAAAGAAACTGAGCTGATGAACAGTTAACAACAATTTAAATATGCAACTTGTGAACTGAAACAAGATCCCTGCTGTGCTCACAATACAAAGCAATAAAATGACCATTTTCTCAAAATACTAGAAGCTTTAGAAGGGGGTAAGGGAGAAGAAAAATAGAAAGATCCATCTCTGCACAGCATTACATTTGAGTGAAGGTGAACTCCTAGCACCAAACAGCAGGGAAGGTAATTTCATTACCATCAATTTCTATCACTACCTCAACCAAAAAAATAAACAGTACTTGGTACAAGAACCATTTATTTTAGTTAAGAAAGTAAGTATGGCAGTAAGCCAATACTGACAGGTGATATCAAGGCTTGGACCCAGTGGACCAATAGCAGTCTTGGTTAGCATTTCATATCCTGCTTCACCTGCCATAGACAGACAAAATGAAATCTCGTTGAGGCAAACAGGGTTCTACAAGTCAGGTATTGACCATCATGCAGCATCTTTCCCATAGCTGTATTTAGAGTAAGCAGCTCTAGACTACCATAAAAATCAGAATAACTAACTTACTTTACAAAAACAGATTGGCTGGATATCACTAAGCGCCATCAGTGCCTGTAATACAGAGAAAGGGATAACTTCTACGCTCTAGAAAAATCAGAGCTGGCCGTGGTCACCTGTTGATAAATTGCGAAACCTCAAGTTTGTCAACTCCTATAAACGTCCAAACTAACTCGGTGCTGTCATCAGCCATCTTCCTCCTGGTTCCCGTAAGACTGCACAGAAGCAATAGAGAATCTGGTGCCCTCTCTAGCGCCAATTTGATTGAAAACAACTAATTTGAATCTGTTCATGTAACAGACAGACCAAAAAGTTAAAATATTTAAGATTTAGGATATGGGGAAGAAAAAGGACAGTTTAGATTTCCAGGGCCTTTGCTGCTTTTAGATGCTTCTCCCAGAACCTATGTAACTGGGAGTATGTATTTTTATACAGGTTCAGATGAATTTCTCTAAAGGAAGTGAGGGGCATATTCTGCCTGACCTCACAGAAAGTACGGTGGCAAAAAGACAGTATGTTGGTTTTCTCCATGCTGGCCTAAAAATCCACAAAAGAAGTATACAACCTGGCAGTGTACACCAACAATTAGAAGACACAATCTTTTTGTCAAGTCACAGTATCAGAGGTAAGCTGCAGATCAGAATAACTTGTGATATGCTGGCAGTTTGCTTTAGTATCATGTTATGATTCACACATCTGTCAGGAGACATGCAATTTTATTAGAACGACATTACGGTCAGACTGATTTTTTTTTTTTTTCTTTTTTTGCTTCTGAGGAGTTAGAAAATAACGTGCTTCACATCCACACTTAAGAGCAGAAATAAAACTAGTGGAAATATGTTTTGCAGGGAGGCAGCTTGTAGCTTTGCATTTTGTAGAGACAGAGTACAATACAGCATTCAAGGATTGCCCAACACAGAAAAAAGTAGAGTTCGCACTATTTAGAGAACCATCTTCTACTTCTAAGTAGTGCTTGTTAGAAAGAGGAAGTGAACACAGGGCATACAAATTAGAGGGAAGGAAGGGGGGGATGGTGTATTAAACTAACAAAAAAAAGCAGGAATCTGTTCATGGACATGTTGAAAAGAATGCAAAGGGTAGACTGGTGCCAGTGTAGACGATAAACTGGGGTAGCCCAGGAACAATTATGACTGCATCATTCAGTATGTGGAGTGGAAGAAGCAAATAGCATTTATTTACAGAAAATCAGAATGAAGGACAACAGACCTACTTAAAGGGAGTAACCCTTTATACTACCTATGTTGTGTTTCCTCCTGCCTCCCTTCCTCTCAACTGGCATAATTCAAAACTGGTTACCTCAAAGACTGGTCTTCCTCCATAAAATGTAAATGGAGTGTGGACTCTAGGACATGATCAACAAAACTTACTCTATCTGGATGATATAAAATTAAGTAAGGTTTCTTTAAAACATTAATATACCACTTTCATTTTCCCCAAAGCGGTTGCTGCCCACTGTGTAAAACTAATCAAAAATGCAACACGGGACAGAGAGTGCTGTTCAAGGAGACAAATAGCAGAAGCCAATATAGCTTGTCAAGTTCAAAGTAAGTAACTTTTGTAAACAGGATTAGCAGCCAACACATACTGTTTAAGTTAATGAACTCTGCAGAGAAAGAACAATGCAGCCTGAGACACCAACAGAACTCTTGAAAGACAGAGGGGCAACCTTTCCGTTGCATAACGCTGACAAAGTCTTTGCTATTTTCCACTCCCACTCCACTCTTTTGTATGTTCAGTAACAAGTCTAAATAGAAAATGCAGCTAGAAACAGTAATAATGTAAAGCCCCAGTAGAAAAGCAAAGCCAGGCACTCTTTGTTTTAAACAAGAGTTTCAAAAAAAATAAAAATACTAGAAATTAAAAGCTTTTTAAAGCCTCTAAAAGTAATCATGATCCATTAATCAAGGGCTAACCACAGACCCCAAAATACTAGTTCACGTGTTGACAAACATATCAGATGGTTGTCTAAAACATATTGATGTCAAAACCACTCTCTGTAACTGAAATCCTAATGTGCTGTGCATGCCACAGGAGTAACAGAGGAGCCTTCTGTCAGATAAAATGCTCTCATGAACTGACGAAAACCACACTTAATGCTATAGCCAGCTAGTTTTTCTCTCTCCGCATCTCCTTTCCCCGCCCCCATTTTTAAAGCACTGTCCAGCCATTGAACACTGATGAACAACACTCCTGTGATGTAAAGTGAACACTTTGTGCTATAGAAAGGATGATTATTTATTTCACTTAATATTTTCACTTCCCTGCCACGTGTTATATCTCCTTCCATCTCTACCTAGCCTACACTTCTCCCCGCCCCCGAACACAAAGGAAAGAACTACAGCAACCCCTTCTACAGTTCTTCCTGAATGTTAACAGTTCTGCAGGAAGGCAAGCAGGTTTGCTGTTACAACCCAAGTTATAGCCCAATTTATAGACTGGATAACTGACAATAGCCAGTGAAGACTAATTAACACAGCTTGACCAAATGCACTATGGCATGCCACGAACTGCAGTCTAAAAGCCACCAAAAGAGATAGCATTACACTGTGCTAGCAACTATTTCACCACAAGCAGTTCCTGTATGTATTTTTCTTTAATCAGTACACTTTAATGTCTATAACCCTGACAGATTCAATGACAGTACCACACGCATCACTGACATTATAGACAGAATAAAGCCAGACACATAACTACAGAAGCATTCTGCAGCATGCTAGGAGACAGTCTGTTCCTGGAAACGCTGTGAAAAAAAAAAAAAAAAAAAAAAATGCAACAGTTTTCAAAACTTTCTCTCTTCAAAAATTAGGGGTTTGACAAAATTAATCTTACTGCCCTTAATTAGCTCTGAAAGCCACTACCAAAAGAGTTTTATTCTCTCCCTCTTCCTTCTTCAGCTATTTATTTCTACCCATTTCCTCTTGTTGTGTCAAGCACTCATGCAGTAAACCAGCTCAGCAAGTTCATTAAGACATAAAAATAATGTATTATAAAAAGTCAGAGCACTGATCCAGCTTGCCATGTCACCAAATGTAATGAAAAGGTAATGGCAGGGTACGAAGGGGATCCAGCCTGCCATATCAGTAAATGGAATGGAAAAGGAACAGCACGGTATGAAGGGGGTAGGGAACTTTTTCTTTTGATGGCAGCCTGCATTTTATCAAATCAAACCTACCACAAAACAGCACTCCAGCAAACTAGTGAGGGACACCTAGTATTAGACGTAACACATCTGCATTAGTCTAACAGCTCATGCAGGTTAGGTAGGGCTAAAGCCTTTAACTCCAAGAATTCTACATTAAAATTGATTCATCTTTCTGCAAATCAGAAAAATGAGTTACCAACTTCACTGGAAAAATCTGTTCTTTTTACATATTTGGCTATTAAGAGCAACACCACACCCCTTCAGAAACCCACAGATTTCCTCAATACCAGTTTTCAGTGAGAGTCCACAACAGCAATGCTTCCTTTACTGACTTTCTAATTTCAAGTAAGCTCTTTTCAGAAAGAGCTTAGCAAACTGCAGGGCAGACAAAATTCTTCCATGGACAAAATTCTAAATTCAGAAAGCTCTGAAAGATTTTTCTTCTGTGCATTATTCAAGGCTGATGATCAAAACTCGGTTTGCACTTCCTTGGCTTCAAATTAAAATCTTGGTTTATTAGTTGTCTAGTTAAAATACTCTATTATATTATGCATTCAATTATTTCTAAAACTCACCAGTATTTCAAATATTGCTCTAAGTGCAAAAAATATTGAAATTCAGATGTATTTATGGATCGATAAACATAGTTCAGAAGACACCAACTAGCTTTTCACTGAATTTACCTGGAAAGGGTGCAGGAGCAAAAAAAAATAATGTATCAGTGACTACATGCACCAGAAAGGGCGACAAGCAGAGTAACACCAGAATGCCAAAGGACACATTGAGCGTTCGGCTGCTGGGAATCTTACAGTGGGAAGCAGTCGGATGCCGTGTTACAAGAACGTAGGTAGCATGCGACTATGTGATAAAACCGCTTTTATGCGTCAACACACTGCTAACCCACGCAGTCGCTGGGCAAACGCCGGAGTATTTCAACGCCTGTTTCTCAACAGGTTAGAGGGTTTCCTGCGCGTCCTAGCCTACGCCAGCTTCCGCTCGGCAGCCCAGTGCCCGAGCACCGAGGGCCGGGCCGCGCCTTCACCGGGCAGGCAGGGGCGAGGCACGGGGGACCTGTCCCCGGTTCCAGCTGGGGGGCACTCTCTAAGCTTCTCCAGAGCCGGAGCAGGAGCGGGACACCACCCAGACTCGCGGCCGGTGCAGGTCCACGACCCCTTCCCAGCGAGGCCGCTGGAGGCAGGGCGGCGGAAGCAGCTGCCTCCCCTCCCGACGCAGCGCAAGGGTGGCGAGACTGGAAACGAGAGGGGCAGGCGGGCAGCCCCGCTCCCTGCTCTAACATCCCAGACCCGACCCGACCCCCAAGCCGTATACGTGTCAGCGGGCAGCAGGCTGCCCCACACCGGCTGCGCGCGGCCCGTGAGCCCAACGGCGGACAGACGGCGGCTCGGGCCGCCGAGGGCCCTTGTTTACCTGGCTTGGCAGGTTTAGGCGGCGGCTTAGACATGGCTGGAGTCTGCCGGAGTGCAGACGAGGCAGCGGTAGCGGTCTGCCTGCGGGTGGGGCACCACTCTCTCAGCTGCCGAACCGGCTGGCGGCGGACGGGCGGAGGAAGGACGGGCTGAGGAAGGAAGGGCGAGGGGAGCGGCGGCACGAGGGGGGCGGGGGCTGCAGGCAGCGCCCTCCAGTGGCGGCCGCGAGCATTTCGCCGGCCCCAGACAAGGACCCAGCCAATCTCCGCGCACGCCGAGGCCCCGCCCCCGAAGCGGCACGAGGAGGCGGCCACTGGGGCGGGGCAGCGGAGCGGCGCATGTAAGCGGTGGGGTTCGCGCCCGGGGATCGGTTACCGGCGGCGGAGAGGCCCGAGGAGCGCGGGTGAGTATCTGCAGGGTGGCGGGGGGTGTGGGAGTGTGTGGGGGTGTGACGTAAGTGCGCCGTGACGCGGCGGCGGTGGGTTGCGAGCTGCGACGTGCGCGGCGTGTGACAGCAGCCTCCTGCCGCGGGCAGCTCCGTGACGGGGCACAGGGGAAACGCCTCGGCCGAGGTGGTTCCCTCGGTGCTGTCCCGGTGTCTATGAGCAGCGGGTAAAGTTACGTTTACCACAGAGACGCTGAGGTGTTGGGAGGTGTTGGGAGCTGTTGGGGTAAGGCGCTGTGGGCCCCCCCCTTCGTGTCCCGGGGATGGGGTTCGGTGCCCGGGATACTTCCACCCGGCTGTGGCGGGGCCTGGGAGGAAGCACACCTCGGCTGTCACCGCGTGCTGCAGCTCCTTCGCGCTGCTGAAAAAAGTTAGGGTGGACGCGGTTCCTTGTTGGGGTTACCACGGGTATATGACCTGTTTAAAGATGCTAAACCGAGATCAGGTAGTTTAGGAGTTCAGTGTTACAACCTTGGTGACAAATCTGTCGTTGCAATTGGTGCTACACGTTATTCTGGGGGTAGAAAGAGCTCTGGTGGGCTTTTTCATCCTGGGTTTTTTTGCCTGAAGCTGGGATTAACTTTTGTATATACAGTGACCTAAATTAGAGTCCAAAGCTCAGCATGTGTGTCCAGATGTTGTTTAGTTTGTTACATTGCATTTTTTGTGGGACAAAGGCTAATCCTCCGGCACACAAACCTTACTGGCGATCTTTAGATCTTTATTGTCCAATGGACTGAGTATCACTGCTTCCTCAGAACAGATCATGTGTTTGCACTCTCCAGACAGATAGCCAATACCACCAACATGTGATGCATTGTTGAACTTGTCAATGACAGTGCTCTTAGAAAACCCTTGCATGCTAACTTGCAAACTTGCCAGTGCCAACTACTGCAGGTAGCAGAGCAGAGCAGCGTTATCACACTGGTGATGGCTTGGGCTAGTCAGTATATCTTTTTATTTTATTTTAACAGAAAAAAATCTTAAAGCATACATGCAAAGATCACATCACAGACCTGAGAAACAGCTGAACTTGCAGTTGTTGCATCAAATGCAAACTCTATGTCTGAAACTTACTCTCACAGAAATAGTGTGGTTTTAGTTTCAAACTGATGCCTTAAGTACAGATACTGGCTTGTTGGGGAGGGGACACAGTAATTTTCAGTCTTAGTTGTCATAGGCGTTACCTCCTTAAGCATGACCTAGGAGTACAGACCAGGTGAAAAACAGGGTGTTTGCATGTGGTTAAATAGTTAATGGGTTTATGATCATGAAAAGCAATGTTTGATAAATGTTAAACTGGTTTGACAAACTCTGTAGACCAGTGCTGCTGCCAAGAGAAGCATCCCTGTTACTGTCTGTCTTTCTCCTGCACCATACCTTTACGGGCACAGGTAGATGGACGGTAAACTGGAGGGAATTTGCGCTGCTGAAAACTAACATTCTTCCCCTCCCTCCTCCTTTGCAGAACTGTTTTTCAGCTGGAGTAGTTCTCCAGTGTAGTTCACTATGGACTCTTCAAACTCCTGCTGCAGAAGAAAGTTCTGAGAAGAGTCAGGGAAAGGCAGGGTTGTGTCTTCTGGCAGTTCTGACCACTGAAGGTGGTCAGCCAGCCACAGCCCCAGTGTTGATTACTTGGCAGCAACAGGGATATGGGCAGACAAAAGTAACCTTTTCCAGGGTTTCAGTCTTTGCTCTTTTCTGAAGAAGGTCAAGTGCTACTTAGTCCGTCTCAGTTCTAAGTCACCTACAATGGCCGAAGTGCCTTTATAGTAGCTTTAATGACTCCAGATTATTCTGTGGTGGAGCAGAAAAGAAGCACTTGTACGGTCGGCTCTGCTAAGTGTCACAACAATGCATTCTCACACTGCTAAGACAAGGTTTATAAATGAGTCTTTGAGCGTATCCTTTGTTATAACTCGTTGTTAAATTTTTAAAACGTCTTTCTCCTCAGTGTGTCACTTATAGAATCATAGAATCATAGAATAGTTAGGGTTGGAAAGGACCTCAAGATCATCGAGTTCCAACCCCCCTGCCATGGGCAGGGACACCTCCCACTAAATCATGCCATCCAAGGCTATGTCCAGCCCCACCTTGAACGCCGCCAGGGATGAAGCATTCACAACTTTTTAAGCTTTTTGCTTGTTTTGCCACCACAGCTTCTATTTACTCAGTCTTTTTTATGTCATTATTGCTTGATCTAGTAACTGCTTTTCTTGAGGGATCTTGTGGTATTAATATTGGTAAAACTGAGTCTCAGATTTCTCCCCAAATGATTAATATACAAAGATAATTCTGTGATGTGGCATGTATGTTGCAGGGGTTTTTTGTCAGCATTAGAACAAGCAGTTGTGATTCTGGCATTAGCCTTGCAAAAAGAAAAAAAAAAACGGTTTTATCTGTGATTGATATTTCTTAATACAATAGCTGCTTTCCTTTTTGCTGAATTAAGAGTTTTCTCTGGCTACTATTTTTGACAGTGAAAAGAACTGAGGAGAAAAACCATGAAGGTATTGGTTATTGGCCTTGGAGGGTAAGTATTAGCAATTAAATTTCCTCTACATCTAAAGACTGGTCTTCCTTTCAGAATGAAGTGATGTAATTTCTATTTCTGAATGAATGGGGGTTGGAACTAGATGATCTTAAGGTCCTTTCGAACCCTAATTATTGTATGATTCGATGATTCTGTGTTTTTTGAAAGTAGATTACAAATTCAACACAAAATGGTCTCAGCTTATAACATGTAACCCTCAAAAAAAAAAGTTAAATGTTGTCTCTGAGATCTCAGGTACCACCTTTCTCTTAACCTCTTTCCTGGCAGTGCTAGGTTTACTGTCTGAAAGCTGTTGAATCCTTTCAGAGCTAGTGAGTATTTAACGGGAATAAACTTTTTTGAGGGGTGGGAGGTAAGGAGGATGATTGTTTCTTTGTGTCTAACTATACATAAATATGTCTGTTAGCATGTACACATGTTTAAAATACTGATTTTTGCCTCGATGCATTTTTTTTCTGGTTTTTTAACTCAGCGTAACAAATGGGGGGAAAACAACACTGGCAGAAAAGCTTAAGAAAATGCTTCCCAATTGTGATATAATCTCTCAAGATGACTTCTTTAAGGTAACTGCATTGATGGAAAGACCCGATAGGTAAAAGTAGGCTTGCGTAGGTTTTAGTATATCTTCTTCTCTTTTCAGTTCTCCTACTGATAAACTTTTGAAATTAATGCTGCTTAAAATAATGTTAGCTTCATGAGAAAGGGAAATAAAATGAGCACTAGGGGTAATTGAACTTTCAGCAGCCAGAACCACTGAATATACTCAGCAAAAAGAAGTCTGTTGTCTTCTTTGATCTTTTTAAGATACTTTGTGCTAATGAAATTAATGAAATTTTGTTAGCTCTATACCAGTATAGCAATAGGTAGTTCTTGGTCTCTAAAATCAAAACAGAAGAACAACTTTTGCATTACACTGGAGTTGTTTGTTAAGGGTAGTGAAAGAGCTCTTATTTCTGAAGTAAAGCTCTAATGAACTTGTCAGGTCTGATTGGGAGAATTTGTTGTTCCAGATTAAACAATACTTTTGTTTTTGTATTCTATTTTAACAGTTGTATACAACATTTTAATTTTGGAGATAAATTTAATCACTTGGGATGCAAAAGTGTATAACCCCCATGTTTGTAACTGAAGAGTATGTATCTGTGACAGTGGTCATAAAAGCAGCCTTGAAAATACTGCTTTTTTTTCCTTCTTCAGCCAGAGTCTGAAGTAGAAACAGATGAACGTGGATTTAAGCTATATGATGGTCAGTAACTTTGATGCATTGCTTTGAATGTTGTACTGAAATTCTCTTATGCTGAGCTTCAGCAGTTCTTACTCTCCACTGAGTGTCTTTCATTGCCTTATTCCAAATCAGTCAAAACTTGGATCTGATCCTGACTCCATTGTTTCGTGTCAGATCACACGTACAGACCAGATGAAGTTCATGGTTAACGCTGGCTCAATGTGCCAATTTACTTTTATAAACTTCTAGATCCAGGTCCACTTTAGGCTAGTGCTTTGGTTCAGGTCATATCTAGTTGTGAACAGTTGCTTTTTGGCTAATCTCTGTTGATACTTGGTGGTCACAAAATGTGTTACTCAGAATATTGGCCAGACCCTTAAACTTTTTCTGAAAACTGACTCTTTCTCAGCTATGCAATCTTTAGCTCAGTTTCTAGACTTTATGAAATTGGAATGTGAAACTGGAGGGGTAAGTTGGACATTCTGGTTCAAATATGTAGGTTTAATGCGGGTCTTAAAACCTCCTCTAAAATGTGTTTGCTCTTTTGTTACTCAAAAGCTGCCTTCTCTATACCATTCAGTACTTACTCAGTATGTTCTTACATGTCTAAAGACAAAACAGGTACTACATTGTGCTGTTTTGCATTCTCCTTTCAATTCATCCATCCATCCCCACCTTCCAAATATCTGAACCCAATAAAAACTCAAAGCAAAAAGTTTTGAGCTCCTGCTCCCTTTACCTGTGTCAGTGACAATTGACAGAAGGGTACAGGTCTCAGGGTAAGTAAGTTTTTTTACAAGTTCTTTGGAATGTGGGAACGGTTCCTCTGTTTCTGTTGTGAGGGGAAAGGCTGTGAAATGTGCTCACACACCTTCTCGTGCTACAGAACTCAGAGAGACTACCAAAAATACCCCAGTCCTGGGGAAAGCTTTAGTTTCAGGGTATCATCAGTTGCAACATGGAACTGTTCCTATGTGTGAGAGATATCTGGGGGTAATCCTGTTCCCTTTCTTTTAGATCTGTATGTAGATTATTTGATTCTTACCAATTAACCTAGGTTTTGAGGGGTTTTTAATTTTTGTTTTTTTAGGGATGCCTAACTTTCTGTTTCCACCTAGTACTTGATGCCCTTTATATGGATGAAATGGTGAAAAGTATTCGCAATTGGATGACAAGCCCAGCAAGTTCAGGTGTTGTGACAGAAGAGCTGCAAATTACATGTGACAACCTGAAAAATACAGATGTTGTTTATATTTTGATTGTTGAAGGCTTTCTGCTATACAATTACGAGTAAGCAGTAATATGTAACCTGGTATATTAAAGCCACATTAAAAAGGAAGAGGGAACTAAACATGTTATTATCTTAGGCCACTTAATGAACTATGGAACAGAAGATATTTTTTGACCCTTCCTTACGAAGAGTGCAAAAGGAGGAGGAGGTAAGATTACTGCTCATGAAGGGTCACTGTGCCCCCTAACCTGGACTGGTTCTTTCAAACTGGTTTTATTTTGGCTCTGGCAAAATGTAAGCTATTAAGATCATCTGTCCTCTGTGATTCACAGGGAAGACTGTGTGGGTATTTAACCAACATTAACAAAAGCATGCTGAGAGGGGGGAGGTGTTCTGGTTTATGGTTTGTTTTGGGGCTTTTTATTATCATTATGCATTTATTTATTTATATTAGAGCACAGAGATATTCAAATGCTAAATGTTTTACAAACACTATAAAAAACAACTTGTCCAAATTAATTATTTTAAATTATTTTGATTACTGACTGCATATTGGAATTAAACCATGTTTAAAATGAGAAACAGTTTAAAAAATACTAAGCAGTCGCATCTTTGGTTGACTACAGCACATGATGATTATTGCTAAAGTAACAATATTTATGTACGGGTTTAGTGTATGCTTTGTTTAGACTGTGCATTAGTTGCACTGTATATCTTATTTAGCTTATTGAGACAATGTCTGAATTGCCTCCAAATCTGGAGCAATAATGTGTGCTTGGAGCAATAGATGTGCACACAGTCAGAATCTCCTGGCTGAGTGAAGAAATCTGCTGGAGTAGATTTGGTTGATTCCACTTTGTTGGTTTCTCATTAGACTCACCTTTAAGCACTGTAGTGTCCAGGCTGGATGATGGATGTGACTAGGCAAAGCCCCTAGTTACTTAAAACTATGAAATCTATATACTGAATATTTAAAAACAAACAAACAAAAACAACAACAATAAAAACCCAATCCAAAACCAAAGAAAAGTCATTTGGTTTGGTAACTATGCACTTGACATTAACCATGCAAAGTGCAAGGTCCTACACCTGGGTCAGAGCAATCCCAGGCACAGCTACAGGTTAGGCAGCGAAGAGATTCAGAGCAGCCCTGCCCAGAAGGACTTGGGGGTGTTGCTTGATGAAAAAATGAACATGAGCCGGCAGTGTGCGCTTGCAGCCCAGAAAGCCAACCGTATCCTGGGCTGCATCAAAAGGAGTGTGACCAGCAGGTCGAGGGAGGTGATCCTGCCCCTCTACTCTGCTCTTGTGAGACCTCACTTGGAGTATTGTGTGCAGTTCTGGTGTCCTCAACATAAAAAGGACATGGAACTGTTGGAACAAGTGCAGAGGAGGGCCACGAGGATGATCAGGGGACTGGAGCACCTCCCATATGAAGGTAGGCTGAGAAAGTTGGAGCTGTTCAGCCTGGAGAAGAGAAGGCTGCGTGGAGACCTCATAGCAGCCTTCCAGTATCTGAAGGGGGCCTATAGGGATGCTGAGGATGGACTCTTCATTAGAGACTGTGGTGATAGGACAAGGGGTAATGGGTTAAAACTTAAACGGGGGAAGTTTAGATCTGATATGAGGAAGAAATTCTTTACTGTGAGGGTGGTGAGGCACTGGGATGGGTTGCCCAGGGAAGCTGTGAATGCTCCATCGCTGGTGGTGTTCAACGCGGGGTTGGACAGAGCCTTGGATGGCATGGTTTAGTGGGCGGTGTCCCTGCCCATGGCAGGGGGGCTGGAACTAGATGATCTTAAGGTCTGTTGGAACCCTAACTATTCTGTGATTCTATGTAACACTTTCAGTACAGCTGAAGTTACATGTAATACCTTTTTCAATTGAACAAAACCGGAAACCCACAACTTTTACCTTATCTTAAATGTAACTTGATTGGCAGAAATAGGTAAGTTAGCAAGAGTCTGTATCAGGGATTATGTTAAAACAAAGGAGCCCCCCTTGCTCCAATATTCATACAGCCTGCCAGTCTTTTTTTTAATTTTTGTTTTGGATAGATGCTGTTATTAAATCAGCTGACACTAGTGGGAAATGTAAAACTTGTATGGAAAAGCAAATATATTTTTGTGTAGCACCAGAGTCTATCAGCCACCAGATACACCGGGTTACTTCGATGGACACGTGTGGCCTATGTATCTGAAATATAAAAGTGAATTGGAAGAGAATGCAAGTAACATTGGTATGGTATCCCTAATTTTAAACTTACAAAATGCTAAAGTGTGGCGCTTACACAGTTACCATTGGGGTGGGTTTTTTTTTTTTTTTTTTGAATGGGATAAAGTTTTCTTCAGATATTTTTGTGGCACTTGGACAGTAGGTTTGGGTCTTTTGCTGGCTTATTTTTTAAGTCTATAGGGGGGTTGGTTTTTTTTAATAATGAAACTTATGAAGTTAAAAAAATACAAAGGTTCTGGTTACTAAGTCCATTTAACAAGCTGTTATTTTAAATGGCTAGCACATGTGTATGGTGTGTGCAACAAGCTAGCACATACATGTGTGGCTAAATAGGAAGCTTCTGAGATGACAGAAGAGGCACTATCAGGGTTCTTCAGATCATAACTGAAATCCTGGTTAAGTCACTTAAAACACTTCCTAGTGTCTTACGTATGATTGTATGCACTACAGTCACCAGTCTTGCATGTTAAGTTTCAAAGCTGGGCCAGCTGATGAGGTGCTGCCATGAGCTTGTGTAATGTTCACAGCTACACTGCTCTTGGACTGCCCACTGGGAGAATCAAGTGGCTGGTTCATCAGCACACACATCTTACTATGCAGTGAGAATGGAAACTGTGGTGCCTTTCCTTGGCGTGCTGAAATCCTGAAGCTAAGGAATAACCTGAGGTCTTCCACTGCATAGGAACCCTTGCTCTACTGTCCTAATGTTATTACCATTACCCTTATGGAGACTTTCATACACGCACACACACACACACAAAAGTATTCTTAACTAGAATACTTTCACATTATGTTATTTTTTTAACATCTAAAACAAGTTTGGGAATGAAGGAAAGGGAGGTACTGTTCTTGGGTTTTATTCTTTTCATCTCTTCTGATGGCATTCACAGGAATACCAAAACCTTTGCCAATTGCTATTAAAAAATAACTGGCACAGAACTCATGAAAACTTTCTTTCATCTTTCTTAGTTTATTTGGATGGAACAAAATCCCAAGAGGAGCTTTTATCCAGTGTGTATAGTGATATAATACAGGAATTAAAAAAGCTGAGGGAAGAAAGTAAGTAATGTTACTGGAAATTGAATGTGCTTATTCCATTCCAAGTTAACAAGAAGTTAATCCTTTTATATGAAAATATTGCAAGGATTATGTAGATCTATATCCCCTTATGTATCACACACAGTCCTTGTAATACATGTTTGCCCATTACTTTAAGTCGTCATAAGCTATAACTTTTAAGTTCCTTGAAATTGGATGTTCTGAAATAATAGGTGGATCCAGTGCTATCCAATGATAAAATATTAAAAAAAAGGGGGGAGAGAAGGAATATGGGGCAAAACATTAGTGAAAACAGATGTGTTATTGATATTAGTTTCTAATATACAGTGATGTCAAGTGCAAAGTGAGAAATGACGCTACAGGTTAAATTTATGATTTTTATTTTTTAGATCAGCAGGTCACAGTATGATAACGTAGAAAGCTTGGGTTTCATTTGATGCGAATTGAAAGCCTCAAGACTATCATACTTGGCAAGCCAACCAACTGAGCAGATGTTAATGTATGTTCATAATACTCATTTGGAGAATACAAGTGAATTTGTAGTGATTATTGAGTCTGTAAGCCTCAGGTATTGTTGAGTAACATCAACATTGCCTTATTTTTCAGAATTTCTTTAATCAGTCATGCTTTGGCTGATCTTTGAATGTATATATTTTAAAGAATAGAAACATATTTTTGTATACAAAACTAAACTAGAAAGATGTAGTTCTCTTGGATTAATCAGCATATTTGAGCATGGATCAATACAATTTTAAATGTTCATGTACAAAGGACAGTGGTTACTTTTACGAGCTTCTAATCACTGATAAGCATGGCTAGATGAACTGGTATGTTGCAGCAGCAGTAAGTTGAAGATGGTATGAAGTATTACACTGCTTATTCAGTAACAGAAGCTGTTATTGAATATATAACTGAACTTACTTGCTAAACACCTCTGTGGTGTTTTCAAGTAATTTTTATGTTGTGTGTTGGTTTGAGCAGTTAGGACTGGATATTTAAAAAAATCCGAACAAACCTGAAGAGAACTCAGGTTGTTGGGAAAAGATGGGGGATCAGTATGGAGGATAGAGTACAGATGCATTGCTAATGATATTAAGTACAGTATTGTGTGAAAATCAAGGACTGGGGTGGCACAGACTACTACAATAAAAGTGCGCATCAGGGAGGAGGAAGAGGGAAGAAATAATTCTGGTTAATGGTCATAGCTCAGGTTGAAATTACAGTAACAAATGTATTCAGAAAGCAGCTATGTGAAATGTATGTTGAAGGTTTTTTGTAGAATTTTTATATTTAGATTAAACTTCCCAGTTTTCTATTTTATAATTTATGGTGGCTGAATAATTTGACTCTTATATTTTCTTTGAAAACTTATCAGCCAGAATAGAAATCAAGCTACAGACATGAAAAGCAAAGGATGGGAGATAGATATATATGTGTATATATATGTATATATGGGCTATATACTGTGTGTCAGCTGCACTGATCAGTGATTGATATGCAATGCTTTATTGTTAACAGCATTAAGGGTCCTCAACCTGTATCTTTCAAGAGTTTGTTAAAAGAGTAGAGCTGTGTGAAGCTTGTGTTTCAGACAAAATGCTTCCAAGTACTATTTTGTATTATAATTTTGCAGTAAAAATACTTCAAGATGGACTTGATGGGCTGTCTGAGTTTCAACTGTATTTTTGGTTCTGTTTCTGTTTGGAAGGTGGCAACTGTGAGAGATCAGCTAATACTTAGATGGTTGTAGGGGGTTGACCTTGGGTAGCTACCAGGTGCCCCCCAAGCTGCTTTACCACCTACAGTACATCAGCAAGTTCACTAATGAGCAAAACAGGGCATTACATAAGTGTGACATGTTAATCAGTGCAGACTGTATTACCCGCCCCTACAGTGCTTTCCCTTGAGCTTCCCTGTGCGAGGGCTTCACTGTGTTAGGTCCCCATTTGATCAGTGTCAGTGTGCTGGAGATCCTATGCTCCTTAAAGCTATGCTTTCCTTAAAGCCAAAGGTTTCATCATTGAGTTCTGTGCCTTGTCCCTGTGGGATCCACACCTGCTTTTTGGTTGTAACACCATGGTCTTCGTCATGGGCTGCAGGGGAATCTCTGCTCTGGTGCATGGAGTATCTGCCCTTGCTCCTTCTTCATTGACCTTGATGCCTGCAGGGCTGTTTCTCTCACATATTCCCACTCCTCCCTCTGCTTGCAGTTGCTGCTGTGCAGTAACTTTTCCTCTTTCTTAAGTGTGTTATCCCAGAGGTGCTACCACGGCCACTTGATGGGCTTAGCCTTGGCCAGAGGTGGGCCCGTCTTGGAGCCAGCTGGCACTGGTCCTATCAGGCAAAGGGGAAGCTTTTGGCATCTTACAGAAGCCACCACCCCTGCAGCCCCCCTGCAACCAAAACCTTGCCACGCAAACCCTATACAGTGGGTGAAGGGAAGAAATTTTTATTCTTGCTTTTCCAATCCCTGCATGGCACTTAGATGTGTCTGGGTCCCTTTGATAAATTTCTTAAGTATTTGCTTACATGGAGAAAAGTGTGAGTAGAAATTAAAGTGATCGTGTTGGTTCCAGAGGAACACAAGGGATCCTTTTATGATTTGAAATGGATAGGAAGTAAAGGGTTAAGACTTAATGGGCTCCTTTCAGGAGGAGGAAGAATTTTGGTATTGGCAGTCCCTGAGTGATTTCTATTCAGCAAGTTTAGCTGTGTTTCAGATGAGGAAATGAACAAGGAAATTACCTATGTTTGCAGATGATACCATGCTTTCTGAAGTAGCCCAACACTACTGCAGTGGCAAGAAGCTCAGTTTTGTGAAATCCTTCTGTTGTCCCAAAATCAGGGTCCTTTGTACAGTTTACAGAGAGGAGATTAACACACAGAGTGAAGGCGTTTATTTCATCTCTGTGCAGATATAGGTGCTACATGGTAACTCCACGAAGCTGGCACACCCTCAGTCTGCCAGCTGTCCACTTTTATATGTTTCAAACAGTGAAAATCAGTATTTTCTGTATACGTAAGAGTGTAACTACAATCATTGGCTTTTACATTTTGTGCTCTGTTTAAAGACACAGTATATATTTATTTCACTACATATGTTCCTTGAGGAACGGTCTCTGTGAGCAAGGGTCTCTTATCACAGGTGGTGTGATTTTTAATGAACCAAGTTTAGGAACACAGTTATCTTCTGTTTGGCTAGGCTTTTCAAAATTACTTCTGCCTTCCTAATCTTTCTGGTTACTCTTTTTCTGATTCAGATGGCTCATTTGTCAGTATTCTGCTTCTCCTCAAAGTCTATGAGCTTGTAAGGAAACATTATTTTTCCTTGCCACATGTTTCTGTTCAGTTCTAAACTGAAGATTTTCAAGCTTGCACAGACTGTCCTTTACAAAATCTTAACTTCTTCATTGCCAGGTAACACTTCCATGGGCAAAAGGAGTAGCTGTGCTCCAGTACAGATTTATGTATTTGTGTTATATATCATTTATCAGAATATATGTAGTATTGTGCTTGCAATTCAGCAACTTGTAGTTACAGCTCGGGGCAGATATCTCTTAAGAATTTTTCTAAAACCATCCCTATGGTGCAGGGCTTCATCAAAATATTAGATAGGCATCTTATGGAAGGGTGTTTTGAACAAAACAGGTGGTGCTGTTTGCTCCTGTGTAAAACTGGTGGACCCACATTTTCAGTATTGTGCAGTTCTGGTTTCTACATCTGGAGCAAGTCCATAGTGGAGTTAAAAGAAAGGCAAGTAACAGGATCAAGGCAACAGAGCAGCCACTTTGTGAGATTGACATCAAGGTGATTTCTTCATGATGTCAAAATAAGAGAAAGAACATGACAAAGTAGTCAGCGTGAACACTGATGCAGTTGGAACAAACTTTTTACCTTGAAGAGCTGTTGCTGCTCAAACCATCAAAGTCTAAAAGCTGGATTTCTAACATTTACACTGTGTATTATTGATTCAGATGCTGGTTTTGTCACACACACACAGGGTTTTGAAAAATGGGGTTGATTGAAGAATGGGGCTGTAAATTAGTAACTTCAAGGACATTAGGCTTTGTTAGCAACTATAGAGATAAGGAAATGGCTAAGATAAGCACTGCACAAGAATGGGCCAGAACCGGCCTTGGTGGTTACTGATATGAGAAGGATTCTAAAACGAAGTGATGAAGGCGTGGTACAATGTTTTATGATGTAATGTATAACTCAATGAATATGTATGTAATCTAATGAGTATGTATAAGGACAATATAATCACAGCCTGGTTGATGCTCGGGAGAGACACGCTAGGAGGAGCTATCCCCCGTGTCTCCTGGCGCCGCAATAAAGAATACCTGCTTGACAGCTTGAACTTTGTTGGCGAGTTCCTGGAGATTTCTCTGAATCAGTTTCCTACGTTCTGAAACTACTTCATGTGCCCTTCGGAACAATGCCTCTTTGGTCCCTCCAGCTGAGGATGATTGATGTCTGATGGTTTATCTCTGGCACTTGCTACTGAGCACATCTGTAGTCAGAACCGTACAGTCACGTAACACAGTGTCCAGAGAGCAACGACAGTGTGCGAGTAACGAAAACTGGAAAACTTTGAGAGTATTTCTGTTAAAGACTGATACTCCTGTTTCCAGAGAGAGGTGGCCAGTGCACCCGAACCCCTTTTCTTCTGTTCCCCTCTTACATTACTTGGTTTACTAAAAAAAAACTACCACTCCCTGCATGTCTTCAGGCAGATTTTAGTAGTAGGGTTCTTTGGGCTCTCAAACCTAGGAGGGAGACCTCTTCTGAAAGCAAGCTGGAGGAGCATGGCGACTTGCCACAGCACACACGAAGGGTGTCAAAGCCCGGTCAAACAGCTTGTGCCGGGTGGAGGAGGATGTGCTCGATTGTCTGCGGGGCAAAGTGTGTTACTGTGAGGAAATCTAGCACCTTGCGCCTCAGCGTTGCTAGGCGCTGCCTGACGTCCCTCCTCTCACTCTCCCCCCGCAGCCACTCCCGGTGCTACTTTCTATGCAGCACCGCGGGCTGCAGCGCACCCCGGAGCAGCCGAGCAGGCGCAGCCGCGCTCAGCAGCAGCTGAACTCGTACTTCATGTTTCGGATGACGGCCCCGGAGGAGCCGGGCAGCACGCACCCTCCCCCGAAAGAGCCCAGAACCGCTCCCGGGGCAGTGCCGCCATGCTGCCGCCCCACCATGCCCTTCAGCACAGGCCGAGCTTACGCCACAACGAGGCGCCCTTCCCTTTCTGCGACGGCTGGCGCATGCGCATGGCGTCCTTTGTTAGGGCGCCATCCCAAAGGGCGGGAGGCACTGCGTTACCCGAGTCACGCCGCCCCGCGGAGGCTCCCTCTGCAGGTCTCCTCCTGCCCCGCCTGCTGTTGTCCTCTCGCGATGTTCCCTACAGGAAGTGAACGAGGGAGCGTGCGCCGGCCGTGGCAGTTGGCGGCGGTCGCTGAGGGGATGTCGGCCACGTGCGCCGTGTCCCCTGAAGCACAGCCGCCGCTGCCGCCGGGCGAGCGAGATCCTCCGGCCAAGGCGATGCGCAGGAGGCTGCGGCAGGGCCACCGGGAGGAGTGGGAGCAGTTGTCCTGGCTGGGGGAGGGTGCGGGTGGCGTCGACACCGAGGTGCAGCCGGCTGCATCGCCGGGCGACGGGGACGGGCGGCGGCGACGGCAAGCGCAGGAGCCGAGAGCGCTGGCGGGGGCGGCTACAGCGGCCAGGGGAGAGGAGGAGGCAGAGGAGGAGCGGCTGGAGCGGGAGCATTTCCGGAGGATCATCAACGCTTTCCGATACTACGGGTAACCGATACTTACCGCCCTGTGCACGGGGCCCTGGCGCCGCGGCCTCCTTTCAGCGGCTGCTCCGCGGGGTCAGCGCTTCGCTGTCCGTGCGGGCGGCGTCTGGCTCCCGGGGCTCCTCCGTCCGTGTTCCCTTTGGCCTGTGTGCGCCCCGGGAGTGCTGTGCCGGTAGCGCGGGTTCCGCTGCCCTTTCCTTTCGTAATGCACGAAAAGTCACCTCAATGTCTTTGTAAGGCAGGAAACATGCAAAAAAATAAACTCCAAAACAGACCTTGTCGAAGCACAGCGCACCTGAAAAGGGTGCGAGAGGCCTCTAGAGGAAGGTCTCTTTATAAGGTGCTTTAAGACGCTGTAAAGTACTCCAAATAGTGGAAAAGAGAGGCAAACCGTGTCTCGATTATTGTGGAAATTTCTGAAAGACGTGTTAATTTGCACAAGAGATCGCGCTAATACTTGCCATTTGTTGAGTCGGAAAAGACCTTGATGGTCCTATGGTAGTGAGATGAAGGGGGACGAGAAGGGACGGACCCTACTTAGTATCCGAATCTGTTGAATGGAAGAGGAAGCAATTTACTGGAGGAGTGAACACTGACTGCAGAAGTCCAGTCCTCTGCAGTTTTTTGCTAAACTGTATAATGTTATTCTAGGTTTGGGAAGCAGATTTGGGATATAGATGCACTGCATATTGTATACTTCAGCTGGCAGACCCCGGTCATGTGAACCATTATTGTGTGTTGGACAGTCTAGTAGAGTGTAACAGAGGCATCATTTGTACATGACAGTGAGGTTATTGGAAGGAGTGGGTGATTTTAAAGAGTATTTCTTGTATTTGTCGCTTTTACTTTTTTGTTAGATTTTGTTTTCCAAAACTGGTATTTGATTGCTGGGTTGGTCTAGATGACACTTGGATTTCTGTTTCAAACTGAATTCTCTAATAAAAATTGGACCATACCGAAGGCTTTGTGTTGCTTATTACTGTTAGCACAACAGCCAAATGTAATATACTGGTATCAGTGATGTAACTTTGTCTTCTGGCCTTAAAATCTGAGAGCATCCTTGTCAGCCTTATGCTTAGCTGTGACTGGGTTGCCTTTGAATGCTTCAGTTTTTGTAAACGCATAGCAAAAGGATGTGACTCAAATTTTTAATACAGGAATTGTATTAAATCACCTCTGCCTCAAAGAAATAACTGAATTGAAGTGAAATTACATATTTCAGTAAAAGATATTAAGGCAGGAACACACTTTTCAGATGAAACCAGATTAAAGGTCTTGTTTTCTGGAGACATCGACTTAATTCTTTATGTGTAGTTCTTCTGATTTCAGTGGATTGTTTATTCTGCTAGAAGGTTGCAATTTATTGTGAAATGGTGGAGGATTATAGTTCAAAGGCTTTTTTTCTGGTGAAACTTTCAGGAAGATGTTATTAAGCTAAGTTGATATGCTTTATATAGATGATCAGTTTTCTTATTTTTTCTGCCTCCCCTCCCCCCTTAAATTTCTTTTTTTAAACCAGTGTAGCTATTGCAGTAAACATGGCCTTCTCAGTAGCACATATGTAATTTTGGAGATGTTAACTGTTCAAATTTCCAGACCGAGGTTGCAACTAAAATTGCAGCAGTGGCATCTTACTCCCTCTGATGGCTAGTTTCCAAACTCTACTGCTGTATGCTGTCATGAGAGTTTGAGAAACTGCTGTGACTTGACCTGATAAAATAATTTTCTGCTGCAAAAAGGGGCAGTATCCCTTGTCCTGGCTTCATGATTTCTTGTCTCTAGGGTCACGTTTATAACTATGGTCCAGCAACTTGACTTGCTAAAGTGACAGAAATCAAATTGAGTGGTACATATACATGTCTTTTTAGGGTTAGCAAGTGAAATGAACTTTGTGACAGGCCTGGTGTGTGCCAGAACAAGGTAGAATGCAGAACTGTTCTGCATGAGGGAAGGGAAGAGGAAAGAGAAAAAACAGACCTCTTTCTCTTAGCAGTAGATTAATCTTTTCAATGAAATTTTTTGTTTTGGGGAAGCGTAAGAGTTATTTTTTATCCTTGTAACTTGTTTAGCCTAGTTATGAGATCAAGTTTACAATACTTATGCTTCAGGGGAATATGTTGCTAAAAGAAGGTAGCTTAGTATCTTACTGTGGCTGCCAGAAGACAAGTATGGTCCAGCTGTGACTTTTGGTGTTCTTTCAGGAGCAGCTAAAATGTAATGTGCCCACTCCACATCTTGTTATTTCTGCAGGCAAAGATTACTGCAGCATTCAGCTACTTATTCAATTTAAATTGGGCGTATGAAACAATCTGGCTGGTTCTGATGGTTTTGGGGGTTGGCTGTTCATTAAATTTTGTAGATCCATGTATTAAGGTGGTAACGACGTGCTGGAAATAAGTGGCTAGTGATGAAACTGCAGGAAGGTGATGATTCTCTTAAACTGCATCATGTTTAAAAGAGTGGTAATGTAGAACTAGAGCTTAAACATTTTGCCTAAAAAATTCTTGAAAACTTGTTGTCTAGTAAGAAATTGCAAAGTCTGATTTCTTCCTGTGTCTAAAGAAATTAATAATTCTAATTGGAATAGTTTAGGGTGAATTATTTATATTTACTGTGTGTATTGCTTCAAAATATCTAAAGCCATTAAAACTTTTGCTTTTTAGAACAAATATGCACGAGCGAGTGAACAGAACAGAGAGGCAGTTTAAATCTCTCCCAGCTAACCAACAGAGTCTCCTTCCTCAGTACCTTCCTCATCTTGACAAGATTCGGAAGTGCATTGATCATAATCAAGAGATACTACAGACCATTGTGAAAGACTGCACTCATATATTTGAAAATAAAGAATATGGAGAAGACGTATGTTAAAAATGGACTTTTTCATACTCCAAATATTAAATTCTGTCCACTTTGGGATTTTCCATGTTTGTTTTTCACGCCTTTAGGTCTCAAACTTTCTTTCCTTTTGCCACCTTTATTTTCTCCTTTCATGCTTCCTGCCAGCTGTATTTTCTGACTCATCTTTCACATCTTGTAGAGATGATGTTTAATAAATTGGTTTGTTGTTAGTTCTCGTAGTTGCACTTCAAAGCAAAAATATGAAATAAAAAATATTCAGAGTTCTAGTTCTATCCTGGATACTTGCCCCCCTCCCCCCCATTTAACTCTGCATGTAGCATAAATGGTATTGTCTGTCTTACTATAGGTTATTTTATATTATGGCATCCTAAGTCTGATAAAGTTTTAGATAGGTCAAGTATTTTTAATATTCTCATCTGTAAAAAACATTTTTACTACTTACCTGCTTTTTTAGTGTGGCATCTCTGTCCAAAAAAATTGCTCTCAAACTTGAAAGACTGGTATAGATGGAAATTGAAGTCCTTTTTTTGATATCTGCAGGAAAGGTGCAGTGATAGGCAGCTCTAATATAAGTTTCTCAGTGTTGCCTCATCAGTACCTAAAGGGATCCTGTCCTCAGATAAAGCAGTGCAACCGCTGCACTAGCTAAGCTCTGATCCTTTCCTGAATATAAGGATTATCAGTTGTGCTCTGCTGTGCTGTATTATGTTTTTTTTTGTTTGTTTTTTTTTTTTTTTGTTTTGTTTTGTTTTGGTTTTTTTTGTTGTTTTTGTTCAGTGGGGTGTTTTTGTTTTGTTTGGGTTTGTTGCTTGTTTGTTTTTTTTTAATGTGAAACCTAATTTCTCGAGTGCTGAACTGAGACCAGCAAACTCAATTTCGTTAGGATTCTAGGTTGGATTTGAGCCCTGGTGTCAAGAGTGAAAGGCAGGTGCTTTGTCAGCTAGAACTCCTAACAGTTTTTATTATATGGCTTTTGTGTACTCCCTGCCCCCCAAGACTAAAGATACTTGGTACCTTTTGCACTAATCTTATTTTTCTCTTCCACTTTAATCAGGGAAGAGGGAAGATTACACCAGCTTCAACATTTGACATGGATAAATTAAAATCCACTTTGAAACAATTTGTGAGAGACTGGAGCGAAGAGGGAAAGCCTGAGAGAGAGTCCTGCTACCAGCCAATCATTAGTGAAATTGTAAAAAACTTTCCAAAAGAAAGATGGTAATAGTATTTTTAGACTTAAGACTTACTTTAAGACATATTTTTATGTGGTCATACACTGTTAAACGAATTTAAGAATGTTTTATGGAATAATGAAAAGCTTGGACTTAAAAATAGAGAAATTGCCTTTAATGCAGTGAAACTTTTTAATCATAGTTGTTGTGTCTAGTACAAGGGCTTGGAAAAGAGGATAATCATGGACTTCACAAAGAAAGGTTTACCTTTGCCAGGTAAACCAGGAATAATTTTTTTTTTTTTCCCTGCAGTGTGATGTAATGGCATTTCTGTCAGCCTTTCAAGTAAGAGAGCTCAGGAGGTTGTGAAGTTAATTCAGTTGCGCAAAGTGAGGTAAAACTTGCAGGTTAGCAGTTTCAGAGTGTGCTGCAGATACAGGGGAGGACCCCTGTGGTGTCAGCAAGTATGAATATTACTGCCCTTCTTGGTGGAAGGAAGGAAGAAGACTCTTAACCTCTACCACAGTCTTATTGCACTGCAGCTACTTAGTTCTAGCTTTGCTTTCAGGCAGTTGCTACAAGGTAAGTCTTAAAAATCTTTGCTGCATGTGTTAAGGGTAGCTTTATACTGCGTTGGCTTGTTAACGCCATCAAAACAGTAATTGATGCAGGGTTTTTAGGTAACTTAAGTAGTAGTGTGCTGGTAGAATCTTGGAAGATGCTAGTCCTGTAAGAATCCCATGCTTAATGGCTGTTTTTTTGTCAGCCCAGTTGTCATAAAGTACTTTTCTGTTTAAACTTAGCACAGAGTCGCAGGATCATTAGGGTTAGAAGGGACCAATCCCCTTTCAAGGCAGGGTCACTTAGAGCAGGCTACACAGGAACGTGTACAAGCAGGTTTGAATGTCTCCAAAGAGGGAGACTCCACGATCCACTCTGGGCAGCCTGTTCCAGTGGTCTGCTGCCCTCAATGTAAAGTTCTTTCTCATGTTGAGGTGAAACTTCTGTGTTGTAGTTTATGGCCATTGCTGCTCATCCTGTCTGTGGGCACCACCGAAAATTCGTGAACTTTATAAATGTAACAGGTAGCAAGTTAGTTTTGACACAGCTGGGTGTTACTGTGGGTTTTATTCTTTCTCAGTAACGGCTAATAATGCATCTGTACCAATTTGAAAATACCTTCCGCTAGCCATGTTTTCATTAGTAAAGGCTGTTAGTGGTAACAGAACACAGAGTGGACATTATTGGTTTCTCTTTTGCTGTGGGCTAATTTATCTCAAAGTGAATATGCCACTAAAAATGTTGTATCTGAAGGTGAAGTTTCTGAAATGTTTTTAGTGCTAACAGTGTCCTGTTAGCTAAAAATTAATTAAGTACTACAGGTTGGCTGATGCATATCTGTAGAAGAAGTCATAGTTCTGAAGGTAATCATTGTGATCTTGAAGGCAGCACTTCCCTTTTTCTCTGTAGGCTAGCTTTCAAAGCATTTTGGTTATGGGAGAGAACTTACGTCAAATTTGAAGAGATAACATGTCTGAAGTTGGAAAGTCTTGCCTTTTACATTTATCGTCAATGAACTTTTATTTCAAAACTTCCAGCTAGTAGTAGGAGGCAGTATGTGGTAACAGATTGGTTGAATCTGGAGTTGATAGCTCTGTGCTTCTTTACCAGGAATTCTGTTTATTGTCAAGCAGAACTAAGATGACCATGCTTCTGTCCCTACTGTGATGGCTCTGAAATATACCCGTTGGGGTTTTCTTTGTCTAGGGAAATCTCAAAAGCATCACTATATAGATGATAGATCTCTACTACAAATTTGAGTTTGTCAAACATTTTTTAATTTATAAAATGTGTATTACATGCTGTCCTGGTTTTGGCTAGGATAGTTATTTTTCCTCCTAGTATCCGGTGCAGTGCTGTGTTTTGGCTTTAGTCTGAGAATGATGCTGATAACACACCAATGTTTAATTGTTGCTAAGCAGCGCTTATTCTTACCCTGATCAAGGATTTTTCATTCTATCATGCTCTGCCAGTGAAGAGGGGCACAAGAAGCCAGGAGGAAGCAGAGACAGGACACCTGACCCAAACTAACCACGGGGTATTCCATACCACAGCACGTCATGCCTAGTATATAAACGGGGGGAAGGCCCAGATCGCTGCTCGGGTCAGATATTGTCAGCAGGTGGTGAGCAGTTGTATAGCGCATCACCTGTTTGTTTGTTTGTTTTGTGTGTTTTTTTTTTTTTTTTTTTTTTTTTTCCCTTGGGGTGGGATTTATTCCTATTATCATTACTGTAATTATGATGATATTATTGGATTATTATTATTTTTTTCCAATTATTAAACTGTTCTTATCCCAGCCCATGGGTTCTTGCATATTTTCTGATTTTCCTCCCCATCCCACTGGGGTGTGGGTCAGAGTGAGTGAGGGGCAGTGTAGTACTTAGCTGTTGGCTGGGGTTAAACCACGACCCCTGCATACCTATTTAAAAGGTTAATATTCATGATCATTGTGGATCTGTCATAGCAGTTATGTAAAACCTTTTTCAGTTCATGTACTGTTACTTACTGTCCTCAACTGACTTTTTTTCATGGTGACCACATGCTCTCTCCTCAGGTGTGCATGCCTCTTTGAGGTGAGAAGCACAGTCACTCTGAAGGGCCTGTGCTTTTTGTGCATTGTCAGGCTTAACTGACAGTGGCACCTCACCACTGTGCAAGAAGTAACTTCATCGCTAGGGCAGGCTGGGTTTTCAATCTGATTCGTTTTTATGGTTTCGGAGGGGAGCAGTTGTTCCAGTTCTAAGGGGTAGACAGGCCTGAAATGACCATAGTGAAGTTACTCTGTCTGTTGTGTATCAAACAGTGCAAAGTCCATTTCCTCTGGAGAGGACTGGCTCTGCATGCCAACGTGTAAAACCAGCCTGTAGATGGAATCTCATAGTGGAGCTCTGCGTTTCTTTTGAGTTCGCTTTTGTAGCACAAGGTGCTGAAGTCTCCTGAGATGGTGAAATGAAAGTGCCAGAGAAAAGGTATATTGGTGGTACTGGGTAATGAAAGCAGTGTTGGGTTCTTTTTGTTTGTTTGGTTTTAGATATAGTTTGTATTGAAAAAGGGAAATAAATGTTTTTAATTTAAAACCGTCAGTACAAGTAACCTTCTTAATGGCTTCAGTGGAATCGTATGGTCAGTTTCTAGTTAACTTTTTGTTAACATTAATTCCATATATTAGAATCATCTGAAAAAGGAGTTCAGATTTTTGAAACTATTCGATATGTTTTGTGCCATGCATACAAATGCGTTGCTGCTCTTCACAAGATTGGCTTCTATTGCTTCAGTTGGTGTGCAAAGAACAGGAAAAAAGTGCTCTGTGTGCTAGCTGTACTGGGAAGCCCAAGAGTACCAGAAGCAGTGACTGAAAGCAGCTGTAAATTAGAACACTCTTGTGAGTAGCTGCTACTGTTGTGTTTCAGTCCAATCTAATGGTAAACGCTGTTTCTGCCTTCCATTCCTCTTCAGAAATAATTCTTTCTTTCTGTTTAGCCCTTCAACACAGAATCTGTTAGTAGCATCAACAAAGCAGTTTCAAATGAACTGCCATGAGACAGAATCATAGAATAGTTAGGGTTGGAAAGGACCTTAAGATCATCTAGTTCCAACCCCCCTGCCATGGGCAGGGACACCTCACACTAAATCATTCCATCCAAGGCTATGTCCAACCTCACCTTTAACGCTGCCAAGGATGAAGCATTCACAGCTTCCCTGGGCAACCCATTCCAGGGCCTCACCACCCTTACAGTAAAGAATTTCTTCCTCAGATCCAATCTAAACTTCCCCTGTTTAAGTTTGAACCCGTTACCTCTTGTCCTCTCACTACAGTCGCTAATGAAGAGTCCCTCCCCATCATCCCTATAGGCCCCCTTCAGATATTGGAAGGCTGCTATGAGGTCTCCACACAGCCTTCTCTTCTGCAGGCTGAACAGCCCCAATTTTCTCAGCCTATCTTCATACGGGATGAGGTCTTCCTGAAGAACTGATAGATTTCTGGCATTATTCACATTGGTATGTAATTGTTTTTCAGCTCACAGGGTCTCTATAATATTGACTACCTTTTGATGATGCAGTTTTAATTTCTTTGATTTCTTGGATTTGAATGAACTGCAATCACTGCTTTGTATTGGAGAAAATATTAAAACAGATACTTCTTTTATTTCTTGGTGGCATGTGTTAAAACATTTTTGCAAAACGTTTGGATTTTCAAGTGAAGCATGCTGACATTTTTAATTTCCCTTTTGTCATCATGATTTTCTTTCACTTCTACTGTTACTTTGCCTACTTATGTGAAGGGATGTAAAGATCATAGACTTCTTGTCCAAAATGAACCAAAGATATAGTTAAGCTTTTAGTTAATTATCATTCCATGGTCCAGAACAGTAAACTTGGGTATCTTCTCCAGAGTTTTCTTTTACTCATTAACTTGGCCTCTGGAACCACCTATAGCTTGAAATTTTAATCTCTCACGCTGTCCAGCAATGACTGCATTTTCCAAGATGCGGGCAGGACAACGCAGTCTCCTTTTTACTTGAAAACGTAATTTGTTAGTCTTAAGCCTGGGCTTGGCTATACTTCTTGCAAGTGCTCAGTCACAGTTATGGCGATGATACAATTTCTGCTTTATATGGTTTTAACTTTTTATACAATACATCTGTCCTTGCAGGGTTTTTAATCTCAAAAATTGTAGGTAATCCAAACTTTGCTTTAAATGTTGGATTTAAGAGCAGACTATCTCTTCAGTTTCACTGCAGTCCATTGAATGCTTTGCAGGTTTTTATATGGAAACACATAAACCTCAGCTGCTAAGTTTGGAGAAGTGCTCTTCAAGTGATTGTACTGTTTAGCTACTTTCATAATTTTGTTTGAAAAGTAGTTGTGTTTAAAAATCAAATCTCTGAAAATATGGTTACAATAAAAGTGAAAATACTATACTGAGGATTGGATCTGTTCACTACCTAGATATACAAACATTACAGAGATCAAACATCGAGAAAGGAGTCCCACAGTGTGATTTATGCTGATATTTATGCTGATGTTTCCACTAATCTTCTGTGTATGGGCTTTGTATTTCTTACCAATTTGTATGATTAGATAACTTTGAATTGTAGTGATTAGTTTATGAAAATGAGAGTTGTGTTTGATCACACACAAATCCTTTTGCTGAACTTCAGTTTATCTCTTCAGCACCATCTGTTTCTTGGGGTTTTTTATAAGGACCGTAAGCATAAAATAAGAAACCCCTATTTTTGTAATAGATAATTTTTCCCTTTAAAAAAGGACACAAAGTTAAAATCTTCATTAGTAGCATTAATAAACATTTAAAAGCTGAAAATAAATCATACTACAAAACGCAGTACAATGATGGCATGGCAGATTTAGTTTGCTGATATTCATTTACTGTGTTTTTAAGACAATGCTGCAGTTTCAGTAGTTGAGCCAAACAGTACCATGCAGCTCTCTTCTCTGTTCTTTAGCCAGCCTCTTCCCCCTTGTATCTGTCAGATTAATAAGACAATATTTCTTCCCTGTTGCCCCACAGGTTTTTAATGAGTACTTCTGGGGTACCCATATATGTTCCTATAAAACGCTAGATCTGTCATAGAAATTGTGCAGCTGCGGGTAGCTTGAGGGTAGCTTCACTATAGAGAAGTGAGATTATCAGTTATTATATTATTACTGTATTATCAGTTGTCTTTGCAACTGCTGCAATTAGATATCCACTAAAGGAGAGCAGTTTTTTCTGGCCTTCTAAATTATCTTATGACTATAGTCATTAAAAAAAATACTTTCTGAGCAATTAAAAATTAGCTGTTCTAATGACTCAAAAATTAGCATAATACAGTGTTTTGAGTGCTCACACTACCACTGGCTTCATATCTTATTTTTTGAAATTCACTAAGAGCTTGTCACTAACAATTCCTTTTAATATTTGAAAAGCACATGTGTTTGAGCTTTTTAATTTTTTGCGGTTGGTAGCAGGACACTATCAAAAGTCACTATAGAATATGTTCACTACATACCTAGGTTCTCTGACTACAGACTTAAAAAAATGCTTTTGAACCATTTTGGAAGGCTGGTGTCAAGTTATGGACGTGGATTTGACGATACTGTATTCTATTAGCTGTGCTCTATGTGCTGAAATGAAGTTGGTGGCCGGCACCAGACCCTAGCAACTGGTATGAAGAGTATACAAAGAAATCTAATCACTAACAAGTTTCCAGGTGGATTTCAGTCCCATAATAAAGAAAGGAAAATAATAAACTGCAAAGGAAAATGCAGTTAAAATCGGCTATTTTCTAAGAGAGAATTTGGGAAAACTGGTTCAGAGGTAGAAAAACTATATTATGCATAGAAAGATACAAGGCAATTACAAGCAATTTAAAATAAATTCCGTTGAGAGGCTCTGCCTTATTTTAGGATGAATAAAGATGTAGATTTTGAAATGTGGTTACACCTATATAGCTCTTAGTTAATCAGGTTATTTGAAGAAAAGTGTCTTTTCTAATCAGTGTATGAGAATCTTGGAAGTGGCTTAAGGCTTCAACCAGTTAGAAATACATTTGGAATAACAATCTACAACTATAAAAAGCTTAACATTGAGGTTTTTCTAGCTTCTTCTGGAAATTGGATTTTTTTTTTTCCTCCTTCTGGGTCCCTGTTTTCAAAAATTTTGCCTTGAGCTAGTAATTTTCTCCTGAGTTAATCTTTCTTATTTCAGTGGGACTTCCAGGCTAGCTTTCTTCTGGCTTTCCTTGTAGAAGAGAGGTAAGCAGAACTGTTGTTTTCATGGGATTGCTCTTAAGTAATAGCAGAGTTTATTTCCTGCTTCCTGTTAACTGGAAAACGAATCTGAAAATGTAATGGAATGGAAATGAAAATCCGCAATGAGAACTTTGATTTTCCATTTGGGAGGCTTCACTAGTTAGATGATTAAGCCACAAACCAAAAAGCACTATTAAAACTGCTTGTTAGTTTTTGTGGCCTTTAGAAGAGAATGATGCTTTCTTTTGGTTTTGGGTAATAATCTTCAGAAGTGTACTACTTTTCAGAAATTACGCAACTCCTTCACTCATCTTCATGCTTATGCAGCGTGCTAAATCTTGTAAACCCTTTTTAGCATCCTGAATTTATATGTAGTCAGAGATTTTGTATTTTGCTTTCTTTCGTTATATGTCTGGAAGTTCTGGCTGTGGTTTTCTAGCTGCATATAAATTGATAGATGTATCTTTTGTCTTTGAAGGTGACATCCAAAAGGCAGGGTAGTCTGTGTGTTCACAGGGGGTTCTTTTGACATATGAAGTTATGAAGTCTTGTTCACAACTGGAAACTGAAAGAATATTTCCTTTTAGATCAAATATATTTTCAGTTTGGCATGGAAGTGTTTTTTGTTTGCTGAGTGAAGGTTCGATTGCATTGTGATCGAAGTCTAATGCTTAGACTATATATATATATATTGCATTTACTGCCTATAGAATAAGAAAATTTTGAGATTCTTAGTCCTTTACTTGCTGAGCTTGGAAGATGGAAGAGGTTTTTCTAGGTGTCTCAGTAAACACATTGCTGTGTGTTCTCTGGTCATCTTCAACTTGATGCCTAGTTATGGGAAGTAAAGGGTTAGAGAGCTGCAGTGTACTCTTAAGAAACTTTATGTCACTTAATGTACTTCACTGAAATTGGTGAACATACATAAAACAGTTGTTGAGAAGGTAACTAAGGTTTTTGTAGTCTGAATTGCTCATCAGCTTGTGGAAAGCTTCTGATATCAAAATACTTTTTATTTTTCATGCAACGTAATCAAGATTTCTAGAAGATTTACAATTTATCAGTGGGCTTCAAAGAGAAATGGTACCGTATGATAATGTTCTTTCTTCAATTCACTTGAGATGTTTATCTTGATAACTGTAAAAGTTTTCAGGGAAAAAAATTGGTTTTTACTTATGTTCTGCATTCTGAATGACAGTTGTATATGTTGAGTCATTTCTGTGGATTACTTTGTACAATTAACCAATCTGATCAGAACTGGCTCAGGTTGCATTTAAAAAGTAAGGTTATACAGCAAATACATTGTAATATCTAAGTATATGGGAGTGGGGAATGTTGACAGGACCTGTGTAAGTTTTGTTAAGAGGTATCAGATAAAGACTTAACTGTTATTTTTGTTCTGTTGCAGGGATTTCTCCAAAGTTAATATCCTGGTACCTGGTGCTGGGCTAGGTAGATTGGCGTGGGAAATAGCTAAGCTCGGTTATGCTTGCCAAGGAAATGAGTGGAGCCTCTTTATGCTCTTTTCTTCTAACTTTGTACTCAACAGGTACATAGCTTATGTTCTACTTGCTGATTGAAACCTAAGGAGGCAAAATTATAAATGGGAAAAACTTGAATAAATAAAACTCGCGAGAACAGACTTGTAAGTCTTAACATAGGACTTGCAATGTAAAATGTAAAAAATTACATTTTTTAGGATGTAATAACGAACAAAAAGAATCAGTGGGATAAATGTGGGAGGGAAGCATTGTATCTGAGTCATTAAAATTATAGAAGGAAGCATGGCTTTTGGGTTATGAGACTTAAAAATCTCTGTACCATGTATTCTCTGCATAATCTTGAATAGGTTTTATGATTTATTGTTTCTGTAAAATGCATGCCTGTCTTACTGGTGTCAAACACATACTAGTTAATATGTACATGATACTTGATGGTGATCAACAGGGGAAACCTATTAAAGTGTCACATTCTATACTGAAATTGTAGGCCTTGTTTGACATGCAAAACAACCACTGAAGCACACTGAACCACTTCTTAAGCTAGTGGCTAAAATAATAGTCAATAGGTCTAAAATTATGCTGAGGTACTAAATTTGAACATAGTAAATTTCACTGTATAGGTTTGACTTAAAGTGACATTATTGTACTTAGTATTCTGTTACTTGCACTTGAAATTACTGGTTTCATAATGAATTTCTTATTCAGGAACGAAGGCAGCAAATGCAGTTATCCCTTTAAGAAAGAGAGTGGGAAGACCAGGTGGGCAAATAGGGAAGAGTTCTGGGGTGGTGTTTTGGGTTTTTGGGGGGAGTTGGTACTGAGTTCACACAGACAGGATTTGCCAGTTCATTCTTCCACCAGAAATGATGCACCTTTCCTGAAAACACCTGAATTCTAGTATTGTATTCTATTATCATTGTTGTGATGTTTTGGAGCCCTGTTTGTAGACTGTCCATTAGAGACCGTGATGATCTTAAATCTGTTACAGCTTACTGTTCAACAACAACAAAGGGAAAAACACTTTATTATGGCTGCTGCATGTCGGCTTAAAGCAGTAGTGGTCAATGTGATAAAACCAGGTATTTGCTATAGGTTTATTTGTTCTTTTACTTACTTAAATGACTCTCATCTGGTGGTGAAACTGGATATTGCAGTTGAGCTAATCTAATGCCTTTTAGCTACTGAAAGGAGGTCACATTCTTCTCATCCTTACCCATTACAGCTCTGCTGGCTCTTATGCTCTTTGGAACTTCTGAAGCAGCATAAAAGTATTCATTTCCCATCTTTGGGAGCACTGGTCACCTGTCATTGTGGTTCAAAGCTGAAAATTAACTTCACTCCTAACTGATATATTTTTTTTGTCTTCGTCAAGTACTGAGTCTTTGGCCTATGTGTGGAATTCTGAAGATCCAATCTTAGCTTATGATAGTAATAATTCTTAACAGCTAATGCTCCTATGGTGTTTCCTGTTCATATAAGATCTGTATCAAAGAAGTGTTTATGTGTTAGGCTTGCTAATGGTATTAGATTTAAATTGAGTGTTGCTCAGCTGCTGTAAGCTCCGTCTTTGCTGGGCCAAGGTATCAGTTACAAGTTTCCTTATCAGCATGGAATAGAATATGGCTAACCTGACTGAATTTCAGTCAGTTCAGTTGAAGTCCAAGTATTTTCTGCTAGATCTGATTGTGGGCTTGGGATGTCTCTTAAGAAGGCTTTGGGGACTTTTGGGATCTTTCATTTTAGTCTTAAGTGGCTGTTCCAGTTAGCCTACTGAAATTGTTAAGTTTACCTTCCTGGAACTGGAAGAAACAGCAATCATCAACATGAGCTGAAGAGTGGTAAGAAAGGATTTTGAGCATTAGTTTTTAAATGCAGTCTTACCTTTTTTTTCTTTTTTTTTTTTTTTTTTTTTTTTTTTCCCCCCAGTTGATAAATACATGATGATTTGCTAACATGCTGCAGTTTGGATATACTTGCATTCACTAACCTTGGTTTATTTTTAGGAAGATAAAGTACTGTCTTGGGTGTCAAGCCAACTACTACAGTGGGCTTTTGGATGTGGTACAGTGACTTAAGTCTTCTGTACACAGAGTGGTATCTGCTGGTTTTTATGCTTGTAAAAAAAAGAGTAATTCTCTTAAATTCTCTTTTTATTGTGGATAAAGTTGCATAGCATGGTATGTAGAGAGTATGTCATGGCACAACTGTGGTCACTGTAAGTATTTGAAATTAATTAGAGTGCATTATTCCATTGAGGAAGCTGATTTGAAATTGAAGTGCCCTTGGAGTATCTTAACTGCAATGGCTCCAAGGCTGCTGCAGTCCTTGTATGAGTAATTGTGCTTTGTCTTGTATGGGTAAGGTTCTCACTGCTGGTGTACTTCTCTGGTGTTTACATAAGCTCTGGATATAGTGGCAGATGGCAGAGGTGATCACTGGTGGCTTTCAGACACCTTTCATTTGTTATGTGTTTTGGAAGAGGAAAAAGGGAAAAGCATGATATGTTATCCTGCCCCTGGAAAGCATACTGAAGTTTTCTGGCAGTTTAGAGCCACAGGACATGTGTTACTTCCCTTTGACATCTGGCCAGAGGGGAAGCAACGCTAGGGTAGTATCTATGCGCTAGGGTAGTATCTATGCGGAGGAAGCAGGGGCAGCTGTTTGCTGACTTGCTGTTTTCTGCAGCTGGAGATACAGAGCACAAGGTCAGAAGCCTTGGTCTAACAGACCTTTAGTATCAGTAGCCCCAGTCGTCCCACTTATTTGTGAGAAGGCTGATGTAATATAAAGCACTTTGCACCCAAGTCAGAATAGGGTTGGTTTAAAAAAGCTTTAATTAATACCAGTAGAATTCATGCTAATATTTGGCTAATCTTTACTTTCTGGAGTTTAGATAAATCTAGACACTTTGAGAAGGCTACTTAATTGTATTTGTTCCATGCCCGTGAATGCCTTTGGATGAAAAGTTAATCAAGCATTTTACCTTTAAATCACTGCTCAGAAGTAAGATTTGACCTACCCATCTTCTCCAGAATTGTCTTTTCAACTAAATATTGATCAGTAAATGCCTCTGTGGAAAATAGTAAAGTGCATCACACTTACTTAAAGATGTTACATCTTTATAACATAATTGACATCATACATCTTCTGTTGGAAGGACAGAATTGTAAAAGTCTGCAGTACTTAGTTTTGAAGTACAAATTACTGAAGATGGGAATGGAGGTTTTCAAGTTTAGATATGGAGAGGGATTGGTCTAAATTGGGAATTCCTTTTCAAACTGTTCAGAAGTCTATATGAATATACTTTGTGCTTAGAAAAAAGCAGCTCAGAAAATCCTTTCTAATCTACTGGGATTTCTTATTTTCTTTACCTTTTTTTTTGTTAAAGAAATTCTTGACTAGGAATATAGGAAAAACTTGACTAGGAATGTAAGGAGAACGCTAGAATGGTTAACACAGCTTTTGACGGCCAACATATTTGAGGGTTTTAGTCTTTTTTTGGTTTTGTTTTTTTTTTGTTTTTTTTTTGTTTTTTTTTTTTTTTTTTTTTTTTGTGATTGGTTTTGAGGGTTTCTGTGGATTGGTTTGTTTGGGTTTGTGGTTTTATTTGGTGTTATTTATTCATCTATTCTTCCTTTTTTTAACCACAATAAAAATGCCTTTCTTGAAGAAAATGATGCCCATGTTATTGGGACTTTTTCTCCTGCTTTATTTTCCTTTGACTGACTGCATATATAGGATCATAGATTAGTTAAGTTTCGAAAGGACCGTAAGATTATCTAGTTCCAGCCCCCCTGCCATGGGCAGGGACCATCCACATTATCCCTAGTCTGTCTTTTGTTTGCAGCATACCTATAGAAGCCCTTCCTCTTGTCTTTCACATCTCTTGCCAGACAGACTCAATTCTGACTGAGCCTTAGCTTTCCTGACCTGATCTAGCTTCCCCAACAATGTCCTAGTATTCTTCCCAGGCTTCCTGTTCTCACTTCCACCTTTTATAAGCTTTCTTTTTCCTTCTGAGTTTTCTAGCTAGCTCTTTATCCACCCATGGCCATCCTGGCCTTCTTGCCCCATTTTCTTCTTGTTGGGACACAACACTTCTGAGCTTGGAGTAGGTGACCCTTAAATGTCACCCAGCAGTCTTGAGCTCCCCTGCCCTCTAGGGCTTTATCCCATGTAACCTTGCGGAGTTACTGAGCAGGCTCCTGAAGAGGCCAAAGTCTGCTGTCTTGAAGAGAGTGAGCTTGCTTACACATACCAGGGCAGTGAGCTTGCTTACTCGTAGTACTCATTACGTGTGCAGATGGTTACTGAGCCCAGTATACCACTGCTCAAGTACAGGTTGTTCTTGTGTTTTGTTTGTTTATTTATTTTGTTTGTTTGGTCTGTTTGATTTTTTTTTTTTTTTTTCTTTTCCTGATGAGATAGAAATATGACATGAAGAAGGTAATAAAATGTTATTTCAAAGACTTTTACCACAGATATTTCCTATCTACCAGCCGAAAGAGTTCATTTTCTATAACCTTGTAGATTGCTAGCAGTTTATGAAGTGTTTGAGGATTTATGTTTCAAGGGACAGATGTATCCTCTGTTGTCTCTGGAAGAAAGTGGCTTCACTTTTTAATTACAAACTGATCCTACAGGACTGTGGGAAAAGCTGCTTTTTATACTTTAATGCTGTATTTTACCACTTTTAAAAAATAAGAGTTGACTTACTTTGTCATGTCTACCCACAGATTTTATTTCACAAAGATATGTTTACTTAGCGTACTTTCAATGCTCCAGATGTTACTAACTTAAAATGAGATCTAGTGGGAAACTACTGTTTTGCAAAATGGAATTTATTCATTTCTTTTTGAAATCTAAAAACATCCTTTGAATTAGGATCTGAAAAATGCTTTTGTTCTGTGCTTCAAAACCCCAATGAATGTGGTTTAGAAAAGACAGAAAAGTCTAGAATGAGAACAGACGTTCCAAATAAAATTCATGGAACTAACGTTATTAATTTTTTTAATAGAAAAAAATATTATCCAGAAAGGCTTAGCTTCATTGAATATACTAAATCATTAATGTACTTAATCTTACAAGAGAATCCTGTGCATTTTCTTTTCAGTGGAGAGTTGGAGAAAATGGTAAAAAGTGTGTAAAGAAAATTTTAAAGCTAAAAAAGGCAGTTATTATTTTGTGTAGATAATTTGTGTTAGAGTAAAATTGGTCTTTTTTTATCAGTTTGTAAGTTGATAGGCAGTTTGAAGCGTTATGAACTAGATGAAAATCTTTTAGGAAATGTATAGCATTTTATCAATAATCTATTGATATTGGTGAAAGTCTTTGTCTCCTGTATGTCTAGTAATAGGTAAGTAATTAGTTGAAACTGATTTCTGAAATTGAAAACTGAAACTGCTGATTTCTGTATTTTGCAGATGTTCTGAAATTAACTCATGTAAGCTTTATCCCTGGATTCATCAGTTTAGCAATAACAGAAGATCTGCTGATCAGATACGTCCAATTTATTTCCCTGACGTAGATCCTCACAGTCTTCCTCCTGGTTCAAACTTCTCTATGACAGCAGGGGATTTTCAAGAAATTTATTCCGAGTGCAGTGAGTAAATGCATACTTCTAGGCTATCCATGTAGCTATATTCAGTGTATTTGTTATGGGACAATTAATGAATACAAAAGAACAGAACTGTATCTACAAGCATTAAGCAAAAAGTATTAACTATAGCAAGATTTTTCTTATTCCAAATCAGCTTGTCTTAGTCACAAAAAAATATAGACACCTCCTTGCCTAATAAATGTTCGCTGTAATCTTTTTCAGAATAAGACAGCATAGTATTATGGAAAGGTTTAGTAGATTTAGAAAAGTGATGTTACAAAGGGAACAACGTGACTAATTCTCTTTTTTAGTGTATGAAATGCATATTTTTTGTGGATGCAAACTGTTTTGGTAGTAGTAAATTATGAAAGAAAAATACAGTTACTGGCCGTCAATAGTAAATATTTTAGTGGCACATTGTGTGCCTATTTAGAAGTCATTATTTTTTCCTTACACAGAATTGGATTATCGCCTCACCTCTGTTTTCTGTTTCTACTTTTCTGTCCCTATTAAACCCTTTGCCATTTTTTGACGGAGTTATATGGATCTTGATCTGCGCTTTATTGTGCACTGGACTTCCAGATATTTTCTTGCAGGAGCCTTTCTTAGACTTGCTTGATTTTCTGAAAGTTCTGTCTTGCACTAGAGCGTCTGATAGTGGCATAAATTGAGACTTCTAATTTTTTTATTTACAGAACTTTAAATTTTTGCAACTTGAAGGATAGATATCTAGAAAAAACAGGGAGACTCATGCTTTAAAAGACAGACTTTGAAAGATCCTGCTTGTTACATTAACTACTAAAAAACAGCTGGAGAAATACTCAGATGCTGAATAAGATGTTTTAAAGCTATGTGATTTTTGGAAGTACATTTCAGTGTACAGACTCATTGCGGTCTCAGTGTTAACTACAGAGGGACAAAATCACTGGGTATTTTAACAGCTGTATTTTGAACAGTTGTGGTAATGAAGTTCATAGGGTAGGTGAGTAATAGCATGCTTGGGCTTTAATTTATATAAAATGCCTTATAATATTTACATTTTACAGTATATAATAATATATATCCCATTTATGTGACATGTATGAACAATTTTATTAAGTGCATAAATTATGAATATGTATAATATTTTAGAGTCTTCATGTGTATATATACAAACACTTACAATTGGGTCACATGAACCCAAACTTAACTGTTAACTTAAACCAAAATATTTTAGTTACTTGTAAATAAAATTAAGAGCCTTGAACTGTTTGAGGTTAATGCTGAGTGTATAAACAAATACTGGAGTTAAATGAACTTTTGCAGAAGTAGAAACTTTGAAACTAATCTCTGTGTACATTTTTTTTTTTTTTTATGCAGATACATGGGACTGCATAGCCACTTGCTTTTTCATAGATACAGCGCATAATGTCATTGATTACATTGATACTATATGGAAAATACTGAAGCCTGGTGGAATATGGATAAATGTAGGCAAGTGTGACCAATCTCTCTTCCTGCTAGCCCTGACTTATGTTTGATCACATAACAGGCATTTAGTACTTGAAAAGAACTGTGGGGAAGAAGGTGTTTGTGCTGAAAACTGTAGAGCTAGAAACATCATGGGCTTGGAAGCTAACTCGGATGTGTTCAGAGTACATCCAGACGTTTGCTAGTTACAATCAAGTCAACACCATGTGATTTTTAAATAGGGAAGTAAAATTTTGTAGTGGCAGGTTTTGCATTCATGCGTCAAACATTTGTTATTTAACAAATGTGTCCTGTATTCTTTTCTTTGCTATTTTTTCTAAATAAAAAAGAGCTTGTTCTGTATGTAAATACATCCTTGCATTTTTTCATAATCTGTTGCCTAATTTGCATTGTGCTTCTAATCCCTAAACTTTGGGAATGAGATTTATTTGTTCCTTGGCTCAAAAGATGAGAGACTTAAGTCTTCCATGATTAAAGAACAGCAGAGAAACTCTACAGAGTTAAAACATATTGTGTAGTAGAAACTGCTCAGTCACTACACCAGTCCTGGTCAGTGACAGAGTGGAAACAGAGCTCGAGTAGGCTCCTGCTTTCTGTTCTCAAGGGGCAGCAGTGCTACTAGACTGAAGAAATTTTAAGATAACAGAAAAAACAATCTGGCAGGAAATGAGGCTTCATTGAATAAGCAGCTGAACTAACTTTTTTCATTTTGCAGCGATCCTGAAATTCATTATAAAAATATGTGTGATAGAAGTATGTTGATTTGGCTGTATGTGAATATGCGAGTCTGGATATAAATGTTCTGTGTGCTTTCAGTCTGTACTTTTGATTTTTTGAAAACATTTTTGCCTTTTTTTAATAGCCGTTTCCCTTGTATCTTTGTACTCTAGGTCCTCTCCTTTACCACTTCGAAAACTTGGGAAATGAACTTTCTATAGAATTAAGTTATGAGGATATAAGAACTGTTATACTAAAATATGGATTCCACATAGAGGTAAGAAGATGCTGTAGTTTGCAATGAGCAGCATAGGTATAAACCAAACTTCTTTGAGAAAAAAATTACCTTAAATTTAACTCAACATAAGGGCATATACTAATGACTTCTAGGAGAATTAAATGCTTGTGTGTTGCAAATTGTTTGCTTTCCTCATTTTTAAAAGTATATAATAGGCCTTGAAATCTAGTAAGTACATAGCACTTCCCTTCTTAAGGGAAACTTGAATATTTCTTGTAGAGAATGAGTTTTGAAAACTGCTGCTTTTTTATCAGGTGGAGGAAGAATCCGTACTGTCAACTTACACTGTGAATGAGCTCTCCATGATGAAATACTACTACGAATGTGTGTTGTTTGTGGTGAGAAAACCAGAATAGAAGTGGTCTGAATAGTTTAATAGGGAAAAAAAATGTTGTCTTGAAAGCTGTAAGTGAGAATCAAATGGACTAGGTAATGTCTGGACACAACCTCAAATCAAGTGGTGCCTTCTTATTCCTAATAGGTTTTCGATAGTGTCTATTTTCTTAGTATCTCTATTGCTATCCAGACATTTACTATGCCATGCATATTTGTAATATACTTGTGAAAATGGAGGAGGAAGTGTTCACATTACACTGTCTCTGCTTTGGACCGCATTCAAAATAAAAGCAAAGTTTTACTGAGAGTAAAATCTAATGTTTGGCATAAATAGGCTTTGCAAATGCTGCTTCATTTTCTGTAGATTGATGATTTTATTTTTTCTGCTTCCTGATATTAGGAATACTTAGAGATGCTTACTGTACTAGTTATGGCATAGAGAAGTTATTTCTAAGCATATACTTAAATTACGAAGTCTGAAATGATTGGAAAGTGATAAAATTATTCATAATAGCTAAAATAGCCATCAGAACTGTTAAACCATTTTCTGTGGAACTCAGAATGAAGTAGATTGTTACACAAATTCCAATATTTGACTGTACCACTGTTAACAATGTAATCAAAACAGAACCCACAGACTGAAACTTTTGAAATGCTCTGTGAAAGCAGAGTACTGTATGATGAATAAGTAGCATGTCACAGAGAAGTAGTATGTTAACCCCAGTTCAGGAATAACACCAATTTTGATCAATCTACTAGTGTTGAAACTGAAATATAGTAGATGCTTTGCAATCTTAAAATAAATTGATTTTGAGTCACGTAGTTAATGCTGAAGCCAAAACAGTGGAGCAGTAGTTTTTGTTCTTTTGACATAATTAACAGAGTCATGTTATGCCTTGAGCTCTTTTTTTAGAGGTGATAATATAGCAGATTTATCTATGCTGTATGTAGGTAGTGCAACAGAAAAATCCCTCAAGCTGGGGGTGAGGGGGAAGTTACATGTATGTTGTATGTGCTGTAACCTATCCACCTCTACCCAAGTCAGCATTATGCAGCCTGACTGGTAAATAGCTTTCTTGTACCTTCAGGCTCTTTACCCTTGTGACTTAATGACTTCTTGTTGCTAATGTTTTTTTTTTTCCCTAGCAGATGTGGCATAGGTGGATATTTAATCTACACATCATGATATTATATGAGAGGCTGAATCTTCTGTCACTTAAAAGTGATGTACATGAGAAAATGTTAATTAATAATTACTGTGCTGACAAGAGGTACCATGTTAGCCATTTCATTTTCTTAACATATTGATTACCACAAGTACCATTTTTAACCATTTGAAAAATTTCTTAATTGTTAAAATATTGTGGTAAGGAATCAAGGGCTTTTTGTGTTTCGTCATAATGGCAGTGGACAACAGCTTGCTTGTTAAACATTATTTCTGGTTTGGTTTGTTTGTTCTTTTTTCATGAAGATGTCCTAATTAATAAACCTGTTACTGGCTTTTGGATTTTTCCCATTATGGTGAAAAATTCGTTCCTTTGTTCCTACATTGAAAGTCTGCAAGGGGGAAAAGCACAAACTTTTTTTTTAATAGTTTCAATGCTGCATAAGAGAGCAACATGCCTGGATATGCTTCAGGACCATGCCGCTTTCTGCTCAGAATCCTTACTGCAATTAAAGGCTTCTGGTCTGCAGCAGTCTCCAATGAGAGCTTTGCTTTAACTAGTCTTATTTGAACTCTTTCTTCTTAAAAGCCCCAAAAATGAGCAGTTGGAAATCTCCGGGACGAATGTGTTTAAAGCTGAAACATTGCCGTGGCCATGAAGTAGATGAAATATAAAAGCCCTTGGACACCTAATAATAATCAAAAGTTGCTTTAATTTCCTTACTTTATTGTTGAGGGACTTTGTGCTTCTTTGCGTTCTTCCTGATTTTTATTTTTTCCCTTAGATGGAGTATGATTAGTATTTTGCCTGTTTTTCAAGCTCCTTGAATTAAGGTGTTAGGTGAATGTTGATAATGCTGTTGCTGAGTAGTATATGTATCTGTAATATTGCCCAGTTTCTGCCTCCTGCCCAGTCTGTAGTTACACTTGAAATGCTGTGTTTCAGTTCTGCACAAACAGGCAATGAGCTCTTGCTTTCTGGTAGACTGTGGCTATCTTTTGTTCTAGTGGTTTTGTTCTTTGCCACCCTACATTGTCACAAGTGCCATTGTATGTGTTGCTTCTGGAAAATGTTTTTATTTCCTATGTCAGGTATACAGTGATGTGCTTTTATTTATCATCTAGAAAATGCCAGTTTTCCCCAATGTCCTTTTGAATTGTAACGGTTACATTAGGAGTTGGAAGCAGAATAATGATGTGAATAAGCTGTGTGAGTTGGCTGTGTTTCATACTTCAGCTCCTGTTGGCGTTCTTAAAATTCGTAACTTGTATTTTATTCATGGGGATAATTGCGTATTACTGAATGTGATCACATTCTTCTATTCAGTTGTATACATGGGGATAAGGGGGGAATGCTTGAGGCATCCGTCAGCCGGAGCCAAGATCATTTAATTTAGGTTACTATTAAACTGTATGTGGTATCTGGTGTAAAATAAAACGCTGCATAATCTTCAGTGTAATACCAGCCCTCATAGGGATCTGTAACGTGTCCTGTGTTTCTGTGCATGTGTAGTGCGCTCTGGGATGGGTGACGACGGTAAGGAGGGGAGGTTTCGGGCGCCGGTGTTCCCAGTGTGTGACTACCTTTTTCTTGGACATTAAGCTTTGCAGTAGACTCCATCTGGCTTGTGCTCGCCCTCATCCCTCGCCGCCTGGCGCTGCTTCCCGAGCCCACTCAGCGGTAACGGCGATGCCGCGCCCCGCCCCTCACCGCGCAGCGTCCTGCCCGCACTCCCCTTCCGAGGCGGGGGAGGGGGAAGGAGGAGGTGGGCAGGGAACGCAGTGCGCATGTGCGCTGCCCGGCGCGGCGGTTGGGCGTGCACGGCTGGGGGTCGCGCACCTTCCCGGAGCCGGCGGCCCCATGGCCAAGCGGCGCGGGGAGCCCTTAGTGTGTCACGTGCCTGTCAAACGGCTCCTGCGCGAGCCGCCGCTGACCCGCGCTCCCGCGCCCGAGCGGCGCCCCAGGGCCGAAGGGGAGGGCGCCAGCTCTGCCGCCCCGAAGCGGAAGCTGGAGGAGGCTGAGGCGCCGCCGGGCAAGCGTTCCGTTCTGCGCGGGTGCGGCCCGCGCGGCGAGCAGGGGGACGTGGGGGGAAGGCGGCGGAGGCGCGGCGCGGCCGCGGTGCCCCAGGACGAGCGGACGGCGGAGGGACGCGCATGTGGCCGGAGCAAAGAACGCGCCATCGCTGAGGTAACGGAGCGGGGCTGAGAAGGCGGGAGGCCTCGTGGAGCGTGCCGCGGCGCTGCTGCTGTGGGCGGGCCCCGGCTGCTCGCCTCAGGGGAGAGAAAGCACAGGGTGCGCGATGTTGGTGTCAGCTGAGGCGTTACCGTGGGGCCGCGGCAGCAGCCCGTTGAGCAGGCGTAAGGGGGCCAGCGGGGAAGGCCCCTTGCCCACGTCCCGCAGCCCGCCCTGTGACCCCCGGTGTTAACTGTTCATCAGCCTCTTAAGAAGTTTTAGGTTTCGTTTCTGCTCAAGCAAAAGCTTTTCTAGCTCCTCCCTCCCGAAGAACTGATGGGAAACAGCTTGTAAGGAGTTCACCTTAATTAGGTTTCTCTTCAGCCACATCCCTGTCTAAAAGTATGTTGGGGAGTTTGAAGAGTTCATTTTGATAGTGCCTGTGCTGTTTAAGTTTGCGGGTCAGGTTTACTATAATATCTAACAACTTTTTAACGTACTTTTTGGAATGGCTGTTTAGTAGCAATACCAGAGCTATCTTTCACCTGAAACGTCTGGTGAAGGCAGTGGTCAGGGGAAGGGGATCAGGTATTTAGTGATCAGGATGTACTAAAATGCACAGTGAATTTCTGAAGTTTCTGATTTACTTTTTAACAACATACATTCTTCTGCCTGGTCTTGGCCACAGTTTGTACAGTAGGCCAGAAAACAAAATACTAAGAAAACTCTAGTTTTGCAAAAAATAAAATGCTAGGTCAGCTTTTACAGCTATCTAGAATTTTGATGAATGTAAACTCGCCTTTCCTCCCACCTGGACCTTTTAAGTAAGACCGAAGTGTTTGATCCAGGAATACAGAAGTGGCAGAAAGCCTATAGTCAGGTCGAATGGGCTTTGAACTCCAGTTTTAGATTCTAGTTTTGAGAAGTCAGGGACTTTGATTGGATGATACCCAGCTATGATCTATAAAGAAAATGGTGGCTTTTCTTTCTTGAGCTCTGCCTTTTAGTGTTTTCTTGGTTGGTTGGTTGTGTTTGTTTGGGTTTTGGGGATTATTTTTTTTTTTTTGTGATGGATGGTAAAATTGAGCCAGAAAGGAATTGAAGGGAAAATTCTATTGCCTATGAAATTATACATCCTTTCTATGAAATATACATCCTTTTTAGGCTGTACCTTTTAAGCACAAACATATCTTTCATTTTTGAAGAGAGAACAAGCAAAGGAAATTGAAAAACAGAATTAAAGTTGAAAAAACAAAAGTTGTGCAAGCCTCTACAGAACAGTTTTACTTCATCACAGATATGATGCTGAATTATTTGCTTTTCCCTAGGGTTACTAGGCATGATTTTGTAAGCTTTAGCAGTGGTAGGAAGGCAATAAGTCCATTGGATTTCCACACAGTAAAGAGTATTCTCTATGAAATATTTTTTGTAGGACTGTATTTTTAAAGAGGTTGTTTCTATAAGTACAGGTTTTGCCTTAAAAATAAAGCTTGCGTAATATCACGGAAGAGTTTTTTCCATTTCTCATGTGTCCTACCTTTGTATGTTTTCAATTTTTAACAAAGATATTTCAGATGGTGATTTTTACACCTTTCTGAAACACAGCTGTAGGTTGGGATTATTCTTTGCTGTTTTGTGGATTGTGTAGGTTTATTACAGTAACAAGCATGATCAGCACGCTGTTAATTTCACAGGTTTTGTTAAAGTTACAAGCAATGCCAATTGTACTACAGTTGTCCTGAGAATAAATATTATTTTTTACTTGCAAGCACACCTTTGCAACTAGAGTTGCAAAATTAACTCTGTAAAAATTAAAAAACTTCATCCACAGATACTGAGCTTTTGTATCTCTGAGCTTGTGTGTGTTACCTACTACTGTGAGCAGTAATTTATCAAAATATAAGGGAGTTTGTATTAAACATGGGAGAATCTATAAGAGTAGCTGACAGTTTCTAAAACTTCATTGCTAGATATTTTTTTCCACTTACCTCAGTGTGTGTGATATTGCCTAGGTTGGAATACAGACTGGAAAATCTTCCCTTTCACTTTTTTGTTTGTTAATGCTGTGCAGTAAAAAAATTACAATGTACAAGTATCTTAATGCAAATGTGTACAACTACTTATAGTTTGGCTTTCTTCCAGTTTCCATGTAATCAATCCTTCTGTTCCTGTGGCACGAAATCACTTAATTGGTTTTGGTCTCAATTCCCATTAATGGCAACTTTGGTTCTTTAATTATCCCTGAAGACAATCTTTTCCTAGTGAGCAAATTCACATTAGTAGTACTCTATAGGTACACAGTTCTCTTGCTGGTATGAAATGTCTACATCTTTCATGCTTTCCTTAATTATTACAAGCCTTGAATAACACGGGGGTTTTGTTGTAAAAAAAAGGTTACCTAGTACAGGAAACTGTAGTTCACATGAGGTTTTTGTGGTAACCAATAGAAACAGATATTCTTTAAATGGAAAGTATGGTGAATTTACATACTTCTCTCTCTTGGGGAGTGGGGGGAAACATTATTTTGCAGTATCTAAGAGGGTTTAGGGACAATACTTACTGCTGGTTTTGAACACTTGATTTTTTTATTCTGTTGTAGAGCCAACAGACAAAACGTTACATTTTTCAGCAACTGTACGAAAAAATTTACACTCTTATTTGTTAAAAAATACTTTTGTAAGCACCTGTTGAGAGGTGCAACATTAAAGTATTTTAAAAATGCAATTGTATGTTAGGAAAAATACGAACCATTATTATACAGAAGTGCATTATTCTAGGTTTTTGGCAGCATTCAGTGTTTTTACATACCAGAAAAACCTATGCTCTCAAGACCTAAGGAATGACTTAAGAACTCCTATCATGTCCATAGAAACATGCACATAGTGGCCACTGCTTATAACCACAACATGTGTTTATAAACATACAGTGTGTTTTCTGACAAAGATAAATAAATGAAAAAAAGAGTGCCGTATTAAAGGAGTAGGTAAGTGCATGTTCCTCCAAGGTTTTTCTGATACTACTTAACAGTTCTTAAACTTCATCCTCCCTGCCCCTAGAAGAGGTGTTTTTTTTTTTTTTCTTGAGTACAAAATGTAGATACAGAAAAGAAGAAACGGAATGTGGTAGAAACACTAGTCAATGCTTTACTTTTCTTGCAGGTAGCATCCTCTGAATTGATGTAAAATAGCTAAACACATTCTTCTGAGCACCAGCTTTAAATGGGCATGATATTTATATGCCATTGTGAGAAGAAAAAGTAGTGAATGGTTTTGTATATGGAGTCCAATAATTGCACATTTTACAGTATCATTGTGTGCAAATGCTGCGAATTTAAGAAATTAGTGGAGCTACCCAGAGGTTTTACAGTATTTTATAGCAAGAATATCTGAAAAGACTAAAGTAAATTATGACTTGGTGGAGATTCTGTATGGTATTTTCCTTAGAAATAGCTCATATTTTTTTCTGTGTAAAATTATGAAAGCTTTTAATATGGAACAGTTAAGTAAGGTTTCCTTGTTTCAGTTTTTGTTTAATAAAAGTTTCTTTTTTATTATTTTATACTGCTGTGAAACACATTAACATTTTTTTGCTTTTTTGTTTGTCTCTTTTCAAAGCCAGAAGAAGAATTCTCTCAGTATAACTCATTCCTGTATTGGAGAACACCATTGCCTGCTATTGATTTGTCTGATATTCAGAATCTAGATGGGGAGACTCCGTCAGAAACTAAAACTCCTCCGAGGACTGATACCATGGAGACCGAAATGGAAACCTGATCAGTTGTATCATGGTTGTACATCTACTCGCAGAAAACTTGTTTCCATTTGGATTCAGGTTTTTTTTGCTTGGGAGAAAACTAAGCATGCTTCTGCCTTCTTGAAGAAACAGCATTATGTCAGTCTCCAAAGGAAGTGTGAATCGTCTAAGTGGATGGGATAATTACTATTGGGTACTTAATACTAAGCTGTCTGGAGGTGTATAGTTTAGGGTATGATGCCTGGCAAGAATGCTTGAAAACATGGAGGCAGGCTAAAAGAAGACTACAAAAAATTAGGGTTTTGGGATGCAGTTAAAAGAAATAGGTATGTCACATGCTGAAACAAAATGGAAGATCATTTTGCCTGTCCTGAACAAAAAGATGTAACTGTGGTACCCAAAAGTGAAATATTTATCATGTGAAACAAAGCACACAAACTGTAGTGATTAGTGTAGAAATTTTTAATGTTGTTTTTCCAGTTGGTTTTATTACATGTGTAATAGCTAAACCAAAAAATAAGAGCCTACCAAAACTAGACAGAACATTCCCTTTTCTATGCAAACCAAGACAAGTGTGGAAGAGAGGGGAAAAAAAAAGGGGATCTTTTCTTCTGTGAGCTGACACTGTTCTGAAAGTTTTTCATACTTTCCTTGTAAAAAGGTTTTTTCACCTTCTGTTCAGATTGCCTGAAGCAGAGGGCAGCCAGCTTTTAGGTTTTTGGTTCATTCTCAAGTTAATGCTGTTCTTATTCTATATAATGTTAGCTCTGAACCAGCCAGTAGCATTGAAATGGCAGGTGTGCATGTCAACAAAAGTTAATATAAAATTACAACACAAGACTTTTCAAACTTAACTGGCTGAGGTATAGTTTTTGCAGACTGTGGATCTTGCGAAGAATTTTCACAGAAGTTCACTGAATTAGTGGGTTTTTTTTTGCTGTGAAATAATAAATTTAATGTTTGTCTCCTGTAATTTATTTGCAAGTTGAAGTACATTTAGAAATACTTGTCTTTAATAATAGACTGAAGTTGTATGAGTCAGACTTTGCAAACATGTTTTGTCTTTAAGGATAGAAAACACTGTATTTTTTCTGGAGTTACTGAAGAAGGCAACTTGTGAACTTTATTTTTTTTTTTAAATAGTGCATTTTTAATGATGCTAAACGAAAATAAAGTTTTGCCTGTGCGTATTTGAAAACTTTGGGAATATTACTGTGTGAAGTTCCTAATTTTATATCTGAAGATTGTTACTTCTGTAACTTTGTCATTTTGTTAGGTCTTTTTGCATAAAACAGCTTGTCAGCTTTCTTAGGGGGGCCTATAGGGGTGCTGGGGAGGGACTCTTCACTAGGGACTGTGGTGAGAGGACAAGGGGTAATGGGTTTAAACTTAAACAGGGGAGGTTTAGATTGGATCTGAGGAAGAAATTCTTTACTGTGAGGGTGGTGGGGCCCTGGAATGGGTTGCCCAGGGAGGTTGTGAATGCTTCATCCCTGGCGGCGTTCAAGGTGGGGTTGGACATAGCCTTGGATGGCATGGTTTAGTGGGAGGTGTCCCTGCCCATGGCAGGGGGGTTGGAACTCGACGATCTTGAGGTCCTTTCCAACCCTTACTATTCTATGATTCTATGATCTGGAAACTTTTCTTCGGTATTTGTGCTGTAAAGTATGTCTGTGTATTCAGTGCTTATTTGTTTAGATTGTTGGGGTCTCTTAGAACCCGCAGAAGAAAGGAGGTGACTTAGTGACTTAAGCCTTTCATGGTGCTTGTTTGGATATGCTCCTGCCTGCTGTCAGGCTAGCTGAATACATAATTAAACAACATTTATTTTTCTCACACATTTTTACTTACATTTTTAAACTCCAAGTACATCAACTTATCATAGGAGGTACTTTAAAAATGTTTTTTAAAACAAACTCCTTTTCTGGCAAGAATGCAACTCACGTTTACTATAACTAAAATAATGAGGAAATAGTTTTGTTAATTTATTGAGGTGTTTGGTTTGGTTGTGTTTTTTTACCCTAAATAATATATGTATTCTCGTATTTGTGAGATTTAAATTTCACATCATTCGGTATTCTCAGAATCCAGTATTTTGCTAGTGTCAGGTGTTCCTGCCCATGGCAGGGGGTTTGAACTAGGTGATGTTAAGGTCCTTTCCAACCCTAACTATTCTATGATTAGTTAGTATCTTTGTAGACATAACTTAGGTCACTCATAAATCTTCTTGGAGCTTTATACACAGGAAGTATGTCCTAGCAATAGACTGCATTTTAATGCTGAAATCTGTCTCAAGTATATTCACAGGATATGAGAGGTTTTATTATTGTCATTGTTCCATAACAAAATAAACAAGCCCTTTCCAACAAATTAAGCTTGCACTGTGTTGTAGGCCATATGCTTACTTTGTTTGCAATTATGCTGTAGGCAAGCACTTTCCTCTTAGCTTGTTCCAGTCATGGGCTCTGGGTTATGTGCTGGAATGTTACAGCTACTTCCAGAGAATTTGCTGAGCTGATTTTTTCCATTCATCTATTTGCAAACAGGCAAATTTAAAAGCCTTGGAAAACTTTTTGAAATGAGTCTGAGAGTTTGGGTTATTCAAAAGGCAGGGCAAGGTAAGGAGGAGAGATGCTAGATGACATAAAGTGCATTACAGCTGTCAAAAGGTGTGATTGAGACATGTCATTGTTCAGTGTCTGGTGTTTCCAGACACCATGTGTCACTGTGAACTACCAACACACTGGTCATGACTTCTGACTCCATTTTTCTAAAGGGTTGTTGTTCAAGGGCTGTACATAAACTATAAGTAAGCTTAAGATGTTTTGCTTTGCAAGTGTATTCATACCGAGTGAGAAGAAAAAATTCTTTTGAAATAACAAAACATCAGCACACATTCTAAGATAAATCAGGAGTAACATAATACCTACCAACTGATGATCTTCATTTGATATGTTGTTAAACTTTCAGAAGAAAATTGCTTATATGCTCTGTAGGTAATTGGGAGTTTGCTTTTCCTTAAAACGTTTCCCTCTAAAAGGAAGAACCACCGTTACAAGTGAAGAAAGCATACGGTGTAACCACAGAGACCATCAAGGTACTTACCAGTTTGAAAAGGGTGTTGAATGTGGAAGTAGCACGAGTCAGTTTATGGGCATACTGATGAGAAATGAAATGTTGGAGTTAAAATATGTTTCAGAGCACATTTAAATAGCCTGCCTGCCTGTCTTTGTGAATTTTCTGCGTCGGTCTAGGCTTAAGGCCTGTTTTACATGGTCTGATTTCATGTTTATTGATGGCCTGCACTGTATTTATGGTTCCTGAGATAGAAAAACCTCCAGGAGCTTTTTAAAGCTCAGTCAGAACCAGGAAAGTGAAGAGCTACTACGAAAACCAGGCTGCGTCGGTGACCATATCTTGTGTAAGTCGACTGTGGCAGGAGGGTTGGAACTGGGTAATCTTAAAGTCCTTTCGAACCCTAACTATTCTATGATTCTGTGACTGTGGTAGGAAAAAAGAAGGAAAGGGAGGGGGAAAGGTAGGCAATGGTGAAGAAGTGTTGTAGCAAGTGGGTGCAGGCATAGTTGGCCAGCCGACCAATGACATGAAGTAATATTTTCAGCACAGATCCTTCATATAGAAAATAAGAGGGTCTGATGTATGTTTCCATGTGCCACCAAAGATAGTTACTGTCCAGCAATTTGCAGCTAATTATGGTTACAGCAGATTCATTGCGGGGAATTCACATCACTTTTTGTGAAAGCATCAGGTGGCTACAGTAAGCGATGTTAGGCTGCACAGACTTGTTTGGTATAGCAAACCTTATGTTCAAAGAAGCATTTCAAAATAGCTGGTATGCATGGTCTGGCTTAATTATTTCCATGTCTACAGTTATAACCTTGACTCTAGGTGGCAATACACATACACAGTAAACCACATTGAATCTTGAAAACATTTTGGGTGTGCTTTTATTCTGAACTACTACTGAAAATTTGAGCAGTGACATCATGAATATTAATCATTTCCTTGCTGTGATAGATAAATAAAGGCAGATCAAGTCACAAGTTCCTGATTATACAGTGAATAAGGTGTTCACCATAATTGGACTAAAAACGTTTTGTCAAGATTTCTTAGTTCGTGTCTTGTTTCTCTCTCCACACACCCCCAAAAAACCCAAAAGCTCTCAGTCTCTTGGCACTAGTTCTCGGGACTTTTTCCGTTAGAACTGGAAAGCAAACTTCAGCTGATTGTGTGTTGGATGGATAAACCTCAGTTGATGGCTGAAGGCTACTTGAAATGTACTCGTTAAAAATGAGGGAAAAAAAAGGTAAGTGCTAATTCATAAGAAATTTAACTCATGAAGTCATATTTAAATATTGATACAGAGTTAACAGTATATTTGAACTATGAGAAAATTTCAAATAGGGTTTTTCAGACAGTCTCATTAAAAGGTTGCTTATTTAAAATTCCTATTTCAAACTTCTCGTATTAGAGAATTTGATACCGATGAAGCAAATAGTATATTTTAATTACTGGTATTTAATTTGCAAGTGAACTCATTAATAAGTGTTTTAAAAGCTCTTGGTCAAAACAAGCCCACCCCACCATTCATGACTTCTTAGTAGCTTCTAAGGACTCAAAAATCATTTTTGTTCCTTCTCTTAAAGGTCATAACTGTTTCATTACTGAGGGGAAAAGTTTTCTTATTACAGATAAGTTACCATTCCCAGGGCAAAAAATTGTGAAAGGAGGATGCAGGCAAAGTCAAATTTTTGTTTGTAATTTTATTTTGCTTTTAAGAATTACTGTGGTGAGTTTTCCTGGTTTTGTTTTGTCTTCTTTCATAATAGTGAATTTTTGAAAGAAGGGATATGGACTGGCTAAACATTAAATTTTTTTCCACTTTTCTTATATGAATACCCGGGGTTCATGTTTAGATTGGAATATGATGAAATAAGTGGCTTACCAAGTATGAGATTGAGAAAAGTAAACAAAACCACTATTGTACTATCTTCAATGAACTGTAAGCCAGAGGAAAGTTTTCTCATGCACAGCTATGAATGGAAACGAGACACATCTGTTCTATGTCCTGTGGCACAGGTGAATTGTGTAATATCCTTCATTTGAGCTGCACACAGTGCTCTTCTAATTAAACATATTTCCTTTTGATGCTTCAACTTGTAGAATATGAAATTTGTCTTCAGTTTCTTCCTGGCATTTTAGAAAACTAATTTTGCTTCTGACTGCATAGAAAGCAATTATTATGTAAGAACTACTTTGTCATAAAGCAAGCTACCAAAATCCTTTGGTTTCATGATTGTCGATTGCAAACTACAATATTTTTTTTATCAAATAATGACAAGATATTTCATCTGCATATCCCATAATAATGTTTTTTTTTACTTCTACCTTTGAGGAATTGGAGAAACCTGTGATTGAAAACAGGACAGTCTCCAGACAAACCTCTGTGTTTCCAAATGTGTAATGTGTAAGTACGGAGATACCAAAGACGGCTTTTCATTGTTTAAATTGAACACATAAAAAAAATATTCTAAAGTGTGATTATGAAATACAGCAGGATATGACAGGGAAAGGTATGGCTAAAAAGCAAAATATGTTTACACTTTGGATGTTAATAGTAATATCAAAGCTGGAAGGGAAATAGTAACGTTTTCATTTCTGTGACATGGCAAATGTTCAGGGAGAATTTATAATGGTTTTGGTAGCCAGTATATTTGTTGTTTTTCTTTTTTCTTAGAGTCCACATATGCAATGTGGACTCTGTGCCCAAAGTTGGACATATGCCCATAAAGTACTTTAAGGATACAGCTTGGTCAGTGGAGTCCCTCTGAATCAAATAGGTAATGAGAATGCTGACTTGCGTAATTGTTTTTATGCCAACCATATCGTAAAAGGTAGAATATGCTCCCCATTAGCTTTCTTTCTCATTATTCTGAGCTGTGAGACAGATTCTGGTACCTGAATTTCAGTGTATTCCTTTCTCCCCCATTTATGTTGTGCAGCTTATCTGTGAATATCCTGAATTTGTCAGTGCTAACTACTGCCATCTCAGATCGTGTTGGGTTTCATGTCTGTTGGGTGAATACGTATGGTCACTTGCCTCTTGTGCTGCGGTAGTCCTCCCATCAGGCTGTGCCTGATGGGGAGCCCTTGCCCAAACCCCAACAATTACTAGGACAGCCTGTGAAACCCAGCAGCCAAGTGGTTTGGAATTGTTAGCAGAGCACTCATCGATTTGTATCTTAAAGGCACAGTGTCAATATGAATATGGATGTGCCTTCAGATGCCCCCAGCCTTTGGAAGACTGGACTGGGACAGTACTATCCTCCATGAATCATTCTATCTCACACCGGATAATCTGGTGTTGCTTCAAGTTTCTGCACAGGTGTATTCCACTCTGACAGCGTGTGTGCTCAGTGTATTTGGTGGACACCCTATTAAGTGTTCTCAGGTTTTCTTTTTGCCTCCAGCCATGCGTCAATAAAAGATAGATGTCCTTTGCGAAGCACTGTGCTCTGTGTACATTTATCACTGTTTAACCCTTATTTTTTAGGAAAATAGCTTTTGGTTAGTTCAAAATAAAAAGGTCATATGGATAAGGCTGTGTGGAGGTGCTGGAGAGGGACTCTTTGTTAGGGACTGTAGTGATAGGACAAGGGGTAATGGGTTCATACTTAAACAGGGGAAGTTTAATTTAGATATAAGGAGAAGTTCTTTACTGTAAGGGTCGTGAGGCACTGGAATGGGTTGCCCAAGGAAATTGTGAATGCTCCATCCTTGGCGGTGTTGCAGGCCAGGTTGGACAGAGCCTCGGTTTAGTGGGAGGTGTCCCTGCCCATGGCAGGGGGGTTGGAACTAAATGATCTTACGGTCCTTTCCAACCCTAACTGTTTTATGATTCTATGATTCTATGATAAGGTTCTCCTCAGTCTCAAGCGGGAAGTTTTTTGTTTGTCTTCTTCTGAATATTGAAGCATTTCCTTTGACACATCTTTTGAGTGTGGTCACTAACACTAACCTACATCCTCCTAGTTCTACCTTCTGTATAGTTACTGTGAGAAAGTTCTATTGTATATGGTATAAAAAAAAAAGTGAGCTAGAAAAGAACATGCTTCAAGAATTGTTATAAAATGAGGATTTGAAAGCTCTGGGGTCACCTTTAGAGAAAGACTCACTGAAGGGTCTATATGCCTGTCATTTGACCCAGACCAGTGAGCTGACAAATGAGAGTTTACATCTTCTGGGAGTACTCTGAAAGAGTTTGAAAAATCTACTAGTCAGGGATATAGGAAATGGCAGCACAAACTGAAGAGGCAGTGTTCCATAAGACTTCTACAAAAGCCCCACAACTTCTTAGACGTAGGCATTGTCTTAATGCTGAAGAAAGACTCCCCAGAAACTTAGTAATTTTTGAGACGTTACAGTTTAGCTACACATAACATCTGAGGAGTCAGCTAATGCTGAGGTAAGAACGGCAATTTGCTATCTTTTTATCCTGTATCTTCCTTGTATTTGTCTCCATGATTGTTACCCTACTAAAGCATATTGTGCTTCTCCATCCCATAATGTGAAGGGTTTATTCTCAAGAGATGGAGACGCTATGTCTTAAAGCTGTTAAACATAATCCTGCACTGAGTCCTCTTGGGCCTTCTTCACTCGTTTTCTGCCTCTGTTAAGAAAATTGAGTAACAAGAGACCGATGACATCATCTGAAACGGGAATTTTCCATTCTGGACTGTGACATCCTGCCTTAGGAAGTATTATGCTGGTTTCCATGAGACTATCACCAGAAGCACAGAAACTACTCAAGATTGTAACAAGACTAAACTGTACATTTTGTTCTTTGGACCTGCACTGACTTCAGAGGAATGTACAGAATGTGTTTCAGGAGAATTGATGGTCTGTTATTTGTGACTGTGACCATCAAGCTCACAAAACCTACCCCACTACATTCCTAGCAACTTACCACAAACTCTTAATAAAACCTTTTTAAAAGCCGATTTTTTTAATGTAACAAATTCTGCAGACAGTCCTGTTGACTTTGAATAATTCTTCATGCAGATACAATGTCTGAACTATCTTGAAGGATTTCGAGCCATTTTGAGATATCGGTAACTACTTGTTGCCACCACTGAATGATCTGATTAAAAAAAACAAAACAAAACAAAACAAAACAAAACAAAACAAAACAAAAAAAAAAAAAAAAACCAAAACCACGAGAACGGATGGCATCCTGGCTGTACATAATTCAATATTCAAGACTGTCCTCATTCTTTCCTCCTGTTGAAGCACATCTGTCATGTAAACCAGTAGCTGATGAATATTTTTATGCCTGCCTGGGTTCTGTCAGCCTTAACTTTAACTAAAAAGATCATTTACTTGTGATGAGGGAAGTCATGTTCTTAGAAAAGTATTTGCTAGCAGATCAGTGTCTAGTGTCAGTGTGAAGTGGGCAGCAGGAGGGAAGATTTACTACAATCAAACCTGCCGTAATCGTTGCGTATTTGCATACTGTGAAATAAGCAATAAAGCATGCCCTAAACTTGTTCCAGGAGGTTGCCTGTGCACACTGGAACTTGAAGGGAAAGACGAAAGCAGAATATTCTGTTGTAGTCCATCTTCTGCATGGTAAAACAAGATTTAAGTTTTTCACTGTAAAGAAAATAACCTGCCACAGTGCCCTTCACAGCACTCTAAAGCAGTAGCTGAAACAGTCATCATCTGGTGAGTGTGCATTCAGTGTATCTGCTGCCAGCCTTTGGTCTTGGACTAACTTATGAGACTTCTTTTTTCATGTGGGAAGATAAAAGTAAATAAGCCTCGTGGCAGGTTGATTTGTTGTGGGACAGGGAGAAATCTAGAAGCAGTCTCTACCAGTGTTATTCCTTGCTCCTCTCTTTGCTGCTTCATCAGTTCTTGAAGATCTGCTAGGGAACTAAGGCAAAGGTAAAGGTTTGTAGGTGGTCTTGCGAAACTCAGTGTCTTCAGTGTGTTTGGAGATGATGAAACAATGAAACTGGGAGTTCCTTTTAAAGCAGATCAATTCATAAGATGTAGATCACTTCTGTCTTTTTCATTCCATAATCTGGACACGCCTTTAGGAGGTGTGATTAAACACAGTTGAAAATACAAAACAAAATTAATATACTTGCTGGATAGGAGGTACGATCTACGAGAACACAGTGAACAGAGTGGGTATTTGGGTATTTCCTCCTTTACAGGCTCCCCATGTAAACAGCAGAAACAAAGCCATTGCTGTTTTGGTAAAAGTTTCTGTTAAGCGTATTATCCTCCTTTAAGATTGCTTTTTGGTAGCGGATTTTTGGTCTTTGAAAACAATGGAAGGCTATGCATGAATTAATGCAGTCATATGTTAACATGTTGGCATTTCACTTACTTAGGACATGAAAAGCAGGAGGTGCGATGTGTGGTTCCTAATGAGCATCTGAGAATTGAGCTGGCCGCACTGCTGTTGAAGTGACAGCTTATTATTTATGAAAAAAAAAGAGAAGCATAAAGGATGGACAAACAAGATAGCGCTGATCTCAAGGTAAGCATGTAGAAATGTAGGACTGATATTCTGCTGCAGGACTGCAGGAGAAAACATCTCAACAGTTCTGATATCTAGAGGTAACAGGATAGTTATGTGGACTTTGAACTACTAAAATGTCTGTTATAAAACGTGTTTTCATATTAGTGAAGTGCTGGAGAATTTGTTGTGAGAATTTGCAGCAGCGTAAGAATGCTTTTGTATGGCTTTGCAGAGCAGAATTTTAGGTCTTCATAATAGATTACAAATGATGAGTCTTGATTCCAGGGAAGACTGTGAATTTCTCATGTCTGAAAGAAGATGCACAACTTAGAAAGAAATGGCAGAAATTTGGAATTAAGAAAATGCTTGCAGTCAGAGGAGTATGTGCACCTAGCTGTGTCCCAGTTGAAGTGCAGAGCATCTGCATGTGCTGGGATGCATATGTTTCAGGTTTCTTACAGGGTTCAGATTCATACAAAGAGTGACTGATATATGTTATTAAAAGAACATTAATTTATAAACATCAGGGAAACTAGGCAATTCAAGCTGAAAGTTTCTGTCCTGACTCAGGATTACCTGTTTGAGAACATTCAATTGAAAATAATATTTTAAAAGGTGTAGCTAGGGAAAGAATGAACATGCCGTTCATCACCTGCTATAATTTCTGGCAGTGTATTCTGTTATTGCAAACTGTAATGCTTTTCAAGGCCTACTGTTTAAGAAAAGCAGTGTAAGAAGTCTAAAGACAAAATAGATGCAGTGGAAGAAGCAGAAACTTACATCTGACATGAGGCTGGCAGCAGTTTTCTTACCCTTGTGTTTGAATAGTTCAGTGAAACTACTGCAAAGTCTACCAGGTAATCTTCCAAAAGGCCCTGAGGCACACCCCAGAGCTGAGCCAGCTTTTCTCCTCTGTTTTTTGGGGTGCTGCTGAGCCTTAGGGCTTGACCTGGCAGTGGGAGTATCTTCTCGCTGGTGGTCTTGGAGGCTGTGCTCCCAAGCTCCTGCACTATGATGATGTGGTCTGAAGGCAGAGCTCTCCTGTAGGGAAGGAAGAAGAGAAGGGAGAGCTGGGCACCACAGAGGAAGACAAGACTTGGCTGGGAAGGAAAATTAGACCAGAAGATGGGAGAAATATCTAGAAAGACTATGTGGATAGAAAATAATGATAAAATCCAGAGGCAGGTACACACTGGAGCTCACAGTCAATACAGTGGCACAACTGAAGCCAACAAAATAAAATAGCAAAATACAGAGAGGGCAGAGCAGAGAAACGAAAGAACTGCAGGCTGGGATTGGTTATTAGGAAGAAGGTATTTGGGGACTGAAAAAAAAGATTTTTGAGTCAAGTTTGAGAAACAAGTTGGAGCAAACACAGCAGACGGGAAACCAAATGGAACTCAGAATAAGGGGAGAATGGCATATGCCTGTTGTGTTAGTCTGAAGTAGGTTCAGTCAACTATAATTGCTGCACGTGCTTGTTTTGGTCAGATGGCTGAGATCCTGCAGGGCACAAAGATACCTGCTGAAAGGAGTGTTGAGGTTCATCCTTTTTCTCCTTTTTTTGTCAGTGTGTAAAAAGGGATACAAGAATAGGAAGATCAAGAACCAGAGTATTAAAAAGCTTGGGCTTGTATTTTAATTTCATCAATTTATGAAGATTTTCATTAATAAACTAGGCACGTACTGGGTATTTTTTTAAACTGGTTGAGCTGTTCGTCATATTGCACTGTAATACAATTACTGTTTTTCACCTTTTGCTTTTCCATAATGTGTTCATTACATATGATTCAAGTCTTCATAATTTGGGAGAGAATTGTTGGCTTCCTCTTGCAACTTCCTGTTACATTTATCATGACTGCTGTAACCTTATGTGTTTTCTTTTCACAACACCCTAAAACATAGCTAGGGAAGAACTTGGGCTTTAGAGAGGAAGCTGAAATGCAGGCAAAGTCGAGCCAGGAACCGTGTGCCGAGTTTGGGATACGTGTGATGCAGTTTCTCGACGTGGTTAAGAGCTAGGCAGGGTGGAAGCAAAGAGCCGCTGGGCTGGGGTCACGGTGTCGGCGAGGGGCTGCGAGGCAGGGGCTGCGAGGCAGGGGCTGCGAGGCAGGGGCTGCGAGGCAGGGGCTGCGAGGCAGGGGCTGCGAGGCAGGGGCTGCGAGGCAGGGGCTGCGAGGCAGGGGCTGCGAGGCAGGGGCTGCCCGGCAACGCTGCGTGGAAAGGAGAGCCGCCACTCTGCTGCCCCACGTCGGAAGCCTCCCCGGGTGCCCTGCGGCAGCGTGCACCTTGCAGCGCCAAGGCAATAAACCGAACAGTCAAATAGCGAGCTCAGAAGCCGGGGGTAAAGGACGGCACCCCGGATCGGCCGCGCCCCGCCAGGGCACAGATCGCCGGTGGCATGGCGGCGTGGCGGGAGCTGCTCTTCTCGCAGCTGGGCTCCGTCTGCCGCGGGGGCCGGGACTGGCGGGGAGGCGGCTGGCAGCACCCATCCCCCGATCGCTGCGCGGCGCCGGAGGAGCGACGGCCGCGGGCACCCCCGCGCTGGCCTCGGCGGGGCGGCCGCGACGCCGCTGCTCAGCAGGTGAGAGCAGGCGCCGGGCGGTGGCGCGGGCGGGAGTGTCGCCGCCCTCCGCACTGGGGAGGACTGCGCAGCGCCCCCGGGGCGGCGGGCGGTGTCCGGAGTGGCCCTGCTTGGGGGAGGGAGGGCGGTGAGGGGGGTCAGCTAAGGCTCACCACCCAGCTGCCGCTCTTTGTCTGGTGGTACACGCTGTCCTCGCTGTGGTACGAGTGGCACTTGGGCACGTCGGTCTGTGTCGTCGGAGTTCAGCTGAAAGGCCAGGCGACCTGAGAAGGGAACAGACCTACCTGCTGGGCTGATGGCAAAGAGAAGCCCCTTCCGGCTACACGGGGCCGTTCTGCCAATGATTTTATGTTCTGGTGTGGCGCTTGTTCCCCTGTGCTTCTGCAGATGTGCGCTTGAGTGACTTTATACACACACACCTGCTTGTGTTCTAGTAGCCACGAGTGGCTTCCAGCAAAAAGGGTTGCGTCCGCAGCAGGGGACGGTGGTTTTGTGGTAGCGTTATTTGAGTGCCATGAAGTTTACAACGGGGGGATGTAATGTAAGAAAAATGCTCTAGTAAATTTGCACTACTTTCTTTTTGCCATGGTGCTGACTGAAGCCTTTTTTTTTTTTTTTTTTTTTTTTTTTTTTTTAATGATGAAACGTGTGTGATTCAGATGTTGGGGTTTTAAGAACAGTACTCTGTGATATAGGTAAAATTGTGATACTGGATGGTATTTCACACAGATCATGCTGTAGCAGCATGTCTGATATATCCATTTCTAATATACTTGCTGGTATGAGGAATACATTTACAGTGGAATATTCCTTGTAAGTATTTATTAATACAGTTTTCAAAATATGCGGTTATCTGCTTGTACACTAAGAAAAAACAGGCAAATGTTTTAAATTGTGAACACCTGAAGTTAAACTGCAAACTCGCTTTCTTGGTACCAGGACAAAGTGGCCAGTTTTCAGAGATTTAGTATATTTTGGATCTCCAAGGGGAACTGCAGTGTCATCTGTAGGGATAAGCTTATACTGGTATAAGGCTAAAATTAATTTAAAGAAGCATCATCATTGGCTTTTTTGGTGGGTTTGGTTTTGGTTTTCTCTTTTTTTAATGAAAAATATGGCCTGAAGTTGTGAAATCAGTTTCCAGACTTTTCTTTGGTGAGTTAATTTTATATCAAAGTAAAGTAATTTAGTTTTATTTAAAGCAATAATAGGCTTATATAGTGGTATTAAAAAATGATAAACACCAAATAGGCTAGGTTATATTTGAACCTAAGTTTCCTTAATTGTTTTGTTGCTTGATAAGGGACAAATGCTGAAGCTTTCTTGGCTGTTACGAGGTCACTGGTCCCATAGCGAATGTGCTGAAGTATGTTGCCCCTGGAAATAACCAGTATCAGGGAGAAAGCCTAAGAATCATTCAGAACCATACAAGAGAAGGACATTTCTCTCTGGGCTCCACCTTCACTTTTTTTTCTTTCTTTTTATGTGTAGTAGGGACAGGGAGCGGATAAGATCATTCTTACCTCCCCCCACCATTCGTGAGCACCTAAGTGGAAAGCAGTAAGTCATATAGTGCATACAGTTCATCTTTAAAAGACCAGGTGAATTTAAAATATCTATAGCTTACAGAGGAAAATGAGGTTTTGGTAAACATCTTTCTGTCCATGCAGCACACACAGTGCTCCGCTGTGGGCTGAAGGTAACGTTTTCAGAAACGTCTAAACAATTTATGTGCATTAAGGCTGTTTTTAAGAAGGTTGTTGGCGTGTAAGAGCATGGTTCCCTCTGAGACCAGTCAAACTTGTGTACGTCATGGCTGCTTTGCTTGTGGAGAACCTAGGGCTGGGCGGCTGCAACTGGTCACTCCTCTCTCATCCCAAGGAATTGTTGTTCATCTCTATGTAATCACAGTGGGAGATACCCAGAGATAACAGAAAACAGGTTTTAATGGTCATGGGGCCAGAACTATCCTAAATTTATGTTATTGTCTTTAAAGTGGGGTTGTGGTACAGGTTAGGAAGTCAGGGGAAGGGTGAAGCAGTAGGAGGAGAAGGTCAGTCCCTTCCTCCTGCCGTCATCACAACTCTGAACATGGCTGGTGTTATAAATAAGATGGCATAGACGATGCTGGGCTACATATACAGCGTTCATCAGAATGGATCTAATCTGGTTACAGCTGCTGAAGCTGAACAGAACCTTCCCAGGAGGAAGATCTACGTGAAGTATACGCAAATCACTTCCTACATCTTTTCCTAGATAAGCCACTCCTTCATCCTGCCTTTTCATGACTCAATTATAAATTTATTTTCTGCTCAGTAGCACCATGGCAGCTGAAGAGGTGTGTCCCCCTACATATATCCCCAAGCAAGCTGATCTATAGGCTTTTAGGTGCTATCCAAGGAGGTTGTATGTCCAAGTTGGGTAATCCAAGTTTCTGAAAACTGCACTAAAGAGTTTGAGACTCTTCAGGCATTTCACAGCGCGACTGGACACTGAGGTGGCCATGAGTTAACAAGTTTGATCTTCCCTTGGTGTTGTTTTCAGACTGGCTCTATCAGCTGTTGTGTAAAGCTTCCCTGATTCTTGTAACACGTAAACATATTTCTCTGTAACACACATGCTAGGTGAACCCTTGCAATCTATGCTGTATTCTTTGAATTACCAGTTCTTTTGCTTTACATTCTTACCTCTAAAATTTTGCCTCAGTTTTTGAGAGCTGGTCGCACGTTCTCTTGCCTGTCCTGGAAGAAGAGAGGCTCCTTTGAGGGGCTATAGCTCTAAGTAAAGTGTGTAAGCCTCAAGAAAGGCAGGATTTATTAAGCACTTGTCTTCATCCTTTCCTTGGAGCTGACATCACTGTGCATCTCTGCCATAGCGTGGTTGCTGGTATGCACTGTTCTAAGTTGTCCAGTTCCTTCTGTCGGCTCGTAGGGGAGCAGACAATGGCATCTAAGAGCAGTTTGTTGCTGTTGTTTTCATTGGGGCAGAGGCTGGGTGCTGTTGTGCTGCATGTTGATAAATACAAGTCAGAAAAAGGGGTTTTTAAAACCTATTGGTGGTGTGACATCTTGTTGCTGCTGTTAATCAAATGTCCTTGGGTTGCTAATGAAATGGGTGTGTCTGATTCTTCCTAATCATTAAGTCAGTGATGAGAATTGGGCTCAGCCCTCTTCAGTGTTGTCAGTAATGAGGAAACTCTGCAAGGGCACTGTGTCAGGGCAGACACTCTCCTCTTCGCCTTCACTGGTTTCAGGTGTAATGGTCTGGAACTTGGTAAACAGCTCCTTGGTGTCAGAAAATATCGTGTTATCATTATAAAAGTGGTTTCCTAGCTGCTGTGTGGTGCTAGGGATTACACAGAGGTGATGAGGGCCACGGTCACATCTGCAACGGGTTGGCAGCCTGTTCTGACTGCAGTGTCAGTGGGGTTAGGCTGCATTGCTGGGGTCAGACTGCGGATATAGATTTTTTACCAGCCTGGCTGGGGTGGGACAGTCCCAGGTTTGATCAGTCCTGCTGCTGTAAAGTACTGGTTTCATTTAAGTTATATTGACACAGTTTAACCCCGAAAGAGGTGTATATGAACTTCTACTAGTGCTTACAAAATATATGCCATGCAGCCGTGGCCCTCTCAGAGATATCTGCCTATCTCTGCTCTGGCCCTTCCCTCACTTCTCATGCTGGTGCAGCTCACAAGAGCATATGAAGAGAGTTGCAGCTGGACAGCTTGGTGAGTAAGGAGTGCTCCCAAGAGGCTGGCTGGCTGGCTGGGGAGAGGAGTTGGCAGCAGAATGGGGCACAGGCTTTTAGGCTGCAGTGTAGTGTGACTGGGAGCACAGCCTTGTGTGGTAGGGATCAGGAGTCGCAGCCTGGTTGGATGCAGGGGGAGCAGTGGTGATGGCTGCCAGGTCATCCTGTGCAGCCCAGCATAAACATCAACTGAAGCTGGTCCTCACTGCCTGCCCCTGGGAAAACCCAGGCCTTTCGGGGCCCCTTTGGCTGCTGTTCCAACCTCCAGAGAAAGAAACCACCTGGTAAGGCTTGAATGTGTCTTGGCACATGAGGCCAAAAGCGCAGGAAGACGCTGTGGAGAGCCCAAGGGTGTGTTCAGATGGCCTCCATGGCAAAGGGGCAGGAGGATAAGTCTGTCTCAACAAGACCCCAAGCGGCTGCTCCCAACCTGAGGCTGGCTCTTCTTCCAGCTGGGTTGAGGTGGCTGTTCATGAGTCTGTGGTGGTTGGTAGGTGAACGGTGTGACTTCTATTTAAAAGCAAGACAGCACTGTAAAGAAAAGCTTTTTTAGTTTATTTGGTTGATTTTTGCATGGTAGTGAGGTGGGCAAGCTGAGGAGAGTGCTGAGCCATGGCCAGCTGGGAAACACAGGGTGGGACCATGCCTTCAGGCTCCTCAGGAATCATCCAGGCTGTGCTCCCTTTCTCCCTAGAAGATGGGATTTCAGTCCTGCGACAGTCTGCCCGTGTTGCGGTGCATGTGAGGGCTGCTGTACTCAGCTGGGAAGCCCATGAAGATTTTGTTAATGTGTGAGACAAGCAGTGGAACAAAGAGAGCAATGCTGGCAGGAGTGACAGCAAACAGTTACGTGGCTCCAGAGGTGAGCTGTGTGGGTGGCTCACATCCCTTAAACTTTGTGGTTTTACAGTGTAATACAGATGGTATCAAGCTGTGACTTACTGGGGCCCTTCATGCTTCCTCCAGCTGAGTGTTGCAAATTGCATTTGTTTTCCACTTTAGATACTTCAGATATGACCTGTCTTCAGAGTCACTATTCAATATTAATGCCCATGTTGTGAAAATATAAAACAAGCGAAAGAAAGCTCTGAGATTTGCCAGCAGATAATATTCTTCTCTTCCTCCGCCTGGATTAAACTGTGAAGAACTTTGTGCTGTGCAATGTTGAATCCTTTGATGGAGGAACGTGTTTGTAATAGCAGTGGGTGGTTGACCTCTGTGCTTGCTCAGTGCCAGATAGGTGAGACACAGTTTCAGAAATAGCGAGTTGATTATTGCTTTGCTAGCATCCAAGTGCTGAACAAGGAATCATCTTTGATGAGGAAAGAATTTTGTATTTAGTATTTCCTGCATTTTCTTGTCATGACCCCATTGCTATTTGCGTTCAGAAATACTCTTTCAATTGTATTGTGTGGTCTAAGCTGAGATCAGAAGCAACATTCTGGAAAGCTCATTGAAGTCCAAGAGTTTTTCTTTATGGGCTAAGTTTGGTATGCAAATATTGGAAACATTTTTATGAGCCTTTTATGTAAGGCCCCAGTCCAGAAAAGCACTTAGGCATACATACCTAGCTTTTAAGTGCAGTTGATTAAGTGTGAAAGAAAATGCCATAGCACGCTGTTAGTTGAAGGCTGAATATATGCATTTCTAAGAAGCTGACACCCTCCATTTGTGGCATGAAAAATACAGTCTCTGTTCAATATGACTGAAGATTTTTAACAAGTTCTGTTATCCCTGTCGGACTTAGGTCTGCATTTACTCTGTTAGCACAGGTAATTTCTCTTCTGTTAGTGCAGGTCATGTGTCTGTGAAAATCTGAGAACATATTTACAGTGGCTGTCCTTGAATTAATACTAGGAAATAATCACATAAATTCTGCTGTGACCTGAAATTACATGTTATCTTTAAAAGCAGAAAACAGAGAAACATTTCTGTGCTATTGAATCTGCAGTCTGCCATGCCCTGTAGCTGAGCATGGTGAGCTGGTGAGCAACGGTGGAAGCGTTCAAATTAAATTATTTACATAATATTTTTGTGTGGTGGGGGGCTATGGTAGGCCTTTGGTTTCCCTGACTGAAGACATGAAGTTAGAGCTCAGTCTCGAAGATGTTAATGTGTATCCCTGAGAAATGAGGCACCGAAGGCATCCGAGTGGGAAAGTAGCAGGCGTCTGGAGGAGCAAGTAAGATAAGGGGAGTAACTAGCAACAAAGGAAGAACTTGGCAAAACAGTGGACTTTAGTAATGCGGTAAAGGGTCATCCAATAATGTGCCGTTGCTAACTAATATTAACAAATGGCTAAAAAGACACGTGTGTGCTAGAAAAAGTATATAAGTAGTGGTTTGTAGTAATAAAGCACCTATCTATTTTTTCTTCTTACTAAGTCACCGAAGAAATACGTGTGTGTGATTTTTGGCCATCTCAACAGCGACATTTTTGTAAGTATGTAGTGCTGAAAATTTTAATTGCAAATTCAGTTACCTATAGTGCAGTATTTCCGCAGATGTGCAGAGTCCTGAATGCTTGGGCAAAGGAGCAGGTAAGAAAGACTGAATAAGCAGAAGAGGCTAGTTAGCAACAGATGTAATGATGTACTGTAGTGATGAAGGTCAGGGGAACCACAGTGTCTCTGTGTTACAAAGCCAGGTTTTTGTCTTCTGAGAGGTTAGCGTGAACACAAGGAAATTCTGGAAGGCCTGAGCATGTGTTGAAAAACTCATGCTGGGTTCATGTTTTACAGTGCATGAGTCTGGAGTTTTACAATGCACTTCTATCCTGTGTGATTCCAAAGTGTTCTTTGTTACAGTCAGTTGTTACTACATACCATAAACATGCATGTAATGGGTGCTGAACCAGAAAGTTCCTGTCCTGAAAAGCTTTTTCAAGACAGCCTATTAAGTTGGAAATCTCTTTAATGCTGGCAGTAATTTACCAGTTGCCATGGGGAGCAGAAATACTGCTGAGGTCCTGCTTTTTCAAGTAAGAATTATTGTGCATGACACTTGCAAGTCCGCCTTACCTTTTATAGCTCAGGAGTTTCCAGGGGTAAGGGTTCAAGAGATGGCAATGTGCTTATAGGCAGAGCTCTTGTGAAATAGTGTTGAGTGTTAGCTCATAAGAACTGTAGCTGCATTTCAGGTGTCTACTGTTCCTGCAAGTGACTCACTCTGTGTGTAGTTATTTTTCAAATGTATTTAAGACATTTTAGAACACTGTGCTGAACACAGAGGCTAGACTCTTGCAGTGGTGGTAATAAGGGGAAGTTCTTTCCTTCCCTTCACTGTGTATTTGAATAAGGGTTGGTCACATGCAGCATTACACTGATTTCTCACAGTTACGCTTTCACCTGAGAATGGTGTTTCCCTCCTGCCCAGGCACTGAAAATCAGTTTGTGATCTTTTTGGGTATTTCTGATTCTTGCCATGAGCCGGAAAGTTTCCTTATAGTATACTGGAGTCCTGAGGCACATCTATTAGCCCCAGGATTAGCTGGTGCCATTTAGTGAGTATTTGCTTTCATCTAATAATTCTGAGGGTGATAAATAATTTCTTAACTGGAAACAGTTAAGTCATAGGAGAGTGGTTGTGTGTAGTGGATTCACTACACAGTGTGTGCAGTGCTGAGGTATGCTGCTTGGCAGCACCTTTCAGCTCTTGCAGTAGTGTTTTGGTGAGACACGAAGTAGAAATTATTGTTCTCTGTTACCAATACAAATGTGTTGCAGTTTTAGTTGATCTTTCTAGTTTCCAGCAGAGCTGTGCTTTGCCAAAATGGACTAGCCTGTTACTTCAACTGGCTAGTCATGTGATTTCTCAGTATCTGTCCCTGTCTGGATCTTCAGTGTGTTCATTGAAGCCAGTTACTGCTGTTTTGTCTAGTAAATCATTATATTTCAATAGTGGATTAAATTATGCTGATATAGAGATACATGCCTTTTAATTTTCTTTTGCAGGGAACTGAACAGTGTCCAGAGCAGCATGCAGTTTCGATAGAAAATGCATTTACCTGTGCCTTTCACCCCAAGTGTGACATAATAAGTACAGCTAATTGTACCAAAAATTTTTGCTGTTTGTTTTGGCAGTGTAACCTAGTTTTCCTGAGGTTAGTAGTCAACCAGTGAACAGTGCTTATTGTCTGGTCTTGAAGGGCCTGAACATTTCCTGCAGATCTTGGTTTAGTAAAGCTAATTCCAGAGCAGGACAAATGCACATTGACCCCTACTTATCAGTGTTAAGTTGGTGCAGTGCATCTAAAGGCTTTGACTCTGTCAGGTCGTTTCTGAGGGGGTGGAGTAGGGTGGGGCAGAAGAAAGCAGCAGCCAGCAGAAATGGAAGTGTTCCCGTTTGTGCTGGAGGGGTGGGTGGTGGAGTGAGTGCAGGCCCCAGTACAGCAGGTGATCGCAGACTGCATCACACCATCCTCTGATGCTGATGAGCCAAGCACTGTGTACCTGAGTGGTGACGCCGGCAGGATGGTGACATGGTGACTCGCGTTGCTGATGGCACCCGTGGTTTTGGAGGACAGTTTACCTCTATGGTAGGCTCTGCTTTTAGGTTTTGTGTGCTCTTACTCCCTGTCAGCACGGATTTGAAAGAAACGAGTGGTGCAAGTATTTCTGTGAATTTTATGCTCTGGTCTATTTCTTTACTTCTGGAAAGCTTAACTTTTAAATGTTCCTTACATGTAACCGAATGTGACCCAACATTGTCCCTTTAATATCATATTATGCAACGATCTCAGACAGTAAAGATATTGGAGAAGTGATTAAAAGCAATTTTCCAAAAACTGCTCATGTGCCTTAAATTTCAGAGCCAAACTCTTGCCGCTCCATTGACTAAATCACTCTAGAAATCTCCAAAGCCCCTTCTGTGGGAGGGAACTATAAGCAGGAATCCTAATCCTCAGACTGGTGAGATACAAGAAGGCAAAACTCCCAAAGGTCTCTGGACTTACTGGAACAAAAATTGCAATTAAACTTGGCTGCGGGTCTTCTATATGTAAGAATAGAAAATTGCAAGTCGGAAGGAATATGTAGGTGTATTTTTGTCTCTTTTGGGGTTTGGTGGTAGACAGGATACAGGTTGTTGCTGGCTGAGGTGCATATACCCCACTGTAGTGATGGAGGAGTTTTTATTTGTTGCTGAATTTAAGGATGACAGTTTTGAAATGTTAGCCAGAGTTTTATGAAATGAGATACACAGAGGTCTTTTACAAAGCTGTGAATCAAGAGCAAACAAACAGCAGTTCAGAAGCTTCCTCTTTTCGTTTTCGCTTGCCCAGCCCTGAAGTCATGGATGACTGTGAAAGCATGAAGGTTTAAAACCCTTTTCCTGACTATACAGTTAGCTTAGAAACTAAGTAAAGCCTTAAATTAATAAGTGAATGCTGTTGCTATGGTGTAAATTTTACATACTACATGAAGATTTCACCTTGTATAAAATTAATAATAAGGATAAATGTGTCTCACAGTGTTTCAGTTTTTAAATGTGTTCTTCATAAGATGAAATACAATGATACAGTCTGGTGGGGATTTTTTTTGTATGGTTGTTTGATTGGAATTTCAATACCTGTATTTTACATAGTTCGCCTGTTCAGGAACTTCATTAAAGAGAAGAATGGTGGACTTTGCAAGCAATGTTTTCTGCTATATTCACATTTATTGTTTGAGATGAATATAAATGTTAACGTTACAGGCTTTGTCAGGATCATATACAGATCATACGCTATCTACTGCTTTTTTAAATGTAAAAATTACTGAATGCAGGGAGGTATAAGGCTGCAGCATAGCCAACACTGGCAAACTCTTTATATAAATAAGCAAATATTAATGTTGAAATATCTTTATGGGAAGATACCGTGTTTCTTTGCAGGGCAGGGAGAAAACTCCAAATAGTGCATCAGCTGCACTTTGCGATGTCATTTTCAGTCCTGTTGACTTGGAATCCTGAAATGGAGGTAACTTATATAGCTGTTGTGTGCATGTCTCTGTGTCACTGGGTGAGGTGCATCTTGATACCTCAAGATTCAAAGGTCAAATAAATTTCTTAGGTGTCTCATTCAGCTGAAATAAATGTAAATTTTGTCAATGACTGCTCTAGTAGGAAAGTTAGACTCATGGCATGTAGTCTAAAGGTGTGGAGGTTTATCTCCGTTGGCTTTGTTGGACCTGTGGCTCGATCCATTGTGACAAGAGTGGCCTGATGAGCTGTGGCATGTGTTGGTCACTGTTCTTACTGCCTCAGCTGCAGAAAAACACAGGTGCTTTTAGGCAAAATTGAAAAAGGATGCAGAAAATGTTCAGAATTTTAAGCACTGACATTTTTCTTAACCCTCAATTGCCCTCCAAAATCTAAAAAAAATAAAAATAAAGTAAATTCTTTAAACCCCTGGATTTGGAGAAGGCTTAATGACTTCTTTGCCTCAGTCTTCACTGGCAAATGCCCTGACCACACCACCCAAGTCTCGAAAGAAAGACACAGGGACAGTGAGTATGAAGACCTTGGGCTCACTACAGGAGAGAATCTGGTTCAAGACCATCTAAAGAACCTGAATGTGCACAAGTCTATGGGACCTAATGAAATGCATCCGCGGGTCCTGAAGGAGCTGGCAAATGAAGTTGCTAAGCCACTGTCCATCGTATTTGAAAAATCATGGCAGTCAGGTGACATTCCCAACGACTGGAAGAAGGGAAATATAACCTCCATTTTCAAGAAGGGGTAAATGGATGAGCCAGGGAACTACAGACCAGTCAGTCTCACCTCTGTGCCTGGCAAAATCTTGGAGCAGAATCTCCTGGAAGCCATGCTGAGGCACATGAAAACCAACAAGATGGTTGGTGACAGCCAGCATGGCTTCACTAAGGGGAAATCCTGCCTGACCAATCTGGTGGCCTTCTATGATGGGGCTGCGGAACTGATGGACAGGGGTAGAGCAGTTGATGTCATCTACCTGGACTTGTGCAAAGCGTTTGACACTGTCCCACATGACATCCTTCTCTCTAAGTTGGAGAGACATCAATTTGATAGGTGGACCACTCGGTGGATAAAGAACTGGCTGGATGGCCGCATGCAAACAGTTGTGCTCAATGTCTTGATGTCCAGCTGGAGACCAGTAACGAGTGGTGTTCCTCAGGGATCGGTGTTGGGACCGGTCTTGTTCAACATCTTTGCTGGTGACATGGACAGTGGGATTGAGTGTGTCCTCAGCAAGCTTGCCGATGACACCAAGCTGTGTGGTTTGGTTGATACGCTGGAGGGAAGGAATGCCATCCAGAGGGACCTTGACACGCTTGTGAGGTGGGCTGATGCCAACCTGATGAAGTTTAACCATGCCAAGTGCAAGGTCCTACACCTGGGTTGGAGCAATGCCAGGCACAGCTACAGGTTGGGCAGAGAAGAGATTCAGAGCAGCCCTGCGGAGAAGGACTTGGGGGTGTTGGTCGATGAAATAATGAACATGAGCCGGCAGTGTGTGCTTGCAGCCCAGAAAGCCAACCGTATCCTGGGCTGCATCAAAAGGAGCGTGACCAGCAGGTCGAGGGAGGTGCTCCTGTCCCTCTACTCTGCTGTCGTGGGACCTCATTTGGAGTATTGTGTGCAGTTCTGGTGTGCTCAACATAAAAAGGACATGGAACTGTTGGAACAAGTCCAGAGGAGGGCCACAGGGATGATCAGGGGACTGGAGCACCTCCCATATGAAGATAGGCTGAGAAAATTGGGGCTGTTCAGCCTGGAGAAGAGAAGGTTGCGTGGAGACCTCATAGCAGCCTTCCTGTATCTGAAGGGGGCCTATAGGGATGCAGGGGAGGGTCTCTTTGTTAGGGATTATAGTGATAGGACAAGGGGTAATGGGTTCAAACTTAAACAGGGGAAGTTTAGATTGGATCTGAGGAAGAAATTCTTTCCTGTAAGGGTGGTGAGGCCCTGGAATGGGTTGCCCAGGGAAGCTATGAATGCTCCATCGCTGGCAGTGTTCAAGGCTGGGTTGGACAGAGCCTTGGGTGGCATGGTTTAGTGGGAGGTGTCCCTGCCCATGTAACTAGATGATCTTAAGTTCCTTTCTAACCCTAACTATTCTATGATTCTATGGTTGTAATATATTAGCAGAAAGCTTAGATCTTAAAAAAGCTGATAGTAGAGAAGTCTTTAGATCTCCCATATTAGATATAACTTCAACTCATACAGCGTATTGCCATTACTGAAGACTGTAAGTTGTTTCTGGTTTGAAATAACCATGCAAAACAGCTGTTACATACCAGATGACCTCTCCTCCCTTTAAAATGATTGATTTGTGTTTATCTTGCCTCATGTAACTTAATGATGAACATCACTGAACTTTGGAGATAAAGACTTCTTTGACACTCCTTTTCAAGTGTACTCACACATGGATTAGCTGATGCTTTGCTTAGCTGGCAACATGTTTTGCTATTGGTGCCTAGGCTGATGCAATGTTTCTCTGTTACACTGGGCTGCCTATCCAACACCTTCACACCTGGAAAGACACACAGATAACACTTGATTTCCAGAATGTGGCATGCTGGAGGGAAAGTAGCTTAAGGGAAGCTACCCTAGACTGCAATGCAAACAGCTTGCTCAAAATTACTTGGAGTGTTCTTGCTAAACTGAAAGTGACAGCACTTGGGTGTTCTCTCACAAGACTGAGCGTGTTGCCTCAGCAAATGCTTTAAGGCTTGTCAGCCTCTTGGCCATTCTGTCACACCCTTTCTTATTAATGAAAAGTTTAATAAAGTTCATTCTTAACTGAGCCACCACATAAAACAAAAAGATTTTTTGTTCCGTAGTTTTGCTTGAAAATAGTAATGGGTTGCAGAAACATCAGAGTCCCATGTTGTTGTAATATAGAAACATTTGACTATTTTGCTTGGTAGCTCAAACAATGAGAATAAAGTGGTGTAGGAAGCATCAAACAGTACTGACTACTAACGAGGATATTACCGATGGTTTTCTGAGAGCAGTGTGTGCTTGCCCTCAGTTATTGAAATTTGCTTCACTTCTTCCAAGGATTAATGGATTTAATTTTTTGCACCTTGGCTTCAGTTCGTCTCTCTCTTACTAAGATATCTAATTTTCTTGGGTGCCCATCCTCTGTCCAGCCCAGAGGATCTTTCACATTGTTACTCCCTTCTTTGAAGTACAACCAGACATAGAATCATAGAATCATAGAATAGTTAGGGTTGGAAAGGAGCTTAAGATCATCTAGTTCCAAATCCCCTGCCATGGGCAGGGACACCTGCTGCTAAACCATGCCATCCAAAGCTCTGTCCAGCCCAGCCTTAAACACCGCCAGCGATGGAGCACTCACAGCCTCCTTGGGCAGCCCATTCCAGTGCCTCACGACCCTTACAGGAAAGAATTTCTTCCTCAGATCCAATCTAAACTTCCCCTGTTTAAGTTTGAGCCCATTACCCCTTGTCCTATCACTACAGTCCCTAATGAAGAGTCCCTCCCCAGCATCCCTATATGCCCCCTTTAGATACTGGAAGGTTCCTATGAGATCTCCACGCAACCTTCTCTTCTCCAGGCTGAACAGCCCCAACTTTCTCATCCTGTCTTCATATGGGAGGCGCTCCAGTCCCCTGATCATCATCCTGGCCTTCCTCTGCACTTGTTCCAACAGTTCCATGTCCTTTTTATGTTGAGGACACCAGAACTGCACACAATACTCCAAATGAGGTCTCACAAGAGCAGAGTAGAGGGGCAGGATCACCTCCCTGGACCTGCTGGTCACGCTCCTTTTGATGCAGCCCAGGATATGGTTGGCTTTCTGGGCTGCAAGCACACACTGCCGGCTCGTGTTCATTTTCTCATTGACCAACACCCCCAAGTCCTTCTCTGCAGGGCTGCTCTGAATCTCTTCTCTGCCCAACCTGTAGCTGTGCCTGGCATTGCTCCAACCCAGGTGTAGGACCTTGCACTTGGCATGGTTAAACTTCATCAGGTTGGCATCAGCCCACCTCACAAGCGTGTCAAGGTCCCTCTGGATGGCATTCCTTCCCTTCATCATATCAACCGAACCACACAGCTTGGTGTCATCGGCAAACTTGCTGAGGGCGCACTCAAGCCCACAGTCCATGTCAGCCACGAAGATGTTGAACAAGACCGGTCCCAAGACCGATCCCTGGGGGACACCACTCGTTACTGGTCTCCAGCTGGACATTCAGCCATTGAGCACTACTCTTTGCGTGCCGCCATCCAGCCAGTTCTTTATCCACCGAGTGGTCCACCTATCAAATTGATGTCTCTCCAACTTAGAGACAAGGATGTCATGTGAGACAGTATCAAATGCTTTGCACAAGTCCAGGTAGATGACATCAACTGCTCTACCCCTGTCCATCAGTTCCGCAGCCCCATCATAGAAGGCCGCCAGATTGGTCAGGCAGGATTTCCCCTTAGTGAAGCCATGCTGGCTGTCACCAACCACCTTGTTGGTTTTCATGTGCCTTAGCATGCCTTCCAGGAGAATCTGCTCCAAGATTTTGCCAGGCACAGAGGTGAGACTGACTGGTCTGTAGTTCCCCGACTCATCCATTTACCCCTTCTTGAAAATGGGGGTTATATTTCCCTTTTTCCAGTCATCAGGAACTTCACCTGACTGCCATGATTTTTCAAATACGATGGACAGTGGCTTAGCAACTTCATTTGCCAGCTCCTTCAGGACCCGCGGATGGATTTCATCCGGTCCCATGGAGTTGTATACATTCAGGTTCCTAAGGTGGTCCCGAACAAGATCCTCCCCCACAGTGGGCCCAGGGTCCCCACCCTCACCGTCCCCGCGTCTGCCTTCCAATATGTGGGTGGTGTGGTCAGAGCATTTGCCGGTAAAGACTGAGGCAAAGAAGTCATTAAGAACCTCAGCCTTCTCCAAATCCAGGGTAGCCAGTTCTCCCGATAGCTTCTGGAGAGGGCCCACGGTGTCCCTAACCTGTCTTTTATTGGCAGTGTACCTATAAAATCCCTTCCTGTTGTCCTCAATATCCCTAGCCAAGTTTAATTCTAAGTGGACCTTAGCTTTCCTAACCTGGTCCCTAGCTTCCCGGACAACATCCCTGTATTCTTCCCAGGCTGCCTGTCCTTGCTTTCCACCTTTTATAAGCCTCTTTTTGCCTTTGAATTTTTGCTCAGCAGCTCCTTATCCATCCAAGGAGGTCTCGTGGCCCTCCTGCTGAACTTCCTTCTAGTTGGGATGCATCTCTCCTGAGCTTGCAGGAAGTGATCCCTGAATATCAACCAACAGTCTTGGGCCCCCCTGCCCTCTAGGGCTGTATCCCATGGAACTTTACTGAGCAGGTTCCTGAAGAGGCCAAAGTCTGCTCTCTTGAAGTCCAGGGCAGTGAGCTTGCTGCACGCTCTTCTCACTGTCCTGAGGATCTCGAACTTGACCATCTCATGATCGCTGCAATCAAGGCTGCCCTGGAGCATCACATTCCCAACCAGCCCTTCCCTGTTGGTGTGGACGAGGTCAAGCATGGCACCTCTCCTTGTCGGCTCCTCTATTACTTGCAGAAGGAAGTTGTCTTCCACACAATGGAGGAACCTTCTGGATTGCTTGTGCTGGGCCGTACCATCCCTCCAACAGATATCAGGGTGGTTGAAGTCTCCCATGAGAACAAGGGCCTGCGAGCGTGAGGCTGTTCCTATCTGTCTGTAGAGCGCTTCATCCACCGAGTCCCCTTGGTCAGGCGGTCTGTAACAGATCCCCACAGTAATGTCACCCATCGCTGTTCTCCCTTTAACCCTGACCCACAAACTCTCTGTCGACTGCTCACCTGTCCCCAGACAGAGTTCCATACTCTCCAGACTATCCCTAACATAAATAGCAACTCTCCCTCCCTGCCTACCAGGCCTGTCTTTTCTAAAGAGTCTGTAACTTTCCATTCCAACACTCCACTCATAGGAGCCATCCCACCATGTTTCTGTGATGCCTATGATATCATACCCCCGTAGATGTACACAGATCTCTAATTCCTCTTGTTTGTTCCCGATGCTACGGGCATTTGTGTAGAGGCATCTGAGCCAAGCTCCAATTGAAGGCAGCTCACTGGCTGGAGCAACTGGAATATCTCTACATTGCTCTGAACATTTATTATTGGTGCTAGCAACTGACTGGGTGTGTTGGGATGGAATGATGCCCGCCTCCCCCAACACATCTAGTTTAAAGCATCCTTGACCAGTCTGGCAAGCCTCCTACCAAATCCACTCTTTCCCTTCTTTGTCAGACCAGCTCCACCAGCCCCTAGTAGACCTGGCCTACTATATTGAGTCCCATGTTCAAGGTACCCAAACCCCTGACTATAGCACTACCCTTCTAACCATTTATTAACCTGGCCAATCCTCCTAGCCTTTTCAAGGTCCTGTCCTGTATCCTGGAGAATTGATGAAAAGACAATCTGAGCTCCAGAGCCCCTAACCACCTCTCCCAGAGCTCTGTAGTCCTTCTTCATGCTCTCCGGGCTACTGCTATCTATATCAGTAGCACCGACATGGATCACTAGAAGTGTGTAATAGTCAGTGGGACCAACTGGAGCAGGCAGCTTCTCTGCAACATCCCTGATCCGAGCCCCTGGCAGGCAACACACCTCCCTTGAGCCTGGGTCAGGCCGACAGATGGGTGCCTCTGTGCCTTTCAGATTAGAGTCCCCGACTACTATGGTCTGCTGCTTTTTCCTGGCAGCACCAGTAGTGATCTTCTTTACCAGTGCATGAGCCGGTTGTCCCTGGTGCGAGCGTGTTTCCTCATCAGCCCCCCGCAGGACAGCAAAGCGGTTCTGGGTGGGGACAACAGATGTAGGAGGAAGCCCCTTGCTTTTAATTGCCCTCTTCCTCCTTTTTTTGTTGTTTTTTCTTCTGTTACTATTTTCCAGCTTCCTGGGTTAGCAGCCTCCTTTCCTGCATGAGCTACTGGGGATGCTTGAGGCCCCTGCACAGTCTGGTCCCGGAGCAAGCAGTGCTGCTCCCCCCCAGCTTCCCTGACACCTTTCAGCCTGGTAACAGCTTCCTGCAGTTCAGCCGCCTGCTGCAGGAGGACCTCCACCAGGGAGCACCGAGTGCAGCCCTGCCCATTGCTCACCCTCCTCCCAGGAGAGCAGTGCAGGCGCTCTCTACACCCCGAGCTCTGCGCTGTGTCCTCCTCTCTCATCAGCTCTGGGTGCCTACACTGGCCACCGCTGGGGCAGCCAGAGCATTGCTCCCAGACCGAGCCCTGGTCACACGGCGAGTGCTCTGGTACCATCCCGCTCACCTGCCCGCGCAAACTGCCTCAAACCCGCCCTGTTCGCCGCGCTCCCTGGGGCAGGTTTTTACCCAGTCAGGGTGGTGCCGCTCCTCCTGGCGTTGCCCCCTGTGAGTCAGCTGCTCGTGTCCACTGAGCTGCCGTCTCCTGGGCTGGCCCTGTCGAGGACTTGAGGCTCCCTCTGTGCCTGTTGCTGCTCCGGGTTGAAGCTCGTAGACGCCGTCCCTCCCCCGATCAGGCGCTGCAGCCATCCTCTCTCCCAGAGGAATACACATGCACATCAATACCTGCAGCTGCATTTTAGTGATCTGTTTCGTATTTGGGAGTGGGGGCCCATTTCAGAGTACATTAGAAACAAAGGTAGGACTCTCATTAGTCTTGGTAGAAGCTGGGTCCCTACCTGCAGACAAGCCGATAGTTCACGTTGCTTGTGGCCCTCCATAACTGTGTGACTAGCTGAGAAATTATGCACGGGTATTTAGGGTTGTGAAGCCAGAGTTAAAAAAACCCTCAAATGGGCCTGCTTTTTTAAGGATCATAACTCCATTCTGGAGAGAAAAGTATTTTCTCTTTTGTAAGAATTGTTGCTGAACTCTGTCATAAAAAGCCCCCAGCAGTGTTCTCAAGAAGTTGCATTATTGGTGTTCTCATGAACTGAAATCTTTTCTAAATCATTGTAAAAAAGACACATTTTGCAAACAAATATGGAGGCAAGTACTTACCATAAATATTTTTATAGGGTAAACATTTTGCAAATTATTTGGTAGCTATTTGTTTTGTATGCCTACTCATAAACTAGGACCCTGCTGTGCTGTGTCCTGGAGAGATTGCTCTCTCTTTATAAGGTAGACAACAGACAGAAGTGAGATGAGTGTGAGAAATGAGACAGTAATGGTTGGTACAGTTTTATTTACTCTTTACAATAAGGTTGTGTATTTATTGTGGAGGTAGGTCCCTGTGACAGCAAAAAGAATCTGTTGCTTCCAGTGACTACTAAATTCAGTCCCAGAGATTTAAAAGTTTTTCATCCAAAAACTGTCATTCCTTTCAGGAAATTTACTCCTGCTATGCCCAAACAGAAGGAAGTTCAAAGACTGCCAGTCAGGTTGTTTGAAAAAAATCTGATACCACAGTGACTATTCAGTTTACTTGTCTGTAACAGGCATTGCTGAGACACTTTACAATGTCACAGGAGGCCATCGGGTGAAACTAACTTGACACGCTTTTGAGTGGAAGGACTAGTCTTTGGTCCCTGCTTTTGTATTTCATTGTACTTCTGGTTGAATAAAGATATAACCAAGATGAATCTATTCTGAAGTCTGTTAAGAAAAATAAAAGAAGAAATCAACCATCTCTTTCAGGTAAAAAGAAAATCTTGAGGTTTTTGATACAGCTTTAGCAAGGCTGCCATTTGCTAGTCTTCTGACAGAAGGGAAGTGCAGTCCTTTAAGCAGTCCTGATTCATTCTTACAATTTCCTCTATTGTACATGTGTTTGAGAGATCCTCTAAATAATTTTCATGTTTATTAGTGAGGGGTGGGGGTAAATTTTAATATTGATCTTTCTGTGGAGCTGTGTGAATCTTGGGTGTGAAGAGCTAGGGCTGTTCAGAGCTGTAGCTTCCCCTTACAGTGTTTGGTTTCGTCTAATATCATGATGGGAATCATTCTGTGTTACAGCCATGTGGATGTTATAGTGCAATTTTTGGCATTATATGCTTAAGTTCAGGAATACAATTGTGTTTGAAATGTCTTTTCAGTCCCCCAAATCTTGGATTGAAGAGGTCTTCAGTAAAAGAGAATGTGCACAGATCATTCCTGGTTCAAAAGATCCTCACAGGTAAAATAATGAATTTCTCTTATGTTTTGTTACATTTATAAAGAATAAGAACAATTTCTTATGGGTGTTGTGTGTAGCTTGGATGAAGTTCTTGCAGTTTTGCAGTGCCCTCATTGGTGATTGCTTGTGTGTGTGGTTTTTCATAGATACTGTCACCAATACATTTTAAATGAGGCTGTTCTTTTGAATTAGAAGTTGGCAGCAATTGACCTTTCTAGGCTTCTTATATGTGATGCTCTCTGACTGATAACTGAAACTGTGGTATGTGTTTATTGAGAGATTGAGTCACATGGAGTTACTGCTGCACTGGAATTCTTAATTCTGTCCCACCATCTTCTCCCTTCCTTAGAGTAATGCCTACTGCTGCTCACAGGTTTCTGAGATAGAGGTTTCTGCCCAGGCTGATGTAGAGTGTGAAAAGACTGAGGAAAAGATCAAATCCTCAATTTGTGTCCTAGAACGTGAGAAAGCAAACACTGGCATTCCACATTGCGTGTTCAGTGAATGGTGCTGGATAATTAAACTCAGTGATATCATATTCTGAGAATGTAAACTTGTAATACTGATCATATTGGTTTGAACACATGGATAGTGTAGAGTAGCTAACTCGTCTATACAATGCAGATTTGACATACAGTCTGAGATGTAAAATGCCAAACAAATCACCCGGTGTATCATCCAGGGGTATGAGTCTGAGTGCAGAAGAGCACACAGCCTTTAATGCTGTTGATAAGAATATTTCACAGGTGAATGAATACTTCATGAATAACATTGCAGATGTTTTATACAAGCATGTATTAATTATGCATCTTTTATCACAGGTGTCCTGCAGGATGCCAGGTGTGTCAGAATTTAATCAGGTAAGAGTACATTAATGTATATCTATGATTTTTATAATGACCTGAAGTTAGTGATAGGCATTCTTAGTCAAGGAAGTAATTACAACAAAAATATCCTTCTTCTTCTATTGTGAGAGCACCATTTCTGGAGGTGTGCTGGAGAATATTTAGCATCAATCCAGGTGAAATAACTTGTATGATAACGTTTCATTTATTTGCAATAGAAAATTTTATCCAAATACTTTGTGTGCATGGATGAGTCTGTCTTAATCTTCTTCTGAGGAATGAAAAAAAGAAATGTGCCTTTAAGTGGGAGACAATTCCAGCTATATCCTGGATGATATGAAAGAGAGTGAGGCAAAATAGACCTCATAGCAGCCTTCCAGTATCTGAAGGGGACCTATAAGAACGCTGGGGAGGGACTCTTCATTAGGGACTGTAGTGATAGGACAAGGTGTAACGGATTAAAACTTAAACAGGGGAGGTTTAGACTGGATAGAAGGAAGAAGTTCTTTACTGTAAGGGTCGTGAGGCACTGGAATGGGTTGCCCAGGCAAGTTGTGAATGCTCCATCACTGGCGGTGTTTAAGGCCAGGTGGGACAGAGCCTTGGGTGACATGGTTTATTGTGAGGTGTCCCTGCCCATGGCAGGGGGGTTGGAACTAGATGATCTTAAGGTCATTTCCAACCCTAACTATTCTATGATTCTGTGAAAATAACAGTAAGAATTATGGAAAAAGGAAGAATAAAGTGAAGGGAGAAGCAGGAGGATATTAGAAACATCCCTGATGATAGGTTTTCTGAAGGCTTTTTCATCTTGGCAGAGGGCATTCTGAGTCCCTGCTTTTGGGAAGGCAAGCAACAAAAGCTATATCACTTTGGCATTTTTAGCTCATGCGTGGTTTTTTTTTTTCAGACGGGTAATATTTTGTGGTTCATACTAATTAGTAGTTTTCAATCTAACTGTCATGATTAAAGCCCAGGTGGTAACTCAGAACCATGCATCCACTCTTCCTCTTCTTCCCCTTCTTCCCCCCAGCTCTGGGTGGGATGGGGAGGAGAATCGAAAGAATGTAAATCCCGCAGGTTGAGATAAGAACAGTCCAATAACTAAGGTATAATACAAAACTACTACTACTAATAATAATTATGATAAGGGAAATAACAAGAGGAGACAATATAAGACTAAAAATGGAAAGGGAAGAAAATAAACTCAAGTGATGCACCATACAATTCCTCACCACCCACTGAGCTGAGGAGTGATCTGCCCCTCTGCGTGACTCCCCCCAGTTTATACACTGGGCATGACGTGCTGTGGTATGGAATACCCCTTTGGCTAGTTTGGGTCAGGTGTTCTGTCTCTGCTCCCTTCTGGCTTTTTACACCCTTCCTTCCTGGCAGAGCAGGAGACTGAAAAGTCGTTGATCAGGGTAGGTGCTTCTTAGCAACAAATAAAACATCTGTGTGTTTTCAGCAGTGTTCTTGGAATGGAGCTGAAACACAGCTCTGCACCAGCCACTAGGAAGGAGTAGCAGCTACGCTTTCAGCTGTTACGGCTGAACCCAAGACACCAACATTTTGAGACTAAAATAGTTCTGCAGTCCGCTCCCTTCCCCCACATGCTGTTATTTGGTCTGGGAAGCTCTTTGGTATGAAAATTAACCTGTGGGTGGATGGAAAACCAAACCAAGATTAGCATTCCACCAAATCAGCTTCCTAATCAGACACAGTTTAGCTGCATGAATGTGAATACCACAGTGGGAGGGGAAGGAGGAGACACTGGAAATGGGAACCCCACAGGGCAGGTTTGGTTTTTTCTCTCAACTTTCTCAGTAAAGACATCCCATAGCTTTGCAGATTTTTCATCTTGTAGCTTTTTCTTTCACTTGCCATTTAGCATTTTCATGTTGTTTAAATTAAAGTGAATCCTATTTGTTCATCTGTCTGTATATGCAGAACATGTGTGGGGGTCTGATGTTCATTTCAGTCAGCCATTATCTTGCAAGTAGGTTTTCCCATATGTTAGCTGTTCTTGTTTTCTTGTGTATCTTAAGATGTACACAGAACTTTGTTTTAGGGGAATTTTTCTGTGCCTATCAAGGGTGGGGGGAAACAATTTTCACATAAGTGTTATAACTGATTATATAGTATTTATTGGATCAGCAATGAAACAGGTCTTGAGCCTCCTGAGATCTGTAATTTTCCACAACAGTCCAAAAGTCATGTGAATATGCTTGGTGCCTACTATAATTGGACCTAATATTGTAGGCAGATGAAATCTGTTAAAGCTTCCTAAAGTGCAGAGAACTTCCAAGGTTTGCAAACAGTTTAAGAGTGGGTTGTGCAACTATTTGCTCATACTAAGTAGAGTAACTCCCATTTAAGAGTTGCTAATCAAATTTGAGTCACTTACTGGCATCTTTGCCCACACTTCTCAGTGTGTTGAAAGGCAACACTCTTCAGTGCAGTGCTCATGAACACAAGTGGCACATCCGTGAATATATAGGAATGTGATGGCCGTCTTCTGCATCCTTACACATCTGAGATGTTCTTACAAGTTGTCTCATATGGACACAGTCTGCTAAGTACGGCCTGCTAGGGCCCTGGATTTTGCAGTCTTGGCTGCTGCAGTTACTTTTACCTCAGTTTTGACCCTCCAGGATTCCCCATGTTGCTCAAGGTGTGACTTTTCCAGGAGTCTGCTTTTGTGTTACTAACATTGCTCCCTCCACTAGTAGCTTAGTAAGTTTTTGAGGTAAAGAAGGTAAAGCCATTGCAGAGACTTTGAATCAATGCATATGATACATTCATAGAATCCCAGGGTAACTCAGGCGGGCTGGGACCTGGGGAGGTCTCCATGGTCATGAGCCCACGCCCACAACAGGCTCAACAGGGGGAGTCAGAGGGCGGTGCTCAGGACCTCACCAGTTGCAGTGTGGAACCCCCCAGGCTGGAGTGAGTCCACCCTCTCCAGACCCCGGCTCCACTGCTGTCCTCCTGGGGGAAAGTCTTCTCCTTCTCTCCAGCCTCAGCCTTCTATGCTTCAGCTCTGCTGCTGCCTCTCTCCCTCCCACCACTCACCACTGTGAAGAGCTGGCTGCACCTCCTCTGTCCCCTCCCATTGTGACAATGGTGGTGATGGGTGCCCGCAAAGCCATGGATCCTCCCAGATGAACTGGCCCGGCCCTGCAGCTTCTCCTTACAGGGTAGGGGATCCAGCCTGACCCCCTCCATGACCTTCCCTCAGTTCCCATCAGTCCGACAGTGCTGTTCCTGTGCTGGGGATCCAAACTGGAGGTGGTACCTGGGCAGGGGCTGACAAACACCAAGCAGAGGGGACAGTCCCTGCCCTCCCCTGGCTCTCGAGCCGTGTCCTGCTCACACCACCCCAGGCACCGCTGGCCCTCATTGCTGCCTGAGGACACAGATGGCCCTGGCTCACCTCACTGCCCACCAGCGCCCAGGGACACCCGCAGAGCTGCCACCTCAAGGGCCGTAGGTACACTCCATCCCCTCCTCGGGTCACTGATGGAGATGCTGAAGAGTGCAGGCCCTGCACAGACCCAGTGGACCCAGCTCGACACCGGTCTCCAGGCAATGTCCAACCCACAATGACCTCCCTGAGCCCACCATCCAACCCAGTCGTCACCCACCACTGTGTCCTCCTTCCCAGATCAAAACGTCACAGCCCAGGCAGGAGGATGTTGGTGGAATAGTGCTGAAAGCCTGGACCAGAGGCAGGCAGCATCCACTGCTTTCCTCTCGTCCCCATGATCCTGTTGCAGCCAGCAGTCAGGTCGGTCAGGCATGATTTACCTTTAGAAACTCCCTGCCAGCTGCTCCCATGGCTGCCTGCTCCCTCTTGTGCCCAGGCGTGGGCTCCAGGAGTAATGGCTCCGTGGTTTTACCTGGGGCTCGCAGGAGGCCGTCCAGCCTGCAGCTTCCCAGGCTGCTGCTGCCCTGTTCTGAAGGCAGGGGTGACATTTGCCTTTCTCTACTCTTTGGGACCTCCCTGATCTCCATGGTCTTTGAGAGCTGATGGAGAGCAGCTGCACAAGGACATCAGCCACCTCCCTCAGCACCTCGGGATGCAGCCCAACAGGTCCCAGGTTTGTGTGTGGGTCAAATGCTCCTGAGCAGTCCTTACTCAATCATCATCCCTGGCTGGTAGCTCCTGTCCTCCTTGAGCTCTTCAACTATACATACAGCATGAAAATTTACAGAAAAAAGTCCCAACAGCTGTATGTAATCTTCTGCTTTGGTTTCTTCGGCTTTCCCGAGAGTCTCAGTCTTGGCTTTTGACCTCCCAGGTAGCTCAGGAGTCCTTAGCACCTTGTCCATTCCTGCTAGACAGCAAGACAGAGAGCATGCCAGCTTGGAATAGTTCATAAACTATTTGGGAAACACCAATCCTTCTGAGTTCAGACCTCTTGCTATGATAATCTCTGAGGCAAGCCCAGCTGTGCAAAGACCTTGCACACCTTTCGTGTGCCTACATGCACTTCTTCCACTGCCTGCTCAGCATAACTGAGCTGTTCTGAATGTAGCTCATGTCTGGTTGCATTTATATGTAAACATTAAATATGTAGTACAAATGATGTTAATTAGTAAACCAGTTTGGTGTTCCTTAAGCTTCTCAGTTTCAAGGTTACTACACTGATTTGTCTTGTCAGAGAATTAGTTCCTTTCCACAGGATCTCTGCTTTGACTCAGACAGTGTAATGTGGTATGTAAGTGAGTAATGTAAGGTGATGTAGTATTTAGTTGTGACTGGTATTTGGTTCTCTTTCTTTTGGAATGACTCCTGGTGAAAGGCCTTGTTATTGTGAGGCCACTCTAGGAGCAGTGCAGTGACTACAAGATGTTTTTAAGGCCAAAAGACAATAGGGTGTCTTTGTTTTTTTCTATTATTTCATCTAAAGATATGATTTTTTCTGACATTTGCTGTGTTTTACCCTTTTTGGAGTCTCCCCAAAAAGCCAGCAGAAAAAAAATGGAGCAAGGAGGCTGTAGAGATATTTGTCCTCTGAAGACCAATCATAAAATCAAACCTATCTCTTTGTTCTGGTCTTTGACACAGAGAGAGAGGGAGATTCATAAACTAGTATAGTCATTGGCCTTGTGCTCCCTGTGGGCAGATTTTACCTAAATCTGCATCCCTTGTGCTGTCTGCTTTGTAGCTGTGTTGCTTCGAAACTCTTTTAATTTAGACGTGTCTCCATAGTAGTCTGAGTGTGGATTCTGAGTCCACATGTTATTTGACAGCGCAGTGTCAGCAGCAATCTCCTGCTTGTGTTGATCCCTCACTGTCTTCTGAAATAGTAATTTAATTGTACATCTGGAATTGATATAATGTGGCTTCTTCCAGCTTGGATACTTTTTGTTTAGTAAATGAGCCTTGACCTGCTTGTCTTGGTTTATCTATGAGGAGGCAAAATTACTATGGTTTTTGCTTTTGGGGTTATCAGAATGAGGTCCATAGATTAATAATTTATTTCAGCAATTACTGTGCCCCCTCTCCTAATGTCTGTTGGGTTTGGTTTTTATTTTGGTATTTTTTTCTGCTACTACCTGTCCTGGGTTCAGCAGTAGCAGTCATTTTTCTCCTTCTTAGTAGCTGGTGCAGTGCTGTGTTTTCGACTTTCGGCCTGGGAACAGCGCTGATAACACCCATGGTTTCAGTTGCTGCTCAGTAACGTTTAGTCTGACCAAGGACTTTCTGAGTCTCACGCTTTGCCAGGGAGGAGGGGAAGCCAGGAGGAAGCAGAGACAGGACACCTGACCCAAACTGACCAAAGAGGTATTCCATACTACAGCACGTCATGCCCAGGATGAAAAAACGGAGGGCAGAGACCCAGCAGGGTGGGGGGTGTGGTGCAGGGTCGGGCTTGGTATCAGGTGGTGAGCAGTTGTATTCTATTTCCTTGTATTTCCCTTGTCATTATTATTATTGGTAATAGCAGTAGTGGTTTGTGTTATACCTTAGTTACTGTTAGTAACTAACAGTTAGTACTGTTACTTAGTGACTGTTCTTATCTCAACCTGTGGGAGTTGCATTCTTTCGATTTTCCTTCACATCCCTCCAGGAGCAGGGGGAAGAAAGAAGGGAGAGTGAGTGAGCAAACTGCGTGGCTGAGAGGCTTAAACCACAACACTACCACAATGCAAATAGTTGTGGAGTCATGCAGTGAGCCTGACTGGGTAATATTTCTGGTTAGAGTAGCTTTGCAATAAAACCGCTCTGTGATGCTTCCCCCCACAGCACAATCTAACCCCTGGGCTAGATCATTTCCTCTGTTTTTATGGGGTTCAGTCGTGAGCACATGTCTTCTTTCTGGGAAATCCCTGGATTTCTGGTATCTTACTGTTTGTCTCAGCTAGGGAAAAGGTGTAAATTAGCTAATCCATATTGGATTAGCTTGACAAAATGTGGGCATTTTTGGTAGTACCTATTGCCTTCTGACTTCTAGCTAATCATCATCATATATGTGACAATAGATCTCAACTTTTCTGTAGTGTAGAACTCTTTAGTTCTCCACTGAGTAACATTGTTTGAGTTACTAATTCCCCAAGAGTGTGGGATTATTCTCCAGTCTGCTTTTGCAGGGCATTGAATCGATCAACTGTAAATTGCCTGTGTTAAGAAACTGGAGTGCAAACATGACTTCATGGATTCTGTGTATCAAAAAGTGCCTTTCTAAAGCAGATCACTTCCTTAATTTACTTACGGTTGTTTTGGGGTTGTTTTTTGTTTGCTTTTTATTTTAAATTTATTTCTCTTTCACCAGTTACTTCTCACTTACCTCCACAGAAAACTCTCTCTCTTTCTGAATGTACCTTTTCAGGATTTTGCAGATGTTTACATGTATCCTGCCCTTAGATCCATAAGTAATACATCTGAGCCTGAACACAGCCATTGAGTTTGGGTTGTTGGAGGCCATATGGTATCTTAAAAGAGTTTAAGGGAATAATTTATCTCTCTTCCCAAGGGTATTTGAACTTCTGAAATGTCTAAAGGAAAACTGGACTGTCAGATGTCACTATAAATTACACCGAAGTTAATTTTGTAGAGGAGACTGGAGCATGTCAAAGCCTGACAGTAATACCAATTGAATTTGGAATTTGGGTTATTTATTCAGTTGCAAACTTTCAATGCTAAAAGTTTCTGCTATATTTCCCTTAACATTGCTCTTCAAGCCATTTATTTTATATATTTACTCCGCTGGCATCTGAAGGGTTAGTATAAAGTTCACCCTGAAGTTTTCTCTAGCCTGAGGGTTGCTCCTCTCCTCCTGATTAATGATTTTTCTTCTGTACCTAGAATAACCTGTGGTAATAGCCATTGCAAAATGTGATGTTCTGTGATACTAATCTGAAATATTATATATGAGACCAATAAATCTGAGCTGCATTGCTATAAATCTGAGCTGCAGGTCAGAATTGCTACATGGGACTCTCAAGCAGTTACAGAATCATGCAAAATTGCAGCAAGATTTGGGTTGGAAGGGACTTTTGAAAATTATCTAGTCCAAACTCCCAACTGTTATTAGTGTTTCTCAAGCACAGAACAAGTTCTGTATCCAATAAAACTTACTTATGATTTAATGCCGCGTCGTTTTGCCATTGTTGAGATTTTTTCATCTGAGTTAATTTTTATTACATTCTGTGTCATAAAGCTATAATATCCTTCTTTGCAGAAAGGTTTTTGGCCTATTCTGATTAAGATTCAAGAGTTACATGTGCGTTTGATGTAAAATAATTGTTTTATTTTTAATGTGAGATGTTGCTGTGGACGGCTGATTGGAGATCACCCAGGAATGGACTGTAACTGGCCTATTTATCAGACTGCCCCACAGAGACCTGGTGAAGAATGGTCTGTGCAAAACCACACGAAGATGAGTCCGACAGATGCATTTGGTACAATCAGTTTTCAAGATGGAGATCACACTTACCATGCTAAGGTAACAGATACGGTTTATATGTTGGTTTTTTATCATTTCAGCACAAGAAAGGCAAAATGTAGTTTGAGGTGAATATCAGATTTTTTGCCTTTAGAGAGCCGGGGGAATCTAAAAGTAAGTCAGGTTAGAGTGTGTGTATGATATTTTTGTATTGAACTTCACTGCAATTAAGCATAGTCTGTCTTGCTGTCTGTATTTCTCACTGATGTATTTTTGTGCTGTCATGTTAGTGGTATTGTGAAAGTGCTAATCCTGTACAAAATCTTTAATGAATTAATGCTGAGAGCTTTGTAAGATGTAAGATATTGCAGTTTCTTATGTTGGGATATTTAAAGGATGGCTATTTTACCCATTATTATTTCTTCAGTACATTAGGCTCTCTTATGACAGCAGTTTGGAACAGCTGATGCACCTGATGGTTAAAGAATGGCAGATGGAGTTGCCGAAGCTAGTGATTTCTGTTCATGGAGGCATTCAAAATTTCAGGCTTCCCTCAAAGGTCAAGCAGGTGTTTTGCAAAGGATTGGTGAAGGCTGCTGAGACTACAGGGGCTTGGATAATTACAGAAGGCATCGACAGCGGTAGTGCAATTATTTTTCTTTGTTTCAGTCTTTTCTCTGGTGTTTTTTCTCTGCATATGAACATATGAATTTAGGGCGAATGTAATTAAACTGCTTGATAATTTGTGATATTTTAGCACAAAATTAAGAGCTTAAGGGCAATGTATATTTCAAAGAATGACAGCATGTTCATCTGCTGTTGACAGGCATTCTATTTTAAGTATTCATTATTTTTATGGTTTTATTATTTTTATTTTCAGATTTTAGATTTTTTAATTATAGAGCAGAGTATTGTGCATCTAACATGAAACACTGATAGTAGATAACCAGAACTTATTTGCAGTCAATTTAATCTGCTTCATTGAAATATTTAGGCTCTGAGGACTGTGATTGGTGTTTTTGAAACAGTTTTCAAATCTAAATTTATCTCAAGTTTTATGATTAATAAAGTTTTGAATGAGGGTAATTCATTAATTAGCTTATTCATCTATGAAACTCCCTATAAGCTACTATCAAAATCTGTGGGGGTCAGTAAGTCATGGAAATGAAACACTTTTGCTTCTTTAGCAAGCTGGTGACCTTACAGGAGAAATGCCCTGTGAATTTGTTTAATAATAAAGTTTTATGGAGATATAAAGTACCATTAGCAATATATATGAGTATTATTAATTAGAAATATGTGTTGAGTTTGAAGCAGTGGTGCATTACGTCTGAGCCTTACAATTCTTCCAGTGCACATCAAATATACAAGTTGGGTGGGATAGTTTATTTCTGATTAAAGTGTAATCATAGAATAAATTATATTATGGGAAACCCTTTAACTGGTGTCCTGTAACAGGTGTCCAAATGTAGAAGAAAAGTGATGATTTAATTATCTGTTTAGGAGTGTCAAAGCATGTGGGGGATGCGTTGAAAGGCCGTTCTTCACCCCACCTGAGAAAGATCTTTGCTGTTGGGATTCCTCCATGGGGTATCATTGAGAACCAGAGTGATCTCATAGGAAAAGATGTGAGTTGGACACATTTCCTTAACAAAAGCCTTCATGATCAGAGGATGTTATAGGTTTGTTGCATACTTTATTTTGTGCTGGCTTCATTTCACTAGTTCGATATTTTTCTTCAGGAACAGGTTTAAATTTTGCACTAGGTTTACATTTTGCTCAGCAGTAAATTCTGTGGCATGTTGAGGCACTATATTTTACCTTTTGTATGTAAATCATAGAATCATAGAATCATAGAATAGTTAGGGTCAGAAAGGACCTGAAGATCATCTAGTTCCAACCCCCCTGCCATGGGCAGGGACACCTCACACTAAACCATGTCAGCCAAGGCTCTGTCCAGCCTGGATCACCAACATGGTGATAAGGTCTCCCCTGAGCCTTCTTTTCTCTAGGCTGAACAAACCCAGCTCTTTCAGCCTTTTGTCATATGGATTTCGAGTCCTTTGATCATCTCTATGGCCCTTTTCTGGACCCTCTCCAGCCTGTCCACTTCTTGTTGTATAGTGGGGACCCAAATTGAACACAGTATTCCAGATGTGGCCAGATAAGTGCTGAGTAGAGTGGGACGATGGCATCTTTATCTCTGTAGTGATACCCTTGTTGATGTAACCCAACATCCTGTTGGCTTTCTTTGCCGCAGAAGCACACTGTTCACTCATACTGAGCTTGTTGTCCATCAGGACCCTCAGCTCTCATTCCACAAAGCTGCTTCTCAGCAGGGTAGACCCCAGCCTGTGCTGCACTTTTGGGTTGTGTTTACCCAGACTTCTTGTACAACAATTGTACAACAGTAAAAGACACTAGAAAGCACTTGCCCATATCACCATAGAATCACGGAATGGTCCGGGTTGGAAAGGACCTCAAGATCATCCAGCTCCAACCCCCTGCCGCGGGCAGGGACGCCCCCCCACCAAACCATGTCACCAAAGGCTCCACCCGAACTGGCCCCAAACACCGCCAGGGATGGAGCACCCACCGTCCCCCTGGGCAGCCCACTCCAGTGCCCCACTGCTCCCACAGCAAAAAACTTCTAACATCTTCCAACATCTAACATCCAGAGAAGGACTTGGGGGTGTTGGTTGATGAGAAAATGAACATGAGCTGGCAGTGTGCGCTCACAGCCCAGAAAGCCAACCGTATCCTGGGCTGCATCAAAAGCAGCGTGACCAGCAGGTCCAGGGAGGTGCTCCTGCCCCTCTACTCTATTCTTGTGAGACCTCACTTGGAGTATTGTGTGCAGTTCTGGTATCCTCAACATAAACAGGACATGGAACTGTTAGAACAAGTCCAGAGGAGGCCACGAGGATGATCAGGGGACTGGAGCACCTCCTGTATGAAGATAGGCTGAGAAAGTTGGGGCTTATCAGCCTGGAGAAGAGAAGGCTGCGTGGAGACCTCATAGCAGCCTTCCAGGTGCCTATAAGAATGCTGGGGAGGGAGTATTTATTAGGGACTGTAGTGATAGGACAAGGGGTAAATAGTCTTAAAGTGTTTCTCTTCTTACAGCAAATTTCCATTCCTTTTTGAGATTTTGTAATTAATTAGGCAGTTCTCTTGTGGTTGCAAATGATGTATTTTGCATATTCATGTAATTCAGGATGAGCAATCAGGTTAATGGTGTACACAAATAGGCTATTAATGTGCATGATTTTTATTCATAAACTAGAACTTTATGTGACTGCCAATGTGAAGGCACAATCTGCATAACTTTCTAAAAACACTTGCTGAGTATAGTGAAAACATTCCAAATTATGGTAGCTCACATGTTTTTAATGGGAATACATTCACTAAAAATATGCCACTGTATTTCAGCTGTTGCAAATAAGGGCATGCAGTGACTCTGACTTAGGACTGCAAGCCTATTTAGAAATACTTTTTTGTAGTACTAATTATGGTTTTGTTGCTATTAATAATCAAATGAAGACCCATGTTTGAGGAGAGCTGCAAAAAGTGTGGTAGAGGCTTTCAGAAGATCATGATATGATGAAGAAATACATAAAATCATGATATTTTGTTGGTTTTTTTGAAGATCTTTGTATTTTGGTTTTCTTAGGTAGTTTGCCTGTACCAGACACTTGGTAATCCACTCAGCAAGCTAAGTACCCTCAACAGCATGCACTCTCATTTTCTAATGGCAGATGATGGGACTGTAGGCAAGTATGGGAATGAAATGATACTCAGGAGGAATTTAGAGAAGTACATATCGCTTCAAAAAATACACACAAGTGAGTACTGCTGATTACTTTTCTATGTGTATAGGTAAATAAATGGATATTGACCACATTTCAAACACTGTCAATGTCCTTGCATGTGAGAGCTATTGGAAAGGACAGATTGATATTTTGAAGGATGTTTCTTCTTTCTAGTGCTGAGGATACTTACAATTTTATCAGGAGGTTTTAATGGTCTTTTTCACGTGGTTGCAGAAGTTCTGTGAAAATCTTAAAAAGTGTAAGTCAAATTAGAGATGGTGAAGGCATGATTTCCTCTCCATTGAACCATGTGCGAGACTCCTTCATAAGTATTTATTTACCAGATATTCTGATTTTTTTGTGTGTGTCTTAGACCTGTTTGTAACTAGTTAGGTGTGTTTTGAAACAGGAATGGGCCAAGGTGTACCCATAGTTGGGTTGGTGGTGGAAGGAGGCCCCAGTGTGATCCTAATGGTGTGGGAGTACGTGAGGGCCAGCCCAACTGTCCCTGTGGTGATCTATGAGGGCACTGGCAGAGCTGCAGATATCCTGGCTTTTACCCACAAACACGCAGGTGGTACGGGGTGAGTAGCGGCATAATGCTTCTCCTCCTTGGACCTCTGAGATGGTTTCTTATGTCTTTTGTAATGAGCTCTCTATGGTCTTTTGCTGGCTTTTGCTTCTGTGAGGTGAGAGCAGTTTCTTCCTTCCCTGTCTCAGACTCTCAAACTAGTGCTGAAAGAATTATTCTGCCCAATTTAAGATGGTGCTCTTTTTTTTTTTTTTTTTTTTTAAACGAGGAAAAAGAAACTGCATCTAGCCATTTTGAGTTGTTAATGTTTTCACCTTTGGTAAGGGATACTATTGGGTTGCCCCAGAGGGTCTGCTTGGGTTTCGACTCAATCCTTTCTCCTGCCATCAATATTGTATAAGTAGACTTGGATTTGGGTTGCACAAAACTTTTGGGACTAGGGCTGAGGTTAGTTGCTGTAGGACCCTCAGGCTGGGGAAGGAGAAGGAATAAGGTTCCTTGGCTTTGGCTTTGGTTTACTCAGTCAGTGGTAACCCTGAATTGTCATATTCATCTAGCTGTAACACTTTATGCAGACTTAGCTGCACTCTGTTAAACCCACCTTGATGAAAATTTTACGTCCAAACTGGAAACAGAAGCACATATATTTGTATAGCAAATTAATTTTTTTGGAAAGATTTTTCAAAGTCAAAGGGCTGTTAAAATAAAGAACCAAATTTTAAAAAGGTGGTCTGGGTTTGTTCAAATTAAAAAAAAAAAAAAAAAAAAACAATGTAAAAAACTTTATGTCCTAATTATTTATTTATTATCTTTTCTAAACACGCTTTTGGGGGGTGTTACATTTCTCTAGTGTGTTCTTTTGAGAACTTTTTTCTTCTGTTGCTTTTTCTTTGACATTTTTGACCTTAAAAAACATTCCTGCCATTTCAAAAAGAAATATGAATATGTATGAAAAGGTTAACAGGAACATAAATGAGGGGAAAAAAGATGGGAGAAGTATGAAACCTAATGAACTATGAGGAATTTAATGTTATCTCTATATGTTTATTGAAAAAATAAAAAGTTTGCTAAACTTATGGTGATTTTTAGCTCTGTATTCACAGACAATCCTGAGGATTGTTACCTTTTTAGTTCTGTTTCCAATAGCCTATATATATATGGTCAGAAGTAATGCCTGATTACTACAAGTTTCATCTTTTGCTGAGGTGTCATTTGGGCTGGTAAGAATTAGCCAGAAATACACCTTTTCTTGGTTGTATATCTGTTTTTCAGGGAGCTGAGCCCTCAAGTGAAGAAGGAAGTCTTAGTGATGATCCAAAACGCATTTAGCTTGGGACAGAAGCAATCCAGTCGTCTATATCACATTTTGATGGAATGCATGGAGCACAGAGACTCTGTGAGTGAGGTTCATGCTCTGAATTTAGGATGTCTTCATTTGCAGTTACCCTTTCCCCTTTTTGCTCTTTCTGTGGTGGGTTGGCATGGGCACAGCAATTGTAAAAGTAATGATGTTATCTCTAAAACAAGATTACACAAAGGTGTCTTGGCTTATTTATATATTGAGTAACTCCACGTAGCCTGTTTAATTAACTTTTGAAATCTCAGTGCTTGCTTATGAAATGACAGCCTTTCTAACTTTATTAAGAAGTCAGACGTCTTTGTATTCACAGGAAAGATGAAGTACTTCCTACTCTTTTCCCTTCTTTATTAATATCTTATTTGTAAGTTAAAAATATTTCTGTCTATTCTTCTACTTGTAAGAGAATTGTACTAAAATTTGTCTCTGAGGATTAAAGTGTACTTTTGAAATGTGCTGGCATGTTTAGCAGCTCAGGTGCTTATTTGCAAGTAGAATCATACAATGGTTTGGGTTGGAAGGTACCTTAAAAATCATCTAGTTCTAATCCCCCATTCCATGGACAACTTCCACTAGACCAGGTTGCTCAAAGCTCCCCCAACCTGGCCTTGAACAATGCCAAGGATGAAGCATCCACAGCATCTCTGGGCAACCTGTGCCAGTGCCTCACCACCCTCACAGCAAATAATTTATTTCTAGTATCTGATCTAAATCTACCCTCTTTCAGTTAAAACCATTACCCTTCTGTGGTGGTTTAAACCCCGCCGGTAACTTGGAACCATGTAGCCGTTCATTCCCTCCTTCCTTCTTCCCTCCCACCTTCATCCTATCACTACACTCTCTGATAAAGAGTCCCTCCCAGTCTTTGCTATAGCCCACTTTAAGTCATAAAAGGCTGCTAGAAGGCATTCCTGGAGTCTTCTCTTCTTCAGCCTGAACAAAAACCCAACTCTCTCAGCCTGTCCTTACAGGAGAGGTGCTCCAGCCTTCTGATCATGCTTGCAGCCCTCTTCTGGACTTGCTCAAAAAGGTCCATATCCTTCTTATGTTGGGGACCTGAGAACCAAACGTATGGAGGTCGCACAAGAGTCGAGTAAAGGGGGAAAATCACCTCTGTCTACCTGATGGCCGTCCTTCTTTTGATGCAGTCCAGGATGTGACTGGGTTTCTAGGCTGCAAGCACATTTTGCTAGTCATGTCCAGTTTTAAATCCACCAGTCACCCCAAGTCCTTCTCCACAGAACATCTCTCAGTCCACTCATCAGCCAGCCTGTATCCCTGTTTGGATTGCCCCATGTGCAGGATCTTGCAGCTGGGCTTGTTGAACTTCATGAGGTTCACACAAGGCTGCCTCTTGACCATGTCAACGTTCCTCTGAATGGCATCCCTTCCCTCCATTGTATTGACTGCACCACACATCTTGGTGTCATGGGCAAACTTACTGAGGGCACACTCAATCCTACTGTCCATGTCACCAACAAAGATGTTAAATAATCTTGGTCCCAATATCAGCTGATGAGGGACACTTGTCATTGGTCTTCACCCAGACACTGAGCCATTGGCTGGAACTCTTTGAGCATGACCATCCAGCCAATTCCTTATCCACCTCCTAAATCCATGTTTCTCCATTTACAGACAAAGGTGTTGTGTGGGACAGTATCAAATGCTTTGAATAAATCCAGGCAGATGATGTCAGTTGCTCTCCCTTTATCCGCCAAAGCCATGGGACTATCGTAGAAAGCCACTGGAATCTGTCAGGCAAAATTTGCCCTTCATGTTGCCATGTTAGCTATCACCCATCACCTTCTTATTGTCTGTGTACCTTAGCACATTGTCCAAGAGGATCTGCTCTGTGATCTTGCTGGATACAGAGATGAGACTGTCTGGCCTGTAGTTCCCTGGTCTTCCTTTTTAGCCTTTTTAAAACCAGGGGTTATGTTTTCCCTTTTCCATTCGCTGGGAATTTCAGTAGTCCGTTACGACTTTTCAAATGTGATGGAGGACCTAGTATTTGCTATGGGAGTGACGACAATTATAGCAGTAATCACTAAAATACGTATGTTTTTATTTGTGTTTGTTTGGTTGGTTTTTCGTTTCACTTTGAGTGGCTGTTGATGAGTTTAAAACTGAGTAGATATCAGCCATACTGCATTTTTACATTTCTCAGATTTAAAGGCTAGTCAAAAGCAAGTAGACTCAATTTGTTACGGAGTAGGTTGATTCCAATTTGCCTGGAATGCCATTGCATTAAAAAGCAAAATGGCACATTTTCTGTCTGAAACAAGGGAAAATCATGTCTGGGCCTTTTCCATTGTTTGTGTTGAAATGTGTATGATTTAATCTATCACAGCCCTTACCAAGAAGAAATAACTACAGGCTTCTCTGCCTCACCTCAAATAGTATACTTCTGCAATTCTAACAGATAACCATATTTGATGCGCTGTCAGAAGATCAGCCGGACATTGATTTGGCAATTCTGACTGCACTCTTGAAAGGTACCTGTCTAAAAATACATGTTTTTCAAAGCAAAGGAGTAACATCAATGTGTGAAAACTTCTAGGTCCTGTACTTGTTTCCTAGGTACAAATATGTCTGCTTCAGATCAGCTAGATTTGGCATTGGCCTGGAACCAGATAGATGTTGCCAAGAAGCACATACTGGTTTATGGACAGCACTGGAAGGTACTATTATCTTTTATTTTTCATAGCAGCTTTACACTTTATTATGATGACAACTTTTCCATTATTTGATGCTCAGAGTCCATCTTCTGGAGTAATCATTTTTTATTTGGTGAGGTGTTTTTCTTAAGTTGCAAACTGTTCAACTGCAGAGTGCATCAGATGAAAAATCAAACACATTTGTTTTCCCAGAGACAAGGTGATTCCTGTAGTTTCACTGCTAGCTCTTCCAAATAGTTTCAGTGGTCCTTCTGGATATGTGTTCGTCAAGCCAGTGTTGACAGTCATTGGTGGTCAAGGATATTTCATTGTAGCCCGGAGTACTCTACTCCAAAGGAGTAAACTCCAAAGAAATGTTACCTCTGTTTTCCTAGCCCTAGACAGAAATACAGAAATCACAGCCCTTTATGGTGTTACCAGGTAAAAAAAAAAGGCTAGAATTAATTGTGGTAACATGGACCCAAGACAGTATTTCATATATTGTTTCTTATGAATAGCTGAAATCAAGGCAAGCCATGATTTAGTCCTACATTAACTTTTATGCACATGGAAGGACACACAGACCTATAAAAAGCACAGACCTGTGCTTTTCAAGTTTTCAGATGTAATCCAGTATTTAAGTATAACCCTCCTGAAGTGAATTTTTATGTACATAACATACTTTTTATAGATGAAGATGATAAATATAAAATGGTATGTACCTCAACACATACTGTTCCCATTTGTTGTAAGAGTAAATATTTTCTTCAAGAAATTATATCTGATGCTCCCAGAAGTACTTTAGAAGGTTTCCATTCCAAGAATTACAAGGCTGATCTTTCCAGTCCTGATTGCCTTTTCTTCTTTACAATGGAAATTTTAGAAAATGGGCAGTGGGTATACTTTTTTTGCAGTGATCATAGCTGGTGGTTTGACACAACAACAGAACTGAATTTATTGATCACCAGTGCATGTTTTCCTGTGGTGTATAAGGCTGAATACATGGAGGACAATGCCTGAGATGCCTACAATTGGGCAGCCATGAATTATGGGATTTTTTTGTTGCTGTTGTTACCTTTTTGGGCTCAGTTCACTATCTGTGAAGTTGAGATCATAGAATCGTAGAATAGTTAGGGTTGGAAAGGACCTTAAGATCATCTAGTTCCAGCCCCCCTGCCATGGGCAGGGACACCTCCCACTAAGCCATGCCATCCAAGGCTACGTCCAACTCCACCTTGAACGCCGCCAGGGATGAAGCATTCACAACTTCCCTGGGCAACCCATTCCAGGGCCACACCACCCTTACAGGAAAGAATTTCTTCCTCATATCAAATCTAAACTTCCCCTGTTTAAGTTTGAGCCCATTACCCCTTGTCCTCTCACTACAGTCCCTAATGAAGAGTCCCTCCCCAGCATCCCTATAGGCCCCCTTCAGGTATTGGAAGGCTGCTATGAGGTCTCCACGCAGCCTTCTCTTCTGCAGGCTGAACGGCCCCAACTTTCTCAGCCTATCTTCATATGGGAGGTGCTCCAGTCCCCTGATCGTCCTCGTGGCCCTCCTCTGGACTTGTTCCAACAGTTCCATGTCCTTTTCATGTTGAGGATACCAGAACTGCACACAATACTCCAAGTGAGGTCTCAGAGAGCAGAGTAGAGGGGCAGGAGCACCTCACTCGACCTGCTGGTCACGCTCCTTTTGATGCAGCCCAGGATACGGTTGGCTTTCTGGGCTGTGAGCGCACACTGCCGGCTCACGTTAATTTTCTCATTGACCAACACCCCCAAGTCCTTCTGCGCAGGGCTGCTCTGAATCTCTTCCCTGCCCAACCTGTAGCTGTGCCTGGCATTGCTCCAACCCAGGTGTAGGACCTTGCACTTGTCATGGTTAAACTTCATCAGGTTGGCATCAGCCCACCTCACAAGTGCATCTAGGTCCCTCTGGGTGTCATTCCTTCCCTCCAATGTATCAACGGAACCACACATCTTGGTGTCGTCGGCAAAGATGATCATGTTATGTTCTTGCACAAAATCTGGTAAAAATGAATGGTTTCTGGTGCCCACTGAAAGGTAAGGAAGGAAATTGCTGATTTCATTTTCAGGATTTGAAAACTGTGTGAATAATAAGGGATGTACCAAACCTGGAACAATAAAGTTAGAACAAAATGTTGAATAGCTTCCTGCTAAGGGAATAGAATAGTTTTATTCTGTGAATAGAATAAAACTAAGCCCTTTGGCGAAAAATATGCAACTGAGCAATGAATTCCATTATTCATGGTGATGAATTATCTGATAACTTTTGAGTGGTCAACTGCATAACCTTAACAGCATTTCTGTCCAGCAGGATGTTTGTTCTTATGGAATGTGGAAAAGATTTGTCTATACACAATGTGTGCATATATTTGCCTTTATGATTTTTTTTACAATACCCTGTTGTGTTTTGATCCTTTGAAGAAAACTTATTTTTCATAATGTCTTCTGTCATTGTTTTATAGCATGTACATTTTTTTATGTAATACGCTAATAGAATCATAGAATCGTTTAGGTTGGAAAATACCTTTGACCTTTTAAGATCGTTGCATCCGACTGTAAACTTAACACTGCCAAGTCCGCCACTAAACCATGTCCGTGAGTGCCACATCTACTCATCTTTTATATACATCCAGGAATGGTGATTCAAATAATTTCTTGGGCAGCAAGTTCCAATGCTTGACAAACTTTCTGGGGAAAAAAAATTTCCTAATATCCAATCTGATATTGGATCAGTCCCTTTGAGCAACTTGAGGCCACTTCCTCTTGTCCTGTCACTTGTTACTTGGGAGAAGAGACTGAAACCCACCTTGCTACAACCTCCTTTTGGGTGTATTTTGTAGATTCCTTTTCTCCAGGCTAAACAACCTTAATTCCCCTAGCCACTCTTCATTAAGATTTGTTCTCTAGACCCTTCACCAGCTTCATTGGTCTCCTTCGGTTGAGCTACGTCACCTATATGTCGTTGTTGTAGCACAGAGTCCAAAACTGAACACAGTATTGGAGGTGTGGTCTCACCAGTACATAGTACAAAGGGACAGTAACTTCCCTGGTCGTGATGGCCATCCTGTTTGAGGTACAGACCAGGATGCCATTGGTCTTCTTGGCTGCCTGGGCACAAGCTGGCTCATGTTCAGCTGTGTCAATCAGCAGCTCCAGGTCCTTTTCCACTGAGCAGCTTTTCAGCCACTCTTCCCCAGGCCTGTAGTGTTGCATGGGGTTGTTGTGACCCAAGTGCAGGACTTGGCACTTTGCCTTGTTGAACCTCATACAATTGGCCTTGGTCCACTGGTCCAACCTTTCCAGATTCCTCTGCAGAGCCTTCCTTCCCTCAAGCAGATCAAGGCTCCCACCCAACATGGTGTCATCCGCAACTTTACTAGGGTGCATTTGATTCCTTTGTCCCGATCTTTGATCAAGATATTAAACAGAACTGGCCTCAATAGTGAACCCTGGGGAACACCGGTTTTGAGCATATGCCAACTGGATTTAACTCCATTCACCACAACTCTTTGAGCTGGACCACCCAGCCAGCTTTTTGCACAGTGAAGAGTATGCCTGTCCCAAGCCAGGAGCAGCCGCTTTCTCCAGGAGAATGGTGTGGGAAATAGTGTTAAAGACTCTACCAGGTAAAGAGATCTTAAACAGAGAGTGTTAAATTTTGGTGGCTCTATTTTAATTTGATACCTTCTGTTCCTTGGTGGAGGCCAGGGGAAACCTTACCACTCTCTACAAATACCTGAAACTAGTTTGTAGTGAGGTGGGTATTGGTCTCTTCTCCCGGATGATAGGACAAGAGGAAATGGCCTCAAGCTGTACCAGAAGAGGTTCAGATTGATATTGGGAACACTTTCTTCACTGAAAGGGTGATCAAGCATTAGAACAGGCTGCCCTGGGAAGTGGTTGAGTTGCCATTCCTGAAGATATTTAAAAGACGTGTAGATGAAGATAGGCTGAGAAAATTGGGGCTGTTCAGCCTGGAGAAGAGACGGCTGCGTGGAGACCTCATAGCAGCCTTCCAATACCTGAAGGGGGCCTATAGGGATGCTGGGGAGGGACTCTTCATTAGGGACTGTGGTGAGAGGACAAGGGGTAATGGGTTTAAACTTAAACAGGGGAGGTTTAGATTGGATCTGAGGAAGAAATTCTTTACTGTGAGGGTGGTGGGGCCCTGGAATGGGTTGCCCAGGGAAGTTGTGAATGCTTCATCCCTGGCGGCGTTCAAGGTGGGGTTGGACATAGCCTTGGATGGCATGGTTTAGTGGGAGGTGTCCCTGCCCATGGCGGGGGGGTTGGAACTCGATGATCTTGAGGTCCTTTCCAACCCTTAGTATTCTATGATTCTATGATTCTATGTGGCACTTGTGTATTGAAAATAATAAATAATAGTTTCCTAGTCCCAAGGTCTTTAAGACAGTAGATTTTAGAGAAGTATTGCATAGTTGCTGTCTTCCCACTTCTCCTGCCTTTTCCAAGGTGATTATCTGTTCAGTATTAAGTTTTTCCATATTTCTGACAGCTTTCTTTGTTCTTCTGTGTGCTTTTTTAAGGTCTTAAAGAAATATTTTGGGATAGGCAAACCAGCACTGTACTCAGTATTCTAGACAAAGGGTTCTTCACAGAGATATTTAGTGAAATGCTAATATTTTATAGACTATTCTGTATTCATCTAAGTATAGATCCTAACAGTCTGTGTGACTTTTTTACTTGTTTCCAATGTACATTCAACTTGTATTTATGCTTTTGAAAGATACTGTCAATATACACTGCTTATGTGTACTATGTATACTATATATACTTATATGTGCTATATATACTATATATACAATAGTGTATATATTATATAGTACATATATTTATATGTACTATATAATATATATACTTATGCTTTTGGAAGATACTGTCAGATGCACTGAAATTTTTTCTGAGTTATTTCAAGGCTGACATGCAGGTAGCATTGTTTCCCAAATACATGTTATTTCACGTTTACCAATCTTGAATACCACCTGCTTTTTTGGCTGGTTAGCCCCATATTATGAGAGTTTTCTGCACTTCAAAATCTGTTTTATTACGATGAGTATTTTTGCATCATCCGCAAATACTGTCAAATCATTAGCCAATATGTGTGATTTTCCTGGTGTCTCACCAATATTAATAATCTCCTTCCCTATAATTTTGTTATTAAACAGTTGAGGGACCTTTGCCTTATGACAGCTTAATGTGCTTGGAAGTCTGTCAAGAAAACCGTAGTCGAAAGCTTTTGTCAGATGCAAACTTACTGTATCAGTTGGACAGCCTTATCCTCATTTTCCCTGGCAAAATTGTGGTAGAGTTCTGATTTCATTCTACGAAGTAATGGCCTTGCTTTCTCTTACTCTACTGTAAGGCTGAGGTTCTTAATGACTTCTTTACCTCAGTCTTCACCGGCAAATGCTCTGACCACACCACCCAAGTCTTGGAAGGCAGACGAAGGGACTGTGAGAATGAAGACCCTGGGCCCACTGTAGGAGAGGATCTGGTTCGAGACCACCTTAGGAACCTGAATGTATACAAGTCCATGGGACCAGATGAAATCCATCCGTGGGTCCTGAAGGAGCTGGCAAATGAAATTGCTAAGCCACTGTCCATCATATTTGAAAAATCGTGGCAGTCAGGTGAAGTTCCCGACAACTGGAAAAAGGGAAATATAACCCCATTTTTAAGAAGGGGAAAATGGATGAGTCGGGGAATTACAGACCAGTCAGTCTCACCTCTGTGCCTGGCAAAATCTTGGAGCGGATTCTTCTTGAAGGCATGCTAAGGCACATGAAAACCAACAAGGTGGTTGGTGTCAGCCAGCATGGCTTCACTAAGGGGAAATCCTGCCTGACCAATCTGGTGGCTCCTATGAAGAGGCTGCGGAACTGATGGACAGGTATAGAGCAGTTGATGTCATCTACCTGAACTTGTGTAAAGCCTTTGACACTGTCTCACATGACATCCTTGTCTCTAAGTTGGAGAGACATCAATTTGATAGGTGGACCACTCGGTGGATAAAGAACTGTCTGGATGGCTGCACGCAAACAGGTGTACTCAATGGCTGAATGTCCAGCTGGAGACCAGTAACAAGTGGTGTTCCTCAGGGATCGGTGTTGGGACCGGTCTTGTTCAACATCTTTGCTGGTGACATGGACAGTGGGCTTGAGTGCGCCCTCAGCAAGTTTGCCGATGACACCAAGCTGTGTGGTTCGGTTGATAACATTGGAGGGAAAGAATGCCATCCAGAGGGACCTTGATCTGTACCAGTATCTGAGGGGGACCTATAGGGATGCTGGGGAGGGACTCTTCATTAGGGACTGTAGTGAGAGGACAAGGGGTAACGGGTTCAAACTTAAACAGGGGAAGTTTAGATTTGATATGAGGAAGAAATTCTTTCCTGTAAGGGTGGTGAGGCCCTGGAATGGGTTGCCCAGGGAAGTTGTGAATGCTTCATCCCTGGCGGCGTTCAAGATGGGGTTGGGCATAGCCTTGGATGGCATGGTTTAGTGGGAGGTATCCCTGCCCGTGGCAGGGGCGTTGGAACTAGGTGATCTTAAGGTCCTTTCCAACCCTAACTATTCTATGAATCTGTGATTCTATGGTTTACCCATGTTGCTGTTATTGCTGTTCTATATTATAGTTTTATTATATTTGTCCAAGGTTCTAATTGTATTGATATGCCGTGCTTCAACAGCTTGTACACTCCTTTCTCCTTTTTACAATTGGTGTGTTTTCTACCATCTTCCATTCTGCTGTTAGAAGGGCAGATTTCAGGTATACTTGAGTTCTCTAGGAACTCTTAGGTGAATACCACCCGGTTTTGACAATTTGCTACCACTTTATGGATGGCTTCTGTTATCTTTTCTACTACACTTCAGTTTGACAGAGTTCCTCAGATTTGTCTGCCATAAAGAACAGCTTTCATGTAGGGCCATTCCTAACATGTTCTGTAGTGAGTAGTGAGGTAATGAATTAATTAATAATTTCTGCAATACTCTTTTCTCCTTGCATGTTTCTTTTATACCTTGATCATCCTCTGGCCTTACAGATTCACTGGCAATCCCCATACTCCCAAGCTCCTGTGCTTCTGATAAGTTTGAAAAAGATATATGTACCTGTTCACATCTATTTCAGTGCAATAGTTCAGCACCATTTTGAGTGAAAAGGCATTGTCAAGTAATGAATATGTTCTCTTCTTCAAGTAACATGTAAAGAGCTCGTAATAAACAGGTTTTGTATCACTTGCTGCTTCTCCAAGCAAAAATTAGAATGTTACATATTCCTGAAAGTTTTTCTTTTCACTAAACAGGAGAAAAGGTCTTAATAACAGTGTTTTCTTCATGCATTGTAAAGAAGAGGAAAAAAAAAAAAAAAAAGGAAGAGCGCAGTTTTAAAATTTGCTTTTGGCTTAGTTGCCTTCTTAAAAAGAGGAGCACCCATCTGACTGAGAGGATCTGCCAGACCTGCAATTGTCAGGGTCTGCAGTTTGTGTTGGTTATTTTGGTTTTGTGTTTAGATTTTGAGTTAAATATTTAAGCACCATTTTTCTGGGTGTTGTTCATGCAGTATTAGTATTTTTCTGTCTAAGTGTTTTAAGGAAACATGTACATTTATTTACATTTTGTGCGCATTTCTTTTTAGAACTCTGGTCCTAAATGTTCAAAAGGTAAAGATTGTAAGCAGCTGTAGCCATGTTTCTGCGTAAATGTCAGCTCAGCCTCAAATGGACTTTATAACAAATAATGTCACCCTAGTAGTTACCAGATGGCTGTTTAAACCTCTTTAAACACATTACCAGTGCAAGGAATGACTGCTGGAGGAAATTTAATACAAGAGTGGTCACTGTGAATATTTCTGGAAGGAACACTGATAATTCAGGAGCAGTGCACCAGTTTTCACATGTGACAATTCTGTAACATTTATTGGTCATTTTTTAACATTATTTCCACCAAATATAAATATACGTGTGGAATGGACTTCCTTCAGGTGCCAGGTTAGCACTAGCACCAGCTCCATACCTGCCTCATTTGTATGCCAGCATCACAGAATCACAGAATCACAGAATAGTAAGGGCTGGAAAGGACCTCAAGATCATCGAGTTCCAACCCCCCCGCCATGGGCAGGGACACCTCCCACTAAACCATGCCATCCAAGGCTATGTCCAACCCCACCTTGAACGCCGCCAGGGATGAAGCATTCACAACTTCCCTGGGCAACCCATTCCAGGGCCCCACCACCCTCACAGTAAAGAATTTCTTCCTCATATCAAATCTAAACCTCCCCTGTTTAAGTTTAAACCCATTACCCCTTGTCCTCTCACCACAGTCCCTAATGAAGAGTCCCTCCCCAGCATCCCTATAGGCCCCCTTCAGGTATTGGAAGGCTGCTATGAGGTCTCCACGCAGCCTTCCTCATTCTGCTCACCCCACTGCATTTTCCGTGCATATGTATTCTGTAAAAATTTGTTCTGTGGATTTATATGAACCTCCTATGTCCAATTCCTTTGCTATTTTGCATGTAGAAATCCTGCTGAGCTCTGTGGAAGTGCCACGCTTTCACCATTTGGACACTGTTGTAGGTAGAACTCTGCTTTATACTGTCTTTGAGAGCGTTTATCCTAATGCAGATTCTCTCTCAGATTTGAAAAGAAGTCTGCTTTAAAGAACTTCAAGTTCTACAGAGAGATCTTGAAGTACAGCACCTTGAAATGGCTTTTATCATGTATCAAAAAAGAAAAGCTTCCCTCCGCCTCCTGCATTATTATACATTAGCTTCTGAAGTGAATTAAAGAGTAGGGAATGTGTTATCAGAGTCTGGTTGTAAGGTTAGATTTGTAGAAGTCTCTACAGACATTGGGTTTATGGAGACTCAGTTTTACTCCCACTCTCTGTTGGATTTTTTACATAGATGATTCCTACAGCATGTTTTTCTTTTGTACTGTGCACTTTAAATGTATGTAAAGACAAATCAGGCTGTTCAGGAATGTTTTATTCATTTCCAAAAGAAGATAAGAATTTTCTAAGCTTCTTCATCTCCATCCTTGTGGAGGTTGGTGCCTTGGAACAGGCAATGCTGGATGCTTTAGTGATGGACCGTGTGGATTTTGTGAAGTTGTTAATAGAGCATGGAGTGAACATGCACCGTTTTCTTACCATATCTCGTTTGGAGGAACTCTACAATACAGTGAGTATTTGAAAACCATGTGCAACTTTAGATAAGAATGCCTAGAAAGAATGCTGTTTTGCTTGAGAGACTTGATAATTAGGCCACATTTTTAAGAAAAAGAATAAATAATAGGTTTCAAACATTTCTTATTATAATGTTGGATTTTTGGATGTCACAGCTTCTTATTTTAAACTCTTTGACATGAACCAGACTGAGTACTCACCTGAGGCTCCTGGGAAATATGATTTTAATCTGGTGTGTTATACATGCTTATCTTGCTGAAAATGATTTGTTGTTTAAGCAAAGTGATACCAACTTCTCTGTAGAATATGTCAAGATTTGAGATAGTAGAGGTGTTGCAGATGAGTGTTGAAAAGTTTTGAAGAGGTTTGTGGGAAGAGTTTGAATCACAGGAACTTATTCTGAAGATCTTCTAGCTGCTTTATTTTACTGTATTGATTTTCTAATGTCCAATGATGTTTGTTTACTGTCTTTTCACACCACAGAAGCAAGGACCATCAAATCTACTTTTGCATCACCTAGTTCGAGATGTGAAACAGGTAATAGACATAGGAAAGTCTGGGGAGCAAAAATGATAGCTTAGAATGTCAGTGTCCATGGGCACAGTACTAAGTAATACAAGGTAATTTTTGTACAACTGATGGGTTTGTTACTACACTTCTATATCTACTAAATGGTTTTATTTTCATCCCACTGATCCCCCTAAGCAATTAACTAGCATACTACTACTGAATGCTCCAAAGGGTCCTTTCTATACCTTAATTTGAAAGCCAGGCAGTTTGTGTAGATCGGGTTCTCTTTCTAAAGTTACTAAAGTGACATTATGAATTGATTGTACAAGACACGTAGTGAATTAATGCAGTAGTTATGCTCATGCCTTTAAGCTTTTCTTTTTCCCCCCAAAGCTAAAAAAGTATTTCCGTGTTGAGCAGTAACAAAAAGATACTGTGACAAAATACAGTATTATTTTAATGTGCTGCATTGCCTAGAACAGAAGGTGGCAGTGGATGACTGCCACATGGAGAGCTGCCTCCATTAGTAATTTAGTAGCAGCTTTGTTATTTAGCTACATAGTTAATTTTTTTGTTTCTGTTATCTACTTCACCTAGCAGCGCTGATTAGGAAGGGATGAGCTGTTCTTTTTCCATCCTGTCTCCACTGCAGATGTCTAAATCCAAAACTAGATTAATTGGCTAATTCTTCCCTGGGTATAAACGTTAAGGTAAAACACAGTTATAAATCTGACTGTTGACAGACTGTGGTTTCAAGTAGTGGGATTTCTAGTACTACTTTTCTTATTGTGGGTGACTCTCATGTCAGCCTCGTTGATGGCTTGGTAGATAGGTGTAGGGTATTCTGGTCTCCATAGTAAGCTATTTTCTGTATTTTCTTGTGCCAATGAGCATATCTGAGGTCTTATGTGATAGATCTGGAAGATGTCAGTGTTGAAAATGCATTGAACTTTTCCAGGCTGAGAAATATGTCTTTCTCACTGATACTGAAGTGATTTACTCCTTGATATGACCCTTCTAAACCCCATGGCCTGGTTACATCTCAGAACACTATAGGAAAACTCAGGTTGTGATCTGAAAAGGGAAGCTTTTGGCACTTGAATTGTAATAGTGGAATTTACATAGAAAATGGGTGCACAATTTCAAAACTTATTTTGCTGTTGTGTAAGCTAAACTCACTTGGGACCTGCAAACAGGCTGAAAAGCCTTTTTCACCTGGGCTACTGGAAGTATGAGGAAGTGTTCTGTGGATGGGTTGTGCACTTGCAGTCTTATCAAGTATGGTAACACAGTAGCCAGGACAGTCAGCAAAGTGATGTGATGGTGGATTTCAGAATATTTCCTCCATTAGTGTCAGCAGCTTTGCTGCTGCTACATTTGAATGGAGATAAATGGCGGTTTGCCCTGATAGCATAAAAAAAAAAAAAAAGCTTCTTAATGAAGAGAAATATCTACAAGTATAGGTAGTCAGAAATACTTCCCTAATTCTCAATGACAGAGCTGACAAGCTCTGTCCTGTGAGATTTGCTTTTGCCCCAGTGTGCTCTGTCTGTTGGTGCCTTCTGTTCCCAGGGCTGGGTGGTCTTAGCTGGCTGTACTGAGGCTTGCTACTAATCTACTGAAAAAAACCTCAGTCTATTGAAGAAAACGACTTTTCACAGTCTGAAAGACGTGCACTCTCAGGAATACGTATTGCCTCTGATTGCATCTATGTACAGGCACATTTTTCACTTCCAAGAGTTGTGGTTTAAGGTTTTACCAATGATCTTTAAAATCTGCATGGAAGATAATCTGTTTTTCAGAGAATTTGTTACAAACCTTGTATCTTGGAAGAACAGTGGAGGTAAACTAATAAATGGTGCTTTAAACAGAAGCAAGAGACTCAGAAGCTATAACTAATACACATGCAGCTGCTGTCCTAGTTGTCCTGACAGTCTTGAGCCTCTACAAGAGATTACCAGTCTCTGAGAGTTACTCTACAACATCAAATGCATGCTTCAGCCACTTCTTCATTTTTAATTATGGAACTAGTTCAGTGAGCAAATTATACCATGATAGTTTTCTCTTGTTATAAGAAGAAGATTTTTATCAGTCTCTCTAGCTGTTGGTACTTAACCTGAAGAACGATTACCTGTTGAATGCAACACTGCAGTATATATCCCTATCCTATGTGGGTGCAGTGGGCTATAGATGTCACACTTTTCAGGCTGAAAATGTGGACATGCCTGTGTTCTCCCTCCTAGGGGAGTTTCATATGCCTAATGAATGTGTACACTTCCCTGACAGAGGCAGAAGCTCTCAGCTGCATCTTTTTCCAGACTCCCTTCATAGTAAAAGGTCTTTGACATGGTTAAATGATGCACGTAATAGCATCATGACATGCGTGTGACATTTGGTGTTTCAGAATACTCTTTCTTTGGATTACAAGATATCACTGATTGATATTGGGTTGGTGATAGAATACCTCCTTGGTGGAGCTTACCGGAGCAGCTACACAAGGAAGCATTTCCGAATTCTCTACAATGACCTCTACAGAAAACACAAGGTAAATTCTGTGAAACAGCTACCAGTGTTCACCAAGAAAAGTCAAAATGTCATACCTGAAGCTAGCTCAGGTTGTCATTATGGTTCATGTCTTCAGATGATGCTTGTCTGTCTCATTAATCTCTTTACCAGCTGTGGAGAGGTTGCAAATAAAACAGGCAGTCACTCCCTAAAGTACTCCCTGCCCCCCAAGACCACCGGGGATTGTTAAATTAACTATTAGGTCAGTAAATTTACCTTTGTGACTGGTAGCCAGGTTGTGTTCTTGGTCTGTCATCCATCAATAAATATCAGCAAGGCTGAATCAACCACCATTTTCCCTTTAACAAAGCAGTTGCATGTTTCTGGTCTTGAAGCTTGAATCATGTCACAGAAATAGTGAATTCAACAGGCATTGAGCTAGACTTAGAGCATGCCAGCATGGCATACTGAACAGCAACATGAAGAAGCCTGACCCTACTTTTAAGCTGTGAGCTTTGTTTGCCTGACAGGGGTTTGTCCATGATACACTGGTCATCACAGGGGAAGCCTCATGCTGAGTGTACCAGGCTGCATCCATGATGCAGTGGCTTTCTGCAGGCAGATGGATTGTGCTTGGACATGCATGCCATTCTTTACCTTCTAGATGCTTAAGTGTTTCACATTAAGGCATAGCATTGTCCCATGCCTGCATATCAGTAGCGTCACCTCTACAAACAAAAAAACTGCCTCAGAACAACAATGTGCAAACATACTAGATCTTTACTTTTCCCCATCAACTTTTCAAAACCAGTAACTTGAAAACAGCTTAAAGTTCTCAATAAATTAGCTGAGTAACATTGCCAACATCACGGAGGGAGCTGATTTACTGCATAAGAATTCTCTTCAGTTGTCAGAGCAGAATTGGGCTTTGATTGAAGTATTTTCATATGTTGAAAAACAAACAACAAAACCCTCTTATCCCCATGTACTGCTTTCATGACTAATAGGACAACTTCAGGGGGATCTGAGAAAATAAGAAGAAATAATGAAACTGTTCCTTTAAGTGAATAGAAACATAGAGACAGAGCTTTCTGTGTGTCACTGGCTTAATGCAATGCTTAAGAAGAGATATTCGAAAAGTTGTAAAGTTCTTCACTGTATCCTTATGAAGTAAGACCTTAACAGGTATGGGTTAAGGTCATATAACGTCATTATATAACTAGGAACTGCGGGGAAGAGTATTAGTGATTTAGCTCTTAAAATCCTTCCCTCTGAGTCAACACTGAACACAATGCCCAGGGATGGTAGACATGCTGTTCTTCAGAGGAAATGGTCGGCAAAAAGTTCAGAGAACTTCTGTCTTTAGAGGACTTCTGGCACTTTTTATGGTAGGCACTTCGAAGACCTTCCAGGTTGGATGATTCCAATCTGGTACAAGCCCTGTTGTTGTAATTGGTAGATGGTATTGGGGAAATCAGTATTTTGAATTCAGAGATTCAGAAAAATATATATTTTTAAAATTAGATATGAAACAGAGTAATTCTATCTCGATGGTGTAATCTGCAGTGGTAGTTACAGCACTTGCTGACTCACTAGTCTTTGAATAACATCAGTTCCTACAGACACCATTGCAGTTAGAGATAAGTGCAGGCAAACTTAATCTCTAATTTGCATTTCTTTCCTTGTGTTTTATGGTATGCCTTTGGATCTAGAGAGTGCTTTCCAGCTTTTCCCAGAGCATGTCTCATTCTCTTCAGAGTAATCAGTCGGGTAGCAGAATGGGATCTGCTGAAAGTACTTTGCATTCTCAGTTCTTCAGAACAGCACAGCCTTACAAATACAAGGTAATATCGCTTATTCTAGACTTTGCTTATTATGTGTTAGGATGCTAATAATTTTATTGAGGGATCTTAGACATATGCTGGTCAGGCTGTTAGTTATCATAATTCTGCTTAAATTTCAGTGGAAGCAATGATTTTCTGTTCACTGTTCATGAAGTGCGTCTTGCAAATTTATTGTGGATGTCAAGCTCAGATGCTCCTTGTGATTCTGTTTAACTTCCTTCCATTTGTTTCTAAGGGCTTTTGTTCACTGAAATGTAGTATTACCATATTTCTGAACATCAAGCATGTGTGAAAACTCTTCTTATTTGAAAGCAATGGTAGGAATTCTCTGACTTTCCTGATGTTTTCTCATGGTTGCTTATTAAAGTGTTACAGTAAGCTTGCTGCACCAGGGAAGGTTTAGATTGGATATTAGGAAAAATTTCTTCACAGAAAGTGTGATCAGGCTTCCCAGGGGAGTGGTGGAATCGCTGTACCTGGAAGCATTCAGAAACCCTGTAGATGAGGCCCTCAGTGACATGGTTTAGTGATGGTCTTGGCAGTGCTGAGATAATTGGTTGGACTTGATGATCTTAAAGGTCTCTTCCAACCTAGCTGATTCTATGATTCTATATCTAGAAAATCATGACAGAGTATTTTCTTTCGGAGAAATGGTGATTAAAAAAGCAAAGATGGCCACATAAAAATATCTGACAGACAAAACAAAGTAGAATGAATTAAAATGGCTGCATTGGAATTAGTGTGAGCCAAATGAACCTGTTGTAGCACTGAGGTATCTCACTTTTATCAATAGGATTTTTTTTTGCCTTTAATGGAGAAATATTCAGACGTGAATATATAGCAAGTTTACATTGCAGATATGGAAGACAGTAAAAATCATCTTTAAGTATGACAAGTTATAGAATCATAGAATGGTTGGGGTTGAGAAGGACCTTAAGATCATCCAATTCCAACCCCCCTGCCATGAGCAGGGATGCCTCACTCTAGACCATGTCACCCAAGGCTCTGTGCAGCCTGTCCTTTAACACCGCCATGGATGGAGCATTCACAGCTTCCCTGGGCAACCCATTCCAGTGCCTCACCACCCTCACAGTAAAGAACTTCTTCTTTATACCTAACCTGAACTTCCCCTGTTCAAATTTAAACCCATTACCCCTTGTCCTGTCACTGCAGTGCCTGTTGAAGAGTCCTTCTCCAGCATCCTTGTAGTCCTCATACAGCTATGGCTGAAGGTCTGCTATGAGGTCACTACACAGCCTTCATGGTCCATTGCATATATTTCAATCTCCTGATTGCTATTTCCTCTATCATGACAAAAGTACGAGAAAAGAATGAAGTTAATCGTGGTATCATGGGGTTTGGAGACTTCCCAACACTGTGGAAAGGAAGGCTATATATAACGTGGGTACAGAGCAAGGAGTGTTTTTCCTCCACTAATCTTACCAGGTTCTTAGCATTGGTAATCTGAATGTGATCACAGCTGTGGTTTATGACTTAAACATATATAATGATCAAATGATTTTCTCCTTGTAATTCCAACTTACATACATTTTTATTTTCATGAATCTGAAGTTCAGCCATTCACTGAGATTCTCTTTTTTTGAAAAACAAATTTATAGGAAAGAACCACTGCTTTCCATAAGTATAAGAAGAAATCAAAAGACGGTATAAGCTTTGCAGAGAGCTATGAGTCATCTGGCTTTATATACCCCTATAATGACCTCCTGGTTTGGGCAGTATTAATGAAAAGGCAGAAGATGGCAATGTTCTTCTGGCAGCATGGAGAGGAAGCCATGGTCAAAGCCGTTGTGGCTTGTAAACTCTACAGGGCAATGGCACATGAAGCTAAACAAAGCAACATGGTGGATGACACTTCAGAAGAACTCAAGAAGTACTCAAAGTATGACTTCTCCCTTTGCTTCAGTTAATTATCTTCACTGCTTAGAATGGTTAGATATTTTTATAATCCACTAAGAGTTTGTAAGGTTAGTGGTACCATGGACTATTGGGTGTGAAAGAAATACTTTCAGATGCATGCTAGTCCTATTATATAATGTATCAGTCTGGTCAAGAGTTAAAGGAAAGCTATTAGCATGTTACCTAGTTGTTTATTTGAAAACTAAAATATGTGAGTAATGCATGCTTTACTGTCTGGTAAATGGTCAGGTTGAAGACTGAGATTTCCCTTGTAGCTTCCCTTCCATTTCAACTTGCTAAAAAGCCATATGGCACATATGCATTGGACTTTTCACACCTGTACCATGTGGTAATAAGCAAACTGAAATTAGTGCTTAAATTCTGCTCAGTGTAAGACCTAAAGAAAAGCATAAGCTGAAATGACTGAGTGCATAAAATATGAAATAGACCAAGAATTTTCTTAAAGTTTTTAGTTTCACTCTGTGTTTTCTGGTAGTTTTTCTTCTTAATGACTTAATTTTTTGCTCTGTAGCCATCATGCCTCAGAGTACAATAAGATGTGCTGTCTTGCTTTGTACATAGCTACAATGCTTAATTTAAACGAAAGTGTATCCTCCTTGAGGAGTCTTTCCTGCAGAGATGTTTAAAGAGTCAGTGTCAGAGACTTTTTCAGCAGCATGCGATGTTTACCCACAGTGATGATGAATCTGTTGTTGAATGAAATACACAGAACTTCATAGAATCATAGAATCATAGAATAGTAAGGGCTGGAAAGGACCTCAAGATCATCGAGTTCCAACCCCCCCGCCATGGGCAGGGACACCTCCCACTAAACCATGCCACCCAAGGCTATGTCCAACCCCACCTTGAACGCCGCCAGGGATGAAGCATTCACAACTTCCCTGGGCAACCCATTCCAGGGCCCCACCACCCTCACAGTAAAGAATTTCTTCCTCAGATCCAATCTAAACCTCCCCTGTTTAAGTTTAAACCCATTACCCCTTGTCCTCTCACCACAGTCCCTAATGAAGAGTCCCTCCCCAGCATCCCTATAGGCCCCCTTCAGGTATTGGAAGGCTGCTATGAGGTCTCCACGCAGCCTTCTCTTCTGCAGGCTGAACAGCCCCAATTTTCTCAGCCTATCTTCATACGAGAGGTGCTCCAGTCCCCTGATCATCCTCGTGGCCCTGCTCTGCACTTGTTCCAACAGTTCCATGTCCTTTTTATGTTGAGGACACCAGAACTGCACACAATGCTCCAAGTGAAGTCTCACAAGAGCAGAGTAGAGGGGCAGGATCACCTCCCTCGACCTGCTGGTCACACTCCTTTTGATGCAGCCCAGGATACGGTTGGCTTTCTGGGCTGCAAGCGCACACTGCCGGCTCATGTTCATTTTTTCATCAACCCACACCCCCAAGTCCTTCTCCGCAGGGCTGCTCTGAATCTCCGCCCCGCCCAATCTGTAGCTGTGCCTGGCATTGCTCCGACCCAGGTGGAGGACCTTGCACTTAGCATGGTTAAACTTCATCAGGTTGGCATCAGCCCACCTCACAAGCGTGTCAGGGTCCCTCTGGATGGCATTCCTTCCCTCCAATGTATCAACCGAACCACACAGCTTGGTGTCATCAGCAAACTTGCTGAGGGCGCACTCAATCCCACTGTCGTAGGGTTTGTTTTGATCACTGAATGGGATCATGAACAAAATAAATAAAACCCCATAAAACAGGATGATCCTAAATCTGTGAATAGGACTACATATTTAGGTTTACTCCTGAAATTACTTTTCAGCAGATATATTGATAAAACAATGGGGAAAATGGGAGAAGGTATACTTATTGAGATTGTTAGCTGAATTTTAATTAATGGACTTCTCAAACCAACCTATTTGCAGCAGTGATTCTGAGTGTCAATGGATCCCTGTTGTATGAACTGTTAATTCTTTTCTTCCTAGGGAATTTGGGCAACTCGCCTTAGATGTGCTGGAGAAAGCATTCAAACAAAATGAGCAGATGGCCATGAAGTTGCTGACCTATGAACTAAAAAACTGGAGCAACTCAACTTGCTTGAAACTAGCAGTGTCTGTGGGGCTGAGGCCTTTCGTGTCCCATACTTGCACACAGATGCTGCTGACAGATATGTGGATGGGACGCCTGAAGATGCGGAAGAACTCCTGGTTTAAGGTGGTGTCAATCTAGCTGTTCAGATGCTTCATACATGTCTTGTGGTTATGAGCATATCTAATTCAGCTTCAGAGAGACGTAGTTAAGCATATTTTGGAATGTGCAGAGAAAAAAAAAAGAAAAGAGAAAAAAACAGGGAGGGAAAACAATACTTGCTTATGGTTTACTTCTTTGCTAAAGTAACTGTGGGATGACATTAGGATAATATATTTTGTGAGGGTTTTTTTGCTGTTCCCATTCTGTCAGCACCTTTCAGTCACTTCCCACCTGCTCCTGCTTTGCTGGTTCTCTTGCAAAGCTGCTGATGGGAGGAATGTTCTCTGGACATAGGGACCAGTATCTAAAGTATCCCCAGGTACAATGGCACTCTTTGAAGCCACAAAACAATCAAGAGCAGCACATTAGTTTGGAGGCTGTAGGGGTTTGATGCAGAGATTCCCTAGATCAGTGGCTCCTTCCCAGGCTAGAATTTTACTAGGTTTGTGCTGACTATGGTATCAGGTCTATGGTATCAGAGCTGAATTATTTTCCTGAAACTCATGTATTTCTTTTAGGTCATTGTGAGTATTCTGCTGCCTCCCACCATCTTGATGCTGGAGTTTAAAAGCAAGGCAGAAATGTCTCATGTGCCTCAGTCTCAAGACTTCCACCAGTTCACATGGTATCATGGGGAGCAGAGCCCAGTCAGCTCTAAAGATGCCTCATCTGTGGTTAGTCTGCATTTTTGTGTCAGGAGCTGTCTGTTCACCATCATATAATCTTGAGGAGTGAGGAGAAGGTGACCAGCTGGAAGTGTCAGGAACCAGTTCTCAAGAACTGTTAAATCCCTAGCTGGGGAGACCTTGGACAAGTCATAGAATCATAGAATACTAAGGGTTGGAAAGGACCTCAAGATCATCGAGTTCCAACCCCCCCGCCATGGGCAGGGACACCTCCCACTAAACCATGCCATCCAAGGCTATGTCCAACCCCACCTTGAACGCCGCCAGGGATGAAGCATTCACAACTTCCCTGGGACATGTGGGTGCTACTGATATAGATAGCAGTAGCCCGGAGACTATAAAGAAGGACTACAGGGCTCTGGGAGAGGTGGTTAGGGGTTCTGGAGCTCAGATTGTCTTTTCGTCAATTCTCCAGGATACAGGGCAGGACCTTGAAAAGGCTAGGAGGATTGGGCAGGTTAATAAATGGTTAGAAGGGTGGTGCTATAGTCAGGGGTTTGGGTACCTTGACCATGGGACTCAATATAGTAGGCCAGGGTGTCACTTCTGTACTGGTCATAATGCGAAAATCCTTCCCAGCCTTAAAGAAGTATAATGAGATTATAATTGTCTGTCATTTACACAGGTATTTTAGAGCACAGTCTATTCAAGCTGCAGATGAATACCTATGTAAACTTGTATATCAAATAATCAAAGAATGGTTCTATATCATACAAAAAAATCACATCCATAAAATTCAATTCATATTGCCTAGTCAAGCTGTCCAAAGCAGGGAAGCAGCAGAAGTGAGGCAGTTCAGGTCCTGAACTCTCAATGCAGAATTTGCTGTCCTTTCTTTTTCTTATTCTCCACAAAACATTCCTTGAACAGAAAATTTCCAAAAGTTTTCAGCCTGAGGTAGACAGCAGGCATTGAGAATTGACATCCAAAAGGGTAAACGGTGAGGTGCTAATCAGTGAAAGCAGGATTGTCAAATGGTGAGAGGTGTCAGGTTATCTCTTTGCTCTGCTCCGCTTACCTTACAGCAGATAAGCATGGGACCTTCTCAGTTAACTTTCAATTTGTGTAAAATAAAAAGCCGATTGTTGTTGGGGGCTTTCAGAGCAGCATGGTAGGCCTGCCAATGCCACACTTGTGCTTTTTTTCTCTGATGCAGAAAAATGCTGGAAGCCATTACCTCCTCCTGTGCCTTTCTAATATAGTTCAAAAATGCTTTTTACGGGGTTAGGTAAAAGCTGTGATACAGAGGACAAGCCAGTTGTAATTTGCAGCACCCCTGTGGTTTGATAGAAGGCAACACAGCAATGTGTGTAAGCATTTTTCTGACCTGCCACAGATGGGGCTGCTTCTTTCCTGGGCTAGCAATAAGGTTAACTTATATTTTTGTCTATTACAGATCATTATTTAAGATGAAAAGCCAAGCTGTGGCTTTTTCTTAAATACTCTCATATAACATATAATAGAAAAATTGACAGACGATTTCAGTGTTCATGTACCATATAGAGTGTCATTCACACACAGTCATGAGTTGCAGTAGCCTCCTGTAACTGGAAATTGCACTCTTTCATGGGACAATTCTCTCCTTCACGTTGGAGGATCTGATGTTAACAGATTAGGATGATTCTGTTTATCACATTCTCCAGTTTAGCACTTTTCTGAGTCTAATGTGATGAAAAAAACACCAGTTTTCCCCCGATAAACCAAGGAAATGTTTTGTAGTATGGGTAACTATGTCACGTAAAAAATGGTGTACTACAGATGTCTAGTAGCAGTTTTAGCATTGATAATGGTCAAGGAATTTGGCCGGCATTAAAACTAAACTGAACAAGGCAGTTTGGTTCCCTCAGCCTTGCCCTGCTATTGACTTTTTATAGTTTCCCTGGGCCTCTCTCCTTCATCTCTGAAAACTCCTTTTAGCATGTTATGGTTTTATCAGTTGCCTACTTCTGTGTGTCTTTGGCATTTCTTAGGCTTCAGCAGCAATCAGATATTTGTACTTTCACAGTGGTGCTCAGACAAGTGTCAAATTCTGAATACAGAATCAAGTGTATTTGCCTTTCTTTTTTTTCCGTTTTATTTTACTGAAGGTATTAAAGAAGTCAACTGTATTTTTGTAGGCAGATCTTTGTAAGAGAGTACTTATTTCATCCTCATCTTCTAATTAGGTATACACTATGTCAAAAATAGCAATTAGATCTCTATTTAGAATTTCGCACTTTTCTGTGCAACTGTATACATGAGTGGAAATGTGGTGCTCATTCCCTTATTTCAAAATGTTGCACAGTTGTCAGTGGAGTACTAGCTAATGCAGTTATATCATATTGGGAGCTATTGTTTATCTGTATTTCACAGATGGGGAAAGTGAGACTTTGCTTAAAGACTGAAAGAAACATGAGTTGATTCAGGTCTGCTGACACACAGTCTGTTGCCTGTAGTCATAAAGCAAACTCTAAATAAGTATTTATAGTGGAAAAGTGTGCATGTTGATTATTGCAGATGAAATGGTTGTAACCAGACAAAATCAAGTTACAGTGATGGTTTGTATATTCAGAACAAAGCTTAAGCATCTGTGCCTGTCTTCTCTTTAACATGACACAACCTTTGCAATCATAGACCATGATTTAAAATACTGTTTCCTTTTAAAGAAGGATTTTGATGTGGAGAAGGTTGCTCAGAAGTCTGATGAAAGCCAAATAAATGGTGGACAAGGAGACCTGCCTGGCACTAGAAAAATCTATGAGTTCTACAACGCACCAATTGTCAAGTTCTGGTTTCACACGGTTGGTCATCATGCTGGAACTTGGAATGCCAAAACTCTCATTTGGTCTTTCAAATACCGCTTAATGTGACTTTTACTTTGCCTAGCATGGATTTTCAGCCACTTAGTGGTGGGGTTGGATGGGAAGACACTTGAATACTTGTGCCAAAATCATGCAGCTGCATTAAAAACACAACCAAAAAAAAAAAAAAAAAAAAAAAAAAGAACTAAATTTAAACAGAGCACAGCTTTTTACAGTGGTTAATTGCACATGTAGAGATAGATTTGAAGCTGGCCTTAAATACCTTAAGTATCTCGCCGACACTCATTTCCTTTTCTTTAGGAGCTGTTTCTGAAGGAGTGAATATTATTCCGTAGGAGACCATTTGCTATAGAGAAATATGCATTTATTAAATCAAATTTAGTAATTAACCCTGGGTCAGTAGATTTTAGGATGTTTAAGGTTAGGCTGTCTGTTGGGTCAGACACTATGTACATAAACTGTTACTTCTTTAACAGGGTGTGGCTAATTGCTTTATAACCTGTTAATCTATTATCTCAGATACATTTATAGCATGTTCTGGTACCTTTAAAATATGTGCTGATATTGTTCTTCCTGTGTTTTGGAAGGCACTGGTTAACCAGCGGTGATGCAAGTAGAATGATTACTTGCTCCTATAGAAGGTTAGGATAAAAGCATAACACTGCCTTTACATTCAAGTAGTGCGTGCAGATAAAAGAGTGTGTCTCATACATGTATTTGGAGCCTAGGTGAACATATGCTGCAATAGTCCAACTTCTGCTCCCATTTTTCAGCACTAAAGCACCAATTTCTAAGTGATGTTTAAAGATATTCCCTTAAAAATATTTTGGAAAACTGGATGAAAGATCTTGGGCTCAAAAATGTGACAATGACCCACTAGTTTGAATACATGTAGTCAGGCTAATTGCCTGTTAGTACATTTGCAGAAATTTGTTGGAGATTTTTGCGCTCATGGATTGTATATGGTGTGTTTTGTAGATGGCGTACATGGTTTTTCTCATGCTGTTCACTTACACTGTATTGGTGAAGATGGAGCCAAGACCAAGTGTGCAAGAGTGGCTTGTTATCATTTATATTTTCAGCACTGGTATTGAAAAAGTCAGGGAGGTAAGCTTTTTTGTTCACAATTCTCACCCATAGAGAATATATTGTAAACCAGAGAATAAAAATAAACTGAAGAATGCCAAATCCTCCATTCTTTTTTGTAGAGAATTTAGCAGAGGAAAGAATTTATGTCTGAGAAGTCTTCTACTAGAAGACCAGTACTTAGGTTTTGAAAATGCATCTTAAAATCTGTCCTTAAATCTCTATTATTCAGTGAAAAGCCAGTGGAAAGCTGCAGGTTGCTTGAGAATGATAATGCTGAACTGAAATTTGGAGCCCTTAGGCACTTGCTACATTTTTTTTTTTTTCAAGTGGACCATTAGATTTCTTATAACAAACATAGAATTTGTCTCTAGATATTTGAGTGCTGACATTGTTGCCAATTAATAGATGTTATGTGTAGAATAATTATGTCTATCAAGTCTAACTGACCATCTAAAAATGAAACTGGTACACCCACCCCCTCCCCCTCCATCAACTTTTGATGCTGGGCTCATTGAGCATGAAAAAATTACATTCCAAACAAAATTAACTGCAATTAATTGCAGTTGATTAAGTCTGAGCTCTTGAGCACAAACTGCACACCAAACCTGAGGTTGGAGATGAAGGTTGCTGTGTGTCTCCCAAATTACTGTATCTTATTGGGCTTATCTTCAGTGAATCAGCACGTGGTAAACAACAGTAGTGTGAATTATCTTCTTTATGACATTTGAAATGTTATACTTTTAGAGAAATCAATGTAAAAAAGCAGTCAGTTCTGAATGAAGGATGCTGTTACAACATCATTCAGAAGGCTGTGACATCAGTATGAGAGAGGTGAAGCATTTCAAGGAACAGCAGAAATGCTGGGAATATAGTGAAGTTTGAATAAACATTCAAATTCTGTGTCTGCAATACATAAAATTTAAAAAATCAACATTTGTCTAATTGAATTAAAAATTAAGTGTGAAATAGCAAGCACTTTAGAAATCACTATTGTGCTGGAGGTTTAGATTGGATCTGAGGAAGAAGTTCTATACTGTGAGGGTGGTGGGGCCCTGGAATGGGTTGCCCAGGGAAGTTGTGAATGCTTCATCCCTGGCGGCGTTCAAGGTGGGGTTGGACATAGCCTTGGATGGCATGGTTTAGTGGGAGGTGTCCCTGCCCATGGCAGGGGGGTTGGAACTCGATGATCTTGAGGTCCTTTCCAGCCCTTACTATTCTGTGATTCTGTGATTCTGTGTGCTGTTGCATCATGTTGATGGTGGGGCAGTGGAAACATCAGCTGTTCTATACATTAACATTGATTGGAGACTTTGAAATTCATGTCTTCTACTTGATTTTCTTTGTACATGTGCTAGTTCTGGTCTACTGGCAAAGGCTTTATAGGACACTGTGTCTTACATGTGCAGTTAAATAACTGCTGAGGGCCTTGTTACATGTAACTGCAAACCTCTATTTCTCTAGATTGTATCGACTAGTTGTTAAAGCCTTTGGCCCTGATCCTGCAAGTAGTTCCTTGCATAAGTTAGTCCAGCTGAGTTGAGTGGGTTCACTTATTTACGTTAATGTCTTCGTATGCGTAAGTTCTTTCAGGATCAGGGCGTAACATTTGAAAATCTCATCTTTGCTTGGAAGGTATCAGTATGATCTTACATAGCACTGCGTAATTGGCTTCTCTTGTGTAATGTGCAGAGGTTTTATTTATGGTCTCTCAAAGATTCCACTTCACACATTTGCCCAGTGAAGCTTAAAAATCCCTTTGGGGCACCTTACAGTTCAAGGAGTGAACACTGCATTCTTTACCTTGCTAGTTGCCAGGACTTCTTTTTTTAGCGTGCCCTTGATGGAATACAAGGATCTTTCTTTATACTTTCAGCCTGAAATAAAAGCATTAGTTATCTTTCCATCAGCAAGGGTAGGTTGGTACTTTCCATGACTTAGGGGCTTACGAAAGGGCTGCTAGAGGTCATGACCATTCCTTTAGGAAATTCTTGTTAATTTATAATGGTACATATGCATAACAAGTCTATGCTGGCTGCTTTTTTCTGCCGAGGAGCGTGCTCTTTACTGAATAGGTTCAGGCTCAGAATTGTTCCTTAGGTGTGGCATACTTGAGCAATTACAAACTTCAGTTGTCAGTGAATGGCAATATGCAGCACACAGGACTGCAAAAATATTTTAAAAAAAGGAAAAGATTACACATTCTCAAATATCATAAAACTGTTCAGACAGAAAAGGTTAAAGAATGTGTCTGTGATTTTAATGGAGTTTTGTTTTGTCCCTCCTTTCTTCCCCATTCTGCTCAGGTATTTATCTCAGAACCTGGAAAATTCCTCCAAAAAGTGAAGGTGTGGATTTATGAATACTGGAATTTTACTGATTCCATCGCTATCATCCTATTTATGATTGGTTTTGGCTTGCGCTGGTCCAAACCCCCTGTTCAAACTGCAGGGAGGCTGCTTTACTGCTTGGATATAATATTTTGGTATGCTCGGCTCCTTGATCTTTTTGCTGTGAATCAGCATGCTGGCCCATACCTGACAATGATTGGGAAAATGGTAAGTATCATGCCTTGGAGAAATAGTTCTGTAGTTAAGGCATCTATACAGTAATGTGTAAAGGTCAGAAGCAACAGAAAAGAATGATGGTCAAAGGAGAGGTCACCTAATTCATACTGAATATGTTACCTGAAAATACCATGTCTTTTTTATCTGTAAGTTGACCATAATCAGATTTCAGTTCTCTCTAATTTATTCATTATTTGAATTTATTCACAAGAGCCATTTTTGCTTAGATCTTAAGAGAAAGTTTGCATTGGAGTTGAGTTTCTGATCCAGCTTGATAATAGAAGAAAGAAAAATCACTGTCTCTTGCAGACAGTCTCACTACTATAGATAATTCCCCTAGCTCTTGGAAACTGTCTCATTATTATTTTGCATTTTGATTCAAATAATTGTATCCCATTTTATCTGGCAAAATTTCTCTGAGATCAAAGTTAATCTTTTTTTCTCTTTTGGTATTAGAACTACTGCTGAACTGCAGCCTAATCTTGAGGGATATCTGCAGATTCCCACTGTAATTTCCCTCAGTTACTGGGAACTATGTTGTTAATACTTTTATATTCTGTCTTGCATAGTAATTCCAATGCAGTGTTAGAAGGCAAAATAATTTTCACTGCTATTTTCCTTGCTCTTACTTTGGAGGAAATACCACTGAGGAAAAGGACCATCATAAGGTCTTTATATTTTTCGAATCTGAAGAGGTACTTGAGAGGCAAGCAAAAATTTTACCCTTCTTGGTCCAGGATGACTTTAGCCTCTACAAAACACGTGGGTAATCCAGATCATAGAAATAAGATATTTTTATTTCCTTTAGCGTACTGAGATTGTTAGCCCTGTTTCTCTGTTGTGATTTGGAAAAGCAGTGATTGATACTCTTCCTTAAAATGTATTTCCTTTACATAAATAGATCACAGCTAATTATTTCATGCACACGTATCTTCCAGACAGCAAACATGTTCTATATTGTGGTCATGATGGCCATAGTCCTTTTGAGTTTTGGAGTGTCACGAAAGGCAATCCTTTCGCCAGAAGAACCTCCTTCTTGGACTCTGGCACGAGACATTGTATTTCAGCCTTACTGGATGATGTTTGGTGAGGTCTATGCTGGAGAAATAGATGGTAGGTAATTTTGACAGTACGGCTCAACACCTTAAATTTAATATGTGCAGAAACATATCTGCTTTGGGCTACTAGAGTTTAGACTACATATGGAGTTTATTTTTTCTCAGGCAATTTTGATTCCAGTATATATATGTCCTTAATGAGTAATACCGCATGAATAAAGGTGAGAATATTAGTTTCTTTGTTAAAAATAAAGATTAAGCTTTAAAACCTTCAACTTTAGCTTCTCAAATTAAGTATATTGCAAAACTCAAAGCACATAGGAACTAATACTAAGCTAGTTCATGGTCAGGGGATCTGGCAGTGAAATGAATTTCTAATTAGGCAAATCCAAAGCTGCTGATCTCTTGGAGGAAGGACTACAAAGTTGCCTTAAAGGAATAAAACATAAAGTGGTAACCACAAAAAGGAAAAATAAAGAAAAAAAAATATTTTTCATTGATGCAAGAGTTGTCTGGCATCATTCAAAAATCAGATAAACCAGTTGAACACAGGAAAAATATAACCAATGATTATGGTTTTGACCTTGTCTCAGTAACAGAGAGGAACTGAGCACTCCAGCTATTTCAGCATTACAGATGGAAGGCACTCTCATGCTGCTAAGTGATGGGTACAAGTAAAACTGTCCCTAAAATAGAAAAGTGGGTATGCAAGTAGATACATATATTTAACACACATGGTTCAGCATAGACCTAATTCATTAACATAGTTTTAGGTATTGCATCTATTATTATTTCTGAAACAGTCACATGATGGCTATGTATTTTGGTTATGTAAGTCATAATTCTTTTAACGAAAGCACACTGTTAAGTTTCACGGTTTAATCCATTTAATCACTTATTAATGCTAAACATTTGAAATTTGACACTTCCCAAATAAAGGTATAATTTAATTTTTCTAATGACTTTTTATGCTGTGGAATATGTCCTCAGTTTAGGGTTGCTGCCTTATAAATGTGTTTTAAAATTTCATCAAAGATCTAAAATTTAATTAAATATCATAAAGACTGAAAAGTGTTTTGACAATTTAAAAACATTAAGAAGGATCCCTTAATTTCTATGATTTGTTGCTTCATCTTATGAATATTAGTAGCTATATATCCTCTTGTAAATGAGTACATGGGACCTTACTGAAACTGAAGGAATAACACTCCAGTACTGATAAAGTAGCCTTTGCACTGTGTCCTTTCCACAGTGGAGTCAGTGAAATCTTTGCCACTTGCTTTAAAGATCAAAAATTTGGATTTCAGTTCAGTTGAGTGTGTGCCATCTCCCATAATTTTCTCATTAACAGAAAGTCAGGGTGACTGGCATAAGGACTTGTATCCATGAAATGGTGTCTATAGCTTCTGAACTGCAGGGGAAGCTATGGAGCAGTAGCATCACAAGGAGGTCTTGGATCTCCTTTAAGTGGAGGTAGACTTTTTAGTTGGAGATTTAATAATGTATCTCTGTAAAAGTAATAAGGACCATTCTGTTTCTTGTGGCAAAAGAGGAGCACATACTGTTGCTGTGCTTTGCTCTGATTTCCATTCTAATCATGCTCTGTATGTTCTTCACTTTCAGTCTGTGAAACCAATGAAGAGTGTCCTCCTGGCTCCTTCCTCACACCGTTCCTCCAGGCTGTCTACCTCTTTGTGCAGTACATCATCATGGTCAACTTGCTGATTGCTTTCTTTAAGTAGGTACCATGGCAAATTGATGCCAAAGCAAAAGCAACTAACAGATGTTCTGCCAACACTTCCACAAAAACTTTTCACCAAAAATGCCCCAGCAGGGGGCATGCTGATGGTGGTTCTTACCCCATCTTCCATGGGGATAAGCTGAATAAAAAAAGCATGGTGGGAGCAAGAGGGTGGGAGGAAGTGGATAGTAAGTAGACACCTAAACTGTTTCGCCATTTAAACAAAATCCGACTCTCTGAAAGTGGACAACAAGCTGGCAAACAAGCAACATTAATTCAGCTCTGGGTTAATTTATCCTTTATTCCTAAAAGTTGTATTTGTTGCGCTGAGAGCGTCTTGGGCTACCCTTTTCATCATGGCGTAGCCTAAGATTTAAATTGGCCGGTAGGTGGAGTAGGTATTCAAGGGAAGAGAATAAAGACTTTGTAGAAGCATGCTCTTCCTTTAGGAAATAATTTGAAAATTCCTGTTGTTCCGTGCAAGTCGGTGTGTTCTAGACTGGAATCTAAATGTAGCGGTTTTATGTCTTTTTTAATGTCTGCTGTCAGAGTAGGAGGGGTCTTTATAGTAATTTTATAGTAATTCATATTACACTATTATAATTAGCGTCTTTATAGTAATTCTAATCTTTCAAGTTTTATCAGGAAAATCCTTGTAGTGATCAATTTCTTTGAAATTGTAGTAAAGAGTGGTCTAACCCAAGCAGTTAATTATTTTTTCCTGGAGTTTTATTTCTGGTGAAGAAAACTGTTGGAAGTCAGCTGTAGGTTAAAAAAAAAATAGTGGAAAAATGTAGTGATTAATATTCAAGAAAAGTGAATGATCAAAACTCATTCTATTCCCACTTCCAATTAGAAATCACTTTCCTGAAATTGTGGTAAGGCATCATTTTTTTTTTTTTTTTTTTAATATGCAGCTGTGAAATTATAATTTGAATTATTTCTAGATTTAAACCTTCAGCAATGATGATATTTAATCTTCTGCTTAGTGATTTGATTGTTCCAGAAGTGGGACCAAAAATGGGTATGAGCAATATATTTAATTATGTTCCCAGAAGCAAAGCTCATGTTTTTGTGATTATATATTGGGTGTGTAGCATGACGGTGCAGCTGAAGTTACAGAGCCAGGGACCACAAAGCTGCTTTCCTGTACTTGGATTTATGATAGTAGGTATGGAAAATTATTCAGTGCAACAACAGTCATGTTTAGTAATATCATGGCTCCAAAGAGTACCGTGCAGAAGAATTGTTTGTGAAGCTGCCTGTTGCAGCAAGTATTTTGTTTAGGGGATTGCACAGAACTGTTTTATTAATGCTCTTCCCTTAGCCTGACTCCTACATTTAATCTAGTCCAAAGAGGCAGACAATGTTGAATTCTCAGTTAAGCTATGTATTAATGTTTAAATAATCTGGCTGAGATTTCAAAGCCACTTCAGGGATATTTTTTGCCCAGTTCCCATTAATGTGGATGGGAATTGGACCTCCAAATCCTTTAGGCAGCTTTGAAGATCAAATTCTCAGTGCAGTAGCTGCAGGCATATGCTACTGCTGTGTTAAATGAAAGTTGCTAATCTGATTTACCTCACTGGGGGGATGGGACTTTTCTTCAGTGTCAAATTAGATCTGTAGACAAGTGTCTTGTGCTGTACTGGGAACATTCCTCAGAGGAGTGTTTGACCCTCCTTCCCTCTCTATCTCTCTTCTCAGTAATGTTTATTTTGATTTGAAATCCATATCAAACAAGCTCTGGAAGTACAACAGGTACCGCTACATTATGACTTACCATGAAAAGCCGTGGCTGCCTCCACCATTCATCCTTCTGAGCTACATTGGACTTCTGATAAACTGCATCTTCCACCATCAGCCTCCAAATGAGCTGGATCAAGAGGAAGGCGATGTTGGACTAAGTAAGCAGAGCTAAGCTGGGGACCAAACAAAATAGTTAATGAGGAATGTTTTGCCAGCCTCCCATCACTTTGTAGCTCAGTTTGTCAAAGAAAAAAAAAAGAGAGTAGGAGTAGGGTACCTCTCTGGGTAGGAGGCTGTTTTTATTAGCAAAATTGAATTTAACCTACCTGCCTAAGAACTCCTGTAAGAAAAAAATGATTCAGGCAATGCTTTTCTTTGTATTTGGCTTTTGCTGTGCTCCATGCTGTGCTTCAGTCAAGACATATCACAACTCTGAGCTGAAATAAAGTGACAGCAGCTTATTCTGTAGGAATGAATAGCCTTATTTTGAACGAAAGTAAACAATAATGGAAGTATAAATTCTGCGCATTTGTCCTGAAAAGACCAACAGTTCCTTCTTAATTGCCAAGAGAAAGTAGCCACAGAGCCCAAAGACAGAGGAGAGCCAGTGACGGCAGATGCAGAGAGAGCACAGGAGCCTCTCACTTCCTCACTGCTTCCATCCCTTTCTGCACTGGCTCATCACTGCACCTGAAGTGCATCTCCTTCACCCTTCCCAATTGGTCTTCTCCATTCCAGGGTCCTTCGTAATACCCTTTAAGGTGATGCCGGTTCCTTGTCCAACTGTTGCCAGCTAAGAGCAGCCCTAGCTATTTTAGTTTTGATCAAGCACAAATCCAGGTGAAGTGAAGACTGGATTGAGAGCAGTCGTGAGGAGAACTTGGAGGTGTTGATTGATGAGAAGCTCAACATGAGCCAGCAGTGTGCACTCGCAGCCCAGAAAGCCAACTGTGTGCTGGGCTGCATCAAAAGGAGTGTAACTAGCAGGTTGAGGAGATGTTCTCCCCCTCTACTCTGTTCTCATGAGACCCCGCCTGCAGTACAGCGTTCAGCTTTGAGGCCCCTCGCACAAGAGGGACATGGGCCTGCATGAGCAAGTCCAGAGCAGGACCACGAAGATGGTCAGAGGACTGCAGAAACTCTCCTGTGAAGACAGGATGAGAGGGTTGGGTGCTTCAGGGAAACCTTAGAGCAGCTTCCAGTACCTAAAAAGGGCCTACAAGAAATCTGAGAGGGACTTTTTATAAGGGCATGTAGTGACAGGGCAACATGTAATGGCTTTAAGCAAAGGGTAGATTTAGACAAGGTACTGGGAGTAAATTCTTCACTAGAAGGTGGTGAGACACTGGAACAGGTTGCCCAGAGAAGCTGTGGATGCTCCATCCCTGAAGTGTTCAAGGCCAGGTTGGATGGTGCTTTGAGCAAGCTGGTATAGTGCAAGTTGGCCATGCCCATGGCAGGGGGTTTGGAACTAGATGATCTTTAAGGTCCCGTCCAACCCAAATCATACTGTGATTCTATGATTCTGTTGCAGGGAGAGAACAACACGATTTTGGGGTGGGAATGAATGCTCAGTTGTGGAGCTTGATGGTTGGTGGGGTGAGGCAGGAGAATGGGGAGGAGAAGCGGCTGGTGGCTATAACCTTACCTCAAAAAACACTGGGAAAGGCTGGCCCATAGTATTATACAGCTTCATCCTTCCTGCTGCAGCATACATCCTTGATGCCTAAGAACAGGTGAGCATACCCTCCCGGGATATGCGTCACTTTACTGAACATGAATCCCTAAAGATATCTGGCACGCTCACAGGTGGTTACAGATTTCAAAAATGGGCTTAACTAATCAATGCTGAACTACTTTACTGCTGCTGTCAGGCTCAGATCTCAACCATCACTGGATACATCAGACTGCCTTTGAAGTATCACTGCCTATTTTATATGCAAGCATAGTGTAAGTCACTGACACAGCATAAAGGGTATCTTTCTTCTAAGGTACAGTAGGCACAAGAAAAGCTGAAACACTGCTTTGCACGTATAAAAGTCTTCTAGCAGAGAGAGACATTTTTCCTGTTTAGGCACCTTTTCTGAATACCTTTTCTATTTGCCTGTGTATCACCTGATACATTTCTTCTACTTAAATTGTGATTTGATTATAATTAACTGGGTTTCGTAATAGGTATCCAGTGCCACCCTGTGGAAAATCAAAGAAAATACCAAGATAGAGAGGGTAAAATCTTGGAGGCAAGAACACAGATGGACTATGGGGGAAAAGAGTCTAGAAGGTGATCAAGGCTTATTTGGAGTTTGAGGGGTACCCCAGAACACTGCAGTGGGCTTCCCTGCTGAGCCGTATGTTGCAGGCTGGTACTACATAGTTGTGACAAACTGTCATGTTGCTTGGCACTGATACACCTCTAGCAAGTACGGTGAGGACTCTGGCATGTAAAAAAGGAAAGAAAACAGAAACTTGGAAGATGCAGATTTTGGATCAGAGAAGCAGCTTGCCACTGCATGCATTTCTTCATACTACTTATAATCAATCTGTTCTCTCAGAAGTCTTGGTGTGCTAGAAGAGTAGCATCATGAGCAGCCCAAGCTGTGGAGTTTCAAACTTTTGAATGTGTTCTTCTTCAGCCAGTAATCTTGCTTAATGTTTTATGCATATGAACATGGGAAGATATTAGGTAAAAAAAGAGCTTTGTAGCTTTGAGTACCTGAAAGGACTGTAATTGTTATAGGTAACTAGACCTAAATGCCTGGACCAAATTACAGTGAAACCTTTCTAAGTCTTACATACCTATACCTAAGTCTTATGTGTCACACAGGCATAACAAAATACAGGAAAAAAAGATTGGGAGAAAATACATGTTTGTGAGCAGCATTTGGGTATGTACTTTTGAGGCTTTAAAAGGGAATACACTGGAATTTTTGTCAGTGTGGTTTTGCCCCCTGTCTAAGGAAAGATAAAACCCATGTTTGTCTGTATTTGACATGTTGAATCTTCATACATAAGCCCAAATTCGTGGAGGTTGCGTCTGACTCATTCTTCTCAAGGGAGGGGGAGGAAAGCAGGTCTAAGTTTTCTTTTTTATCATGGGTGCATATAAACAATTGCATTTATCAGCATGCTTCATACTGACTCCTAGCTCTTTTGTTCAGAGCTGTACCTGAGTGATGAGGAGTTAAAAAAGCTCCATGACTTTGAGGAACAGTGTGTGGAAAAATATTTTCATGAGAAGAATGAAGGCCTGAGTTCCAGTGACAGTGAAAGGATTCGTCTGACAACAGAAAGGTGTGTTTTGCTGCAGGTTTGTGCTCTTTGTATACATTTGTCATATAAAAAGACTTTGATAAGCTAATGCCTTTGGAGCAGATATGGCTACTGTGAGCAGGAGGAGCAATAACATGCATAGGCCTTGCTGATTTGATGGAAATATAATGTATCTGAATGGCATGACGGGCCTGGCTGGGATGCCTGGCTGACAGAATTGCATCTCCACGTGTGTACAGGGTGGTTAGTTGGGTACAGTAAGGTCTTGGTCAGTTTCACTTTTGCAGAGTAGGTAGAACCACAAAATCCAGAGTATGGCATACAGTACATATTATTATTTAAAGGCTTAGCAGTGTAAGAGCACTTTGAGAGTATTGCTTGTGATTGAGTATAACTGCTGTTTACAGAAATAACCATATAGCCATTGTAGCATTAACTGCAGCATAGTGTCTTTGCAAAATGTCATTACACAACTGTCAAAGGGGCTTCAAAAGACAGTATTGACCTGATTTAGCTTTCTATTGAAATAAGTGGCAGACCTGCCATTATGTTTAATGTGATGAGTTAAAGAAAGTGAGTGCTATAAGAAGTCTTAAAGAATGCCAGTACTGATCTCATCTAATAAATTTGTTTTGCCTAAAGAAAGATAGCTTCTTAATCTTTGCATATTCATAATCTTATTTTCTGCATACTAAAATAAAACATGCAAGCAAAATGAATGTTCCCTGCAAAAGAAATGAAATAAGTAGCTTTGTTCATACATTGAATTGATTAGAGCAAGAAGATTTCATTTAGTGGGTAAATATAGACCTGGAAAGAATTTTTTTCTGGGTGCAAAAGTTAAACACACTTCACAGCATTGCATAGCATCAATACAAGAAATTAATTTAGCTGAATAAAATATTTTGGAATACTGGTGTTTGATTTTATTCAGCTACTGGTTAAATACTACATCTTTTAGTTACTCAGTGGCAAAGGAAAGGAACAACTTTTGCATATTGCCTGCAGCTAGTTTATCGTTGTCTTAGTGTTAACAGGACAAGAGAGTATATCTTCAGGAAACATGAAGGTATTTATTTGGTTAAACTGATATAATTCCAGGACAGGATTTTCTTTCACTGGCGATTTGAAGACCAGAAAAAAAGGGTTTGCTTTTTGGGCAGTTGAATTTTACCTGAAGGTGACTGATGAAGAGACTGTTCCCAGAGGTCAGATAGGCTCTTGGGAAGACCCTTTTCCCAGCACTCTTCAGTATTTGAGAAATATAAGAGTATCTGAAGGTTTGTGTGAGCCATATTGTCATGCTTACACAAGAAATGTAGAAATGTGACATGACTGAGTGACAAGAAGTATACTTTACGGAACTGACAGCAGGATGCAGCTTTGGAAGTACATCATGATGCATTACAGCTGTAAATGCAATAGTCAGTGTAGCATTTCCAAAGTTGTGTTTTGCTGTCTATGTTTAGTAGTTCTGTGGAAAAGCATGGATGTTAATAGGAAAATAGCAGGTTTTGGACCAGATACTCCTTGAGCAAAAAGCTTGTTTCCTTGAAAGTCACTGGCTGTTTGCCCCGTAATCTGATTAACTTTGTATAAGTTTGGATTGCTTTTTTCAAATATAGGTATTCATGTGAATAGAAGTTACCATTAAAAAAAAAAAAAATCCTGTTTGAAATGTGAACTGATTTTTTGAAATGTACTGATGGCTTTTTTCATCATCTGGCAGACAGAAGTGAAGATCTGTGTTTTGGTATTTTCCTATTTTCTTTTTCCATTTAGAGTGGAGCAAATGTTTCTGCAGCTTAAAGAAGTGCATGAGAAGGTATTTTGTATCAAGGAATCTTTACTTTCCCTGGACAGCCAGCTAGGACATTTGCAAGACCTATCTGCCTTGACAGTGGACATCCTGAAAGTGCTTTCAGCTGTAGACACCTTGCAGGTGGAAGAAGCCTTACTGGCTGACACAAAGCTTCGAAGCTGTAGGAAGCTGCCCCATAGCTGGAGCAATGCACTCTATTCCAAGACCTTGAGCAGCCTGGAGTGTTTGTATGACAAGAAATACCACTACTACAGCATGCCATCCTCCCTTTTACGAAGCTTGGTGAGGAGTCAGTGGCCATCAGAGTGCAAAGACCATGTATTTAGAATGGTGAGTAACAAGGTAGAAGACAGCTCTCGAAAGATAGAAATAGAAAGTGACACACTCACTTCAGGAGTATCTTCTGAGACTAAATCAACCCCTAGATATGGACAATTTTTACTGGTGCCCCCTGACCATCAGGGAGGGTCTTTCTTTGAGGATGTCACCTTAAGTTTGTCTGTCTTGAGCGCTCCTGACACATACAAGGACCATGCATTCAGAGGTGAACTGAGTAGCATTGTCGTGCAGCAGAATTTGCAGAGTGTCAGCCTTGTTGGAAAAAAGCCAGAAGATTGTCAGTGGAACCAGGGAGACTTTGTTATTCATTTGCCATCAGAAAAGACTAATGCCATAGAGGCTGGTCATTCTCTTGTTCTTCGCCCATCGCTGGATATTGAAGAGAGTGCAGCACCCTTCTGTGATGACAGGTTGAAAAATAAAGGTGGTTATGTGAACTGGGGATTTTCTGAAGGTGATGAAAAAGGGGTTTTTAGCTCAGAAACAAAGAAGAAGGCCCTGTGCATACATTCCACCTATAACTGTGACTGCAATTGCGCTGGTAGTCCTCCCAGGCATGTCCAGATAAGAGAATCAAAGTCCTTCTGCAACTCAGAGAGGTCACATCGCAGCAGCTTCATCTCTCACAACAAGCTGAAACGGAGCACCTCCTTCTGGATCAGCCCACTCTGGAGGGATTGGAGTTTCTGCAGGAGCAACAGCTTACACTCCACTAAGAAAGAGAAAAGAGGGAAAGCCTGCAAGGCCATAGGTGGTAATTATAAAACACTACACCTGTAGAGTATCTTTTACTTTAGACCCCAAGACATGACAAAAATGTTTCCATTGCATCTGAGTATTAGTTGCAGTTGAGAGTAGTAGCAGACAGTCTAGATTTTCTTTGTGCTGGGTCTGACTGCTGTGGGGAATTGCTGAGTGTGCCTGCTATCCAAGCAGCACCATGCTGATTCTCCCCATGGATTCCTGTGGCTGTGGCTACACAGCTAGGGTGAAAGAGAGACTGTGCTTGCTCTGGGAGAGTCTCCTGCCCTGGGGATGCAATGCATGAATTGCAGGATCTAAAATTAATTACACAATCCCTAAAAGGTATATTAGCAGATCATAAGTCAGATGAGTGCGTGGAGAATGAAGCGGTATACATTTTTATAGCCAGTTTAAAACTCTCCCTGTCAACCACCAAGTTTGCTTTCCAACAGCTAAAATATAGCAGAATCCAGTTTGAAGTATGAATAGTATGAGATGATGAATAACATTTGTTATTTCATATCTTGTGATGGTGTGCATCTTTGCACTGAACTGCATGAATATTAGCTTTGGGTGTCGCAAGTCCTTCTCGGCTTGCTTTGAAGAAGTGCCAACTGTCAGTCTTATCAGATCTTCTCTTAGTAAATAAAAGCATGGTAGCATAATGGTGTTTTTTGACTTTCCCACAGAGTCTTTACAATCCAGTGAGCTACACCACAGTGAGGTAACAAAAGCACAACAACAGAACAGAGACAGAAAGTCTGGGAGGGAAAAGAAGAATCAAAAAACCCTTCAGGTGCCGGTACGTGCAGATACAAGAGAATCACATACCCAGTAGCTGTCTTTTTCATTCATTAAGATTAGTTTACTTGAAACGTGTACATTTAAAATGCTGCACAAAAACTGGGGCATCTTTTCATCAGACTTTGGTTTAATTTCCTGTTTGTTTGAATGTGTGGGATTTTGTTTTGAGATGTGTTGAAGTCTGTGGACTTTGCTAGATAGTATACTGGAGGTGTTACTGATATTACATGAAAAGGAGTCAGTCCTTGCACTTCAGCTGTCAAGAGGACTTGGGGAGGATTTGTATGCTTTAGGATAGATTAAAATAGTGGTAAGCCATATCCATGTAGTGTGCAACTATAAACAAGCAAGTCAGGCCTTGTAATGTTGTCTCCTGCCTACAAGAGTCCCACAGTCGTTTCTCTGAATCCATCAAACATTTAGCACATTGCAGACAGCATATTGATTATGTCATATGTATGGGGGCAACTTTTATAACTGTATATGTGTGCACATACTTAAAAATCTATTTATAAAGTTATAAAGAGATTCCTAGAATGTTTGTCAGCTGGAAAGATTTATCTCTGTTTAATAAGATAGAAACTGAAGACTGATATATTTACATAAGATGCTGAGGTCATCAACAACAGATCTTAGACTTGAACTTTGAGACCTAATTAATACCTCTGAAAGTATTCAGGGGGACTTCAAACTGTTTTCAAAGGCTAAAGCGCTACATCATTCATCAGTAGTATTTGCTAGACAAAAGCAATTTGTCTTTTGCAACTTGTAACAACAAATATGGGAAAATTTTTTTCTCAGCTGTGAGTGATTTCAGTCATTGGCATTTCAGTGGTGCTCTGAAAGGCCATGTCATAAGGTGTCAGAGGAACTGCAGAGGTGCTAGTTATCCTATAAATTGTCACTTTGTGTCTCGCCAGGTGATTAGAGTGGATGATTGTCCCCAGAACACCCAAGTGAGCTCAGAGCCTGCGGAGATCAATGTCTGGGATGAGCAAGAGAAACACAGCAAGAACTGGCTCACTGTGTCTAATTTCAGTCAGCTGAGTATGTGATATTTTGAAGATGATGACATTCAGAACAGCTTTTAAAAAGCAACAGTAAATAAAAATTCACAAATTCAAAGTCTCATCCACTACTTTCACCTCATGATATATTTTTTACAGAATTAGGCTTAGGTTGCAGGCGCATGTAACTTGGTTATTTGCTGCATCGTTGCAGAGGCAAAAGGGATGTAGGTTGGATAGAAGGTCAGTTAAATCTTTCTAGGGGTGCTGCCTGTCTGATGTGGAAGATAGTAGAGTACTATCCTCAGGGATAAGTGGGAAGCAAGGAGGATGGTATCCTTGCCTCCTCTCCTGAAGTGTCCTATGTCTTCTAAAGTGGCATCCTTGCTAATTGAAAAAAATAAACTCTTGTGAGTTTCACTCATTTTTCATGAATTTACACTCACAGGAAGTGCTGCGATACTGTATCTACTGGCAGACCCTCTGCATGCATTATTCATTACTCACTGCTCAGAAACACATCCTCCAAAGGGAAGAAATGAATTCTGTATCATCTCTGTTGGAATGAAAAGGGAATGGCATTCTTACTCTTCTTTTAGTAATTCTTCAGCTCTTTCATTCTCAGAAATCCTTTCCATAGTTCATATTATCTTTCAGCTTTTCTGTTACATGGCTTACTGGCTGCATCCTGTGAGCTGCTAGGAGAAGCACCAGGGAATGCTGTGACTCAGCACAGCATGGTCTGAGAAGGACTGCACTCTCCTGAAATCTGCTGACAAAATAGAAACAGTCCATTTTAACCTTATGCAATTCTGTTATTGCTTTTGTAGCCCATTACACATTTGCTGGAGGAACATGGTATATAGGTGTTTATTTTATAACACTAAATAGATATTTAGTTGAGATTGCAGTAGAGATGTTCATTTGCACTCTGGAAATAGCTGACACCTGCTTTTTTGGGTAGGTTTGGAGCATCTCAGTTGCGTGCACCAGAAAATGAAAAATCAAGACATTGGTAGGCATACCATACCGTTCTCTGATTACCTGAGGCATTCTCAAGAGGTAAGACCCAAGATTATACATCATAGTCCATAGTTTTGGCTGGGATGAGGTCTGGGTTGCTCTGTTGATGTCCCTGGACTTGCCACTATAGGCTGTTTGTCATGAAATACCTCTGGAGAGATGGGAAACTCTGTTATCTGCCAGCACAGTGCATGTGTGCAAGTAAATGAGTAATTTAATAGCTGTTAACACTCTATTAAGATTATTTAAGTGGGTATTAAATTATTAAATCACAGATTTGATTTATGAGTATGAAGAAGTGGGTCAGAAATGACACAGGGGTTGATGTTTCATTAAGTAATGAGCAAGAAAACAGGTTGTATTTGAACTAGTGAGTAGAAGTGATGAGCAAAGTGAAGTAAATTTTGGAAAGTTAGCTACATAGCTCTTAGTCTGTCACACTGGGATAGTTACTTCTTGCAAAGTGAGAGGTAAATATTGCAAAGCTTAGATTTCTTAACTGCTGTCTTAAAACTGACATATCTTATAATTTATCAGAATTAATTTGCAGCTCCATCATGCAAAGACCCTTTGCCTATGTAAATCAACATGGGCTCACTGACTTTGATGGAGCTAGACCAATTTATATTTTCTGAAGACTGGGGGTCTATAGAAATTTCTGTTTTAAAATGATGTAGTTAATGGAAGAAAATGTATTTTTCACTACATTGCGTAAGCTCTCTCAGAAGTATGAAAGAAAATTAACAAAGAATAAATTAAGAAAAGTAACTGTGAAATAATACTTACCTCTTCCTTTCTCAACATCACCCTTCCTTCCCTTTTTTACTTATAGCACTCTTGGTTACTAAATGGTGATCTTTATAAGTCTGGCTTATTTTTCTATAAAGTCTATGAGTTGCCTTTTTTTTTTTTTTAGGGAATAAAAATAAGTTAGATAGTTTCAGATCTGCTGTTCTAAGTGCTGTAGAATTTGAATCCCAAATACCAGGGAAGAGAACTTGAATCTAAATTTTTAAAATGGCAGGGTTTTGAATGAAAGAGTGGGGAGGGGGAGAAATAGATGTACTGATTTCGTATTCTGTAAAGCTGAGCTTAGAGTCTGGATCAATAAATCTTTGAAATGTGAAAAACAGGGTCAGATAAGCAAAATAAAGGTATAACCAGGAACACTGTGTGAAAGGACCAAGTAATTTGGTTCTTCAAAACTCATATTAAGATATCTTGCATAAAAATCAAGGGTCAGATTTTTAAAGTTCTCAGAAAAACTCCAGTGATTACAGCAGGATTGGGGTTATGCTGGAGCTAGTCAATTCCAGAACACCAACTTCAAATTATTTCTTTTTTCAAGATATAGCCTCCAATACCCACCGAGTTGCTATGCCTTTCCTTAAGTCATAAAGGTTTATGAGAGTTTATATATATCAATGAGGTGTAAATTGTTGCTGTTCCATTTGGAGTCTGATTTAGTTTAAAGAATATATTTTTCCTAAAGCGGTGCTTTTCAGATTTACCCATTAAACACCAGTGGTTCAGAAATCCCTCCTGATTGGTAGGAGGGAGCAAAACAAGGGTGCATGTAGGAAGGTTTGGGCTTTGTTAAAGATTTTTTTTTTTTTTTATCTGCAAAGCAAGCAACAAGGTAAAAATGTGAGTGAAATTAAAAAATGGTGAGTTACGTTTCAGATAATATTTGAAGCTGAATTTTAGTTAATTTATCTTTAACCTTTGATGTTTTCAAAATTTTTTGGGGGGCTGTTTTTCTGAGGATTGAAATCTGCCTGACTACTATTTAGAAGAATAATACCATTTCTGACTAGTATATTAGGAGGACTTGGCTGGCCCAATTTTCCCTAATATGTCTGGAAGCAAAATAAAAGACTATTTGAGTACTTTTTTTTAACTATGAAATCTGGAAAATATGTGATCTAAATATCATTGGAAAGATGCTCAATGTATTACCTTCTTCTGTTATAGAGATTTAGGTGCAATTTTATTTTCAACAACTGTAAAGTCTATCCCTAAATCAGAATTTTCTAATATAAAGAGAGTTCTCTAATACTGTCCATATTAGACAACCTTTTAACATGCTTTTGTGAATGTATTGAGATACAGGTGGATATCTGACTATTTAATTCAAATATATGAAGGCAGCACGGAAAACTGTAATGTGAGCAAATCAGTTCCATTTTAATTTAGGTGTGGCAATGCTGTGATTCACCTGCCTGCAGTGTCATTATTCATGCAAACAATAAGTATATCAATAAGTGTTTTAAGGATTGTACCTTTGTGAGTTGTACAGTGTGTGTATGACAGTCATGTGCAGATTTTACCAGTAAAAGTATCTCTCTTCATTACAGGATTTGAGTAATAGCATATTTGGAACCACCAAGAAAAGCAATCAGAACAGGAGCTCATTGTATGTATTATTAGTATATTAAGATACTCATCACATGCTTTTAAAAAGAGACTTCTATACTTTCTGCAAGTTACCACTTCAGTTCTGTAGTATACGTCAGATGAGAAATTTATGTAAAATTAAGAGTTACTGCAATTCAGCCTATCTTTCTTTAAATGGAGCCTTATTAATACAGACAAAGGAGATCCATATAAACATATAATTTATAACAAATATAAACATATAATAAGTATATAATTTTGGGTGGAATGCACACTCCTTTTTATTCTAACAATATTCTAATCTTTTAATTTAATCAGTAGGATCACCATAGCACCTTTAACTAGCCATTATTCCAATCTAGTGAGCATGAAAAGTTATATTTGCTTTTGCTGTGCAAATTGCATGTTTCCTTTTTAAATAATTAAAATGCTAGCAGCTCCTGAAAGTGCCTCTCATTCTTTGATTAATCTCTTTTATACCGAGTCTGCACATATACAAAATATTTATCTTGGATTTCTTCATGGGTTTTCAATAGTTATTAAACTTAGATTATATTTAGTGAAAGTATACTGATTTCAAAAGTGGTTTCAATCTTACTGTGGGTTTTTGGATTTTTTTCTCCAGCTTGATCAATCATTATCTTAGCATTGGAGGAATTTTTCCCCATGCAGTGCTGTCTATGTTCCTTTTCCTTTTCTCTCTTATTTTCATAGATTTCTTTTATGTTTCTCTTACTTAGTAACACTATGGATGTAATAAATGAAAAACACTAGGAAGCTGTCACACCCTGTGTGATATCACTGTGGAAAGACGAAAAAAGATACTTTGGTTTTTTAACCATACTGTGGGTTTGTTTGTTTTTTTTTTTTGGGGGGGGAGGGGGAGGGAGAGGGGGGTGCTTGTGGTTTGGTTGTTGTTGTTGGCGGTTTTTTGGTGATAGGTGTTTTGTCTGTTCATTTTACCCAGTCATTTATAGGCAGTAGGAAAACCACATGCTTACCAGCAGGACATACAGGCTGTTGAGTGGCCTGATTCTGTCACTTAGTCCATTGTCTTCAGTGGGATCTCTCTGGTCTGTGAGGTGAATCGTATCCACTGTCTTCTGTAACAAAGACTGCTTTAATGTTAACACTGATGCTGTCATCTTTCTGCAGCCTTGCTAATCCAAAGGACCATCAGTTTAAAAAGTCTGGTTTTGTGCAAGCAATGGTAATAGCGTATGTAGGTCTGAATACATCTCAGCACTGATTGAAAAATGAACAATTGTGTACGTGATTGAAGTGGTCTTTAACTGATACTGTTATTGCAGTGTAAATGATATGAGCAATGGTGCAGGATTGTAAAAGCAGCTCAATGTGAAGCAGAAAAAGAAGCTTGCTGTAAAATGTATCTGTTCTTCAGTAAGATTATTTGCTGATTGGTGCAATGAACAAAGTTGCACTGAGGGTTATTTTGTTTTATGTTTGCTGATAAAACCTTTGTGAGTTTTGCTTTCACATAGATTACGTCTCTTTATAGGTGTTAGCTTAATGATAGAAATTTTGGAGTATAATAGCGAATGTTTGCTTTAAAACAGGTTGAGAACTTCAGAGGAAACTGACAGTAAGTTTTTGATTGCTTGTCATTAATTTTAATTTTTCTCTGCAAATCTCATTCTGTCAATTCTGAAGTAAAAAGTCCAAAAGGAAGTTAATTTAATATAGTTGGAGGGTTATAGGAAAATATTCAACTATTATCTCATAGTATCATAGGATGGTTAGGGATGGAAAGAAGCTTAAAATCGTGCAGTTCCAGCCCCCTTGCCATGTCACCCATGGCTCTGTCCAACCTTGCCACTTCCAGGGATGGAGCATTCACTACTTCGGGCAGCATGTTCCAGTGCCTCACAGTAAAGAACTTCTTCCTTATATCCAACCTGAACTTCCCCTGTTTAAGTTTGAAGCCATTACCCCTTTTCTTATCAAATATAGGTTATATGTTAGTTACTAATTTGTATTTTAAAATGAAAGATGTTTTATGAGGATATGTTTTCCTTATGATAACTGGAAAATATTTAAAGAAAAAAATCTATTTTTTGCTCTAGTCTGCCCAGTAATGTTGTCCTTTTCAGCAGGAAGAAACTCTTTAAGATGATGGTGTTGCTTTCATCCCTGGCAGTCTAAGAGACCTCCTAGGTTAAAGCAGGGAGTATACCGGAGGATAGATTGAGATATAAAATTTTAAATATATGCATGATTTTTGAAGTTGAAGTTTGATGTAATTTTTCTGTTTGTGTGGTTTCCCTGAAATCATGCAATCAGTGAAGGATTGAATTTATTATGAAATGGCCAATAACAAAATTCAAGGTTATAGTGAAAAATAACTTCGTTCTGCAACAGTAGAGTGTTAGTTAACTTCAGTTCTATTTGTTGCCTTTTAGTCTATCTTCCGGTTTTCCTGAAATGCCACTTAGCTGTAAGAGGCTGAGCAGCTGGGCATCAATCTCTTTTTGAGGCCAGCCATGGTGCAGAAATGTGTTGCTCTTAGACTACCTCCCCTCCAAGTACTGCTCTGTCTGGGTCCAGCTCTGCACAAAATGCTGCTGTACAGAAGCACACTGCGGCAGGCCTAGTGAGTTGCGGGGCTAGTCTCTAGAGTGCACCATTACTTTGATTAAAATCCTGTTTTGCCATCCTCAAAAGGAATGGGTTAATGCCGATTCCCTGCTTCATGTTTGCTGTTTTACAACACACAAACTGCAACGAAACTAGTTGAGTCCAGCAAGAGAGAGAGCAAAAGTGACCTTGAATCACCAAGGTCACTTAGTGGAAATGCTGGCTCTTCCCCCAAAATCGATGTATGTTTTTTTATTTAAGATTTCTTTTGCTAAAAATGGAATATAAACAAATAAAATACACCAAGAAAAACAGTGTAATATTTAGATATTTTAATGCAGATTCAGTTTTGATTTTCTCCTTTTTCAGAATTGCAAATAGTACAGTATACATATTTTCTGAAATCTGGCTTTTTGAAGGATTGTTTTCAATAGAGCAAAGTGATTTTATCTAACTGATTGAAGCACGCTCATGAATCTTGGTTTTATTAGGACTTTATAAAACCAAGATTTTTGGACCGAATTTCTTCTGTCTGTGCCTGTTAAATATGTAACCACAGAAATTGTCTATTTAAGTGAATTTTTGATGCTGTGGGCTAATGGGTTAATATTAGTATAACTTTGGTGTATTAGTGTAGTTAATGTCTGAGGATGAAGTTGGAAAAATCATCCCTTTGGAAGGCTGTGAAGCATGATGGACAGAGCAAAGTGCTTTTAATATCACAGAGGTGTAATTGGCTTAGAGAAGCTACATGTCCTTGAGGTTAATAGCACAAATTTCCCACCATTTCTGTGAATATGTCATCTGGCTGTATTATATTGATGACTGAATTCTGCCGATATACTGTACATTATAACATAGTTAAAGCCTATTAGTAATTCTTCTCCTTAGGAAGTTGAGACAGTAATTCTGATTAATCTGTTTCATGGCAAACTCTTGGATGGAAGGAATTAAAAATCATGCATTTATGTCTGCTGTAATAATTAATTGTAATGATTCTTTAAACATGATTTCAGATATGTTTGCCTGCTTGAAGACATCTCAAGATCTGCATCATCACTACTCAGGTAAGCAGGAGACACCAGAATGATAGCTAAGTCATCTGAGAAACTAAAAAGAACATTAGTTCTTCCCTTGTCATCTGTGATTTTCATTTTGAAGAGTTGCACAATTGCCCATTGTTAAGAAGGTTCTTTATTAATTCATGCCTAACACTCCAGTGAGGAAATTATGAATTATTTTCTTGCTGTTAATTGCTCAGTTCCAGTATTTCTGGTAAATCCAGAGCAGAATGTAATCTCTTTCAAACTACCAGTGGAAAGAATGAATAATGTTCCAATTCCTGTGAAGGCAGAAGAGCCACTCATTTGTTTATAGCTGTCACCCTGACACCTCCCACATCCTCCTTTTTACTTTCTGGAATCGGTTTCTTCAGTTAATTGGTCCTGTACTACTTAATCTGTGTTTATATACCTGTGAACTCCTGGAAATTTGACAGGGAATAAATCATTTGAATGCTAATTGCCTGCAGTCCTGTCTCTTCCTGAGCTCAGTGTGCGGCGATTTTCCCACAGGGTTTGGATTTTTTTTTTTCCCGGAGGGGAGCTGAGCAGAGCTTGCCAGTAGATGTCTCTATTGCCCGCAGGACTTGGGCTCCTTAAAACTGAAGCTTGGGGTAAACCAGAAGCATTATCAACCTCCTAAAGTTCAAAAACCCGCGATTTTCACTGGGAATAACACCTTCTGGTTCGTAATCAGTGTACAGGAGTAATTTGTCTGACATCGTGGCATTGTTGCAGTGATTATTTTGGCTCACGCCAGGCATGCTATTTGAGATTAGGTAGGACTTTTTAGCACAGAGAGTGGTTGCCGTTATGAGTTCACAAATGACTTGAGAGGTTTCCAATGAAGGTTTTCTTTCTTCAGGAAGATTGTGGTAGAATTTAACCAACTAAGACTAAAAGCTTGATACTGAAATCCTGCGCCATATACTGCTCATGCATTATTTTTGCTATCATGTGCAGGCAAGTACTGTTATGCCTCTGCACAGCCAAAAAAAAAACTTGAGTTTTAACCCAAGTTCAGCAGCTGGTGCATGTCCACTTCACATTACTTCTCAAGCCTCTAGAGTGAGTGCTATCAGGGTCTGACAGACAGCACAGGTCTGTCAGCTCCCCTTTTCACATCCTTATTCATGCTATGCACTAATTTTGTGACTAGAGCATGTTCCTAGTGAGGCATCAAAGGACGACCATGCTCCAAAACTACTCAGGCATGTTAACCAATGCCTATCGTATTTGACATGTATAAACAAGCCTTGAAGTGGAGTCTGAAATGCAGATCTTCTTAAAAGAGGACCTTAATTCATGGGTTGTCATGGTGTGGGTCTTATTTACTTTCTCTTGTGGGCTAAATAATCTCCAGTTAATTTCTGCTCAGAGAGTTAATCTTAAATAAAGAAGGACAGATGGTGTCTAGGCTGTGAAAGAGTCTCCCATCAGGGCTTTTTGGTTGCTTTGCAGAGAAACATAGGTTTGTTGTGATTCACTGCCTGCTTCAAATGCTAGTTTTGTCTTCAGCTATCAAACAGGGAAATGAGACAGTCAGCACTGTAGCATCTGATTTGCCTTCTTATTGTAGTCTTATCCTCTTTGTGGCTTACTTCACAGCTCTCTTCCCCTTCCTGATAACTGAACCCATGATGAGGACAAATCCATAAATATTTAGATAGCTCTATGAAGTTCTGAAGGTGTTTGCCTGAGAAATAAGCTGCCAATTAGGGAGATATAATAATGTTAGGGATGTTGTTTGGCAAGGAGCCCAGATGAAGAAACAGTGCACTTTTCAGGGGAAGCTTGGATTTTCCTGTGACGCCTTGTTAAATCCCCAGGTACTTTTGAGCCTGATGAGACAGGCAGTGAGGGCAGCTGGGGTCAGTGAATCTCATTGTCAGTGTGAATGTTGCTGCACTGGAGCTGGCAGGAGGAGGAAGTGGTGACAGCCCTTGGTGAAAGGAGAAGGATGAAGAATTAGCAGAAGCAGTTCTTCCAGCCAGTGTGTGGGGGGCTTGTCCTGGAAAGCCTGTTTCTTTGGAAGAAGGGGATCAATGAACAGGGGAAAGAGTGGCAGCTGGTGCTTGTGACATACCATGAGTGTGCAAAAGGGATTTGCTGTCTGGGTAGAATGGTGATCAGATCTGACATACGATCACACTGCACCCACTTAGGCTTTGTGCCCTGAAGTGCCACCAGATATTTCTGAAACTCAGCCAGCTTGTTGTTTATTCACGTAGTAGTGAAATCTATATTTTTTGCAGCTGTTGAAAGGAACAACTTAATGAGACTTGCTCAGACCATACCATTTACACCAGTCCAGCTCTTTGGTGAGTACCAACTTCCTGGTTATGTTATTTACAGACTCTATAAATAGTTAGTGCATTATGTTTTAAATATGTTGAGTAATTTCCTTGGGTTAATTTCAGTAATTCTTTTTTCTAAAAGAGGTGAACCAAGATAGAATTGTAGTAATGTAATAATTTAGAGACTTTTGGAAGTCTTCTGGTCCAACTCCCTCTGTGGCCAGTTGAGATCAGGTTGCTGAGGTCCTGTCCATTTCCATTTTGAAAATGTCTTTAAATGGAGATTCCTTAGCTTCTCTGGGTAACCTTTTCCAGTGTTTGACTGACTTCAATGTGAACCTAGTATTTTTCTCAGTATTTGTTGGGGTTTCCCTTGTAACTTATTACCTGTTGGCATTCATGTGACTGCTGTCAACTTCAGAGGTGAGTCAAACTCCATCTTCTCTATAGCTATCATTAGGATAGCTGAAGACAGCAAAAAGATTCCCTTTTATCTTAATACCTGCTCTCTCTCTCTCTCTCCACCTCTCTCTCTCACAGCCACACTCTCTCTCATGTAGCTATAGGTATAGACTATCCCATAAAGAAGGCAGTGGTTGAGAGGGCACTACTCCTCTATCTGGTATGGAAGACTTGTAGTATACCAAGGAAAAAAGAACTGTGCTGTAACTGAAGAGTGGTAGAGAATACTGTATGAATCATTTGGAAGAGTCCTGAAATTAGTGTGCAGTACTAGTTTACAGCAGCAGAAGCTCTGCCTTCTAGACACTTGAGAGCTAGGTGCCTTCTTTTCAATGAGTAGAATATTTTGTCTCACAGAAACTAATTGCTGATACTTGCAACATCATAGGATTTCTTGGGACCAGGTTGCTGCAGATAATAGTGTAACTATGAGCATATTGAACATTTTAAACTTTGAAGCTCCCGGGAAACACCTTTCTAGGTATAAAATTGTCAAATGATAATAAAATGAAGAATAAATATAAGATTAAAAAAGGTGTCTAATTATAGTCTCTTTATTGAAGTGTCTGTCTTTTATGTAAGACACTGGCTTTCTGTTGCTTTATTTTAAATTAATATGTGTGCAAACGGTGGTATTTGACAGCATTGAGACTTGTGCTAACTAGTGAAGGCAGGCTTGGGAGCAGGGTGGAAATCTACTTGTCTGAACCCAGTTTGTCTTTCCATATACTATTCTTTGCTATTCTGCAGATGTAGTTACCTCATCAGTCTTGCTGGTGAAAGCCTTTCTTACAAATTAGCATTAAAATAGTGTGAGTTGCAAGAAGGAAATCCAAGTTTAAAAAATCAGTTAACTTTTCTATACAGTTTACAAATGATAGCAACAGAAAGGTGTCTCACTTATGCTGCAGGAGAGGAATGCTACTACAAGTACGTAGGGAAACTTTGGCTGAGTTAAAGCTCACCAGGTTTGTTCTGCTTTCAGAAAGATGTTATCAGCAGGAGCAGATCATCTGAAATTTTACGCAGTATAAACAACATTGGAATTTTTAGGAAAAATAGAAATCTTAGTTTAAAACACCAGAACTGTAAATGTCTTATCAGTTTGCTTTAGCATGTTCTCCTAGGATTACTTGCTCCAAGGAAAGTCATGTTCTTTTCAGTGTAATTTCCCTGGCTCATTGTGGCCAAGTCACCATTTTTGGAACAACTCAGCTGTCTGTTTGTGTCGAAAGGTGGCATTCTCCAGCCCTTTAGCTTTGTAACCAATAACTGTTAGAAGCAGTTTGTGTTTGTTTGCCTTGGTGTTTTTTTGTGTTTTCTTTTTTTTTTCTTTTTTGTTTGTTTGTTTGTTTGTTTTGTTTTGTTTTTTTAAATTGGCTGAGCACAATTATTAGGAAAACACTGTGAATGTTGCATGGCTCTTGATTAACTTAAACTCCCTGTTCCACACAAGTGCATAAACAGAGGGAGCCACACTCAGGATATTTAAGATTCATACACTGAAGATAAAATGGTAACCCTTTAAAAATGGGTTCTTTCAAAGCTCAACATCTCTTGAGTACTCAAAAAAGTGTGGCAAATGAGATTGATATTCTTATCTATATAAATCAGTGAGTTTTGTTTGTGTGGAATTGTCCAGGAGGTCTCAAATTCATCTCTTTTTAGAGGGTTAATACAAGCTCTTTGGACCACTTATGCTATCACAGTAGACCTTCAGCAGAATGTACGTAGGAAGTACTGTAAGTTTAGGCCAGCAAAGTTTTCACGCAGATGAACAATAACAAAAAAAAAGCTCTTTTATAGTGTGGTTTACAAAGGTGTGTAAAGTGGTTATGTTATTTTAAGACAACAAATCAAAATACAGTTCTCTCCTGGGGCTGCAATGCTTGACTTCTGCTAACAAAACTTCCCTTTATTTAAGATGGAGAGGAAGTGACAGTCTATCGGCTAGAAGAAAGTTCACCTATGAACCTTGATAAAAGCATGTCTTCCTGGTCCCAGCGTGGTATGGCTGCAATGATCCAAGTCTTGTCAAGGCAGGAAATGGATGGGGGTCTACGGAGGGCCATGAAGGTCATTTGTACTTGGTCTGAAAATGATGTATTAAAGCTGGGACAAGTATTTATTGTGAAGTCTTTTCTGCCAGAGGTGGTTCAGACTTGGCAAAAGATCTTTCATGATGGCACAGTGTTGCATCTCTGCCTGAGGGTGAGTTCAGACCTAAAGGCACACTGACTGGTGTAGCCTGATGTGCCTTAAGTGATATACTCTCATATGAGAATGTCTTCAGCATGGTTGACATGTGGTTTGATCTTATCTTTTGGAAAGGAAAAAACTTTTGAGGAAGATATATCTCCCATTTGAAAACTGTATACAATCGTGTCTGTGTGTGTGCTTGTGTGTGTTTTGGCAAATTTATGGCATCTTTCTCCAGGAAAAGGAAAATCATGTTTACAACATTATTTTCTTCAGGAGATCCAACAGCAAAGGGCTGCCCAGAAGTTAATCTATACCTTCAATCAAGTGAAGCCTCATTCTATTCCTCATACTCCAAGGTAAAGTCACTGTCTTTAAGTATTTAGTGTCAAAGGTTTTCTTTTCAGCAGTGTCCTGATCTAGTGTAGCCTTCTTTTCCAGTGGGTTGGAATATAAGAGGAAAGGTAGGCAGCTTTGAACTTTGTCTTTATAGCTACATGTGATGGCAAAATAAGCTTCTTCATAATGCTGTTACTTAGACTGAAGTAATAAGTGTCTTTTATACAATAAACATAAACAGTTTGGTATAGCTCATTTACAGTAAGATAGAGTAAATCACGTTTTGTTGTTTGTGCATAAACTATATTTTCTGATAAAAGTACTTTGTTTTTGAGTTATCAAACTGAAAAAAGCCTTTGTGCTGCCCACCATTTGTTATCTCCTGCTGTTCAAATGCTCCAATTAGGGAAGATGTGTCCTTCTTTATGGTATATTTGCTTTGCATCATGCCGTGTGCCGGCTGTGAGAATATTCATTTTCCTGCCAGGTCCTGATAGACAGCATTTATATCTACAGGTTCCTGGAAGTTTTCCTCATCTACTGCCATTCAGCGAACCAGTGGTTGACCATTGAGAAGTACATGACCGGCGAGTTTCGGAAATACAACAACAATAATGGAGATGAGATTACCCCCAGCAGCATGCTGGAAGAGCTGATGTTGGCCTTCTCTCACTGGACCTACGTGTACACCCGTGGAGAGCTCCTTGTCCTGGATTTGCAAGGTGACTTGTAGCAGAGATCAGTATTTGACACCAAATGTAAAGCAGTTACCTCAAAAAAGAATGCAATACTGAGGAATGGTCCAAATTCTGTTCTCTTTGACATACTGGCAAAGCTCAAGAAACTCCTGGATATCTGTTGTGTGGCATTGATAAACGGGTATCCACAGACACTCTAGATTAATGTAGATGTAAAGGGAAAATAATTTGACTTCAGATACATCTAGGTTGAATGGGCAAAAGAGCAAGTAGATAAAGTGTGCAGGAACATTTCAGCCATCAGAAAAAAAATACACTCCGCGGTTAAGGTATTTTTATTAAGATATATAAATAATCCAGAGATTCAAGTGTACCCACATGTATATGCACACGGTATATTTGTCAGAAGTGTGAAGTGCTATCTGTATGTTTTATTTTTCATATTAATAAATCTGTAAGCAGTTTGCATAAGCTACAAACCTGAATGCTGTTCACAAAGTCTTGTGACTCCTTCAAAGAGCATGTGATCACTTTACAAGTGTAAATGGGAACATGGAGTATTTTAAAGAGATAAAACAGTTGACAATGTTCAGAAGATGAACATCACCCATCAAACAGTACAAACACTATTGTTTGTCATATCTGTCAAGAGAAATGTGTATGGATAGACAACGACTTAGCTTCTGGATGCCATAAAATGTAAATATGTTGTGAATTACAAGAAAGACATGCTTATTATGCAAAGTAAACCTATAATTCCATCCTTGCCTTCATTTGGTTTTATCTGCATATGAAAAAAAATACAGGAAGAGTATGTGTCTTCATCGTAGCATACTAGAATTTGTCTGAAGTTTGCTGAAGTTTATTATACAACTCTTGACAGTTCCAGACCAACTGTGTTGCCTCAGACATGGAGAATTTAAACATCTATGTAAATCTCATCAGACTGGAGCTTCAATTTCCATCTCAAACAAACTGAAATCTGCTCTAGTTTTTGCCTTGTGTTTATCTTGTAGTTCTCTAATCTGGAGTTTAGGAAAAGTGCAAGGGCTGCTCCTGTTGGAGTTCTAATAGGGTTAGTCTGTATCACAATTTGCTATATAATGCCTGGGGCATCTCCACATACATACACACCACATTTCATCTAATTTGCATCAGCTGAAATGACCTTCATTGAAAAGTGTTGCAATCTGGGGATATTTCAGTCACAGTATTCTATTTCCCTAATCAGAATGCAAACTTAGCATCAATAGACTATTGAAATAAAAATAATTGCATGTTGTATGACCAGAGATTTTTTTTTACTTAGTGTAAAAGCAGAATAATTTGCTTGGATGTAAGAAAAAAGCTTTTTGGTAAAATGGTAGTATGTCATCAATTTGGGGAAAACTGTAACATAGGTATTAGCGTTCAAGTATCATAATGTAATAATTTGTTTAATAAGCCTTCGTGGCCACCCAGAAGAAAAAAGAGATAATAGATCCAAGCATCTGCAAATAACAGAGTTGTGGCTTGTGTTTGTTACCTTGAAAAGAACATGCATCCAAGAGTAGATATTTTGATATACATAAGATCCACATCTGATTAATACCTTTACTACAATTTAAGTAGCAGTCTTAGAGTTGGTCACATTTTGCTTAGTTGAGTTTCAGCATAATATTTAGTGCATTTGCATAAGCCTTCCATGTACATATAAATAAACCTCAAAGCAACTGAAGTCAGGACTGTAATAAGAACTCTATATTTTTGCCACTACCTAACAAATTTTTATACTCATTGCATTTTTTTTCTAACTTGTGGCCACTTTAACTATGAGACTGTATGAAAATGGATATTTACATTTTTGGAAGTGCCAGATTATGAAATCATTATTATCTTCCTTTGTAACACACAGGTGTTGATTTTGTTGTAGGTGTTGGGGAAAACCTTACGGATCCATCTGTAATTAAACCTGAAGACAAGAAGTAGGTTTATTTCTGATGAAATTATCATTTGCTTCACATGTTCTGCTAACAGTCTGTATAGTTAGGGTGTTTTTTTATGATTTGTGTGAGAGACATAGTTATTTTTCACGCAGTGTTTGGGTTAAATGAAGGTATTGATGACAGTGGAGAGACACCATACTCTGCTGTGCTTAGAAGGACTGCAGGAGTTCCAGCTCCCAATGTGTGGTGAGTGGCGTATGAAAGGTGGGGGGAGCCTGTGTTGCTGTGCTAAGAGCACAGGAGATTTCCAGAGCTACACAGGGAGAGCAGGAACAAGAGACAGAAGGCCCTGTAAGTCTCTTCACAAATTTGTGCTGAAGGAGGTCATCAGTAACTTAAATGTTAAACCCAACTGGTTTCCCCTGCCTGGTGGGCCACTGTTCCATGGAGTATATGGGGCCACAGTGGTATAAGAGGAGGAGGAAAGGGCTTCTGGATATCTGATCGTTTTGATAGGTTCTAGTGGTACATTTAAGCATGCTACACATTAACAATCTCAAAGCCATTATATGGAGATGATAAGTCATGTATGAAAACTTACAAAAACTAGAGAGACTACAGAAATAGCAGTCTGCCTTCATGCATCAAATTTCAGAATTAGAACCATGGCCACTCTCCCATCCTGTGACTTTGTTCCTAACTAGTTTTTGCTGTAGCGAAAGGAGAATCAGTGGTGTTGATAGTTGCTGTCCTGCATGGTCCTTTTCTATCGAAATTCCTCCTAAGCCCATACATGTCTCTAGCTGTGCCCTGGCACCTCTGCTTCTCCACTGTCTTGTGTTCAGCTTGGCTCCCTCTTGGTCAGTTCATGTCATCTGGCTGAAGAGGTTTCTAATGTTTGCAAGGGGAGATTTAAGGATGAATAGTCTGATTTAATACAAAACTCAATTAACTGTAGAAATAACAGATGACTTGCCTAGAACTCATAGCAAGTTGATTTTGAAAGCAGGCTCTTAATTCTGTGACCATTATTAACATTCAATTACTAAGATTAGTAATAAATTACTGTATTAATGTTTTATGATTTTTGAATTATAAATGTAGGTTTATTGGCCACATAATATTTGATTTGGAAGCAACATCAAAAATACACTGAGCACCTCACAGTGACTAAGTTTTTGCCCTAAGTAGGTCATGGAACAGAAGGATAGGTTAGGATAGAGAGGCAGAGAGGTCAGTCATGTAGTTGTTCACCAATTTTCAGCAAACATTTTAGAGTATTGCTACAGATGTATGGAAATCTGGATTTTTTTTTATGTCAGTGGTAGCATAAACTGTAATAGCTATTACTGAAGACTGTGGCCCATCACTGACCACAATACTTCACCTGGCAACTCAGCTTATCCTCTTTAAAATAGAAATGATATTTATCTATATTCTCTTATTAGTGTTCTGGATTATTTGTTATTAAATAATTTTGTTATGCTTACTAAGACTTGATCACACAGATCTTATTTTCAGAACTTTTTATTGTGTTTTTTTTTTTACCATCTGCAAAACAAGGAAGGCCTAGTTCAAAAGAAGTGTTGATTAATTAATCAGGACCAGTTTTGATGTATGTTTGGGGAAATCTTCAGAACAGCAAGTTGTGAAACTATATTGTTTTGATTCAGTGATCTGAAGGAGTAAAACAGTGAAATGATGGATGGTTTCTGTAAGCAGCTAGCAGATACCCAGCTCTAAGAAACACTTTCTAAAATAGTCATAATAATAACAATGTAAAAGCACTGTCTTTGCTCTGACCTTCATTTGCTCACAAGATAAATATTTCTGGCAGTAGCAAGATCTGTTTGAAGTTTTCATTTGTAGGTAACATATTTAATCAAATCATGCATGCTGCCTCAAAAGTTGCTTTGAGCTCATGCTGCCTTAGAAGCCTGAGAGAAAATAGATATGTGTCTGATGGGAGTGATTCAAACTTTAGCACTACTTGTACTTAAATTATTTAAGTTTTGCTTCTGTAGTTCTATTGATTTAGTGGCTCATGTTTTTATCTTGTAATGAGTCCTTTCTTTCATACATACTGCATGCCTTGAAATGGACTTTGTAATGGCAAAATATGAACTCTAATTTTGTGGTAGTGCATTGTGGCTTGGTTTTACATATAGCACCAAGACAAAAACAACAGATTTCCTTGGAAAGTATGTCATATACTGTGATGTCTCAACAGATCCCGAGCTGATGTAAATTGGTGTAAATTCATGGATATTTAACATTGGTTGAAGATCTGGCCATATGCACTGTATAGGATGTATGTGTGATCAAACAAGGCGGGTATAATGTTAACGAAAGATTTTCTTTAAAAACCAGAAGTAATAGAGGCACAGCAGCGAGCTTATGACAGTCCAGTCCCTGCAGACTCCTGTACTGCCCAGCTGTTGGGAAGAATTGCCTCATAAGCAGTATTCTGAATGCCTTTTTTAGTGTGTACTACTTGCCAAATCCACAACAAAGTCCACGTTGGTAAAGCTTTCATGGACACTATCTGCAGATTATCTGTAGAGCAGCTTTGGAGATGAGAAAAATAGTGGGCTGAGTTTTGAATTGGATAGAACTGATGCATTAAGCCTGCTGAGAGAGGTGAGAAAAGGGATGCTGGTAGTAAAAATCTCATTACAAATATGTGAAAACGAGTCAGAGGTGCTAGGTCTCTTGCTCTCCCTTTTGAAAGCACTCAAGCAGATAGTGATAGGCTGCAGGTTTTAGTAATGAGCAGAGACCATGTTCGCTGAAGCTACTTATTAGCATGTGTTTTGAAGAACAAATCTATTGAATTTTAGCAAGCTGTGCGCTTCCAGCCAAACAATTTACGGTTGAATTGCTGCCAGGAGACAAAACATCTGCATGAACTGAACCTCTGCTGTAGAAATGTGCACAACTGAAACGGGTGGGCTGGAAGCTACCTCTACAAAAACATACTGAATAAATTATTTGGGCACCTCCCTGGGAAGATGCTACTTGCCATGAAGTCCCCCCACAGTCCTTTACCTTCCATCAGTAAGCCCTGTTAAATGTCTTATTGTCTGCTTTGGGTATTTGCAGCTCTAGACTATAAGGAACATTCTGCAACAGCACAGTTTATGTTACCTGCCTGCTGGCCAGCACCAATCTTGTGCAATCTGATATAGAATCATAGAATCATAGAATAGTTAGGGTTGAAAAGGACCTTAAGATCATCTAGTTCCAACCCCCCTGCCATGGGCAGGGACACCTCCCACTAAACCATGCCATCCAAGCCTATGTCCAACCCCACCTTGAACGCCGCCAGGGATGAAGCATTCACAACTTCCCTGGCCAACCCATTCCAGGGCCTCACCACCCTTACAGGAAAGAATTTCTTCCTCATATCAAATCTAAACTTCCCCTGTTTAAGTTTGAACCCGTTACCCCTTGTCTTTTCACTACAGTCCCTAATGAAGAGTCCCTCCCCAGCATCCCTATAGGCCCCCTTCAGGTATTGGAAGGCTGCTATGAGGTCTCCACGCAGCCTTCTCTTCTGCAGGCTGAACAGCCCCAATTTTCTCAACCTATCTTCATATGGGAGGTGCTTCAGTCCCCTGATTGTCTTCGTGGCCCTCCTTTGCGCTTGTTCTAACAGTTCCATGTCGTTTTCATGTTGAGGACACCAGAACTGCACACAACACTCCAAGTGAGGTCTCAAGAGAACAGAGTAGAGGGGCAGGATCCCCTCCCTGGACCTGCTGGTCACACTCCTTTTGATGCAGCCCAGGATACGGTTGGCTTTCTGCATTAATGCAGCATAACTATTAGGTAAGGTTCTGCACAAAAGGAGGAACATGTTTTATTTTTTTAAGCCCATTAGCACATATTAATGGACCTGCTTCGGAAATAGGAAAGCTGGGCTCAGTATTTTTCTCTCCTTGGAGACAAAATCAGAACTTGAATAACCAGGGGAGTGACCTTGTTTATAACATATTTGTAGGATTAGAAGGGACCTGAAATGTTTAGCTGGTTCTTCTGCATCAGGTCATTCCTGGTTCATAGGTCTTGTACAGACAAATCTTCACGTTTTCCAAGGACCTTAAAAACTTCCCAGACCTATTGTTACTGTCTGAAAGATTTTTCCTGATTTCCATCTTGAAACATTTCTTTCTGATCCTGTCTACTGTCAACAGATAGGAAAAAAAAATGCTACAGAAAGCTCAAAGTCAGACACCATCTTCTTCCTCAATTTATTTGTTGGGATGTGTGTGTGTGTGTGTGTGTGTGTGTGTGTTAGGTTTTTTGTTTGTTTCGTTTTGTTTTATCATGGTTTGTTTGTTTCTTTTTTGTTTTGTTTTGTTTTTTTGTTTTCCTGTTTAAGCTATGCCCTAATTTTTCATGTGTGCCATGATTTCTAGACTGCTGGTCATTCTTGTTATTTTTAGCAATTTACGCTCATATTTCTTAAAATAATTTTCCAAATTTAAATGCAGTATTCCTCTTGAACCATTGCCAGTGCTAAATAGAGAGGGAAGATTACTTCATATATGTTGCAGACAGTATTCGTTTTCACCTTGCAAAAGCATGACAAAATTATCAGTCTGTCTTGTGCTATTTGCTGCACTTTGCATGGAATAAAAGATCAGAGGAAGTATCAGAGTGGTTTTGTAACCTTGGAGTTAGTGAAGTCCTCTCAATTTCCTATGCCTGCCCAAGCAAATAATTATGTTCTATTCTTACTGGCGTTTTACCAGATTATACCAAGGGATAGAAATGACTGTATAAAATCATGTCATTCAAAGTGTATATATGGCAATTAAATAATATTTCACTTCTTGCTTCAGTTGATGTACTAATTTGCAGTAAAGGCTGATTGGACAAGTCCTTCAAGTGATCCAGGAGACAGTCTTTAGCATCTGCCACAAATTAGAGAGATACTAAGCTCTTTATAGTAGTTTAGGCTAATCATTGCTTTTTTCCTGTGTGAAAGGGGACAGTGTCATATTTCAAAACTGCTTTCTTTAGAAAGAATATATTTTGTTACTGTGGCTTAGATAGATTTGCGAGAGTTAAAATCTTTTTCTGTAGCTTCTCAGAGCTGTAATTGATTTCATATTTTAAAATGTGTTGTTTACACTCTGTATGTCATTAAAATAAAATACTAGCATTCATAAAGTTTCTTTGGAAATGTTTCTTGTGTGTTGTGTTCTGTGATGTCTTGAATGTCAATTAAATTCTTGAGAATAATGGTTGAGCAGTATTAAAATTAATGAACACTGATCTGTCAAGAATCTGTTATAACAGAAATCTGTTATAATTATGTGGTACTTCTAATGCATGTGTATGCATAGCTTGCTTCTGTTTGTAATTGTGGCAGCTGCATTCAGAATCTGCAATATACTCCCACAAATGGATCCTCTAGTAATGTTGGTGAACTGGCCAGAGTGCAGACACGTGGAAATGAGTATAGGAAGAAGCCAATAAATTTTAAAGCTTTGCTTGTCAGCAGCGTACTGTTTTTCTGTAGTGCATATTGATGTGACTAGGGCTCTGCTTGCTTTTGGCTTTCTGTTCTTAAATAAAGTAATAGTAAGTCACTGCAAGTCCATCAAAACTGGGACCAAACCATTTGCTTGCTGAGACTCTGCAACAGAGTCAGGTTCTGGCATATGTTGTCTAAATGTCTCTGTGCCCAAATTTTCTTTGAGCATTTTCATAGGAATTGCTAGGTCTGTTCTGTCTCCCTTCAGAGCCTATCTCAGATGCAGCAGGAGGAAAAAGTGGTGTGAGGTATATGTAGGCTAATACCTTACCAGAACTGGCAGTTTTCTTGTCCTGGAGCTAAGAAACTTGTGGAGTGCATGTACTAAGCTTTGATTGTCTATATACAAAGAGCTAATTTATCTCTGATTTAAAAAATAGAAAACATTATCATCTCTCTCCCCTATAGTTGCTTTTTTTGAATTCATTGATTGTTTAATGATTTTTCTTTTAGATCTGGAAAGATGGTATTTGGACCAGCAAACCTAGGAGAAGGTGCGATAAGAAACTTCATCACAAAGCATCGTTGTAACTCTTGCTGCAGGAGGCTGAAACTTCCTGGTATGCAAAGTAAAGATTTTGAATCTATGTATAACTTTTTAAGTGCAAGGAAGTAAAGGCCTAAGCATGCTATAAGCACAAGAACCAAAATTCTATTGAGCTGAAAGATTATAGCAGACACACTAGCTGTGTGCAAAGATGGATATGAGCATATCGCTCTTTTTCCCCGAAGCTGTATAAGGGTTGGAGCTGATCAACCTGATGTTAGCATTCAGCATGAAAACTTTTACCCACTGAATTATTTCCTTTGCTTTGCAAAATGGTAGCTCATTTTTTCAGTCATCATTACAGGTAACATCAGCAATAATTTTAGAATGAGAAAGAGTAACAATCTGAAAATCGGCAATAGATTAGCAGAAGAAAAACTCACTGAAGGTTTTCTGGCCATAGGGTAGGATCCTATACAATGCAGCCTTTCCTTCTGCTTTGTTGGATTGCCTATTTGTGTTAGATTTGGTAGAATATGCTTATATTTGATATAGGGCAGATTTTGAAAGACACAAAACCAAAATAGATTGCCATGCTGGATGAATTTCCACCCACCTGTTTTTTCCTAGGGGAAAGTGATTTCTCTTTAGTGCCTACATGGAATAGTAATTGCTGTTCGATTCTGAAACAGAAACTGTAGTGTTACTGGGTTTTGTTATTTGTGTCTGTGGTAGCTGGAGGTAATAGAGGGAAAGATCAGCTGAATTAATACAGTCAGGGCAGGTTCTTTCATATCAGCTCATGCCATTTTGGGTCCCCCAGGGCTCTTATTCCCCTGTCTGATTTGCACTGCTGCAGATTTTCTTCCTTCTAGAAACAACTAACAGACTGCCATTGTCATCAGGTTGAACGCTGCCTGGGGTGTACATGTTTTTCAAACATTTACTTTGCTGCATCATTTTATTTATTTTCTTGCCATAGATTTGAGAAGTGACTGCACACTGGAAAGGGTCAATCCAGCCTTGGATACAGAAATGGAGACAAGCGCCAGAGGAACTGATGATGCAGAAGAGCCTTTGGAGTATGATACGCGGCTGTGAAGCAGTGGTTGTGAGCAGGGCCCATGTGCTTGCATGTTCCTGCTGATCACTGCCATGGGTCAGTCCAGAAGAACAAAATGCAGGTGTCTGAGTGCAGCATCTGTCAGGTTGTTTGTTTGTTTGTGGATTTTTAAGTGTGGATTATGGTTCCAAGTGGTGCTTTCTTAGGAAAGTGACTGTGACAAGCATATTTCCAAGGAGGAGTGACTTGATGTTTCTCTCTCTCCTCTTTAGTAAGTAACTGAATGTACACACATGTACAAATCATTGCTTTTCAGATGAAGACCCCACTGGGCCCCATGTTCACTTTTCTTGGGCATAGGAGGCTGTCCAGGAAATTGCAGAAATATTACTTTCTCTATATGGTTGATTTAGATGCAGAGACAAACCAAGAGTATATGAGTAATGGATTAGTGTTTTAAACAGTAGTCACTGATACAGCGGGTAGACTGAAACATTTTGTGGGAGCTTCAGCTTGAATTCTTTTCACATAACAAGTTGAACAATAAAGGTAATTGGACCCACAAGCATCACTGACCTTTCTCATTTTGAGTTCATGAAATTGATAAATCTATGCTGTTTTAACACAAACGTGAAAAATAACCTTGAATGTGATTCAACTTTTAACCAGGACCAGCCTTTCTTTATAATAGTTTAGCTTCAGCATGTTTTAAGTTGTAATTGGCAACAAAGATTTTATAAGTCGCAAAGAATAATATACTCTGGTATGTAACTTCTTGTTGTCAGTGTCTGGCTGTATGTAGGACCTTCATTTAACAGTGGTGCAGTTATATCTATGCTTTTGCAGTATCTGAGTCTGTTTCTGTTGATGTTATCTGATTTCAGTAGAA